>CM060318.1:79809602-79844602 GCA_030674155.1 Stramonita haemastoma
TACAGAGTTATTGTCTATATTTGCCCTTTACCAACATGAACAAAAAAAGCCAAGATACACTAAATAATACATTTACAAGTGCTTTGGGTAAAGTGGAGTATGAAAATGAACTCTCTTAGATTTTCTCATGATTTTATTCCATCTTTTTTTTTTTGCTTGTTTTGAATTTATGATTATTGTCTTTAGAAGTTTATTATAACCTATCTCATAACAAAATATTGGTCCGTGTTTGTCCAGGGCGCTTGGAGTTTATTTCTGGGTGGCTGGTGCATGAACGATGAAGGAGCCACACATTACAATGCCATCATTGACCAGCACACCCTGGGCTTTGAGTACTTGAGGGAAACTTTGGGAAGTGTGGAAAACCTCGTGTGGCCTGGCAGATTGATCCCTTCGGCCATTCCAGAGAACAAGCCTCCATCTTTGCAGGGGTAGGTATTCATGTGATTTATGCTCAGTCAGAGAACTCGTTTTCCCCAAGTCAAAGGTAAGCAGATCGGCATGGTTACCATTTGAATGGGTGACTGTTTGTGTGCCTTGGCTTCAGTGCAGTCTAAGTTCACCCAGCTGTAAATGGGGTACCTGCCCTCTTTATGGTCAGGGAAGGTAAAGCAGCGAGTGAGAGGAGATGGGCGCCATCCTCAATATACGGCCCTTAGAGAAGCTGAGAGTCTCTGAGGTTACTCCCATTGCCACATAGGTTATGGGACACCTTTATCTTTTTACTTTTGCTCAGTAAGCTGCATATTGGTTTCAGGAAAGATTTTATACTGTATTTATCCTGAAGTCAGAATGTTGTTACCTTCATGATGGGCAAATAGTGGTTGTATATGCATAATCTGTTGGTGAATCTTGGAGCTTTAGAAGAGGAACAACAAAAAAACAGTTTTCTGTTTGCTTGAACTCTTGTCACGGACATGTGTATTGGTGTGTTAAATTACTTTATGAGAAACAAGTCGACTAAAGAATGTTGGGTTTTTTGCATACACGACATACAAAGTGCCGTCAATTCATCTGCACCTATTTCAAAATCTATGTTGCCTGTTTAGTTCTTGATGTGTTACAACTCTCTTGTGCTTAACATAAGCTAGCGCTAACTCCATGAGAAAAATTATCTTTGAAATATTACTCAACTGTAACTGGTGTGTGTGTGGTGTGTGTTGTGTGTGTGTGTGTGTGTGTGTGTGTGGTGTGTGTGTGTTTATTTTATAGCGTGCATAGATATAGTTGTTTCAAACTATACATATATATCTTTAGTAGGCATCAATGGAAGCAATAGCAAAGTGATTGAAGCATTTTATGTGTGGTCTTGCAGTTTGGGTTTGATTCCCTGTTCTTCGGTCGCTTGGACTATGAAGACAAAGCAAACCGTGAGAAACACAAGACAATGGAGATGATGTGGCGTGGCAGTCCTAAAAATCTGGGTAAAAAGAAAACAAAAAGTTGTTTTTAAATTTTGTAATGCCTATTTTTAAGTACATTTCCTTAGCAGAGATGTTTTTTGGACTGGAGGCTATTACTCTGTGTTCAATTTCTTTTAACGTCTTTTCACAAATTGTGATATTAGACGGAAATGAGGGAGAGAGAGAGAGACAGAGACAGAGAAAGACAGAGGGGGACGGGTGTGTGAATGTCTGGGGAGGAGGATGTAGTTGGTAATGTATGCAAGATGGAATTTCAGGGGATCAATAGGGCCTACATGTGGATTGATTAAAAAAAAACAAACCCTTAACATTACTTACCTACTAAACTACAATGAACAAATAGGAAAATGCAGTTCTAACAATTTCTAACAAAAACAGTAAGGTCATTTCACCAGAGAAAAAAAGTCGTAAGTAGCCAAATTACTCTGTGTGTGTGTGTGTGTGTGTGTGTGTGTGTGTGTGTGCGGGTGCGTGGGTTTGTACGGGTGCGTGGGGTGTGCATGCGTGCATGCATAAGTGTGTGTGCTTACATGTGTGTATATGTGTGTGTGTGTGTATGTGTGTGTGTGTGTGTGTGTGCGCGCGCATGTGCATGCATGTTTGTGTGTGTGTGTGTGTGTGTGTGTGAGCGAGCTTGTTAGGATTCTTTATTTCTAGGGTTTCTGTAATTCATTTAACGTCTTTTTATAAGCTGTGATATTAGATGGATTTAAGGATATCAGATGAAACAGTTGATAAGACATCAATAAAAAAAGAAGAAAAAAGATGAGCCTGAAATACGTATAATAAACCAAACTATTCATGTTGACTTCTTCAGGTGTAGCAGCTGACCTGTTTACTGGAGTCTTGCCAAATGGCTACAACCCTCCAGCTGGCTTCTGTTTCGACATTTTCTGCGGTAACGTTCCTATTGTGGTGAGTATTTCTCATCTGATTTTACCTAAACAAAGTATCATTTTAAAATAGAAGAGGAAGGGTACATTTTTTATGCTTATTCTGGAATGTTAGGAATCGTAATTCTATCATTTGTTTTCCTTAGCAAGATTATCTGTAACTTCTTTGTTGGTGTCATTTCTTTTCTGTTTTTGTTGTTCATTTGGCAAACATTTATTGCTATCTACTGCACCATGTCTGTTATATATATATTTTTTTCAGAATTCCTTTTCAGTGCCGAAATCATCAGAATGATAAATGGACTAGAGGGCATTGAAGGATAATGTAGAAGACTGGTATTCAGCAGCATTCATCATGTTCAAATTAATGGAACCCGTGGGAACAGGGAAATTAGAGAAGCTGAAAATGCTCAACTGAAAACTCTACATTGCAGTGCCATACAAAGTTTAAATTATGAACTCACAGTAAAGGTCAGGATAGGTATCTTGTGCTAAATAGCTCTAGATAAGAATCAAATAGAAGTTTGTGAAAATGTAACACAGTAGAACTGAAATTACTACTGAAGTAGTTGTAGTTAGTTGTGTAGCAGAAAATCATGTTTATAAATGTGGCATCTTTTTTTTTTTTTTTTTTTTCAAATTTTCTTTTAGCTTCAACAAGGGCAGAAAAGTGGTGAGGTTTTTATGGCTATGCTAATAGATACTTGTTTGTATAAACTCACTGGTTTATTGCTTATCTGTCTATCAATGTATGTTTGCATGCAGTTTTGTATGGGTGTTGTATAAGTTTTGTTCCTTATCATGTTGCAGGATGACCCTCGACTGCATGACGTAAATGTCAAGGAAAAGGTGGATCAATTCCTGGAAGAGATGGCTTTACAGGTTAGTCACAAAACCAGTAGTGATATGTCTGATCAAGTGAAAATAAAGTTTTCTGTGATGAGCTAACTCGCTTTAAGTAGCTGCAGTTTTCTGTGATAGATTCTTTTAAAAAAATTTTCTGGTAAGAACAAAGCATGAAAATCTTGATGTATGGCTTGAACTCTTGTTGTTTTTGTGGCTCACATATTTATTTCACTGCTTTCCTTTTCATAAAAAATAGTGTTCTGAGCATGGTAACTATCTAAGCTCATGTTTTCTCACATGCTTTACAATGTATTGCACTGTTCAGCATGGTTGTATGATATGTGATAACATTGTTTTTCAGGCCAAGCATTATGCTACCAACCATTTGATCACCACAATGGGCTCCGACTTTCAGTACCAGGCAGCTCACAACTGGTATTTGAATCTGGACAAACTCATCAAATACGTTAATGCAAGGGTGAGATTTATCACTTTTTGTGGGGATGACATGGGTTGGTGGTAGTTGATCCTACTTCTTGCATATTTGTGGAAATTCCTTTTCAGATTAGTAAGTTTTGATAGCTGTCTTCCTCTTATGATTTAGATAGTAAAGGTTGCAGTTATACCTGACAATACTGTTGCATTAAAAAAAAGGTGATTTTTGTAAAAGTATTGGTGACAGTAATAATTTCAGATGTTCACAGATGTTTTGATAAAGATGGGATTAATTCATAAGTTGCTAACTATAAATGGGCAGTGTTAAACCTCAGCAAATTCACATTGTGTTTTAATCATTATTATGAACTGTACAATTGAGTCATCATGACATATCAAGCAAGCAAGTCATTATTACATATTGAGCAACTATTTTCAAGACAAAAGCATGTAGACAGTGATCGCTAATATGAACAGATGTATTTTAGAAAGGAAAACATGCAAGTAAAACCGCATGCTTCATCAATGCACATGTATAGAAAATGCTTGGAAAAACTCATGTGCAAGCATGCCGATTATCTGTTTACAGCAAGCAAACGGGAGCAAAGTGAATCTGCTGTACTCCACCCCCTCGTGCTACACTTACCAGCTCAACCGAGCCAACAGAACGTGGACCACCAAAGAGGATGACTTCTTCCCCTATGCCCATCGCCCCCACAGCTTCTGGACTGGCTACTTCACCAGTCGTCCCACCTTTAAAGGATACGTCCGAAGGACAAACAACTTTCTGCAAGTTTGTATCAGTTTTCTTATATCTACCTCATTTGGCTTAGTATTGTTAATTTCAGTTTGGTCGAATCACTAAGGAATACCTTGGGGGCTCCATTTCTTCTCAGATTTTTTTCTAGGGACAAATGTCATTTATTACTTTTTTTAATTGCTCTTTTTCTTCAACAGGAATTCTTAATCCATTCATAGAAATTAAGTGGTAGAACATAGTCATGCATGTAGCTTGAAGATGTCCTGGAGTAGTTATATGTTACATTAGTTTGAATTAATTTAAATTAACTAATATTTTGTTTTATCCTATTGTCATCTAAAGTGTTTACTGTAGAATCTGCCAAATATTAAAAAAAATTTGAAAATTGGTAATTTTTTTTTTTGATAAACCATTTTTATTTTAAGGCATTGATGTGTGTGTGTGTGTGTGTGTGTGTGTGTGTGTGTGTGTGTGTGTGTGTGTGTGTGTGTGTGTGTTTTTCTGAGCATGCATGCGCACTCACCATCTCAAACTAAATTTCTGTACAGGTAATAAAGCAGTTGGATGCCCTAGCATTGCTGGAAGATACAGACAACAGCACCTACAATCTCAGAGTCCTCGGTGAGATATCTGTCTGAAAGAATTATGTGTCTTCATAGGAAAAAAAAAGAAGACTGTTTCAAATTTGCATGAAATTAAACAGTTTAGTGTCTGCTTTTTTTTTTTTTTTTTTTAGCAGTTTAAAAGATAAAAACTGAATCGTATCGAGTTGTGATAAGTTTGATATTTTATCATTGCTCTTTCTCACAGTACATATTGCCATTGTTCATTGCCATGTCATCACAGAACTCTTTCATTGTCTTATTTTTTACCCACAGAAAAAAAGACAGTGAAGCTTTGTAAAGGGTTTCAAACAGCCCAATATGCTGTTTTGAAAACAAATGAGCCTGAAGAAATACTATGGATGTATCAGCTCTTGCTTTTTTCATGTTTGCGTAGTGTTTATACTTTAGATAGGTACAGTTATAGGGAAAAATCTGATACTTTTGCATTTGATTTTTGTGATTTCAGAGAAGGCAATGGGAGTGGCTCAGCACCACGATGCTGTGAGGTAAGAATTTGACATTAAAGTGTGAACCATATCTCACTTTGTGTTTGTCACAACCTTCATGTAATCGGTGTTTTGAGGATCAGTTATTTGTGAAAAAATATTGTGGTGATGAAGACAGCCTGCATGCCCAGACTTTGTCTCTAACTGCGTTTGATCGCTAACAACTTGTATGAACACTTTGCAGTTGAATGAGATCCATTATAGATATGCTGTTTAGAGTGAATGACTTTGAAAGACAAACATCAGAGGATGTCTTTTTTTGTCTTTTTTCAGTCATTTATACAAAGGATTGTTTACAGAAGTGTGCAATACTGAAATGAAAAAAGAAAAAGTTGTATTAAGATTTTTTGGTGATAAGATAACCATGAAGCTGGTTAATGAAACAGCCCCTTGAATTGAGGGCATCAACTTCATTATTTTGTTAATAACTTGCAGTGCAGCTGTACTTTTCATCTGCATCCAGTTTTAAAGCTCTCCTGTAAAGAGTGGTTGTTGTTTAGCATTATTGTCACCGATAGGTAACCTCAACATTTCTAGATCAAATAGCATGTACAACTTTTAATGACTATAGATTAAGATTACAGGCATAGTAACATCATTGGTGATTTTAGTTTGTTTTGTTTAATATTTTTGGTTTGTTTTTGCTCCTTGGCTAGAGCTCTGAGGTTTACCATTGGTGAGATTTTGCATGTGCAGTCATTTGTGCCCATTTTAAATGAAGGTATCCGCATTCTGACTTAGGGGATGATCAGTTATTCAACAGAAAAAAATTGTCTGTTTCAGTGGCACAGAAAAACAGGTGGTGACCTATGACTACGAGGAGCGACTGGCCAATGGGATCATGGAGGGACAGGTCTGTAAGAAAGGGGATGTTTGTTTAAAATTTTGGAACCTTAGAAAAAAAATGTTATCAAGTGACAGTTGTTTGAGTCATCAGCTTCCATTTTTTTCTGTTGTTAATCACGTGCACACATGCACGCACACATGCACACACACACGCACGCACATGCGCTTGCACATACATACACACACACACGCGCACACACACACACACACACACACACACACACACACACACAGACACATGCACGCACGCGCGCGCACGCGCGCACACACACACACACACACACACACACACACACACACACACACACACACACACACACACACACACACACACACACTCTCTCTCTCTCTCTCTCTCTCTCTCTCTCTCTCTCTCTCTCTCTTCTCTCTCTCTGTCTCTCTCTCTTTCTCTCTTTCTCTCTCTCTCTCTCTCTCTCTCTCTCTCTCTCTCTCTCTCTCTCTCTCTCTCTCTCTCTCTCTCTCTCTCTCTTATTATGTAGATGATGATTAAATTAAAATGATCATGG
The DNA here is from genome assembly GCA_030674155.1 of Stramonita haemastoma. NCBI lineage: Eukaryota > Metazoa > Mollusca > Gastropoda > Neogastropoda > Muricidae > Stramonita > Stramonita haemastoma. The sequence goes on from CM060318.1 coordinate 79,816,445, forward strand.
GGCTGATGATAACTGGGAGGCAATGAGTGTGACTTAGTGTACTTGCAGAATTGGCAATGCAAAATGGATAAAAATATTATCTGTTGTGATGCCTACTGTCCCCTTGACCCAAACATGTTTTGTATTGTGGCCCAAGGCTGACGTACAATAAAACTTTCAGTGTTCAGTGTTCTCTCTCTCTCTGTGAAAGAGACAATACATAACACTGACAAGGAGAGAACTCTGCTGAATGTGAGAAAACACTGACGCTTTAAGTCAGTAACATGCCAAATAAACAGACACCACCAGAGATTTCATGACAAATGCTGAAGTGTGAAGTTGTATATGATAACAGCAGTTTTTCTCTGCAGTATCAGATGGCTCTGGATCTATGCAAAAATGTATTTTTAGTGCATTAGTTTAGTATTTAGTTTTAAGCCCAGGAACAGATAAAAGACTATCTTTCAGTCATTTTACTTATCTTATTTGCCAATACTTTGATTCCTGTAGTATCATCCTCTCTACATGTTTGGTATACTTAGATGTTGGTTGTTTTTGTCTGGTTGTGCAGAAAGTGTACAATGATGCCATGAAGAAGCTGGAGGCACAGAGTGGAGGTGTTCAGATGGATCACTTTTTCTGTTCCTTCCTCAACATCAGCGTCTGCTCTATGACCGAGACTGGAAACCAGGTGGTTTTGTGTTGGTTGTTGTGATGATTGATAACAGTGATAGGAATAGGACATTGGGTATTTATAAAGTTGTTTACTTTTTTTTTTTTTTCTTTGTTACAAAGACAGTGCAGTTGATTTATGACAAAGACTTGACAATGTTTATTATTGCTTGAAAAATATTCACAGTGTCAATTTTTTTTTTCAGTTGTGTTTTTAAAAAAATACTGTAACTGTTGTGTTTTTAGCAATTGTCACTAATACAAACTCAGTGATGTTGACAAGTGAGACAGGTGAGACCTATCATCTGATGCTGGTTCCATGTGTTTCCTATTTTGTTTTATTTGTATATTTTTTGCTTTTTGTTTTCTTTTGTATTTGCCAGAAACAATCTTTGAAAAAAAGAAAAAGAGAAGAAGTGAGTTTTTCTTTGTGTGTGTCTTTGTTTATTGGTATGTTGTATGTTTGTATGTTTTTTAAAACTAGTAAATCTTCTGTGTTTTTCATTCGTGGTGAATGTGTTTCTAACCCAGTTGCCAGATGTAGTTTTCTGTTTTCAGTTCATGGTGACAGTGTACAATCCCATCGCCCGCACTGGGCTCTACTATGTACGTCTGCCCGTCTCCCCCAATGCAGAGGTGGCTTTCAGTGTGAAGGGACCTGATGGAAAAACAGTGCCCTCTGAGGTAAAGTGCATTTAGTTGTATTGTCTTGGCATAAAGAGGAGGTCTTTGATACATTCGTGAAGTGATTATTGTTGTATGGAAATAAAATGTAGAGGTGAACAACTATTATACCCCCCAAAAAAAACATTAAAAAGAAAACCAATAACAAAAACAAACGAAAAAACACCCAAACATTAAAGAAAGTAATTCCTTAATTATGGTAATGTTCATTCCTTGGGGAATCCAGTCTGAATTCAATGCTGAGAAATCGGTTGTGACTGTTGAAGTAAAAGTACAGTCTGCAACACAGTACAGTTCAGTATAGCGCACACATTGCAGTACATTAACATTGCAACACATAGTAGTGCAATATAAGAGAATGTCTTACAATACAGTAAACTACAGAGATCTCATTACAATCAAGCACAGTAGTACCATGTCTATATCATGTGGCTTAATTTGCAAGTTATCAATAATTAAAGCCCAGACACTCCTTTGTGTGTGCTGTAAAATAAAATATTTGGTTTATGAGCTGTCCAGGTCAGTCATTTTCATTTTTTATTTTCTATTTATTCTATTCTATCTGTCCATTAGTCTGGTGACTTTGGGGGCATCCCTGAAGACTTGACAACCAGTTCCCTCTCTGTTCTGCCTTTCTCAGTGTTTTGTTGAGTTCTAAGCCTGTCCATTCGCTGATGTTGTCCTCCCATCTCTTCTTTGGTCAGCTCTTTTTCTTCCTCCTTGAATAGTGCCTTACAGTATTATTTTTACAAGTCCTTTTGATTTTGTGACATGCCCGTACCATTTAAGTTTACACTTCTTAACGATTGTTAGAAGGTTTCGTATTTTTTTTATATTGGCATGTAACTTTATTCTTATGAACTTGTAACATTGGTTAAGAACTTACATGATAAAAGGGCTGTTATTTTTTGCACAGCTGTGCTTTTCTGTAACACGAATGCTATCAACTTGTCTTCTTTTGACTACAATGTACTGGTTGTTTTGTTTGTCAACAGTCATTCATTGTCTTGTTGAATCAAGCGCCTGATGCTCTCTCTTTCTCTTCCTCTTTTACAATACTGGCTAATTTTTGTTGTGGGTTTTTTATGTTGACATATATGCTCATGATATGAATAAGGGGATATTTCAAGGGGGTATTTTCCCCTGGAGTTAACATCAGTGCCGACTCCACTCTCCCCAAAAGTTCTTTGGATGAGACTATAAACTGAGGTCCAGTCTGTTAACACATGCAGAACATCTTTCACACATGTTAAAACCTGTTCCACTTTTTGGAAGAGAAGGCCATTGTGTGCCAGTGGGAATGGATGACAAAATTTACAAAACTACATACACACAGGGACTGTTAGTAAAAAATTTTTTTTTTTAAAAGTGCAGATTACATTTTCCTCAAAATAATGACAAAAATAAAAGGTGGTAACAACGATGATGATGATGATGGTGATCATATGTGTGTGTGTGTGTGTATGTGTGTGTGTATGTGTGTGTGTGTGTGTGTGTTGTGTGTGTGTGTGTGATGTGTGTGTTGTGTGTGATTGTGTGTGTGTGTGTGTGTGTGTGTGTGTGTTAACAGGTGGTGCCTGTATCTCCGGACACTTTCCGTATCCCAGAGAGGAAAGGGGACACAACCAAATATGAACTTGTCTTCCCTGTTACTCTTGTTCCTCTGGGATTCAACTCATTTGTTGTCACACGGAACAAAGGTATGGGAAAACATGGCATTTCTTAAAGTCATTGCTAGATTATTTCATTTCAGTACCGGTGAACATACGTAATGTATGGAAAAGAATGTTACAACTTACTGGTGTAAATTTAGTGACACGCACACATGCACACATGCATGCATACAGAGGTTCTCATTCATTCGCATCTCTGCATTTTCTCAAACTCTCATTGGTGTTGTTTTTGTGCAGTTTATACAGTTTATAAACTGTAAGCTCCGCATCCAAGTTGGCATTTAACAGCCTTTCAATAGCATGTATATATACATATTGCTGTATAGTTATGATAAAAATGATTGGCTTTCTTTGTTTGCTTTTTTTTGGTTTTTTACACATTGATGGATTAATTAGAACTTTTTGAGTTGCAAAGAATTATGCTAGCTTTCATGTTTTTTTCTATAAATTTAATTATTTTATAGTTTTTACAATTTTGTTGTGATAAGGCAGTAAAAAAAAAAATCTTTGGAATGTTTTCATTCATTAGTATGTATTTCGCCATGAGCTCACGATTGTTATCTTTTATTATTTTGCAGGTCAATTTGACAAATATCAGAAGAAAAAAGCTACCCCCTCCTACGGTGAGGATATAGTCATCCAAAATGAGGTAAGACAACTTTGGACTCTTGTGTGGTATATATATATTTAAGAAAAAAATTTTTTTTTTTACTTATTAGACATTAAGATATAAATTCAAAGAAGCAATTCTTTGGAAAAGCGTATCATGGATGGTGTTTTTAGTAAGTGCTATTAAAAATTTGAGGAAAAAATCATCAAAAATATGTAAGAAACCTTTGACCCTCCTCCTCCCTCCCCCCCCCCCCCCCCCATGTGCTGAGTCACATAAAAACAAAAGTCACAGTCTTCATCTTTGGGTATTTGCAGAATCTGTTGTTGATCATTAGTGCGGGTCTGATTACAGCTGTCACTGGTGATGTTGAATGCGCATGCGTGCGTGCGTGCATGTGTGTGCATGCATGTGGATTTGCATGCGTGCATGTATGTGTTTCTAGATTAAGAAAAAAATCGTCAGTTATTGATGTAAGCTCAGCGCAGAGGTCTACATTAAACTGTTGTTACATTGTAACACGATTTGTTGAGATTGTCTACAGCTGTGACTCATTGTTAGCAAAACAGTCTGCATTGTTCTTTAAAGGAGAAAAAAATCATCTGAGTATGACTGCTCTTGAAAAAAGTCATACACGCAAACTTTTCTTCCATTGAAAAATAGTTTCATCTCACAGTAATTCCCAGGTGGGATGAGTGAGTCAGAGCGCTTATTCTGGGTGACCCCTTGGGGTGTTAAGTTCAGGAATGCCCAACATCAACAGCAGTATTTCATTTGGATTAAGGAATTTCAGTCAGATAAGTTAATTCATCAATCAGAAATCCTCATTCATTTTAAAGTTTGTTCCTTTTAGAAACCCATAACTTAGTAAACATGACATATCCTATGTATTTTGCATTTTCATTCTTTTTAATAATAATACATGGAATTTATATAGCGCTAAATCTTGTAATGCAAACAAATCAAAGCGCTTTTTGTGTTTTCAGTTCATTGCGTTGGCATTCAGTAAAGAGACAGGACTGCTGAAGAACATGACCAACCTGCAGAAGAAGATTTCCATCGACCTGACGCAGTCTATGATGTATTACCAAGGGGATGCAGGCAACAATTCCGTGCCCCAGTTCCAAGCATCAGGGGCCTATGTCTTCAGACCCAACGGCTCCTCACCCTATGGTGGACGTATGGATCGGGCTATACTGAAGTCGAAGACGTACTTCATGAAGGTAAGAGATTTTCATTCGTTTAGGTGTATCTTGGTTTTGTGTGTGTGTGTGTGTGTGTGTGTGTGTGTGTGTGTGTGTGTGTGTGTGTGTGTGTTTCTAAATGAAGGCAAATGAAGAAAATGAAAGGAAGGCAGGAGAGAAAAAGAGAAGAGGGCAAGCTGATATTTTTCTTTGCTTTCTCTGATTTTGATGTATTTCTCAGTGTGTGTGACAAAATGTCTGTCTGTCTCTGTCTTCTATCTCTTTCCCGCTCGTCGTCTGTCTCTGTAGTATAATGACTCTTTCAGAAACATCCAGCTGCACCACTATGAATGTTGCCTAATCCTGCCTGCAGGGAGAACTGGTGCAGGAGGTGTAGCACCACTATGAATGTTGCCTAATCCTGCCTGCAGGGAGAACTGCTGCAGGATGCACCACTATGAATGTTGCCTAATCCTGCCTGCAGGAGAACTGCTGCAGGAGAGTGTATCACCACTATGAATGTTGCCTAATCCTGCCTGCAGGGAGAACTGCTGCAGGAGGTGTATCACCACTATGAATGTTGCCTAATCCTGCCTGCAGGGAGAACTGCTGCAGTATGCACCACTATGAATGTTGCCTAATCCTGCCTGCAGGGAGAACTGCTGCAGTATGCACCACTATGAATGTTGCCTAATCCTGCCTGCAGGGAGAACTGCTGCAGGATGCACCACTATGAATGTTGCCTAATCCTGCCTGCAGGGAGAACTGGTGCAGGAGGTGCATCAGGTGTTCAGCCCCTGGATGACCCAGACCGTGAAGCTGTACAGTGGGCAGCCTTTTGCAGAGTTCCAGTGGACCGTGGGACCTATCCCAATCAAGTGAGTATAGGCATCATCACAGTAATAGAGTTTTAAGGGGTTTTGATGAAGATCGTAGAGTATTTCTGACACAGTGACAGTCATCTGGAGTATTTAGGAAGAAGACTACTTGTTATAATCACTCGTTTGTGTTTTGCTCTTCCCTATATTTTATGTGGACTCACTTGCTTATTCTTGCTCATTTCCTGTATTTTATTATACTCTTATCTCTGTGTGATCTAAGCTTGTTTTGTCATTGGTGTACCGATTATAGATTATGTAGAGAGTATTTTGGACTGTGATTTTTTGTGTGTAACCTATCATTTATCTGTTATGGACGTGCACATCTATCACAGTCTTTATTGCTTCTCATGTAAGTTTGTTGTGACAGTTATTGTACCGATGTGTTCATGTATGTTGCCTTTCTGGCAGAGGAGGTGCTGTGTTTTTGTCTTTTTGAGGTGTGCTTACCAAGTGTATTATGAAAATGAGCTGTGTATTCCATAGAATGGCTGTAATTTGGAGTCCATGAAAGTGGACGTAAGTGTGTGTGTGTGTGTGTGTGTGTGTGTGCGTGTAAATAACAACTCTGAATGTGTATTTGTGTGTATGAGGTTATTTCAGGAGCATCTTTTACAGTTCTAGACATTGCACATGCATTGTAGAAAACCCTGCAGCAATTCAGCTTAAAAACCATAAAGTTAATTGATCAGTGATTGTTTTTGTTTGTTCTTCAGCTGGAGCTCTGAAGTTTATAGTCGTGAAATTTTTGCATATGCGACAGTTTCTACCCACAATTAAGGCAGCAGCTTTCCCAAACCCAGGGATAATCATGGATTCAAACTTGCTTATAATGACAACTGAAGATTGTACAGTCATTATGCAGGCTTTGCTTTGAAGTGCATTCACACAAAATGATGCATGGGTAGGATTAACATAATGGAAATACAATACTAATAAACAAACAAACCCAAAACAAACTCTTACTCGTTGTATTTGCCTTGCTTTTTTTACCCCCTGAAGTGCCGGTGTATTACTTTACACTTCAGTGTATATCTGCATGTTTGTGTGCTTTATGTAAATGATGAAGCTGTTCTGTAAGATTAGCAAAGAGCAGTCAAGTTTTAAATCTTGATGTCTGCTTTGTTTTCTGTTCCTAGGAATGGACAGGGCAAGGAGGTCGTGAGTCGATTTGAGTCCAGTCTGAAAAACGGTAAAATCTTTTACACTGATGCCAATGGACGAGAAATTTTGAAGCGACAGTAAGTACTTAGTGTGCTTTGATTCTGAGTTTTGTTAGTCGTAACATCTTTGAAAAATTGTCACTTCTAGATACTTTTAGCAAACTGGGAGTTAGTTAGACAACTACAAAGTAGCAAAACTTTTTGTGTGGTTATTTTTACTGACTCAGATAAGAGTATATAATTTGTCGTGTTTTAAGGAACCCAAACTCTTATTGTTACACATCTACTCATCACTAGATTTGAATAGCTGAAAATACATGACTTTGTGTTTTAGACTGGCCAAATTTGAAGCCATTTTTGCTTTTGAGACCCATCAAACTAGCTGTTGATGTTTGCAAGATGTTTTGTCTATGCTGAATAATATGTTTCTTTCTTCCTGTTAGACTATCGATATTCTTTTCCATTGGGATTATTGTTTTTGTCTTATTTTTGGATTGTAAATTTTTTCCCACATGGAAGCTTTTTCTGTCTTCCTGCTGGAGTCTAAATCATTTTCTCCACATTTAAGGTAAAGGTGCCCCATAACCTATGTGATCATAAGGGAACGAGGCATCAGAGACCTAAGCTTCTGTAGGGGCCAGCATATTGAGGGCGGCACCTATCTCCTCTTCCTAGCTGCTTTACCTTCCCTGATTGTATAGAGGGCCACATTTAAGCTTGTTTTTGTTTTCCTACTGGTATATTTATATATATATTTTTAATTTTCTTTATCAGTAATGTTTTTTCTGGTGTCTTGCTAGATTCTGAGTTATTTGTCTATTATAAAGGTTGTTTTGTGTTCTTGCTAGATCAGTTTTTTTTCCCTTTCTGAAACTTGTTTGTTTTGCCACTAGGCTGAATTATCGAGCGACGTGGGATTTCAATAAACAGAGCCTGTATCAGGAAACTACTTCCCTGTCAACAGCAGAATCTACTCAGGGTAAGTCGGGAAAACATAAAGAAATGAATCTTTTGTTTAATGTTTTTTCACACTTGTAATTTTTAGATGACCCCCCCTCCCATTCATACCCTCCCCACACACGCACGCACACATCTCTAGCATGAACACAACTACACAACATACACATCATACACACACTACACACACTACACACACACTCAACCACACATAGCTACATACCAATCACAAACTACACACACTACGCACGCACGCACCACAACACACACACACACACACCACACCCACTCACCACACACACACCACAACAAAACCCACACACACCACACACTACACACACACACTACACACACACACACACACACACACACACACACACACACACACACACACACACACACACTACACACACCACACACACTACACACACACACACACACACACACACACACACACACACACACACACACACACACACACACACACACACCACAACACACACACACACACACACACAACACACACACACACACACACACACACACCACTACACACCACACACACACACACTACACACACCTACTCATACTAACAGATTTAGCTACACACTACACGCACAACACACCACAACAACGAAGCAGCAACAGAACGACAAACAGACAAGCAGAACACAACAGCACAAGGAGCAGCAGCACACTTCACGCTGTGGGTGTGAGCATAGGAGAAGAAGAAAGTAGTGACGTGATGATGACGAGTGAGGAGAGGAAGTGCAGGAGGACAGTTGAATGTGTGGTTTTGGGGTTGTGTGGTGTGTGGTGAGAGAGAGAGAGAGAGATGAGAGAGAGAGAGAGAGAGAGAGAGAGAGAGAGAGAGAGAGAGAGAGCAAGGAATGGGGTAGGTCGTGAGGGTGGTGTGAGTGAGGAAGAGAGAGAGAGAGAGAGAGAGAGAGAGAGAGAGAGAGAGAGAGAGAGAGGAGAGAGAGAGAGAGAGAGAGAGAATGGGTGTGGGTGAGAGAGAGAGAGAGAGAGAGAGAGGAGAGAGAGAGAGAGAGAGAGAGGAGAGAGAGAGAGAGAGGAGAGAGGAATGTGGTGAATGTGTGTGTGTGTGTGTGTGTGTGTGTGTGTGAGAGAGAGAGAGAGAGAGAGAGAGGAGAGAGAGAGAGAGGAGAGGAGAGAGAGAGAGAGAGAGAGAGAATGTGAATGTGTGTGATGTGTGTGTGTGTGTGTGTTGGAGAGAGAGAGAGAGAGAGAGAGAGAGAGAGAGAGAGAGAGAGAGAGAGGAGAGAGAGAGAGAGAGAGAGAGGAGAGTGTGTGTGTGTGTGTGTGTGTGAGAGTGAGTGTGTGTGTGTGTGTGTGTGTGTGGAGAGTGAGACAGAGAGATGTTTATTCCACACACACACACACACACACACACACACACACACACCACACACACAAACATCATGAACATTTATTAATGCCTTAGTTGTCTGTACAGATCACTTAAAAGGCAATAAGGGTGAAATATTGGTGAATCAGACTTGAAGAAAATGAATCCTGGTTTTTCTGTTTGTTCAGGTTCACCGCCGTCTCCTGTATGACGATGGTCTGGGTGTTGATCAGGCTCTGAACGAAACTGGCTGTGATGGCAAGGGACTGATAGCTAGAGGTGAGTTAACAACTGTAAAAAACGGTAAGGTTAAGGTGTACATGACATGTGTGGTATAAGGTAACGAGGCATCAGAGACCTCAGCTTCTTTAAGGGTCAGCATGTTGAGGGCGGCGCCCATCTCCTCTCCTGGTTCTTTACCTTCCCTGACCCTAAAGAAGGCAGGTACCCATTACAGCTGGGTGAAATGGGGAACTGTACTGAAGCCAAGGTGTGCAAACGGTCCCATCCACTTGGTAACCATGCTTGACGCTGCTTAACATTGGGGGTGGAAAGCTAGCGCTCTGACCACTGAGCTATTCTGTCCCCCTTGGTCAAATATACAGAGAGATTTTAGATTAAATGTATCCCTGAAGTTGGAATGTTGCTACCTTCATGGTGGACAAAAATGGTCACATGTATATAAAAATTGTCACCATTTGTGACCTCAAAGTTTTAGCCGAGAAATGAGAGAGAGAAAAAAAAGCTACTACAGAATAACGGACATGAATGGTGCAGAGATTTACTTCAGAATAGCTAAATGTTTGAATTCTAATACAGAATAACAGACATGAATGACACAGAGATCTACTAAAAATGACAGACATGAATGACACAGAGATCTACTACAAAATAGCAGACATGAATGACACAGAGATCTTCACAAAATGAAGACATGAATGACACAGAGATCTACAGCAAAATAGCAGACATGAATGACACAGAGATCTACTACAGAATTGTGCGGTTTGTTTATGCTAGGATCTACCATAATTGAATTATGCATGGTTTAGCGATGAGTCAGGATCTCACGTTGATTGTGCCTGGATTGTTATCTGTCAGAGATCTACACTGTATATGTGCTGGTTTGTTATCTGTCAGGATCCACTGTTGATTGTGCTGGTTTGTTGTCTGTCGGGATCCCCTGTTCATTGTGTTTGTCTGTCAGGATCCCATGTTCATTGTGTTTGTTGTCTGTCAGGATCCCCTGTTCATTGTGTTGGTTTGTTATCTGTCAGGATCCACTGTTCATTGTGTTTGTTATCTGACAGGATCCCACTGTTCATTGTGTTTGTTATCTGACAGGATCCCACTGTTGATTGTGTTTGTTATCTGACAGGATCCCACAGTTCATTTTGTTTGTTATCTGACAGGATCCCACTGTTGATTGTGTTTGTTATCTGACAGGATCCCACTGTTGATTGTGTTTGTTATCTGACAGGATCCCACTGTTGATTGTGTTTGTTATCTGACAGGATCCCACTGTTGATTGTGTTTGTTATCTGACAGGATCCCACTGTTGATTGTGTTTGTTATCTGACAGGATCCCACTGTTGATTGTGTTTGTTATCTGACAGGATCCCACTGTTGATTGTGTTTGTTATCTGACAGGATCCCACTGTAGATTGTGTTTGTTATCTGACAGGATCCCACTGTTGATTGTGTTTGTTATCTGACAGGATCCCACTGTTGATTGTGTTTGTTATCTGACAGGATCCCACTGTTGATTGTGTTTGTTATCTGACAGGATCCCACTGTTGATTGTGTTTGTTATCTGACAGGATCCCACTGTTCATTTTGTTTGTTATCTGACAGGATCCCATTGTTCATTGTGCTGGTTTGTTATCTGACAGGATCCCACTGTTGATTGTGCTGGTTTGCTATCTGTCAGGATCTCACTGTTGATTGTGCTGGTTTGTTATCTGACAGGATCCACTATTGATTGTATGTGTCAGGATCCCATTATTCATTGTACTGGTTTGCTTCTGTCAGGATCTCACTGTTCATTGTGTTTGTTATCTGACAGGATCCACTGTCGATTGTGTTTGTTATCTGACAGGATCCCACTGTTGATTGTGTTTGTTATCTGAAAGGATCTCAGTGTTGATTGTGTGTGTTATCTAACAGGATCTCAGTGTTGATTGTGTTTGTTATCTGACAGGATCTCAGTGTTGATTGTGTTTGTTATCTGACAGGATCCCACTGTTGATTGTGTTTGTTATCTGAAAGGATTCAGTGTTGATTGTGTTTGTTATCTGAAAGGATCTCAGTGTTGATTGTGTGTGTTATCTAACAGGATCCAGTGTTGATTGTGTTTGTTATCTGACAGGATCTCAGTGTTGATTGTGTGTGTTATCTAACAGGATCTCAGTGTTGATTGTGTTTGTTATCTGACAGGATCCACTACGTGATGCTGGAGCCCATTGCCTCAGCGGCAGCGGGTCACCGTGACCTGGCAGAGAGGCTCTTCATGGCTCCTCAGATCAGCTTCTCTAAGCCCACCAGTGGAAAGGTGGCAGCCATTGTGAGTCCTCCTTTTTCTTTCTTAGATTTCTTTTGTTGTTACAAGTGGATTTGTCTCAAAAACAAATTGTTTTCTGTCTTTGTGTATTTTCCAGATTTCAAATTCTAACGCAGATTGAATTGAGTAAGAAAAGAACAAGTGGCTTGAGTCATAAATAATCTTTTTTTTTTTTTTACCTAAACAAATCTCAAATTGTTTCTGAAATTTTTGTGTCACATGGTTAAGCACAGAGTTCACAAAAGAGTGTTGAAATAAATGATTGCAGCAGATAGGATGCACAGTGTCTATGACGGTATACTCATACTACATACATGTATACCCATGCAGGCTACTGACGCTGGTTATGTTCTCCATGTCTGAGAAAGGAGGTCTGACTTTCTTTTCTGCTTGTTTTTCTCCAAAATTGGTCCCCATGAGGTGAGTATTCTTAAACGTGGCACTTGGTAATATTTTGTCCAGACACAGTGTGCAAATCCAACATAACTCAGCCAGGGTTCTGGGCCCAGTGCTAAAAGTAGTCCCTTCCTTTTACCAATTGTGACCAGTTTCTGCTATAATTAGCACCACCTGGGATGGAATGGATAGCAATTGAGAGTGGGGGAAATTGACAGCTGTGCAGAAAGTGACATGTGAAAATACTGATGTGAAAATACTGATGTGAAAATACTGATGTGAAAATACTGATGTGAAAACACTGATGTGGCGTGTTGCAGTGGTCAGGAGTGCGTGAAGCCTTGCCGGCCAATGTGCACCTGCTGACCCTGGAGCAGTACCCCTCTGACGGTCCAGTGCCCAGCGACACCCAGCCCTTCCTGCTGAGGCTGGAGCACTTCTACGAGAAGGGGGAGGACGCCGTGCTGTCCAAGCCTGTCACCCTGCACCTCCAGGTCTGGGATGGGCTGTGGGAAAAACCCTCCTGTCTAGTGTTATGCCCAGTCTGTTTGTTCAGTCCCAGTTTTTTTATCTTTCATACTACATCACGGAAATTTTGTCTGGTCTTTAGTTTTGTTCTTAGTTTTTTTTATATCCGATGACAAAACAACATGTCTAGTCTGTATTTCACCTCCAGGTGTGTGCTGTGGGGAATACTGCTGTGTAGTGTGTGTCCCATCTCACTGTTCAGTCTCACTTTTTATCTTTCAAACTACATCATAAACATTTTTTTCTGGTCATAGTTTTGTTCTTAGTATTTTATACATGATGACAAAACAACATGTCTAGTCTGTATTTTATTTTAACTTTGATATACATTTTTTTTTTTGCTTAATGATTCCAGTTTTCAGATTCTGTACATTTAAATAGATCATTGTTGTTTGAAATTGAGTGTGAAAACAATCTTGTAATCTTGCGATGTACCCTTACTGTTTGATTATGATTTGGGCTCATCTGGTGATAAACCATCCTTTTTTCATGATTACTAAGTGTAGCTGTCAAGACTTCAACTGCTAGGTAGACTTGTAGACCAATGTGCGATCAAATGTATGGAATATTCCTTTCGTTTTGATGCCTCTTGGAAAAACTAAAATAAAAACTGAATCTTTGGAATCGTAATAATTTTTGCTGTTCTTGATGGTGTTTCAGAAAATGTTCAGCACCTTCGACATTGTGAAGGCCACAGAGCTGACACTGGGGGCAGACATGGCTCTCTCTGATTTGAAGAAGCTGAAGTGGAACTACCCACATGAGCAGAGTCAGGCTGAGCGCCAGTGGGCAGGTAAGCGTTCTTTTGAGGTTATTCTCTTTTAATCATTACCCAAAATGGCAATACTTTGAAAACCGTTATCATCATTGTGGTCACACTTAGAAATAAAGCCACAGATACTAATGATTGGTTCAGTTACATTTTTTTATGAATCACAACTTGTCTTTGTTAATTTCCAAGTACCTTCTTTGTGAATTTCAACTTGTGTTTGTTCATTTCCAAATTGCATATAACTTTACACCAAAATATAATTTTAGACATGTTTTGCCTGGCACTTTGTCATTACAGTATATAACAGTGTGGAGAAGAAAAGAGTTCCTACTCTGGCACATAGCCACCGCTGTAGTCTAGTGGTTAGGGCATTGGACTCGTAATCTAAAGGTTGCGGGTTCGATCCCAGCTTTCGGCTATGGCGTTGTGCCCTTGGAAAAGGCACTTTAAGGCTATTTTCTCACCCACCCAGGTGTAAAGGAGTACCAACCTTGTGTTGGGGGTTAACCTGTGATAGACTGGCGTCTTATCAGGGGGGAGTCTATGACTCTCAGTCGCTTAACGCCACAGAAAACGGGATAAGCACCGGCCTGATGAACCTTAGGCTCGGGACAGACTTGAACTAACTCTGGTGCATCATCACCTGGTCATAACTTCACAAAACGCTTTCTGGTTCCAGACTCTTCACTGCTGTTCAACTCTCAGAGACCTGGAGAAGCCAGCAGTGACCCACTGACCATCACCCTGAACCCCATGCAGATCAAGACATTCCAGATCAGCATCCAAAAGCACTAGGGAGGGCGGTGCTTACAACTATGGGCAACATCTGTTTGGAGGCATCATTCTAACATGTTTTGGAGTGTGATGAGATTGGATGCAACAGCTTTGTGTGCCTATATAGAAAAGTTGAATGATGTACAACACGGTGATGCCAGTTTTTATCTGTTTCAAGTCTACAGCTGATTGAAGTTAATTTATGCTTTGGATTGATTGAGTCTCACAGTCTTCAGGAAGTGAATCTGGTTTTGTGGATTTATTTTTCTTTTAAATTTTTGAAAGTTTTTTTTTTTTATTTGACAAAAAACTGTTGTGGGTTTAAAAAATAAATTATACATGCTATTTTTGAAAATGTTTAGAAAAGAATACGGTCTATTGCACAAAAGTGTGTCTTAAAAAGCTGACTTGTTTTATCTAGATAGTACTTAGAAGTAATGTACTGTCAATTGATCATAACATTCCAGACATTGATTGAAAATAAGAGAAAAAATAGTGGTTTGAGGCAGGTTATTATCAAATATTACCTCCAGAAAATAGGTTTTTAATTTTTACTGTTTCAGAGAAGGAGAAAAACTTTTAAAACTGAAAACTTTTATTCAAAGCGGGAATAGAATAAGCAACAATTCCTTTTTTACATCCAGCCCTTGGAAAGGAAATCCCCCCCCCCCCAAGAGAGAGAGGAGTCAAGTTAGTCAAGTCAAAAACACTTTAATCATCCCCTGAAGGGCAATTACAGAGAGAGGAGAGAGAGAGAGAGAGAGAAAAGAGAGAGAGAGAGAGAGAGAGAGAGAGAGAGAGAGAGAGGAGAGAGAGAGAGGGGGGGGGGGGGGGGGGGGTAGGAGAGGAAAAGAGGGGAGTAGAAGAGAGTAGTGTAGAGTAGAATTGATTATACAACTGCATGTTAGTTTGTGTCATCTCCAGTTACTGTCTCTGCTTTTTTGTTTGCTTTTTCATGAACTTTGGAAGCTTTTCCAAGCATATATTTTATATACGTGAAGGAATTTTATGAATTTAAGATATCTCGTCGTAGAAAACCAGAGTATGTGAGAAAGGGGCTTTCAGTGATCTATTTTTCAAAATGCTTGTGGTCAGCAAAATGATTTTAAAGAAAAAGGAAAAGATATTATTCAAGACCTTGTGATGTTGATAATGTTCATGGTCAGCATTCAGTCATATGAATCAGTACTGAATATTTCCAACAATGTGCCTGTCAACTATGCTTTAATAATGATGTATTGTGATCTTGTTTCAAGCCTATCTCAATTTTGATTGTTTGTGTATGAATTATGTGTTATTTTTCCAGAAAATGTTTTCCTTGTCTTATTCCGTTTTACCGTATGAGAATAATATGCCTGTCTGTCGTTTTTGTGATCTGGTGATTTGTTTGGTTTGGTTGTTCCTAAGCAATTGCTGCAAAGACTATTCACTTAGCTCAACAGATGTGCATGCCATTCGCCAAAGTGCTTTTCACCTTCATAGTTATGTTTGCTTGTATTCAGTATATTTTGTTATTTAGTTTTCAAATAGATCAAAATAGTCTTCATGCTCAACACTTTACAATGATTGGTCACATTGTTTATCCATTTTTACCTGCTTACTCTGCTGCAGTCATTTAGATAAGCTTGAGCACACTTCTACAGGATATGCTGAATTCTTAGAATAAACAATGCATAGGTTTTGTGTACACTGTTCAAATGAGATTGAATTCACAGAATAAACGAAGTGTAATTTTGTGCAAAATGGTTAAAATGAGGATAGGCAAGAGAAAAATCACAGGAAACATTCATGAAGAATTGGCTAAAGAAACCACTAAAAGAATCTATATTCATGTCACTTAATTGAATGGAAATTTGTCCAGCAGTCTTGTTGTTGACACATTTGTGTGATATGTAATCTGTGCAATGACACATATGTTTATGTCAGTTTGTCAGCCATTAGTGCGAGTGAGGTCCTTGTATTCGATTATACTGAAAGTTTTCAAATGTTTTCCCATTGGCATGCAGGGTTTCATCTGTTTTCTGATATTACAGACAGCTGAACATATGACAGTTAATGGCTCCATTGACAGTTGGTTCTGAAAGTATGACAGACTGAAGCTGAGTGTGGCTGTGTAAGGTGACATGAGAGGCACTGGTTGTAGTTCATGGCTGAATGAAGTAGACTGTACTGTGTGTGTGACTGACAATGCAGAAACCAAAATACTTGCTAAGATTGGGATGTGTGCTACATACAACTTGTTGTCATAATGGTTGTATACACACAATCATGGAGCATGTTTATCTGTGTTATGTGCAAGACATTGAGTGTGGTTTTTTTTGTTTCTTTTTAAAGGAATAAAGTTTCTTATTAGTGTTCATTCTGATTTTGAGTTTTTTGTTAAAACATGGGTTTGCTGTCCCCAAATAAATTTATTTGATCTTTATCATGAGTGAAGAGGTGCTGTATTGTATTGTTTCTGTGTCTTCTGGTGTGTTTTATTTGCATATCTGTAAGAGTAGATCAGAATTTTGCCAGGTACAACTTGGTCTGTTGATAGATTCTTTCATATGATATCAAGAAGGAAGGTGGCAGGACAGTTTAGATGTTCATCTGCCCTAAGAAGTATAATGGTGTGGTCTTAGGTTCAATTTTCAGCCTTGCCCTTTTTCCCAGTTTGGTGAAAAAAATCTAGCTGAATGTCAAAGTCTTTTGGATGAGACTAAAAACCAAGGCCCCATGTGCAAATGCATGCAGAATATCTTGTGGACACATTAAAAACCTGTACCACCTTTCGGAAGAGTAGGTTATTGTGTGCTGATTTGAACAGATGACAAAATTAAAAGAAAGAATGCATGCACTTAGGTGTCCTGTGTAGAAACGATTCATGAAGTCTGAATGCAGTTACCTAAATGGTGGGGGAGAAAAAAACGGTCGCATACACAAATCTCACCAGTGGTGAACAATCGGAGGTCTGGCCGCTAAACGTGCGCACAAAAAAATGCATTGAATGTATGATGTGTACATGACTTTGGTTTATTGTAACATTAAAAAAAAAAGTACCCAGAGCAACTCTAGGATCAAGCAGAATTGCTTATTTGATAATAAAATTATGAAAGAACTTTGCTCTTTATGAAAATCAGTGAAAAGTTTTTTGTTTTGTGAGGGATTGACTTACTTCTCACAAATGCACGCACGCATGCGCGGTGTGCGCACACACACACACACACACACACACACACACACGGGGTACAGACTGACACACACAATAAAATTCATTACAGCATTTATTTATGTCAATATGTTCGTGATACACCCCTGATCAAGCGTATAAAGTGTACAATATTATCACATTTGAATATGGGAATCAGCCAGCATGCAAATGAACTATTATTCGTTACCTGAGAGAGAGTAAAAAAAAAGAAAAAAAAAAAAGAGGGTATAATAAAATGCAATACTGAATTGGAAATGGTGTCCAGAGCTGAAAAAGTCTGCAATACCTGCATAATCCTCTGCAATTTTTCTCAGCAACTAACAAAAATCTTAGTTTTGCCATCATTTCACCACAGTATAACCAAACTAGACCATTTGTGTTTGTCTAGAAACATGTTTTCTCCTGAAAAGATTTATACATTATTTCTGAGCTCGTCCTAATTTGACCACAATCGAGCAAATCTGTCACCTTCAGTCTTTTTATGCACTTCCACAATAATAAAAATGTTTTAAAAAGTCATCAATATTTTTGTTATCCAAGAGTAAAATCATAGTAAAACATTATGTCTGTACAAATGGAGAGTGAATCAGTGGCAACAGTTTTCCAAAATAACTGAGATGGCAGTGATATGAGATAAACAGAAGATGGTATCATGCCTATGAAAGCAGAAAGTATTTTCATCAGAGCGAAGAATGTTCTCATACATTCTAAAAGAAAGTTTTGTAAAAGCAACAATTTTCACTTGTGAATGTATTGTCTGAGTTAATGAATAAACAATTTTAGTGAAGAAAGGTGAAAGTGTCCCATAATCTATGTGGTCATAGGGGAATGAGGCATCAGAGACATCAGCTTCTCCAGGGGCCAGCATATTGAGGGTGGCACCCACTTCTCCCTTGCTGCTTTACCTTTGCTGACCCTAAAGAGGGCAGGTACCCATTTACAGCTGGATGAACAGTAAAGGAAGATATGATAAAAATGACAAATAATTGGGCATTAGACTTTATGAGACTCGAGCAATTCAGTCCAAGTGAGCATCTATGTATATGTGTATGAAGCATTAGGAGGCATAATGTACTCTTTAAGTCACAGATCAAGAGATTTTGATACAGTTCTATTATGTTGAATGATTAAACTTAATCCAATTTCAATAATATTGTAACCTTTATTGGTTTGAATAGTACAACTATACTTTAAACTTTAACAAGTAAAAGTTATATATTTGCATTAAACATGAAAACATTTGCAAAGACAATAAATGTTGGTAATTAATTTCTCAAATCAGAGGGCATGCAGGAAGAGAGAAAAGTTTTTATTAGGAACATTTAAGAACAAGACAAAGCTAAGTACTTAAAAATATAACTTTATAAAAGCAGGCTTTTCAAAAACAGCCCTGTCATAATAAGAAAGCCATCATTCCTCTTCAATATAATGTTTTTGAAAAAATAGAAAAAAGTCTTGTTCTGTTGAGAAAAAGAAACTCAACACTCTTGTATTTCTGAGCAAAAGAAACTCAAGTACAATCTCATTACAGAAACTGGAAACAGATCTAGATATTCCAAGCTAAAAGGAAAACTTACTGTACAGAAATTCTTTGGGAACACTCCTACAAAGAAAACAATAATCTCTCTTCAAACAGCTGCTCAGCCATGTTCACAGTATCTGCAGTTATGGATGTGTAATCATCTTGCATGCTTTGTCTCCATTCTACTTCACTGGAGCATCCCAGTCCTTGGAAAATTTGGCAGAACTATGAATTAATATTGTGAGGAATTCAAAAATGATAAAACAGCATAACAGTACTATGTCTATGATAATTGTTTGTTGTAACTTTATACAGTCACAGCCGTCTTCCTAAATAGCTATCTTACCCAAAGCATTATTTGAAATTCTGACTTATGAAATCAAAGTCTAGTACACTTAAGACTTTGTTTGAGAATGCTACTCAAAATCTGATCACTAGAACACACAAACACAACAAACCCAAAACCCAAACAAACAACAAAAAAAGGTCCCAACCCCCAAACAAAACAAATTCCCTAAAGAATAAAAACACGTCCATACTTTGCTAAATGCAAGTCTCTGAATCCTACCTCTAAACTCAAGCATTTTTAGATACACAGCTGCCTTGTCTTTTACATAGTAAAATATCAGACACAAGCGGTTAGTATTATTCTCATTCATCCACTATGCACTTTTAAGTAAACTTGTGCGCAAACCAAGCACTCAAACTTTGTTTTAAAATTTGAGTAAAAGAAATGGAATTGCAATTATCAAGTGGTACAGATCAGCTGCAGAAGTTATGAAAACTACTCTTGAGTACTATGAGTATATATCATCACAGCATTTTTTACAGCAGCAACTTTTTCGATGCCCTCTCAGAACATGATGAAGCAGCAGCATGAAAAGTGTCATGGTAAATTTCACACATTTGACATTCAGTTTCATAAAGGAATGTTATGAAAGACAGATTATGTAACAGTTCAGCTGCATGAGTGTTTTGGGATTTTCCCCCAAATGTTTTGGCCCTTGTGATATTAGTTTACATGATATGATTACTGCCAAGTATTTAGATGCCTCTCACCTGTTGGCATCACTGACTATGGCGTTAGTTGCAACACCCAATGACACTGACATGATCCTCCTTCTCCATTTACAAAGATGCCCCTACAAAATGAAAACGTGTATGTGAAACTGCACACATACTGGATACTAGTTTCCATACTTAGGTCTTCATCAAAATTGTATTGATTTATTTACTTTTTTTTGTTGCATAAACATGCAGTGGAATGTCAAATTTGTAAATGAAGCCTGGATGGGTGGGGAGGGTAAGGGGGAGTTGGAAATTAAAAAAAAGAAACACTCTGAAAATGATGCATTACAAAACAGATTGTATTGTAATGAGTGAGATTTTAGTCCTAAGTAAAAGGGCAGTGATTGTGTATCTATAAAAAATTTTTTTTTCAAATTCATCATTTATTACCAGATTAAACACATATTTGGAGGAGGCACAAGTTTTGGAAAAAAAGACTTCAACAAAAATATCAAATTGTTTTCAGCAGGTTCAATGTGCAACATATGCAAGGTTGGTCCCAAATAGGAAAGTATCTCTCAAAATGAGGAGGACTTTGGAATTGAATGGGGTGTTACCAGTCTCTCAAAGCTTCTTCATGCAAATATTTCTTACAGTTTTTCAGATCTGACAAAGAAAGAGCATAACCCACCGTACCACACACACACATACAAAGCATAACGAAAACACCCCCCCCCTTCTCTCTATCGCCCACACATACACACACACACATTACACACCCTTTTACAGAAGTACTGTCTCTAGTACATTCCTGCATTCATACACTAAGTAACACTCATACATCACTAATAAGCATATCTAAGAAATATTGTTTCCTAAAATGGTTTGATGAGGTGACTCTCACACGTTATAACAACTATGTTTTTGCTATAAACTTGTAGAGGTTGCTGTACACAGCAAAAAGTCATGTATATATACACAGAGAGGATTCATGTACAAAAAAAAAAAAGAAATCCAAAGCAACATATAAACAAAAGATTTCATGGAAGATTTCGTTCACTGACAAGGTGATCACATGCTCTTCGTACCATGACAAAACAACAGCAGAAGGAAAAGGTTGAACAAGAAAGCCCGATACACCAAAACAATGCCAAGCAACTTCTGCTGGTCATTAACAAAGAAAAGCCAGACTTGAACACACAAGGATTCTCATCAAACACCCATATACGGTCACACCATCTCCCCATGCCTTTGGGATTCCTGTAAACTGCATATTAGGACTTTAAGGCTTTGTGCATGATTTTCCAGGACATGGGGTCTTTGGATCTTTGAGGACACAGAGTGGTTTCACAAACAACCAGCAGGCAGGAGCCGTCACACACGGATTAGCAGTGGTCTGAGGTTGTGCACATCATGGGTATGGTAGCATGTGTGTGCTTGTGGCTTAAGCCATGGTGCCAAAAACAGGGTTGTGGCGACATATACTGGGACCGTGCTCGTCGTAGTCTGCTTTGGTGTGGCACACTTGGTAGAATTCAGGCTGGAACACACAAGAAAAAGTATTAGTTAAATTTGGTAGGTACAAAATGAAAGACAAATATACTTTTTTTAGATAAAGAGATAAGCATGAATAAAATTCAAGCTCAGAACTTCTTTTTCGTGGAACAACTCATGCATCATCACACACTTTCTTCTTTGATGCAATCTTTTCAAGACCATGGAGAAAAACCACTGATGCACATGACCCATTAGTGTTTACAACCATAAGATCATAACATCTTAAGATCATAAGATTTTCTTCATTTCTGTCAGCACCTGCACAACCGCGTACAGGCATGGGAGGCGGATGCTAAACACTCACTAGATCTGGCTCCAAAGGAAATTTGATACAGGGATTCTGATTTTTTCAGGAAGCACATTGAAAAATCAGATTCCTTGGGATACACGGTCAAAAAAATATCACTTCATTGGGACAAATACCATCCCCTGAGGGAGTAAGCATGCCTGTACACCCTGCCTCTTCCCTCATGTCATGACCGCACAACACATTATGTAGCAATCTCTCA
This sequence comes from Stramonita haemastoma, assembly GCA_030674155.1. Taxonomy (NCBI): domain Eukaryota; kingdom Metazoa; phylum Mollusca; class Gastropoda; order Neogastropoda; family Muricidae; genus Stramonita; species Stramonita haemastoma. The sequence goes on from CM060318.1 coordinate 79,838,433, forward strand.
TCAGACCAGACAAACAAAACACATCAGTTTACTCACAGTGGAAGCCAGCATGCTGCCTCCGAACCAGACTGCGTAGCGCTGCATGTGGTGAGTGATGACCTGCACCTCGATGGGTTTGGGCTGAAACATTCATAGTTCACACCTTCGGTTGACAGACAGTACAACAGTTAGTCTTTTAACCATATTCTGTAAAGAATGCGTTATCAGTACATTTAATGAGACAGTGCAACAATAAGTCCTTGAATCATATTTATAACTCGACTCCACTGTCTCCATCGGTAGGAACTCCGCGCACTACCATCAGAGTTTACTATCTTTCTTGGTCTCTATAAAGAATTTGTTATCAGTATATTGACTGAGACAGTGCAATAGTCACAATGGCACACAATGGCTTGCTCTTCCGAAAAACGCACACAATGGCTTGCAATCGCACTCGCCCGTAATTGCACACACAATGGCTTGCTCTTCCGAAAAACGCAACAGGTTTAACGTGTGTGCAAGATGTTCTGTGTGCGTTCGCACACAGGACCTCGGTTTATAGTCTCATCTGAAGGACTTATGGGGGGAGAGGGGTCGGCACTGATGTTAACTTCGAGAGGAAAAATACTGTGCATTTGTGACCATTTTGGGCTGTTGTTTTTTGGCCAACAATTAAGGTAGCCACATTCAGACTTCAGAGATATTTCATCTAAATCTGGTATATATCTATGGATGCTTTACAACGTCTTGCCACTTTTAAATCCAGCTTTTCAGGGTCTGCAGAAAAATGATGATGCTGACCTTGATGCGACCTTGACTGAGCTCTTCGCTGGCCTTCAAACGGGCATCGACAACCCTCTTCACGTCCCGCTGAATCTTGCGACCAAAGTCCCGGAACATGGTCGATCCTCCTGACAGCACAATGTTCTGCAACCACATCAGTACATCAACCAATAATTCAACTTCAGAGGGAAACAATCCTGAGATAAGCTATAAGCTGTAATGTGTACCAGTTCTTTCTTCCACATACTATAAAAAGACAAAAGATAACCACCTGTATGTGTACACACACGCACACACACATACGCACACACACACACACACACACACACACACACACACACACACACACACACACACAACACACACACACACACACACACACACACACACACACACACACACACACACACACACACACACACACACAAATACTACGAACAAAAGTGTCAAGCTTATTTTACATGTGCATGCAGAAACACAACCAAAAAAAAACTAAGCACACATATACTTACATGTATAATATAATACCCCCCCCCCCCCCCCCCCCAACTCTTTCCTCATGAACAGGCCTACAGACATACACACCACACCACGCCACACCACACACCACACTATACCACCACCACCACCACCAAGCAGATAAAAGTAGCCCTTTACCTTATACAGTCCTCTGCGCACCCACCCACCACCACTACACAACACACCACACCACACACAGCCTAGCAGAAAAAAAAGTTAAGTTACACACCCTACCACACCACACCACACCAAACCACACACAGCCAAGCAGAGAAAAAAACAAAACACCCCCTTACCTTATACAGTCCTCTGCACCCACCCACCCACCACACCACACTACACACACACAGCCAAGCAGAGAAAACACCAAACCCCCCTTACCTTATACAGTCCTCTGCGCACATCAATGGGGCAGTACTGGATGACTTCATCCACCACCTCAGAAATGGGCATGGTGAAGTCTGGGTTGCAGAATTCCGGGTGGAAGAAGATCTCGGGTCCAAGGAATCGCTCGTAGCCCACGTCCACACTGTAGAGCTGCTTTGTGATGGTGTTGCGTCCTTCGTACTTCTTCAGCCACTTGGCGGGCTCTGTGTCGTACTTGGCAAACTCTTTGGCAATGTCAGGGCAAACGTAGCTGAAGCGCTCCTGATACAGGAGAGTGGGAGAGTTATAAAGTTTTAGTGGTTACAGGAAAATGTGAGTTTTGGCTTCTTAATACAGGTAAATATAAATGTGTATGAATAAAGATACACTCGTCCATTCCTCCAAACACTTCAGGTACTCACTCACTCACTCACTCACTCACTCACTCACTCACTCTCACTCACTCACTCACTCACCCACCCACCCACACACACACACACTGGATTGGTGCAATACATAGCCATGCAGTGTTGACTGCCTATATATCTGAAACCATGATTAATACTCTGAATGTGTATGTACATGAAAGGGAGTAAGCCACATAAGTTGCACTGGGGGTTCAAAAATCCTTATTCTTAATGCAAGTGCTGTGAAGATTTGATCCTACAACTTGTGCTTTCATGACCATTACAAATTTGAATAATCAAACAAAAAAAAATCAATTATCGCATAAGTCAATATCGGTTGTACCATACATCATGTTTGCTTCTCATACACGAAAATCAGCCTTTACTTTGTGGGTGACATAAATCACCCCCTCCAGTGGCCTGAATAGACAGTGTCTCCTACCTTGATGGCTTTGGCGGTTTCCATGGACTGTTCAGGAGGAATGCCCACTTCCCTCTCCCTCAGCAGCTGCTGAATGAAGTAGGTGATGTCTCGTCCCGCGATGGGGATGTGCTTGATGCAGCTCCCTATCACATACCCCTCAGCCTGCACACAGGGTATTTATTCATTTATTTATTCTTTTATATAGAGGATAATGGTTATTGAGGGTTTAACTGATGACTATGAATGGTAAACATGCTGCATAAGAAGGTAGTAAGAATCAATCACACTCACATCACTGAGTGAACAAAGAAGGCAATTCATACATTTCAGTGTTTCATAATCAGTTCGGTCTCAGTCTGGATAATGTACTTAATAACAAAAAACAGGAGAATACATCACTGAAAACAGAAAATTAACAGAAATGAGGTAATGATAAGAAAGGCAGGATTCAACAGTAATAAAAATAAAATAACCAAAATGAAAAAAACAAACAATACCAAAAAAAAAGGAGAAAGAAAACTTCCCAAAATATATGTAAAAATGGGGATAGCTTTTAACAATGAAGGTCCCAAGCGCTGTGAAGAGTGAAGATGCACTGTATCTTAACTCACCACAGGAATGACGTGGGTTACACCATCTCCTGAATCGATCACTGTTCCTGTCAGTGTTCTCTCCCCTGTCTGTCTGGATGTCCAAGAGGCTGCAAGTGCCAGCACAGCCTGGGGAAAAAAGCAGCAGAATATTTTTGAATTAATTAAAATGATTAACAAAAAACCCAAACACCATAAATCTTTCCCCCCAAAAAACCCAACCCCCAAAATCTGATTTTTTTCCAATCATGTAATAAACTTGATTTACAGCAATTATTAAACATACAATGTTTACATGTCTGTAGACTATTGTATATTACACACACAACCCACACACCACACACACACCACAACACACACAACACAGCAAACGCACAGCACAGCGCAGCGGTAGCAGCAGAGGCAGCATGCACACCCTGCACGCATGTCACACACACACACACAACCACACACACACACACACACACACACACACACACACACACACACACACACACACCACACACAGAGCTAGAATAAAACTTAAAGTTGGATGTACACAGAAACAACACCCAGGCACTCACTCAGTAACTCACCTGAACAGCAATGTAGAGACCAGGCACATTGAAGGACTCGAACATGATTTCTGCTGTGTACTCCCGGTTTTCTGGAGTATTGAGTGGAGGCTCAGTCTGCAACATGCACACATGCAATCACCACACACACACACACATACACACACACACACACACACACAACCACACACAACACACACACACACACACACACACACAACACAACTGTACACTAATCTCTGGCTTTGTACGATACACTTGCAACACAAAAATGCTGTACATAACAAAGAGATTTCAAATGAATCCCCCCCTCCCCTCCCCACACAGAGAAGCACACACAACACTATCCCCCCCCCCCCCCCACACACCCACATGCAAACACACACACACACACACACACACCACACATACACACACACACACATCACACACACGCACACGCACACACACACAGCACACACACACACACACACACACACACACACACACACAGCACGCACACACAACAACATACCAGAAGGAAATAGTGGTCCTCAGGTTCTGCTCTGAGGTACTTGAAAATGACCTGCTCGTAAAACCTTTCCATCAGATCCCAGTCGTCAATGATACCATGTCGGATAGGCCACTGTTGACACAATACATCCATCTTGTCAATTTGCTTAAAAATTACATTATAAACAAAAAATGTCTAAGACTGCATACTGTTCACAATAATTATTAGTTTAAGTTGAGTCTCACTGAAAGAAAGAGGAAAAACTAAAGCTGAAAAAAGTAGTTAAAGGCAGTTGGAGGGGGGGAGGGGGGGGGAGTAAGGAAAAAATGTACATAAGGAGGAAAAAGAAGTTAAGCAGAAAAAACAAAAAGAAAAGTAGTTAAGAGGAAAATACTTACGTGGTAAAAACAAGTTACAGGAATTATTTTCAGCAAAAAATAATACAAATTACAAACATCATAAACAATTACTGGCACCAATTAGTGACAGATGTCATAAGAATAGGGAAACAGCTGTCGTTAGTATCAGTTTGACACAGCCATAACCTCAGCTTCCAGATTGATTTTCTAACACCTTTCCTGTGTAGTACACCATGTCAATAGGCATGACATGAAACAAAACAAAAAACCCCTATCAAAATCAATAAAACATCTCTCTCTGTTTCCAACAGCACTGCTAGTGAAAAAAGAGCAAGCAGCTCAAGATTTTCACCCTAAAATTTACCTTATCATATTTTATCATGGAATTTTGGTGCATTTATCATTAAAAAAAAAAAAAAAGAACTGTAATGAAATGACCAAAATCTCACTACTTAAAATGTGTGTGATTAATGGACTTAATAAAACACAAGAAGAGTGCAGGAAGCTGGTTGCAAAATCTTCAGTGGCGCCCCATGGTCCAGGGACTATGGATAAGGTGAAGGTGAAGAAAACACAAGAAGTATTATCTAAAAAAAAATATGAAAAAAATCCATACTCTTGTACAAGATGGGATGATGGGATGGCATGAAGCATGAGACACATACACACCTTGACAGCGTAGGATGGTGAGTTCAGCGCCTCATCCCCTATGAAGAAGTCCAGGTCCTCCACACCTTTGCCCAGACGTCTGGTGGCCTGCTCTCCCACGCTGGCCGATTCCTTGATGGCGATGGCTGAAGGCAGGATGAACTGGGGCTCTGTGTTGCCCGCATACCCCATCTTGGTGTAGCTGAAAACAAAACAAAACAAACAAAAATATATATGAAGCAATGACAGATGCAGACCAGACTCTCACTACTGAAAACACCTTTCCCCTCCTCCCCACCTATCCCCCACCAAAAAAAACCCCAACAAACAAACAACAAAAATACAAACCACAAACCAACAGTTCATCAATAAACAACAATCCAGACTAACCAGACATGAACAAAGAAAATCAAAATGACACAGGGGTGGGGGTGGGGGTGGGTATGGTTGGGAGAGATGGAAAAGCCTTGTGATTAGGGGAGCCTTTCTCATGGCTGATGGTAGCATAGATTCTGGTCAACTGATACAAGGGGATTTTTCCTTTGTACATTGGTACTGACTCCACTCTTTGGTAAGTCCTTTAAATGAGACTACTGTCTTGCGTGTGAATGCAGGCAGAACATCTTGCACACACCCTAAAACCTATCTGGCCTTGTAGAAAGGCAGGCCAGCCATGGCCAAAGGCAGGAATGATACATCCTGGGACCTGGAGAGGAATGGGCTCCAAGAAGTTGTTGAAACTTTTTCATGACACACTGCCTGAACAATCCAATGCAGTGCCCCAAGCCTAAGGACAAGACTGAGAAGACCCTATCTGGAGTCATGTCATGAGAGAAGTTAAGATTAAAATAATAAGTAAAACACAAATCCAGAGAGAGAGAGAGAGAGAGAGAGAGAGAGAGAGAGAGAGAGAGAGAGAGAGAGAGAGAGAGAGAGAGAGACAGACAGACAGACAGACAGAGAAAGACAGAGAAAGACAGAGAGAGACAGAGAGACAGAGACAGAGAGAGAGACAGAGAGAGAGACAGAGAGAATGAGAGACAGAGAG
>CM060318.1:79849602-79859602 GCA_030674155.1 Stramonita haemastoma
GTCAGTTTTACTTCTAGTCGTTATCCATTTTTAATAGCTTATAGCCTACAACTATTTTGTTATCATCACCAATTTATTTAGCGTCGAGGGACAGAAGGGGTTGTAAGTATGAGGGGCGGGTGAAAGTAATCTCCCAGTTCAAGTCATTGTCTGGTTATTTTATTTTATTTTTTTTATTAAAAGTTATTGTCTGGCTATTTTCTTTTTGAATTCAAAAAATATTTCAATTAAAAAAATTCTGTTTCCTTCCATTTTTTTCTACTAAAAAAATCCGGCACTTTCCTTTTACATTTCTCTTTAGCGCAACGGAAAAATCAATACACCCACGCTTAGGAGACTGCCTGCCTGCACCTAGGCCAGTGTAGATGAAGGGGAAGCCCTGGAGAAAACGGTAACTTGTTTATCCGCCGCGTTGGGAGTGACCCCCTTGTCACCTCCTTATGTCTTGCCCATTTAACCCCGGGGCTAAACCTCCCCACTCCTTGCCTCCTCGTCAACAGGTCTGAAAAGGCTTAAGATTGCCCGAGGTGAGCTGCCTTTCAGCGCTACCGATCTCCAGAAGACGTGAGAATTGTCCCGACCTGCCGGCTAGAGCTCTTCACATTGTGTTCCAAGGATGGGCAAATTTGGTTAGATCTGGACATAATCAAGATGGCTTTCTGGTAAGCACTGTGGTCAGGGTTTAAGTAAGACTCATAGCTGCTTTCGACACCAGATGGGTGTTTTGTGTACGTTCTGAAAGTCAAGTTGATGTATGTTGTTGATGAGTAAGACAGGCTACAAACACTACACCAAGCTTTCCAAATCCATTAGAAATAGTGGGACCAAACATTTTTTTTGTATAAAGGCCGATGACGATCAAAGAATGTTAAGGGTACTGACTTAAAAAAAAAAACCCCCACTAGCAAGCAAGCAATATAAAACAGACTCCACAAAATGGTAAATAGGAAGTATTGCAGAAATGGACAGAGATAACCATTGCCAGAGACTCAGGCTGTGGCACAGAACCAATATACATGGAGGAGTTTGATGATTCACTCTTAAACGCTTTGCCCCAATGCTTCTCAAAAGAGTAAATGGAGGAGGAGGAGGAGGATAAGGAGAAGAAGAAGAATGCAAAGAAGAAGAAGAAGAATGCAAAGAAGAAGAAGAAGAATGCAAAGAAGAAGAAGAAGAATGCAAAGAAGAAGAAGAAGAAGAATGCAAAGAAGAAGAAGAAGAATGCAAAGAAGAAGAAGAAGAATGCAAAGAAGAAGAAGAAGAATGCAAAGAAGAAGAAGAATGCAAAGAAGAAGAAGAATGTTAAGAAGAAGAAGAAGAATGCAAAGAAGAAGAAGAAGAATGCAAAGAAGAGAAAGACTACAAAAGAAGAAGAAGAAGTGTGTGTGTGTGTGTGTGTGTGTGTGTGTGTGTGTGTGTGTGTGTGTGTGTGTGTGTGTGTGTGTGTGTGTGTGTGTGAGAGAGAGAGAGAGAGAGAGAGAGAGAGAGAGAGAGAGGAGAGAGAGAGAGAGAGAGAGAGAGAGACAGACAGACAGACAGACAGACAGACAGACAGACAGACAGACAGACAGACAGACAGACAGACAGACAGACAGACAGACAGACAGACAGAGACATTGAGAGGGCGAGTGTATTTTGCTATGTAGCCTCATTTTACTCAAAACTAGATCGGAATATCCTTCTTACTATTTGGTTCAAAGTCACCCATCTTTTTTTCTTCCTCACCTCTGAAAATCAATTCCATAGGAAGATAAACTTTGAGTGTCTCAGCTCTGATAAATGAAACACTGAGAGCACTCCAAAATTGTTCTGTCGTTTAACACATGCCCTGGCAACAGCTCTTCAGTCCTCAATTTGTCTGTCTGTCTGTCTGTCCGTCCGTCGGTTTGTGTGTGTGTGTGTGTGTGTGTGTGTGTGTGTGTGTGTGTGTGTGTGTGTGTGTGTGTGTGTGTGTGTGTGTGTGTGTGTGTGTGTGTCTGTTTGTCTGTCTGTCTCCCCCCCCCCCCCCCCCCCCCCCTCTCTCTCTCTCTCTCTCTCTCTCTCTCTCCTCTCTCTCTCTCTCTCTCTCTCTGTCCTATTCTTGAACATCATCAAAGCTACACCCCAGCGTCTTTGCTTCCTCATCAGTTCTGAAGAAAAGGCTTTGGATCGTCAAGGGTGAGCCCTTTTCAGCCCTGCCAATCTTCAGCTGACGTGGTAAATATGGGAACCACTACAGCAATGCTCTATGGATAAGGTTAGATTGATTGAGCTGAATTAGTTTGTGGCCGCGCTTAGAAATGTTTTCAGGCACCGTTTTATTCTGTCTAGTGATAAGGAGAACAGCCTTTTAACAATAGAGTCTTATGTGTAAGTCATTGAAGAAAGATTCGAAAGCAGTAAAACATGCAGAGAGGACATGGAGATGATTCTTAGCTCGATATTTACAGTTCCAAGGGAGAAAATGGATCAAGCATTACTTTTTTGTATCTAGCTAATGATAAAATTAATGTCATGACTGGTGCTAAGTTTTTCATCGAATGGCTTGAAGCCGAGAAGCTTTTAATGATTATGATAGATGTTTATCAATTACAGTAAATATAAGATTAATGCGTTTGGAATATTCAGTGACGCTTCCAGCTTCATAAAAAAAAAAAGAACTGAAAAAAGACCCAAAACTGGTTGGCCCACATTAATTTGATGGTTTAAATTTACATATCATGCAAACTATGATTAAAGCGGCAATGTATTTTACTGCGAAAATTGCTTAAAAGGCCACACACACATTTATCTCAGATGGCTTATCAAAATTTTGTAATTTTGATCTTGTTACAGATGATTCGCTTGGAAAGTTATCTGGTACCTTTCTTCATTCAAAATTTGCCATAGCAATAATTTCAAAGTCCAGGAAAGCATGCATTTACCGAAATGTCAATTTGGTGTAAACAGCTAAATATTGTTACATCTATAAAGTAGGTAGTCGTAGCAGCAAATCATTACGTTTTTGCAAAGGAGGGCGAAGAAAAGCGAAAAAGAAAGCATTGCATTAAAATCTAGCTTGATATCAATATGCAGTATTGGATTTATTCAATCAGCCAACAAGTCGATTACCACAAATTATCTTTGATGTTGTGTAAATAAAGCAGTCTTTTAAAATGCTCTATAAGTATTGAAAGCCGTATGGCGTTTTTTGTTACTGATAGAGTAAATACTGTATTGAAAATCTAGTTTCTTTTAAATGACAAAGCAATGATTGGCATGTACCGGAAATATCAGCCAAAAGGAATACAAGGGCATCGCCCACACTGCTCTTCACCTAATACCCGAGGGAGGAAGAAAGATAGAACACTCAAGAAATGCCTTGCGTCAAAGAATGGTTAAAGAGCTCGACATTATGAAGTATACCTTAGGTACCACATAAATACCTAGCCTTTTAAAGAATTCAATATTATGAAGTACACGTTAAGTACCATATAAATACATAGCTCTAAACAGCTCAGTATTATGAAGTACACCTAAGGTACCACATAAATACCTAGCATTAAAGAACTCAATACTATGAAGTTCATCTTAGGTATCATATAACCTAGCGTTAAACAGCTCAGTATTATGAAGTACACCTTAGGTACCATATAAATACCTAGAGTTAAAGAACTCAACTCTTTGAAGAATGACGTACAGTCCTTCAAGCACTGCTGACCTGTATCTTTAAAAAGCACAATGGGTAGTGAGGGTAAGTAAACAAGGAAGCAAGCAAGTAAAGAAGGAAAGTAGAAAGGAAGAAAAAGAGGAAAGGAAGAAGGACGCGACTGAGCGAGCAAGCAAGCAAACAAGCAAGCAAGCAAGTGAGCATGAGGGCATACAAGCGTCAAGCAGGTAAGTCACCACGTATTCACAACAATAAGGACAAGAACAACAGCACCAACGACCCAACAGAAAATAAAACAAAGAAACAAAACTCTCCAGCAAACTATATAACTAAGTACACACACAAGTAAGCCATGTAACACCTGTTTTAATGGCCTTTTGGGCTGACTTAATTTGATACTGAATAGTAACTAGATTTGTTCACAGTTTGGAAAAAAAGGTCCTTTAATGCATTAATCTGTGGCTGTTAACGTAATGACTGATTAAAAAAAAATCTGCACTCACAAATTAATGCAATCACTTACTGCTGGCATCCACTCTGCCTACCCAACAAACAGCACATAGAATAAACAAACTTCATAAAAACCCCGAAAGAGAGGACAGGAGAGAGAGAGGGAGAAAGAGAGAGAGATTTGATTTGATTTGATTTATTCTTTTATATCGAGGATAATGGAATAAGCACTCTTGTGCTTTTTTTTTTTTTACATCCAGTCCCCGTGTGTATGCAGTTTTGTAAATGTCATCTGTTCCCACCGGCACACGATGGCCTACTCTTACGAAAAGCGGAACAGGATTTAACGTGTGTGCAAGATGTTCTGCGTGCGTTCGCACACGGGACCTCGGTTTAAAGTCTCATCTGAAGGACTTTTGGGGAAAGTGGAGTCCGCACTGATGTTAACTCCAGGAGAAAAAATTTTCTCGACCGGACTCGAACCCGGGTCTTCAAATTGCCTGCGCAATGTTCTGACCACTAGGCTATCCGTACCCCCCAGAGAGAGAGAGAGAGAGAGAGAGAGAGAGAGAGAGAGAGAGAGAGAGAGAGAGAGAGAGAGAGAGAGAGAGAGAGAGAGAGAGAGAGAGAGAACCCTCCCCCCTCCAAGAAAAGAGAAAACGAACAATAAACAAAAAAAGGAAGCAAACAAACGTCTTCTCTTTTTTTCTCTCTTTCTTGTTTTTTTGTGTTTGTGTTTTGTTTTCTCCTTAGGTTCTTTAAATATTTGCCTTGAATTTCTTTTCTTTTCTGCCAAGTTTGCTGGCAAATTCAATATGGAACTCACCTCTTCTTTCTCTCTTCCCACATTTCGGCTCCACACCTACTTTCTTTCGCTTCTCCCAAAGCGCTGTTGAAATCAACTTGAAACTTACGAAAACTGTATTTGTTAATGACAGATGGAGGAAGAACACAAAAGAGAAGGGCATAATAAAGCAGGGGCTGGGGAAAATAAAAATGGAGAAAAGTGTACAGAATTTGGGGGAAAGGGAGAAGAGTAAGGAGTGACAGGAGTAGGTGGATGGGTGGAGGAGGTGGCCTGTCATCAAGAAGAGTTAACGTACTTAGCACAGGAAGTGGGGGCGAGGTGTCCTTTTCCTTCTTTATGTCCAGTCTGTTTTTAGCGTCGTGGTCAAACCGCTCTGTGGTCATTGTTATCTGCAAAGGGTTTAGACCATTAATTGTGCCCTTCTTTCAGAAGTATAATGGTCTTTAGCGTTCGCATTAACTGTCTGAACCAAATCAGTAGCAGGCATTTGTCAGTCTCAGAAGACTATGGGGTTGCGCTTTTAGACTCTAGAGTGCAAAGCCTGGGTAAGTATGGAGGGCAGGCTGTTACCCACGCAGCAGACCCCCCCCCCCCCTTCTCCACGTCGCTGGAATGGTCCATTGGAAAGGCAATCGCCGATATGAATAGTTCCAGTGCTGTCGCAGGAGCCGCCAGAACGCTGCCATATACAGCCCCGAGCCGTCCTGGGGATCCCAACTCTCCGATTTTTCCTCAGGGATGGTGTCTAAACATGACACCTGTGTGCATGCTGGTTTTTCATTTTGTTGTCATCCACTCCTACTGGCACACAACGGCCTGCTCTTTTAAATGTTTAAAAGGGGTTTTAAACGTGTGCGCAAGGTGTTCTGCGTGTGTTAGCACACGGGGCGTTGGTTTATAGTCTCATCCGAGTGGTGGCTTTGCAACAACTCAGTACAACCATGATTATGTTATCAACCCATGAGTATTCATAACAGATTTTTGAGATGGTTGCCTTCTTTAACACACTCTGTGTGTGTGTGTGGTGTGTGTGTGTGTGTGTGTGTGTGTGTGTGTGTGTGTGTGTGTGTGTGTGTGTGTGTGTGCGTGCGTGTCTGTGTGTGTGTGTGTGTGTGTGTGTGTGTGTGTGTGTGTGTGTGCATGTGCAAATCACATAAAGCCAGTTTGAAAACCACACACACACACACACACACACACACACACACACACAACACACACACACACACACACACCAGCAAGGACAACAATATCAGAAACACATAAACAAAACAAAACCAAGCACAAAGAAACAAACAACAAACAAACCCCATTCTTTCACCCCAAATCCAAAAATAACAAATAATGACAGCAACAACCCCCCCCCCCTCCAAGGAAAAAGCAAGACAAAAACAACTCAGAACTACGAAGCAGGCGAGGGCCCTCAGGACATGTTAACTAGATTAGCATATGCGCTGGCTGTGACCTTGTCACCCCCTCACCCCCCCACGTCTTGTCCCTCCATATGCTAGCCATACCTCAGACGTCATTGCTTCCTCATCAGCTTATTTCATTTTTTGGAAGAACTTCAGACCACCAAAGGCTACGTGGCTGATCTTCAGTGGACGTGGTAAATACGAGGTCTATTACCTCCCCTGAAGTTGCTGACACACGAGTCTATTCAAAGGTATGGCTGATAAGGACGATTCAAATCTGTGCAGACAAGAGCTGCAAGAGTGGAATGTATGGGCAAACTGCTTGCTACACAATATCTCTGAAAGTTGTGTGAAGTGAAGGTCATTACAAGATCCAAGGATTCAAACACATGATACAGGCAGACACAATGCTGTATGCTAGCTGGTTGGGAGATACTGACCACCTAATTGGAGTAGATCATAATGGTGCTGTCATTGACTTCTGCATGTTTGATGAGCATATAGTATGACATCTGCTTGTTTGGATGAATTTTTAAAAAGATAAACCCATCAGATACATAATCATATACACTGAGACAATGGCATGTGAACAGACCCCTTTTCCCTCAATCTTTCAATTTGAACCAGTCTGCTGTTGGGTAGAAGCCATGAATCCCATCTCTCCGGCCCCGCTGTTTAAACATTTCTCTCCTGGATAGTGTTTTTTTTTTTTTAAAGAAACACGCACGCACACACACACACACACACACACACACACACACACACACACACACACACACACACACACCACCACCACCACCACCACCACCACCACCACCATCACCACCACCACCACCACTTCCACTTCCACCACCCACCAAACACCACCACTACCACCACCACCAACCACCACCATCACCACCATCATGGCAGACTCACTCTGGGTAAGAGTCTGCTGGGGTCCAAAAAAATCCTGACGACTCTTGTGGGATTCATCCCTGCGATTTTCCAGTCACAGACCCAAGGTACCAAGGGGGCTGACCTGGTCCTTATGTCCTTGTTTCACTGTCAGTGGTTCTGAGAAGGCTTTAGATTGCCAAGGCGGAATCGCAGGTCAGTATTGCCAGGCCTCACTATATAATGTTAATGTGAGTAAGGGCACACACTAAAGTAACAAGCAATGCCAGAGTGTGGTCAGATAATTATAGGAACAGTTACGTCTGTATCCCTTTTACAAGGAATGTGTTATGGTAGGTTTAAAAAAATATTTCTGCTTTAAAAGTTAGTTACCAAAGGTTAGTGAACAAGACCAAACAGCACTCTATTTCTTTGCTGGTGTGAACCGTCTCTCAGAAGAAGGTATTATGTTATTGGACTAATTTGCATATTTCAATTAGGCCTACATATAATTTTAGCTTCAGTGTGCATGGGTGCGTGCGTGCGTGCGTCGTTTGTGTGTGTGTGTTTGTGTGTGTGTGTTGTGTGTGTGACAGAGGCAAGGCAAGACAAGGCAAGGCAAGGCAAGGTAGAGAGAGAGAGAGAGGAGAGAGAGAGAGAGAGAGAGAGAGAGAGAGAGAGAGAGAGAGAGAGAGAGAGAGAGAGAGAGAGAGAGAGAGTTTTAATGAAGATTTGAAAGATCCCAATGACTAAAAAAATACAGTCAGAAATAATCTCGCTATTGGGTTCAGAGTGGTCCACCTTCTCCCCCCTCATTTTTTTGCCCCTTGAAGTCAAAGCGAAACGAAGATGGATTTTGTGCGTCTAGGCACTGATAGACGAAGCACTGAGAGCTCTCAACAAACAAAGGTCAAGAAGTTTTTGTTGTTGTTTTTTTGGCTTGTGCCCTGGCATCAATTCCCGATGCCCTTATCCCTCTCCTTCGTTTTTGTCTGTCTTCTGTCCTTTCACATTTAGACAAAACCTCTCGCATTTTTTGCTTTCTTGTCGACCATTTATAGAAATGGTTTAGATCGCCAAGGACTAGCTCTTTTAGCACCACCAAACTTCAGCTGGGGCGTAATGTGGGAACAACCTCAGGGGTTCATGTAAAGAATGAGTTAATTGATAGAGTTTGTCGCCATGTTTGGACATGTATAAAGCACGTCTTAATATCTTGTCTGGTGTCCAGAGTAAATGTTGTTTACACCACAGGCCCTATTGTGTGTTGCTTTCAGAGTTATTACGGATATGTAAGTGAGATATGTGTCGAAAGAGAGAATTGAATGTTCATTGGTTGGCGATTCACAGTTCCACTGAATAATGTGTTCTGTGCATTTAGGCTGTTATGTGTATATCTCATGACAGAACGTTATGACTGTTGCGTCTTTGATTCAGCTGTAATCAAGTGTCTGGAAATAATGAACTTCTAGTTCAGAAAGCAAATTATGAAATTATTGTGAAGGTGCAATGCAGGCATACAGAACAAACAGTAATATTTCCAGCTCCATGGACGAAAGTAAACTGAATTAAACAAACTACGATAGTTATATTAATTTTTAGAATTGCGAATGTATCATTTACACAGACTAACAAACTGATGGTGTAAACTCGATAAAACCTACCTGATAAACTCCTATCTGAAACAGCTTTTTTCACACTTCTGTTCTCTACATACCCATGGCTGACCTATTCTCAAATTTATTATGCATATGGCTTTCTTATCTTAAGATTTGGGACAATGCTGATTTTTGCATTGTGGATGGATTGTGTATTATCGGAACTTAAGATTTGTAACAGTTGATAAAACCTTGTTAGGTTGATCAGATATCTCCCTCTTCAGCCTTGGAAATAAATCACTGTACTCTTTTTTATTTGATGGAGAAAGACAAAAAAATAATTGAGACATCTTGTTAATGTTAAACCCTATAGAACTACATACATCACTCACACCTCAAATCGACAATGACACGTACACTAAACATACAAGGATTACATGTCTCAACATCTTGGTAGCTGAGGAAAAACTGGTTCTTGTAAAAAGCTCTCCAACACTTAATCCTACTGTTACTTGTCTATGGCTATTTAGAGTTGAAAATGTATCAGTATTCTCCTGCCGTGGCTTGGAGCAAGTGATGGGTTTGAACTGGGAAAGTCAGCCGTAAAAAAGACCGCCATGGAGTCAAGCACTGTGTTCTTTATATACACCATAATCGAAACACAAAGACAGACGACACTATAACGCTTTGCCTCAAGCAATAGAAGGCGAGCTGAAAACCATGAAGAGTGCCTGGGGTAACATATAGCAGCTGGGCAGAACAGGTAAGAAGGGCAGCCCATCAATGAGAGAGTAAATCAGCAAACAAGTAAACAAAAAAAGCAAACCAGCAAGCCAAAAAAGCAAACAAGCTAGTAAGTAAGTAAGTAAGTAAGTAAGTAAGCAGACAAGCAAGCAAGCGCGCTCGCGAGAAATGAAGGAAGGAAGGAAGCAAGTAACCAAGTAGGTCATAAAAACAAACCAGCTAATAAGCAAGCAAACAAACAAGCTATCTCGCCGTAACAAGCTTACAAGTAGATAAACAACAAAGCAGTGGAATAACAAATTGATTGAATAAAGAGCTTCGTTAATTTCATAGCATCCCCAGGTGGCCTTGTGAACCATTTTGTTCCTAAACAGTGACTTGATTATCAACAGTGAGAAAAAAGCCTAGTGCTATGGCCTTTGACATATTCAATAAATCTGAGCAAGAAATGCAATTACTTACTGCCTGCACATTTCCCTTCAAC
>CM060318.1:79864602-79882102 GCA_030674155.1 Stramonita haemastoma
GAACACATCTCCATGCTGAGTGCTTATTAACTGTAGGACGGATCACATTGTATTCAACCACAGGGATTGAATCCCTTCAGGGATGATTAAAGTGTTTTTGACTTGACTTGACTTGACTTGACTTGACTTGACCAGATCGACAGGGATTTCTTCTAGCTGTTTTGAGACCTACCTTTATAGTAATGGAAAATCTGATGAGGATCTGTTTTGCCCAGATTTTCCCGGCCATCCTTTTGGAACTGCTAATATTTCACTGCTTGCGATTTGACCTTAGAATGGGCGATTCAGCTAGCTTATAATCGTAGTCAGAAATGCTCTTTATGCACCTACTTTTCCCTGATTTTTTTTATATCTTATGTTATTCCTGAAAAGGGCAGAGACGGGGTGGAAAAAAAGCACATGCGTGCTTATTCATTATCCTCGAAATAAAGAATTTGATTTGATTTGATTACCCAATAATAGTGCAGAATATGCGTTTTGTAACTGATCATTCCTTTTGAGAAACTGCATGGCAATTCATTAAGAAAATTGGTTTAAAGGTGTACGGGGCTGACATGTCTCTACATCTCGGGGATGGAGCTACCATGGAAAGCATGTTTACATGCAAAAATAAGTTGTTTACACTTTAGCAAATTAACAAAAAAATGTCGCTTATATTCACATTTTCTGTTATAAATATCTCATGGGCTTCTGTATTTCTTTCTTTGTTTCGGTTTAAACATATTTTTTCTTTCACGAAACAAAAATATACCGTAAAATATAAATTATTCAGGGTAGAGCAACAACAAAAAATCCTTTTCTATTTTCTTTCGTTTCCTGTTGTTGTTTTGTCTTTCCTTCTTTATATGTGCTTGCTTCTTTGTCTCTCGTTCGTTTAGGTTTCTTTTCTTTTAAACTGTATTTTCCTCTTTGTTCCTTCTTTCTTTCGTGCACCAATTTCTTTATTTCTTTGTTTGTTTCTTTCTTTCTAAATGTTCTCATGCATTTATGAGAACATATATATATTTTTTTTACATGGCTTGGAAAATCAGCAAGAAAGTTGAAAATGAATGATTTCATACACTTCATACAAAACAATGAGTACGCAGGTGGAACACTACTGGGTTTAAAATTACATTGTATTGTATATCAGTTTCAGCCATAGCAAATTTCCCTACATCAAATTTGAGTAGCGTTTTCGAAGGGAACGCATCGCAACAAGAGCAGCGCCACCCGTTAAAAAAAACCCCAACAAAACAAAACCCTGGCTGCATGTTTGCCTTCAGTGGGTGTGACTATTTCCACAGAATTCGAACAACTCTCTTAATGTCCTGTGTTCTTTTACGTGTGCTAAATGTGTGCTACATACAAAGGCCTCAGTTTATCGTCTCATCTAAAAGACCAGCGTCCAGACCACCACTCAAGGGCTAATGGATGGGGGAAAAGTTCGGGTCCAACAGGAATCCGAACCATAACTTCTGGCTTTCTTTGGGTGTGTTACCTCTTGACCATTGACATTGATGTCGTTGGTGGTGATTTTCCTGTCTCCTCATCATTGTTTTTTTCTATTAAACGCCATGACGAAAAATGTCCTGTCATTGTTTGGCGCTGTATCTTCAGGAAAAAAAAATCAGATTGCCAAAGTTAAACTGGCTACCGATACTACTTATTAATTTTGCAGTAGATGTGATAAAACCTAGTCAAATCAAATCAAATCAAACCACATCAATACTGGAACCTTTTAAAAAACTTTTTACGACGTAGATGCCGTTGGACACATGTTAACACACAAGTTTTACTAAAGATGGCAACACACATGACGCCTTTTTGATTGAAAAAATCCAAACGGATACATAGGATCACTCCCTGGTTCTGATGTAACATCGTACTTGGCATAACAATGCACCAAGATCTTTATGAAATTTGTGGGTAGTGGCTTATTTGACTGAGTGGCTCGTATGTTTAACGCTGCATCTACTGGTCGCAGGTTTGCTTCCCACTCGCCGCCGTGAGGCTGGAAGACCGTGTTGCTTCAGAGCCAACAGTTGCAGGCTCAAACCCAAAGTCCGAGTTGTGTGGATTTATGCACAGACAACTTTTCATGCACGTTACTCTCATTCCGCCTTTCGAACGAAAGAAGGAGCAGGCTGTTTTGTATTTGCAGGAATGGCTAACAAACAAAAGGTAAAGTATCCATGATGATGTCCGTGTTTAGACATTAAGCCCAAAGTTAGAATATTGCAATTTAAATTTTTTTTGGAAAACAGAGGCATGGTGAATGTCTTAACCGCCATCTTCCTTCTGGTATTAGTCTGTTTATTGCAGCGTCACGAACATTATTTTCCCTTCAATTGTCATTGATTCGTATCAGCGTCACGCGTTAGCGTCACGCAGACATAATTATGATAGCTGCTATAAGGTAGGTCAAGCATTTCATCTTTTGTTCCTCAGACCCAAATGCATAAAGCATGTCTAGTTTATCTTTATCCTGTAGAAATTTCCCTCTTTGCACGATTACCCCTCTCCCCCCGCCACACACACACACACACACACACACACACACACACACACACACACACACACCACACACACACACACACACACACACACACACACACACACACACACACACACACACACACAGATACTGCATGTGTGCCAATTTAGCTTCCCCCTTTCTTCTTGATCGCATGTAATCTTCTCTTCTCTTCCCACAGCTCTTTTCCCTGATCTTAATCTGGTCGTTAGGCTGTTGGGCTTATTGATATCATCACCGTGCTGCTGAGTTCATATGTCATGGGTTAGTGAGTGTGTGGGAATGTATAAAAACTTCAGACGGGATATCCTAGTGGTCAGAGTGATGCGCTCGTGATCTGCTGACCCAGGTTCGAATCTCGTTCATGAGGATTTTTCCTCTGGAGTTAATATTAGTGCCGACTTCCCCCCCCCCCCCCCCAACTCCCCCAAACGTCTCTTCGGATGGGACTATAAACCGAGGTCCCGTGTGCGAACGCACGCAGAATATCTTGCGCACACGTTAAAACCATGACCGTTATGAGAATAATGATAATGATAATAATTACTATTACAACAATAAAATAGTAATCATACTGTCATCATTATTGTTATTATTTTTCCACGACTTTATACACACACACACACACACACACACACACACACACACACACACACACACACACACACACACACACACACACACACACAAACCCCCCCCAAAAAAAAAAACAAAAAACCCCAATGAGAATGACAATGACAATGATAAAGAAAGAGGACATTTTCAGCTGAACAATTTCAAGCTGAGAGGTTGAATATACTGACACTGACAAATTCTCTAGCATCCTTATGGAGCTCCTATTGATAAACAAAAAACCCACCAGGATTTGTAAAACAAAGTTTAACACTTTCCCCATAGTTATTGATAAAAAAACAACAGGATTTATAGAACAGAGTTTAACACCTTTTCCATAGTTATCCTTCTTCTTCTTGCATTGGAAACATACGCAACTGTGCAACTGTCCTGTATACGGTTTCTAAGCAGAGGACAGAGTATGTGTATAATTCAACCAGACCCTATGCCTCAACACAAAGGAGAAGTGTGAATGCGTGTGGAGGTCAAAGGTCAAACACCAGACACACCCAAGGGGCGAATTTAAAGGGTGAAGGGTGAACACTGATTTGTGGTTTGCCCCTCCTGAAAACAAAGCTGGCCAGTTCTCTACATTCCCAGGGTGACTGAATATTTATTTCAATGACCTGCTGAAAGCGTATTTCTCAGTACAGTGTCTGAGCTCTTGTAGGCTGTGTTTTGGTTTGTGTTGCTGGTTTTGTTGGTGTCAGTGTGTTTAATGCCCTCAGTCTGCGACTCTGGCACGGTGTACCGGCAGTACTCTTTCTCCTTGTTTCTCCATTCCTTCTGTCTCTCACTTTGCATCTCTCTGTCTCTGTCTCTCTGTGTCTCTCTCTGTCTGTCTCTCTCTGTCTCTGTCTGTCTGTCTCTCTTGCTCTCTCTTTCTCTGTGTCTGTCTGTCTGTCTGTCTGTTTCTCTGTCTCTGTCTCTGCCTCTCTCTGTGTTGAATGTACACCTATTTCCTTTTTTAAATCATAGGTTGAACTTTTATTGTTGGTGATGGTGTTTTTTTTTTTTTTTTTTTTTTGGGGGGGGGATATTATTATTATTGTTATTATTATTATTATTATTATTATTATTATTATTATTATTATTATTATTATTATTATTATTATTATTATTAGTTTTTTTTTGGGGGTGCTATTCCCTAATCAGGGCAAAGGCCAGATGGAAAAAAAGTATGTGAATGCTTACTCTGTTACCCCTGGAAAATAAAGATCATTCATTCATTCATTCATTCATTCATTCATTCATTCATTCATTCATTCATTCATTCATTCATTCATTCATTCTCTGTGTTTTTGCCCATTTCTATCTCTTTGTGCATACCAATTCCTTATTTGTCTTGGAATTGTGTCATAGCCAAAAAGCTGTTGAAACCAAGCAGGAAAATAAGGAAATAAACTGAAGCACATCTCTGCAAACATTCATGCTTTGTGAATGTTTGTACAAGGGTAACAAAGCAGCGTATTTCACTATGCTGTGTGCGATGGGGAAAGTGCAAGTAAAAAAGCTGGTAAAAAATAAAACAAACAAAAAAAACGAGGTAAATTTCACAAGGAAGTGTCAATGAATTAGTAAAACTTTAAAGGCACAATAGCAGTAATGATGATTGCTTCATATTTCAATCTAAGGAGAAATAAATTTTACCATGGAATGTTAACAACTGCCCCCACTCCCTCTCAAAAAAGGAAAAAAAGAGAGAAAAGAAAGCAAAGAAACCTAGTTCAATCTGAAAAAAAGGTCCAGAAGCAGATTGGATCCTTGTTTATATCGAAAGTCTTTCGCAACCTCTTAGACTCAGAATAAACGTGCCTCATAAAGGAACATATTATACAACTATATGTTACTCTTTCTTACATTTCAGAAATACGCAGACATAGTGGTCTTAAGCCAGCGATCTATCTTAGTGCAAACGACAAGACGTGCTGCATCATAAGCAAATTATGCCTCCAGCATGAGTGAAATGGCTGCACTCATGTGGAGGAGGTTAACGTCCAACACTGGAGATACCCGAAGGGAGGAATTTTGGGGCGAAGGGTGAACGCTGATTTGTGGTGTGCCCATGAACACTGATGTGCAGTTTACCGGTTAATGCCAGGCATTCCCCTGTTTCCTGAATATTTCAATGACCTGACTGAGTTATTTCCCCATGGTACAATTTCTGGGCTGTTGTAGGATTTCTTTAAGTTTTTTTATGTGTTCTGCTCTTATGTCAGATTCTGTTGTTATTCTCTTCCTCCCTCCCTCCCTCCATCATCCTCTCTCTATCTCTGACTTTCTGTCTATCAGTCTGTCTCTGCGTCTCTCTGATTTACATCTAATTATTAGTGGTGGTATTTCATTAGGATGCTGGATTTGAATCTTTATTTGAGTGCATTAAAAACTTTTGATTATTACTTTTTGCGTATGTTTTTTTCATTTGGGGTGGGGGTGGGGGTGTGCATGTGTTGGGGGGAGGGGTGCATGTGTGTGTGTGTGTGTGTGTGTGTGTGTGTGTGTGTGTGTGTGTGTGTGTGTGTGTGTGTGTGTGTGTTTTTATTTTCTTCATAAAAAAATGTCTTTTTGTGAGAACATGGTGTAAAGAAACCTTATGTTTATCAATTTACTCTTTATAAACAGTTCGAGTTCTCGATCTCTCTGTCCGTGTTTGCGTAAGAAGTTATTCTTCATACAGTCTATTTTGTTTTCTTTTTCATTATGTACTTGTCTTGTAATTTTTTTTGTTTCTTTGTCCAATCTGTGTCTGTTTTCTGTTCATTTTTTGTTCTCCTACTCTTCTTTCCCTCTTTCTCTATTTTTATGCTTTTTTTTCAGAATTTCTACGAAGTCTCCTAATTTTGCTCATGATCATATCAAACTTTGAAGGCATTTTAGTGACAGAGCTGGAAATAAATTTCTTGCAATATCATATTATATTTTTTATTCTATTATTTCTTTATTCTTTTATTTCGAGGATAATAGAATAAGTGCTCATGTGCTTTTTGACATCCACTCCCCGTGTGTATGCAGTTTTGTAAAGTGTCATCTGTTCCAACCGGCACACAATGGCCTACTCTTCCGGAAAGCAACCTAACCTAGTAAACAACACAATCATGGGCTCACCATTTATTTTTTTTTATATCTGGTTAGGAATAAGGGAAGTGTTGGAATACAAATGATAAGAACTATGATCCATTTGCTTTTAAGCTGAAATTGTGAAACAAGAATATACTGTAATGAAAAAAAGTGTTAGCATTCTGTTTAAGCATTTTACAAAGACAGAAAAACACCACCACAATTATCAGATCAAGGGAAATGATTCATTGAGGCACACTACAGGTAACTAGATTGTTGAGGTTTAAAGTAGATTAACAGCATCAACATAAAGAAAGGAAATTGAAAAAGAAGGAAAGAAAGACAGGCAGAAAAACAAATAGGCATACATGCATACATGCATACATGCATACATGCATACATGACATACATGACATACATACATACATACATACATACATACATACATACATACATACATACATCATCATGCATGCATGCATGCATGCATGCATGCATGCATGCATGCATGCATGCATGCATACATACATACATACATACATACATACATACATACATACAGTCACACATACAGTCACACATACATACATACATATATACAGACAGACAGGCAGACAGACAGCAGACAGACAGACAGACAAACAGACAGAAAGAAAAAAAAGTGGAAAGCAGTCTTTAAAACAAAAACAGCACTTAAAATGTAAATACAAATTTCCAGGACAAAGTTGGGGAGGAAGGGGGGGGGGGGGTACAGGAGAGGATAAGGAGGGGCCTCCAGGATAAGGTGGGGGGAGGGGGAGGAGAGGCTCTGCTTACAACCAACAAATCCCTAGTCTTTTATAAAAGACACCTACAAAACTTGCTGTCTTCCTCTCTCTTACATCCTAGCAATAAACACGCACACACACACACACACACACACACACACACACACACGCGTGCGCGCGCGCGCGCGCACGCACGCACGCACCACACACACACACACACACTCTCGCGCGCACCCCCGCCCCCCCCCCCACAAGCACAAACCGGTCCTAAAAACTGACAACCCACCTAACTTCTTGCAAAAGACAAGTTATGCTTGTCTACTAACCAGACTATATGCTTGTCAGCACCAACCACCAAAAAAGTCTGCAGACACGCAGTGGTCAAAGGTCAAGCACCAGGAAGTCTCCAGGGGTGAATTTGCCCGGTGAAGGGGTGAAGGGGTGAAGACTGATTTGTGGTTTGCCCCTCCTGAATGTGAAAGCCAGGGCAATTTAATGTCATAGCTTCCTCCATTTCCTGAATATTTCAATGAGCTGCCTGAAGTATTTCCCTGGGGTGTCATTTCTGAACTGGGAAGGTGTTTTTTTTTTAACCTCTAGTTTTCGTTTTTTGCTTTTGCTTTTGCTTTGTCTGTCTGTCTGTCTGTCTGTCTGTCTGTCTGTCTGTCTGTCTGTTTGTCTTTCTGTCTGTCTCTCTCCCCCAAACCCCTTCCTTCCTCCCCTCTTTCTCCACTTCTCTCTCTGCCTTTCTCAATGTGTCTCTGTCTCTGTCTGTCTGTCTCTATCCTCCTCCTCCTCCTCTCTCTCTCTGTCTCTCTGTCTCTGTCCTCTCTCTCTCTCTCTCTCTCTCTCTCCTCTCTCTCTCTCTCTCTCTCTCTCTCTCTCTCTCTCTCTCCTCTCTCTCTCTCTCCTCTCTCTCTCTCTCTCTCTCTCTCTCTTTCTCTCTCTCTCTCTCTCACTCACTCACTCTGTCTCTCTCTCTCAAGCTTCCAACATATTGTCCAGAATGTGTGGTGACGGTTTAGTGGCCCTCGAAAGACCCATAGAGAGCCAACCCGGATATTAGTCGTGTACTTTACGAGGTGACTGGTCGCTCTATTGTTGGGTATAATGTCTATGTCACAGCATATCTCTCTGGCTAAATTTGAGATTGTTTTTCCCGTGGAGGGCACAGCATCATAATATGGTAATCCGGGTTGTTTATTTCTCCTATCAACATGATCGTCATCGTCATCGTCATCATCATCGTCGTCGTCATCATCATCATCATCATCATCATCATCATCATCATCGTCGTCGTCGTCGTCGTTGTCGTCGACCTCTTCCTGCTCCTCCTCGTTCTTGTGTGTCTGTATCTGTCTGTCCTGTGTGTGTGTGTTGTGTGTGTGTGTGTGTGTGTGTGTGTGTGTGTGTGTGTGTGTGTGTGTGTGTGTGTGTGTGTGTGTGTGCGTGTGTGTGTTTGATTTGATTGATTTGATTTATTCTTTTATATCGAGGATCATGGAATAAGCATACTTGTGCTTTTTTTTTTTACATCACGTCCCCGTGTGTATGCAGTTTTGTAAATGTCATCTGTTCCCACCGGCACACGATGGCCTACTCTTACGAAAAACGGAACAGGATTTAACGTGTGCACAAGATGTTCTGTGTGCGTTTGCACACGGGCCTCGGTTTAAAGTCTCATCGGAAGGACTTTTGGGGAGAGTGGAGTCAGCACTGATGTTAACTTCAGGAGAAAAATCTCCTCGACCGGACTCGAACCCGGGTCGTCAAATTGCCAGCGCAATGTTCTGACCACTAGGCTATCCGTCCCCCTAATACGTGTGTGTGTGTGTGTGTGTGTGTGTGTGTGTGTGTGTGTGTGTGTGTGTGTTGTGCGTGCGTGCGTGCGTGCGTGTGTGTGTGTGTGTGTGTGTGTGTGTGTGTGCGAGCGCGCGCGTGTGTGTGCGTGCGTGCGTGCGTGCGTGTGTGCATGTGTGCGTGTACGTGTGTGTGCGTGCGTGCATGCGTACGTGCGTGTATGTGTGTGTATATGCGTGTGTGAGTGCGCACGCGTGTGTGTGTGTGTGCGTGTGTGCGTGTACGTGAGTGTGCGTGCGTGAGTCCGTACGTGCGTGTATGTGTGAGTGTGTTTTTATATGAATGTGTGTGTGTGCAGGTGCTAACAAAGATATGTGAGGCACAGCTGAGCTGATTTTATATTGTTACATTATTACAGATTGTTCGGGATTTGTGTTAGTGATTCAGTTGCTCCCCACAGGACCCATAATTATGATGCCAGTCTGCACATTGGACGTGTGGTTTGCCAGATGACGTATCTCCCTATTGTGTGTTTGTATTGTTGTAATGTTTACGTCATGACAAAGTCGTCTGCGTGAAACTAGAGTGGCACTTCCATAAAAACAAAATACACATCACAACGTTGTGCTCCCCACTTTTTGTTATTGTTATAGTTTATTTATATCGATTGATGATGATGGTGGTGATGATGATGATGATGGTAAAGGTGATGATGATGATGGTGATAATGGTGATGATGATGGTGATGATGATGATGATGATGATGATGACGACGACGACGACTGCAACAACGACGACGATGATGATGATGACACAATGATTATGCTCATTATCATCACGAGCAACAGTACCAGGATAATGAACATAAAAATGTTTTTTTTTTCTTATTCTATTTCTGTTCACCACCATCCGCCCACCATCCCCATTGTCTCTGGCTGTCTTTCTTACTGTCCATTTGTCCGTCCGTGCTGTGTATGTATGTATGTATGTATGTATGTATGTATGTATGTATGTATGTATGTATGTATGTATGTATGTATGTATGTATGTATGTATGTGTGCAAGTGCATACGTGTGTGCGTGGATGCGCGTGCGCGTAGATCTGTATGCATGTATATGTGTGCATGCAGGCGAGTGCATACACGCGTGAGTGAGTGTGCATGTATGTGTATGTGTGTGTGTGTGTGTGCGAGGGTGAAAATATGAAGATAATGATGTGAAGCACTTCCAAGATAGATTCAAGCATGTAAGGCCAGTTCAAGTTGTCCAGAATTTGTAGTGGCAGCAAGCGAAATTCCAAAGAACAGCAGGCTGGCTCGCTCACGCTCCCTACAAGGCCTAGGCCTAGTTCTCTGTAGGCTAGGCTAGGCTAGGCCCCTAGGCACCCTATTTCAGAAACCCACACTTTCCGATTCCGATTACTGTGACAAAAGTTTTCATAAAACTTTAACTACGGTACCTAGGCCTAGCTTAATGTGGGCTTGTGGCAGCCCTCCCCCCACTAAAAAGGCAAGGAATGCCGGCACTGCCGGACCTGCAATCAGACCTATGGTTCCATCAGCACGTGGTCAGGCAGCTGGACCATACAGATAGCATACCTAGGTGCGGTAGGTCTAGGCCTAGAGCTTGAGTATCTTTGGTCTAGAGGGAGAGAGAGCGCACTGGCCAAAGAGTGTGTGGAGAGAGAGAGAGAGAGGAGAGAGAGAGAGAGAGAGAGAGAGAGAGAGGAGAGAGAGAGAGAGAGAGAGAGAGAGAGAGAGAGAGAGAGAGAGAGAGAGAGAGAGAGAGAGAGAGAGAGAGAGAGAGAGAGAGAGAAAAGAGAGAGGCAAGGCAAGGCAAGGCAAGGCAATGCAAGGCAAGGCAAGGCAAATTCTTTTATTCGAGGATAATAGATAAGCACTCGTGTGCTTTGTTTACATCTAGTCCCCGTCCTTTTTAGGGATAACATCAAGATAAAAATAAACCTCTAATTACACAACAGCAATAATAATGATCCAAATACCAAGAACAGAGAGAGAGAGAGAGAGAGAGAGAGAGAGAGAGAGAGAGAGAGAGAGAGAGAGAGAGAGAGAGAGAGAGAGAGAGAGCCCGTTGAAAAGAGAGATAGCAAGAGAGCGTCCTGGATAGATAGAGAGATAGACAGATAGAAGAGTGAAGAGAGCTTGGCTCACACCCTCAGATTCAAAGTGCCAGATCTAGATAGAGAAGCAGTCCACAGTGAGAGAATGGAACCAAGGTGGTGCAGTAGGATTAGCTGGTCAAACTGTGAGGGATTAGCGTAGGATGGGTGCCAAGTGGCCACTGTTTCAGAACTAGAGACTTGAACCCAAGAACAGGGAGTGATAGAGATTCAAACCCCTGACAGAGGTTGTGTGAGTGTGAAGGGGCTTACCCGCCAGGGCTTTGGGAAGTCCAGGTAAGGGAACTCATTCTGTGTTTTTGCATGTCACAGAAGTATAGTGGAATTATCATTTGCACTTGTCATAATGTGGTTTATACAATACATATTATGTTACTATGAGCATTTGTCTGGGCCCCCATGGCATGCAGTCTGAACGCAGTTTGTGTGCTCTTCTTCCACCCCTGCCTCGTCTATACTCACTTTCTAAACTAGCCTGTTCCACTGTCTGTCTTCTGCTATCCATCTTCTACTGTCTGTTTTCTGCTATCCCTCTTCTACTGTCTGTCTCTCACCTGTGATGTAAACGAAGGCTACATCCCCAATGTAGCAAGTCCATAGGTCATAACATCAGAGCCTGAGTTAAGTCTGTTGCTTACAACTGGGTCAACAAGATTCGAACCCAAGATCCCTGAGAACAACAAAATGTCACCAACATTTCGTTGGCAATCGCCAACGCTGGGCGATATCATCATCATCATCATCATCA
This sequence comes from Stramonita haemastoma, assembly GCA_030674155.1. Classification (NCBI taxonomy): domain Eukaryota; kingdom Metazoa; phylum Mollusca; class Gastropoda; order Neogastropoda; family Muricidae; genus Stramonita; species Stramonita haemastoma. Next base: position 79,876,242 of record CM060318.1, read on the forward strand.
TCATCATCATCATCATCATCATCATCATCATCATATTATTATTATTATTATTATTATTATTATTATTATTTTTATTATATTATTATTATTATTATTATTATTTATTATTATTATTATTATTTATTATTATCGTTTTTTGTAGTAGATATAGTTGTTGTTGTTGTGTGTTGTTGTTGTTGTTGTTGTTGTTGTTGTTGTTGTTGTTGTTGTTCTTCTTCTTCTTCTTCTTCTTCTTCTTCTTCTTCTTCTTCTTCTTCTTCTTCTTCTTCTTCTTCTTCTTTCTGCAAATCATCAAATTCTGCTGCTGGTGCCGCTGCTGCTACTGCTGTACTCCTTTTGTTGGTGGATTAAGTAATTTTAAAAAGAATATATCTATTCTTTTATTTATTCTTTTCTTTCGAGGACATTGGAATAAGCACCTTTGTGCTTTTTCACATCCAGTCCCCCCGTGTGTATGCAGTTTTATAAATTTTGTCATCCGTTGTTAAGAAAAGAAGTCTGAATAAATATAAACTTATGTTCCATTGTGTGTATCCATATAGGACATACAAATAAATTGATATTTTACAGAATTCTTCAATGTTGTGTATCATCCCTCAGTTTCCCCTTTCTTCAATTAATGCAGCTTACATTGGATGAGAGAAAATGAAATAGTTCAACGCTTTTGCGTCACGGGAAACTTTATCCTTTCACAAAAGGACACAAGCTTTATTCGTAAGACAAAGGGATTTAATGTTCTGTTGTGTCCGTGAAGTATTGTGTTGCTGTGAAATGTAATATTCAGCGAACAATGGGGTTTAATGAGGTGTGCATGAAATAATACAGCGCGGCTTTGTGCCTGGTAAAAGGGTGGTGCTGAATAATGCAATGGGCACACCATTCTCTCCTTGTCGAATTTCATGTGGATAGTTAAAAGCTGTGACCAAATTGTGTTCTTCTCTGTGTTTCCCACTTCTTTTTTCTCTTTTTCTTTGGTGTCATTTTTCAGCTAGTTTCAAGGTTGAGATTTTTGTGTGTGCGACCGCTCCCCCCCCCCTCCCCAAAGCACCATTTAAGTAGCCGCATTCCGACTTCGGGGATGTTGTTTAAACATGAGACCTGTATGCATGCGTCTTTGAGACTTCGTCATCCGCTCTACCGGTACGGAATGGCCTACTCTCTTGAAATGTGGAGCGGTTTTTTAATGTGTGCATAAGATGTTCTGCGTGCATTCGTACACAGGGTCTTGGTTTATAGTCTCATCAGGAGGACTTTGACATTTAGCTCAAATCTTTTGTCAAACAGGAAAAAAGGGCAAGGCTGGGAATCAAACCCAGAACGTCACGGTTCACATGTAAGACAAGTGAACGTCTTAACTGTCCTGACACCTTCCAGCTTATGAGGCTGATAATGACGATGATAACTAGTTGCTTTTGATGAGTCATTCTCTCGCCAGACAGGCACTCTTGTCCTGACATGATTTTAGGTTATCCCTTCCTTTTTATTGAAGAGGCTTTCTTGTTAGGCCAAATTTTGGAGCAGCTTGTGCCTTAGCAAGATTTTGTCCCCAGGCTGTTTGTTTAAACATGAACGTCGTAATTAATTGTTCTAGCTTGAGAAATTGTCTAAATCAGCTTCTGTGCTCGTAAGGCTTTTCCCCTTGAGTTTGACGAGTTAAACGCGCCATTTTTATGTTATCAGGGTTTTCATTGAATTACTGTGGCAGCATCGTTTTAAGAAGTAGACAAAGGCCTAAAGCATTTTAAGCAAAACAAACTCATGGTCAAGAAAAACCTCGGTAACCCTCTTAGACAATTTTGGGGAGGTTGGTAGTGGTGTCTTTTTACATCGATGGTTACTCCAAAAACTGTCCATGTTTGGAAGGTTTTGCCTTGTTAGTTTTATGACTTTGCAGAACAGTGTATTTAGTTACTTTTTGATTTACTCATGTTTATTCATTTAAGAAGTTCTTTGCCTTAAAATGTTTTTGACGGGTCTGAGTCCTTAATAGAAGAGAAATGAAACAATGAGGTTGAAGGATAAGGAGGGTAGAGAAATGTGAAATTGTTATGGGAAAACCAGAGTCTAGCTGTTTATGAGAATTCATTATGTGACAGCCCAAAGATAACCACAGCAGTTGGGCTGAACTTTACACGATAGCAAGAAGCTCAATAGGATTTTCCATCCCTAAAGTCGGAATGTGACTACCTTCATGGTGGGCAAAAGCGGTCCATATGCAAAATCTTGCCATTGGTGAACCTTGAAACTTTAGCCGAGGAAGGAAAAACAGAGTTTTCCAACTGCTTCAGTTTTATGCTTGTTGTGAAATGAACATCTGGCATCATTCTAGCTTTCAGTTTAAGCCTGTCCTCTTGGCATAGTAGACAGACGATGCTTTTTTGTATTTCAAACAGGAGGTTGGTTTCACCAATCTGTTTGATTCAGCTGTATAGACCTGATGGCCCACGACATTTGATGCCATCTGTTCTACTCCTGATAATGCCGCCTGGAGATGGCTATGCTTTGTAAAATGCTCATCAAACCATGTCTCAGGCAATGGAATCTCTAAAGTGGATATATGCATAACGTGCATGCATGTACACACGTACGAGAAAAAAAACACGCTGACACATCTGCACATGCTACTATGTAGCCCTCCCCCTCCACCCCCAAGAAAAACCAACTAACAATAAACAAAACAAAGAAAAACACCCCAATTCTTGCCTTTGATTCACAGGGTGCAATCGTCTAGACTGGAACCCTTCCATTGCGCACTCTTTGGAACAAATGTCAAATGCCTTAACCATTCGGCTATTGTGTACATTTTTTCACCGCTCCTGTTACTGTTTTGTTTATGGTGCTGTTGTTATCATTTTGTCACTGTTGCTGTTTTAATAATAAATCTTAATCTAGATTTGTTAGAATTTGTTTCGCTTTCTCTCGTCATTCCCACCCGTTGTCTGTCAGTTTTTCGTTTTCATACGACCAAACATATGGGAGAAGAAAAGCTCGTCATTTTGTTCTTTCACCGTCATTTCAAAGTTTTTCTACAAGTTTGAAAGCAAATACAGCATTTGATGCATGTTCTACTCCTGATACGCCCTCTGAGATGCCTGCTTCTCTTGCTCATCATCCATCTCTCAGCTGATCTCTAAATGGATATATCATACCTCATGCATGTACACTCGTCAGAAAATCTCGCTCACTCTCACTCTACTTGTCCTCTCCCCCTCCTCCTCTCTCCTCTAACATACACAAATAACACCCAATTCTTGCTCTCTGATTCCGTCTCTCTACTCCTTCCTCTCACTCTTTGGATATGTCACTTATATTTTATTTGTAATTTTTTATCTTTATGTTATTTTTATTTTTTTATTCATTTTTTTAATTTATTTTTTATAACTGATGAAAATAGATTTGTCGAATTTTATTTCCCTCATTGTTATTCTTCTGTTTGTCATTTGTTTATATTTTCCACATTCCAAACATTCATTCTCGTCATTTTGTTCTTCTCACTCTCATCTTCAACTCTTTCTCTCATCTTAACAACAGCTTCTCTCCTACTCTCTCTAACTTCTAGTTAGCAACTAACGTGTCGCTAGGAGTGCATCAGCAGGCTACACATGGCAGATATCCATAATTAAGAGAGTGATTTGCGCAGACTTACCCAGGTGTGCCATCTACTGTATAATTCACCCCAATCACGCTTGACCAGTGGCGGGCTGTGCAGGACACTCAGCGGGGGTGTAATCAGGGATCTGGACTTCCTCACTGGGTAGTTAGCTAGAAAGGCGGTCCTTTGAGCTTTGTCACTGAGATGCCCTGCCGTCCAGGGGGATTTTCCCTGTGGAGTTAACTTCAGTGCCAGCACCCACACCACTCCCACCCAAAGTCCTTTGAATGAGACTATAAACAGAGGCATAGCGTGCCAACACATAGAGAATATCTTACGTACACGTTAAAACCTGAAGAGCAGATCGTTTGTGCCGGTGGGAACGGATGACAACATTTATGTAATATCCTGCACACGAGACTGATTGTAAAAAATCACATGGGTTTTTATTCCAATATTCTCGAAATAAAAGAGTAAATAAATAGATAGATCTTTTATATTTTGTCATTCAATGGACTGTTGGAAAATGTTCCTTTGAATTTAGTCACTGAATAGCCTGAAGGAAACATCTTCATTTTGGTTTCGTCGCTGAACAGTCTGCTGGGAATAGGGTTCTTTGAACTACGACCCTGTATCTTCTGCAGGGAACATGGTCCTTTAGGAATTGTCACAGAATAGTCTGCAGGGAACATGGTCCTTTAGGAATTGTCACGGAATAGTCTGCAGGGAGCATGGTCCTTTAGGAATTGTCACAGAATAGTCTGCAGGGAACATGGTCCTTTAGGAATTGTCACGGAATAGTCTGCAGGGAGCATGGTCCTTTAGGAATTGTCACAGAATAGTCTGCAGGGAACATGGTCCTTTAGGAATTGTCACAGAATAGTCTGCAGGGAACATGGTCCTTTAGGAATTGTCACAGAATAGTCTGCAGGGAACATGGTCCTTTAGGAATTGTCACGGAATAGTCTGCAGGGAGCATGGTCCTTTAGGAATTGTCACGGAATAGTCTGCAGGGAGCATGGTCCTTTAGGAATTGTCACGGAATAGTCGGCAGGGAACAGGTTCCTTTAGGAATTGTCTCGGAATAGTCTGCTGGGAACATGTTATTCTACATTTTTACATTTTACATTTTACACCACTTTAAGACACAGCACATTTTTGTGCGGGAAATTCGGGCTGCTCTCTCCAGGGAGAGGGCGTCGCCACAAGAGCAGCGCCACCCATTAACAGCGCCACCCATATTCTGGGTTTCGGCACAGAGCAGCCTGCTGGAAACATTGTCTTTGGGTTTTGCTGCTGTAAATTCAGATTTTGATTTTGCTTGTGTGTTAGAATTGACAGGTTCATACATTTTAAACTTGGCCACCGAGAGCCAAAGTTAGTGACAAAACTAGTGTCCTTTAAAATGTGTTGTTTAGTAGTTTAGAAACAGGGTTCTTTTCAACTTTGTTTCTAATTGTCTGAGATTTTCATTGAAACAGTCGTTTTCACTTTTTGTTGCTGCATATCTATACAACTTTTGTTTTGGTCTGTAACGTTTTTGAAAATGTTTTTTCACCGGAAAACTCAACATTCCCTTTTTAAAAAATAAATCATAATAGGTATAATACACACTGTTATCGTAGAATAGCTGAAGTATTTTCTTTGTTGGCCAGAAACAGATTCTTTTGGGCCCTGTGACTTAACATCCTGACAATTCTTTAGTTTTTCATTTCATTTTCATTTCCATGTTTCTTTTTCATTTTCATACCATTTTCAGTCATGGGATATTTTACTGCGTAAATTTCGGGCTGTTTTCCACGGGGAGAACGTGTCACCACAAGAGCAGCACCACCCATTATTTTTTCTTTTTTTTTGTCTGCAACTGTATTTGTTTTCCTACCAGAGTGGCTTTTTCTTCAGAATTTTGCCAGGGACAACTCTCTTGTTGGCGTGGGTGGGTTCTTTTACGTGTGCTAAATAATTACATGTAACACACGGGACCTCGGTTTATCCTCTCATCCGAAAGACTAGTACCCAACCCACTTCTCATGGTCTAATGGATGGGGGAAGTTTTGGGCCCAAACAGGGATTATAACACCGCACACTTCGACCCGGAATTTTTGCTTTCTGGGCAGGCGCGTGTAACCTCTAGACCACCGATTTTTTTTTTAATGCAAACAATATCCTTTGTGAAAAGCAGGCTGCTCTGTAAAGAATGTGTCACTGGAGCTGTGTGTATTCAAACAGTATTATTTTCTCGCAGGTTTTTGCAGGATTTTTGTCCAGC
>CM060318.1:79884602-79887102 GCA_030674155.1 Stramonita haemastoma
CAACACTGATAGGCACCTGCAGCCTGGGGCAGGAGCACTAACCACCTTAGTAGGCTGGTGCTGTATAAACATCAGTATCTTAGTCTGCATCAGCTAGAGTGTATGGCTTCCAGTGAGCTATAATAATAGTGTCTCTGTTAACACTATGTTGAGGGCCTGTAAGGCAATGAAATTTTTTACAATTGTCTTTTCTCAGAGAAGCTGTTCTCAAGTATAATATTAGTGTTGCTACAACACCTAGCGTATCATTTGGTTTAGTCAGTTCTATAGGATCCTGGTGATCCCCATGTCAAGTATGCTTCAATATGCTATTTGCAAAATAAAAAGTGCATTTTGTTGTCCATCATTGACATGCCTAACAAGTCTAGTGCATTCAGGTTTTGGCAACATTGTCCAGTGAGGGGAGTAAGAAGCATGATAAGCTTTTCCCCCTTTATCTTAAAAATTCTTTCAGTGTCAACATTTTAATATATATCTAACTCCACATTGGCATCACAGGTTTTAATCCTTTCCTTTGACTGTTCAACACTGGATTAGCTTCAAAGCCCCATCCATGAATATTTTAACTAGGTATGTAACACCAAAAGAACATTAACACCATCAAAATTTTTAGTGAGGCTTTCTCTTCTGATTTGAGAAAGGCTAGAAAATTGATGCCATTGACTGAAAAAGGTGAAACCTTAGCGTACCACTGCCACTTGTTGATGTACATGTTGTATTTTATACAGTGGATGCCTGCTAGGGAAGCATGATGGTGTCGGCGTCGGCCACATGTATTCCATCTTTGTCAGATATATGCTTATCAGTACCTTGAGTTCCTTCCTCACATGGTGTTTGAGGTTGGGATCATGGAATGATACAGAAGCTATCTCTATTTGAGAAAAGCAGGGGTCTGATTATCTCCCTTTTTTACACCAAGAGATAAAACATCTGGGTTTGTCTGCAGAGGCACAACAGTTATTTCTTCTGTTTTGTCTGGCATTCTTTGGCAATACTCTTGGAAGCAGCGCAAAGGAAGAGGGTTGGAAAACAATGGAAAGAGGGATAATTCAAGCTGATAATGCAAGCATCAATTGCATAAGCATGTCAGTCAGGTCAAAAAGATATATATCTAGAACAGGTAGTTTGTTTTATGCACGCAGCAAAAGAGTCCCCTACAGGGAAGAAAGCAAGTAATGCTACAGCCTCTTTAAGAAGGCTTAGTACAAACTACCATTCACCATACCATGAAATGGACAATTTTATGACATACAATTTTCTGACCAAGCAGTGCAAGCATACCTGATTGTGATATCTTTGCTGATACATCATTTTCAGATTTCTTTGGTCAATGTCACAGGTTTATGATCTGCTAGATCCCCTTTAGTTAATACAACTAACAGTCATGCTATTGTCAGATCTAATAGAACTGACTATCAATAGCAGAGGACAGTAAAGCCTGTAAGGCCAGAAACATCTCTCAGTTTGAGATAACTAAAGAGTCTTGAGTTGTAGTTTGAGCTTTGTTTTGATTTATATACAGACCTCCCCATCCATGTGAGAGCTGTCAGTAACCAATGTGGCCTAGGTAAGTGTAACTTTAATTTTCTCTCTTTGCTGAGGTAAGTTTGTGATATACCACTTAAGGTCATATTTATCCACAACAAACAAGTGTCATATATCTGTCCGAATTTCGGCACAACTAACAGTTGTGCTATTGTCAGATCTACTAGAACTGACTATCAATAGCAGAGGACAGTAAAGCCTGTAAGGCCAGAAACATCTCTCAGTTTGAGATAACTTCAGAGTCTTGTGTCCGAATTACCAGCACACTTATTACTTGTGAACAGTGTTTCTACTGCATTTCAGAGTGTGGCAAAGGAGTTTCCCATGGGGAACACCATCAAGCTAGCAACAGACTAGCAGCCCTCGGACCTAACAAGAGATCATTGTTAAAATTTTAGCTTTTCTTTGCTTTAGTAGGTGACTGCAAGCACTGAAAGATTCAAGTTCTCTTTCTTCAGTAAGTCTGACACTCAGCTCCTGAGAGTTGATAACAAACCCTTTATGGGATGATTTTCTTGCATGGGTTTAATTATGATTTTTAATCATTTTTTGCAAACCCCAAAATATCAGTTTGATTTGACTATGTCAACAGCCCATTCCACGACTTCTGTCTCATGTTCTGTATCCCCTACTACCATGCTCAGAATTATGAGAATATGATCAAAAACCCCCTTATTGTAGCTTAGAAACAGTATAACTTGCCCTTCTATTAAGAAACGTGTGCAACACTCAAAAATGGGCCACTGAATAAACTGCATGATGCAGATCAATTTATGCAAGTAAACGGCCTGTTGTGATAAAATCTAAGGCCTTCCTATATGCTTCCATATCAAACTTTTTACAATCTATATTTCCGTTGAAGGCTTTCAAACTGAGAATCATGTAATAGATTCCATTTCCTATGGAAATATAACAACTATTACAGGCTCATTCTCTTACAAACAAAGATTTTTCG
>CM060318.1:79894602-79899602 GCA_030674155.1 Stramonita haemastoma
CTATTAATTTATAATTATTTCTTTTGGGACCACTGTTAAGACTAAAAGCCATATACCTGCAAGAATTGTTGATAGATTGTAGAGCCGGCCATGACTTTCAAACGCCTGTCAGGAGCATTGCACATGATGTCAACTGTAATTATTTCTGTTGGTAGCATTGTTAAGACTAACGACTATATACCTTTAGGGAATATTATTATTATTAATACAGTCACCAGGCCATATGACCATACTGGCAGGGGTATGCTACTTTGTTTCGAGTTCAATGGGTTATTGTAGTTTGTTATTGATGCTTTGTTGACATTGGCTTGTTTTTCGTGTTTGTGTTGTTACTTCTTCTGAGTTTAAAAGTTTTCAAATGCTGCTTTTGATTCAAGGTTTTCTTTATTTCAAGTTTGTGTTTTTGAAGTCTTCTTTCTTGTCACTGAAAAAAGATGATTTTCCCCCTCTTTTTGTTCAGACACTTTATAAACGATTTTTTGTTTGTTTGCTTGTTTGTTCGTTTGTTTTTGCCTTCATGTCTTTTTCTCTCTTTCCTTGACTTAATTTTTCCATACACACACACCGGTCCAGTGATCTGGAACGATCTTCCTATCTCCCTTCGTAAACAGCCTACCCAGGTCACTTTTAAATCCAGCCTCAAGACATAGTTATTTCAAAGCTAAGATTATTCCCTCTTGTTTCATCTTATAACTACCCCTGCTCTGAACAGCCCACATATCCATCACTCTTCCAAAGTGTATGACCTTTGTGTGTGTGTGTGTGTGTGTGTGTTGTGTGTGTGTGTGTGTGTGTGTGTGTGTGTGTGTGTGTGTGTGTGTGTGTGAGTGTGTTGTGTTGTTGGTGCTGCGCGCGCGCAGTTGACTTTGTTAAAATCTAAATTGTTATTGGTTGCATGCGTAACAATTGGTTGAATGCAAGCACTTTGATTTGTTATTGCAAGATATAACGCTATATCAAATCTATTGATGATGATGATGATGATGATGATGATGATGATGATGATGATGATGATGATGATGATGATGAGGTGGTGGTGGTGGTGGTGGTGGTGGTGGTGGTGATGATGATGATGTGATGATGATGATGATGATGATCAAATAAACAAAACAAAAAAGGCAGGAAAGATTGGATAAAAAGAATAACACCAGACAATAGATCCTAAGCCGACTCCCCCTCCCCCCCCCCCTAACCCCCCTACCCCCCTCAATTAAGTTGAGGGATGAACAGGGACTTAAATGTTTTCTGATCTCAGTCTCTCATTCCCCCCATCACCAAAACGGTTCCTAACTCAAGGCCTACCAGAAAAAAAAACTACAACAAAGCCGCACGACCAGTCTGGAAGCGAGGCTGACGCGCACGCGCAGTTGCTGTAGTAGTAGTTGTCGTCTGCCGCGATTTTTTTGTCACACCCAACTGTCACAAACAACCAATGATTGAGGGAGAAGTGCGCGTGTGAAGGGAGGGAGGGAGGGAGGAAGGGAGGGAGGGAGGAAGGCCCACACTAACTATGCAGAGGACTGGCACACGGGGTCTGTGAAGGGAACGGGAGGATGCGGGGGAGGAGATGACCAGCCACGCACCCGGGGAGGCATAAAGCGGGTGCTTCTTCAGCATGGTCACAGTCAACACCAGGGTAAGCCAGTCAGTCCCTTGTAGAGCAGGCAGGCAGTACGGTACCAGTGGGTGGTTCTGTTGTTTGTTCACTGTAGGGTGAATCTGTTTAGAATTATTCATAGGTAGCCCAAAGTATAAATTACAATTTTTTTTTTAGTTTGAGGGAGAAGTTTTGCGTATTAAAAAAACAACAACTAGCAATACATTTAATTTTTGTTTAATTAACTGGTGAAACAGAATTAAGAGTAAAAAGCTTTTGATTGATGTTTGTTTTGAATTTATACTTTTTCCAAAAATTGGTGAAATAATTTCGACAGCCGCAACATGATATTGGCAGGAATTTATTATAACTAGAACTTAAAAAAACAAAAACAATACAAAACCAGAAACAGAAACAAACAAGTTTGTTTTCTCTAAAACTAATTTTCTGTTTTGTTGAGGCAGGGTTAAACGATGCCGTTGTTGGCCAAGCAGGATAAGAACGTTTGAGGATAATAGCCATTGTTCAGGAAAGATCAGGTGACACATTCATCTTCCTTCGTTTTGCCGAGGAAAGGAGAGCAAAGTTAATAAAGCTCTAGTTTGTTATCGACTTTTTTATTTTTTAGGAGAGATAACCGATTTAAAATTTCAGCACCAACCAAAGTTCACATTTGTTACAAACAGGAAAAAAACACAACAGAAAGCGAGAGGAGAGAGAAGAAAACAACAAAAAAGAAAAGCAATCTTGTAATAGCTTGTTTTTGTCGAGAGTTTAGCCAACACTTAAAGAAAGAAAGAAAAAAAAGGTTCTAAAAACAACTAGACATAAAGACAAAGCAGCAAAGCAAAAAAAAAAAAAGACAGACAAAACAACATACAAAACGTTGCAGTTATTACCAGTTTTTTGAACGTCAACTGACGTGTTATTCATCAACTCCATTCAATATAGTTCAGGCAACGCGCGTCTTCTGCCCGGCCTCGCAGACCGTAGCGGCAGATTCTCAACTGATGGCACGGACAGACGCCAAACCATGTGGCCTGTGGCTCCCCATGGCCCTACTGTTGGCGGTCTCTGTGGCCCAGTGTCTCACACCGGCATGTGCAGCTGTGCCGAGGGCCGAGGTTCCAGTCCAGAATGTGACACTGAGTTATTTACAGCGTACGCTCCACGCGCTGAAAGGCGCCATGGACTTTTTCCGAAAACAGTATGACAAGATCAACCTCGATGCTGTCATCGGCACCAGAATTGTGGAAGGTGAGTTGTATAAAAGTCTGGATTTTTGGTGCGGGGTCTGTCTGTCAGTCAGCCTTTGCTTTGTCTCTGTCTCTCTCTGAGTCTCTCTGCATCTCTGTCTCTCACATCATTCATTCATTCATTCATTCATTCATTCATTCATTCATTCATTCATTCATTCATTCATTCATTCATTCATTCATTCTCTCTCTCATGAATAAAGTATGTGAATGCTTATCTGTTACCCTTGAAAAAAAAGATTATTCATTTAAAGATAACATAGACACCTCTCTCTCTCTCTCTCTCCTCTCTCTCTCTCTCTCTCTCTCTCTCTCTCTCTCTCTCTCTCTCTCTCTCTCTCTCTCTCTCTCTCGTTCTCTCTCTCTCTCTCTCTCTCTCTCTCTCTCTCTCTCTCTCTCTCTCTCTCTCTCTCTCTCTCTCTCTCTCTCTCTCTCTCTCTCCTCTCTCTCTCTCTCTCTCTCTCTCTCTCTCTCTCTCTCTCTCTTCTCTCTCTCTCTCTCTCTCTTTTTTTAATGTAAAGTTGTATGTTAAGTTACAACGTCAACATTTTGGCATCATTGTTGCCGACATAATTGACCATACTTTCTCTTCACACATCCACTGCAAGAGTAATGCCTTTACAAACTGTGTCTGTTCACAGAAGATGGTAAAGCCAGTGTCATTATTATATCTCGTAACACACAATGTCTATATATATATTTTTTTTAGACAATTTGTACGATGATCACTTTTGGTGTCATACTTACATACTGACGTTTATGGTAGTTTTTCACGTAACTGTCAGAAAGTGTTTACGTCAAAGTTACACAAAGTATCAAGCTGCTTCTTTGTGTCCCTGACCTTTTAATTTACACTTCCCTGTCTGTCAGTCTTTCTCACCATCTCTGTCTGTCTGTCTGTCTGTCTATCTGGATGAACTGTCTGTCAATCTCATTCTGTTTCCCTCAGGCTCTATCTCTCACCACCTGTGGCTCTCACCCTGATTCCCTGGTGTGTGTGTGTGTGTGTGTGTGTGTGTGTGTGTGTGTGTGTGTGTGTGTGTGTGTGTGTGTGTGTGTGTGTGTGTGTGTGCGTGCGTGTGTGTGATGTGTGTATGTGTTGTGCGTGTGTGTGTGTTGTGCGTGTGTGTGTTTGTGGTGTGTGTTGTGTGTGTTTGTGTGTGTGTGTGTGCATGTGTGTGTGTGTGTGTGTTTGTGTGTGTGCCTATCAGTCAGCTGTTTATGCCTCTTTGTCTGAATCTATATATATATGTGTGTGTGTGTGTGTGTGTGTGCGTGCGCGCGAGCGCACGCATGCATAAACATATTAAGGCGTTATGCAACAAATTTGCCTCACATTGTATCTCTTACAGTATCTATCTATCTATCTATCTATCTATCTATCTCTATCTATCTATCTATCTATCTATCTATCTATCTATCTATCTATCTATCTATCTATCTATCTATCTATCTATCTATCTATCTATCTACCAATAGGTTTTGACATTAATGTAAAAAAAAAGAGAGAGAAAATATAGAAAACGAGTTGGAAACTTATTGTAATAAGAGCAGAGATGGAAAAAACTCGGTTTTTGCTACGTTTGCAAGTCAAACTTTGTATTGAAACTTTTTTTCTCTCCTGATTTTGATTAATTTTACACCTACATCCTTCACAGGATAATGTTTAAAAATGAACACGTATGATCCAAATACATTATGATAGCTCATGTGAGTGGTATAGGTCAGATAGCATAGCAAAGAGCATCTCGATTAATTAAGTCCTGTTCATTACTGATACTGTACTTGTGACGGCTATCTAAGTAGTGTGTAGTTGTCAGGTTTCGAAAGTTATATGATCGAAGTTCCGGTTAGAGACCTCACCTGTCACCTGTTTCCATCGTCGTGGCTAAAAGTGAGAGCTCCACTACTTGGAAGCAAAACACAATTATCCATTCAAAAGTGGTTGCCTTTCATTCTCATATTTCATCAGTCTTTGTGGGGTCTTGGAGCGATTCGTTTTAATTAGAATTTCAGATAAATATCAACATAGTGATATTTTAGACAGTGTATAAATTAGCACCTCTTTTGGTTTATATAGTCTGTTATCGTCATTTTCATGTGACGACACTTTCCCTCCTTCTTGGGCTAGAGCTCTGATGTTCCCC
>CM060318.1:79907102-79914602 GCA_030674155.1 Stramonita haemastoma
TTTTTAAGCAAATCTTCGAAATCTCCATATTTCCCCGAAGTCGGAATGTGGCTACCTTAACGTGGGCAAAAACGGTGGTGTAGGCACAGTCTCACCATTGGCCAAAGTTGGAGTTTTAGCAAGGAACGAAAAAAAAAAAACCGATGTGGAAGAGGATGGTAGAAAGAGAACATTCCTTCCTGATGCTAACAGTAGCATAGTATGAGTCTCTCAAACATTGCTGTCTGTGTAAAGGACAGCTTTGGTAGCTTGCTCAGCCATTAACTACACTGTTTCATGACTAGACTGGTGTCGATATTAATGTTATTTGCCTACTTGGCTACCCTTTTTTTCTTTCTGTCTTTCTGTCTTTCTGTCTTTTTTTTCTTCTTTTTTTTCTTTTTTCTTTCTTTCTTGTTCTTTCTTTCTTTCTTTTTTTCTTTCTTTCTTCTTTTCTTTCTTTTTTCTTTCTTTCTTTCTTTCTTTCTTTCTTTCCTTTCTTTCTTTCTTTTATTTTGAGGATGATGGAATAAGCATTCAGTTGCTTAAATTTTTTTTTTTTTTAAACATTTTCCATTCCCCGTGTGTATGCAGTTTTGTCAATTTTGTCATCCATTCCCACTCACAGGCACACAATGGCCTATTCTTCCGAAAAGCGGAACGGGTTTTCACGTGTGCGCAAGATGTTCTGCGTGCGTTCTCACATGTGATCTCGGTTTATAGTCTCATCCGAAGGACTTTTTGGGGAAGTGGAGTCAGCACTGCTGTTAACTCCCGAGGAAAAATCCTCTTGAACGAGCCAGGCCTTGTCTGAGGAAAGCAAAATTGACGGTCACTCCGTCATGGAATTTTGGCTACATCAGTGTGTGAAAACATAGTGAGTGTTAGTGTATTTCATTTATATGTTGAGGTAGAAAAGATGCCAACATTGTGTTCTTGGTTAGCTTGAAGTGTACCTTTTTGCTTTGGAATACAGCTTATTTGAACCAAAGACCGGAAAGAACGAAGAAGCCAAGAAAAATATGATACCTCCCCAAAAGTGTAATTCAAAAAGGATAGAAAACAATAAGGAATAACAACAGCAGCAATAAGAGCAGCAGTAGCAGCAGCAAGATGCAGGCTCTTTCAGTATTTACACGAGCTAGCAACAGCAGCGCAGCAGGCAGCAGCAGCAGCAGCAGCAGCAGCAACAACAACAACAGCAGCAGCAACAACAACAGTATCAGCAGCAACAACAGTTTCTAAGGAAGAAGACACACTAAGGATGGGTCTGACTGGGAAAAAAAAATGAATATCAGTATCGACTTTTGTTTTGGGGCTTGTCTTCAATCTAACAACGCTCTCCTATGCTCTTTCGTCTCATTGTTAGGCAAAACAGGCCACTCCAAACACATTCGTTCCGGTAGGCATATTGATTCACTAGCAGTCAGTATCATAGAAGAAAGACAATTGCCATGATTATTACACAGAAAGAAGCTCCGAAACGAGAACCGCCAAAGTACAAAGACATTGCTTAGATTTATGGATTTTAAACACAAGGAAAGAGAAAAGAGAAACTGTGAAAAAAGACATATTTGACGCATTTGTTTTAACGAACTGAATCGAAAAAAAATGATGGAGATGAAATATTGTATTGTTTGATTATGTTGATATTATGATAATAATAATGGTACTAATGATAGCAATAAAAGCTAGTTTTTCTACTGCTGCTGCTTTTGCTGCTGCTGCAGCAGCAGCAACAACAACAACAACTACAACAACAACAACAACAACAACAACAACAACTGCTACTACTACTACTACTACTACTACTACTACTACTACTACTACTACTACTACTACTAACTACTACTACTACTACTACTACTACTACTACCACCACGTATGCGAGCGACTGAGAGGCCTGTTCAAGGGGATTCGTTTCGTTTTTCTCCTGGAGTTAACATCAGTAATGACTCCACTCCCCTGAGAGCTCTTCGGATATGACCACAAAAAGCCCCACGGCCGCGTGTGTGAACGCACGCAGGACATCTTGGCACACGATACAACCCGCTCTGCCTTTCGGAAGAGTAGACCGTTCGTTCCTGTCATAAGAATCCCCCCCCTACCAAAACCCCCTCCCCTCCAAACAACTGTCGCATACGCTAAAATTTCACCATTTGTTAACTTCGGAGATGAAAAGAGAAGCAAAAAAAGAGAAAAAGACAAGAGAAAGAAAAAAAAGGGACATTATGTCTTTACAAGGTAACACTCGATCCATTCTTATCTTATACACATAAGTATTGACTGTACTTGTTTGATGATCACAACATTATTTCGCTAATGGTATGGAAACACAGCTTTGTATACATACTTATTATTCTGTGTGTGTGTGTGTGTGTGGTGTGTGTGTGTGTGTGTGTGTGTGTGTGTGTGTGTGTGTGTGTGTGTGTGTGTGTGTGTGTGTGTGTGTGTGTGTGTGTGTGTGAGCGTGTATGTCTTTAACAAATGTTACCTTTTATCATGTGTATTCAAATTTACAGATGTCTTAACTATTAGTAGTGTTGAATATATTTTTATTCCTTGTTAAACAAATATCTCTTACTAGAGGTGTATGTATGTGTGTGTGAGTGAGTGAGTGAGTGCTTGTGTGTGTGCGCGCACGCGTGCCTGTGAGTGGTGTGTGTGTGTGTGTGTGTGTGTGTGTGTGTGTGTGTGTGTGTGTGTGTGTGTGTGCGTGTGTGTGTGTGTTTGTGTTTAACAAATGTTAACTTTTATCATGTGCATTCAAATTTATCGAAATTTATAGATGTTTAACTTAGTAGTGTGGAATGTTTTATTGGATGTTAAACAGATTCTTTAGTAAAGGTGTGTGTGTGTGTGTGTGTGTGTGTGTGTGTGTGTGTGTGTGTGTGTGTGTGTGTGTGTGTGTGTGTGTGTGTGTGTGTGTGTGCGTGCGTGCATGTGTGTGTGCGTGCATGTGTGTGTGTGTGTAGGTGTGTGTTTAACAAATGTTACCTCTATTTTGTATGCTTAAATTATTTCTCGATTTCTTACTAGCTGTTTAGATAAGCTTTTAATCACTGCAAAACAAATTTCCTTTAACAGAGGACAATAAAGGTGTTGAATTGTTGAATTGTTGAATTGATTGGTTTTTTTGTGTGTTATTGAAACGCAGAGTTGGTTTTTTAGCTGGTCATGTCAACACTTTCTCTTTCTATTGACGTTTTTGGGCACTTGTTTTGCTGTCACTGATTTCAGATTCTTTACACTCTCTTCCCTTTTTGCGTAGCTTGACATTTACAAGAGGAATATGATCAGGGATATATAGATATATAAGATGTAAAAAAAAAGGATTTCAAAGAATAAAGATAGAATTCACACAGAAAAAGCCAAAGCAAGTTGGATATGTCATCGTAAGGCAATTTGGCTTCTTTACAGATATTCACAAATACAAGACATTAGCTTGTGTTAAAACAACAACAACAACAACAACAACAACAACAACAACAACAACAACAACACAGCAGCAACAAAAACAGATATACCAATAATGACAACAAAACAATATCAAGCTTAATATCTTCTTGTTCTGAAACTTCCAGTGCCACATGATATTCGTCAAGGAGTCTTTTCTGCTGTTGTACACAAGGTACCCCGGGCCTAATGACAACAATCTAAAACAAAACAACTACAAAACAACTAATACCAAAACAAACAAACAAACCAACCAAAAATTCCGTCTAAAACCCATTTTCTTGTTCTCAATTACTTTGGACTTTCTTACTGTATGTAATCTTTCGTGCACACGTGCTTGCGTGGGTGTGTATATGTTTATGTGTGTGTGTGTGTGTGTGTGTGTGTGTGTGTGTGTGTGTGTGTGTGTGTATGTGTGTGTATGTGTGCGTGAAAACAGAGAGAGAGAGAGAGAGAGAGAGAGAGAGAGAGAGAGAGAGAGAGAGAGAGAGAGAGAGAGAGAGAGAGAGAGAGAGAGAGAGAGAGAGAGAGAGAGAGTTAAAACATCTACAAAGGTACATGATAGCTTAGAGGCCAGAGCGTGGGCAAGTGATCTGAAGGTCATTGAGGGCACAGGTTTATATCTCCGCTGAAGGATCTATCCTTTTGATGGGAATTCCTCCCCCCCCCTAAACTTAACTATGATACCAAAGTCCATTTGCTTAGGATGAGACCTAAAACTGAAACCATGTACGCAAACTCATGCATAGTATCTTGCACGCACGTGAAAGAAAAAAAAACCCCACCAAGTTAACCTAGAAGCGCTTGTGGCTGGTGGTATGGACACAACCATATGAAGCATGCTGTCTGTGTCTTTGAGAATGGTACGCTGGGACAGGTTCAAACACGCTACCTGAAAATAGTTAGTGCAGTGTTCGAAGGACTCTTCAAGGATTTCAAGGAATTACAGCAAAAGTCCAGATGGTTTGGGCATTCCCCTGCCTAACAAGAACACTGCGAGGCTCTGGGCTCTACTCCCAGACTAACCCTTTTTTCCAGTTTGCAGGAAAATCAAAATGAGTGTCAAATGTGTCTGAGGAGACACGAAATCAGTCAGACCTATGTGCTTAGGGACTTGTGCATACCCAAACAACCTACGACACTTGAAAATCAGAAAAAGCCGGGAAGTACCAGCAACTGACTGTTCTGGCAACATTGGTAGGTTCAGTTCCCAACTGACAAACAAAAAATTCCAACTCTATCCACGAAGTTGGAATGCGGCTACCTTACTGGTTGGAGGGTTGGGGGGGGGGGCAGTTGCATACATAAAAATTCTCCAAGGACGACCTTGGAACTCTAGCCGAATAACGGGGGAAAGAGGGGGTGATGTCAAACTAAGTTTAATCAAGCTACCCCTGTAAAGTACGGATCTCTACGTGGGAAACTTCAGTCTCGTTAAAACTCATTCGCCTTGTTAAATGTCAAATCGTTATCATTACTGGAACTTGTCATACTTCAGATACACTTTGCCTTGTTCTCTTCGTCATTCAATCAATTCAAAACTTTTCCTAAAAATCTCTACTGTCTTCATTTTGCACAAAACTTGAGCAGAACTTGACATCGATCAAAGGCAAATCAAGCTTGTAGTCAAACCATTACGAACAGACAAGAAGAGAGAGGAGACTTTTCTAGAGAGCAATAAGACGTTTGGTATGAAATGAATGGGGATCTCCGTGCCCGGTACATCAGTTTAGTTGCAAAATAATTCACCTAGGAAACGTTAGATTATTATTACGGGAACTTTGGATGTTTGGGGATGGATTGTGTCCAGTTCTCTTCAATCGTTTAAAGCTTCCCTGAAAACCTCAGCTCTCTTCAATTTCTGCTAACTTGGTCACGACTTTCCCATCAATTTAAGAGAAACCGAGATACCCAAACGGCAGTTTCTAAGATAAAATGGGAGGACATTTCCTAACTTGCAGCACGATGTTTAGTGTGACATGAATAACGACTTCTGTATCCTGTAAGTCTTCAGAAACGAAAAGTCTTCTGTAGAATTTGCACTTTGATCCCAAGTGCACTGGTCAACAGCAATAAATAGTACTTTTTGGCTTCATTTGTCGTTTGTTTTCTTCATAAACCCAGGTAAATACCGATGAAGGAAGCCGACACTCGAGTCAGGTCAGGCCAAAGAATAGTCCGTAATAAAAATTGCCTCAAGTGCTGTCATTGAAAGATTTCATTTCTTAGCTTTATTACTTTTTGTACTTGGTTGTGTTTTCTTTTTATTTCCCCAATGAACCTTTTATCTACCATTCTAAAAAAAAAATGACAGGGGAGTTCTAACTGGTCATCTGAGCTTGTTTTTCCGCTCTACAATTTTCTCAATAAGTTTTTCTTATTCAGTTTTTTTTCTCTCTCTCTCTTCGTTTATTTCAGTTTAATATCAACACTTAGTTCAGGGATTTTGTTGAGGGGATTATCTTTTACAGGAGATATAGAGGAACCAAGAGTAGGGAGGGGAAGGAGGGGAGGGGGGGGGGGTAGCTGCTTCTTGCTTTTCATCCTAAGTAGGGCTTCCCTTTTGATATATAGATGGACTCTCTCTCTCTGTATCTCTCTCTCTCTGTCTCTTCTCTCTGTTCTGTTCTCTGTGTCTGTCTCTGTCTTTCTGTCTGTATCTCTGTCTCTTTCTCTGTCTCTGTCTCTCTCTAGATTTGTATGATGTCTGTCTTTCTGTCTCTTCTCTTTCTCGTCTGTATATATCTGTGTTATAGGCTACCTTAAGGAAGAACAAGTGTTATGAAAATACTCAGAAACAAAGATTAACAAAATAGCAAACAATCAGAGTAAACAAAAAACGACAGCAAACATTCGAATTTTAAAGATGATGTAATAAAGTGCACATTACAAAGACATATTTTTTAAACGTTAACAATAGACCAGTGAATTTTAAAATGGCAGTTAAATAGGACATCATTGTAAAGGAAAGAAGCAGCCATTTAACCAACAAAACAACTGAAGACAAAGTAAACTTACATGTCTGTTAGAAACAGCAAAGCAAACAACCAATCAACTGATTCAACCAACCACAACCAACCAACTGGCCAACTTAGCTAGTAGGCTCCTTCTGTCTCAGAAAACACTAGCTAACTAACTAGCTAGATCGCTAGCTAATAGACAACTTGTTAACTAAATAGACTAAGTGACTATAAATAAATAATAATTGACTGACTAGTCACAATCTAGCTAAGTAACTAACCACTTAACCAAATTAACTAAAAAACAAACAACCAACAAACCAACTAACTATCCAACCAACCAACCAACCAACCAACCAACCAAACCAACCAACCAACACACTAACCAACTAACCAACTAGCTAATAGCAACTAACTCTAAACTAACAACTAACTAACTAACTAACTAACTAACTAACTAACTAACTACTAACTAACTAACTATACTAACTGACTGACTGACTGACTGACTGACTGACTGACTGACTGACTGACTGACTATAACTAACTAACTAGCTGACTGACTAACAACAACAACTAACTAACGACTAACTAACTAAACTAACAAACTAACTAACAAAACAATACTACATAACTAACTAACTCTAACTAAACTACTAGCTGAGACAAACAATGACTCAACAACCAAATCAACAACCTAATCTGATGAATGTCGACATGCAGCTATCTCAGAGTCTAACCATACATTAACTCTAACCACAACAGCAGACAACAACCAACCAACCAACCAACCAACTAATAACCAACTAACTAATAACTAATCCAACTAACAACTATACTAACTAACTACTAACTAACTAACTAACTAACTACTACTACTAACTATACTGACTGACTGACGACTGACGAACGACGAGACGACGAACGAACTGACGGACTGACTACTGACTAACAAACCAACAAACAACCAACAAACTAAGAACAAATGAACAAACTTGTAACAAACCAATGCTGCTATTTTCTCTATTCATTGTTGATAAACACTTTGTCTGTAGGGCAAAGGTGAATCAAGTTCAGACCCATTGTCATTTTCTACCACCCTTTT
>CM060318.1:79919602-79939602 GCA_030674155.1 Stramonita haemastoma
AATACACGGTAGGAGGTAATCATCACACGAAGTGTCACCATCACGCTAGTATAGCCCTTAAACTCTGGAGCGTTGCCAACAGCAGAAGTGGATCGGCAGCGGATCTACGGCCTGTGGCTCATAGGGAGAAAGAAGACCAGCGTTGTTCGGACTTTGAAGATGGGGCCATGTTCAGAGGGTCAATCAGTTCAGCTAGGCCTATCCTGCACAATAAAACTGGGGACTCCAACCCTGATGGGACAATAACCACGACAAGGTTGCTGAGATGCAGATGTCTGGCTTGGTCAAAAGCTTCAAAGACGATGTTCATCTCAGTTTCTACACGCACACACATACACGCAGACGCATGTACGCACGCACGCAGACGCACACGCGCACACACACACACACACATACACACACACGCAAGCAAGCAAGCAAACGCACGCACACACGCACGCACGCACACACACACACACACACACACAAAGACAGACAGGCACACACATACACACACAGAGACACACGCACACATACACACACCAATCCAATCCAATGATGTTGCTTAGATCCCCGCCGACCACACACACACACACACACACACACACACACACACACACACACACACACACACACACACACGTAGGTACGCACGCACACACAGACACACACACATAGACACCAGGACATCACACACACACATACATACACACAGACATACAGACACACGCACATACGCACACACGCACACACACACACAGACACACACACAGACACACACACACACACACACACACACACACACACACACACACACACACACACACACACACACACACACACACACACACACACACACGCGCGCGCATGTAGTGAAGCGTACCTGGAAAGGTGGATATTCACTCATTCAGAAGAAGGAAATTTGATGACATGTCAGAGGCAGCTTTTGGAACTCGGAAAGGACTGTCTGTAGCAGTAGCCAACCAAACGATCAAGCTATCAACTAGATGTGTAAATACCAGAAAAAATATATTAATGAACCATTCACTACGCTTTCCTCTGCCAATCCCTTTTAATTAGGTTTTAGCCCAGTTTGGAAATGGTGATGTCATCATGTTTTCCGATAATTACAATGAAGAAAATCATTAAGAATGACCCAAGCAGTTAGCCCTTTGAATGTTTATGAGTAGAAGGAAATGATTTAAACAGCAATTAGAATGCTTATGAGAAGACCGGAAAAAAATCACCTTATTGCTTGATTAATTGAGAGACTGAATTAGAGACGTAGAAAAGGTTTGAAAGTTGATATAAGAGATTAGATAACTCATTGAATTGTCAACCATTTTAGTTAGACATATTGGCAATCTAGTTTTTCTTTTCTGAAGCATAACTCTCTAAAATACGAAATAACCTATGTGAACAATCTACACAGTCTGTGAGGATGAATACATCGAGGGAAAAACTAATTTTCTTGTAGTCTTGTGGTCGTTCTTTAAAAAAAAATCAATTCCCTTGATCATAAACACTTCTAAACCAGCATAAAAAGTCAAATGAAAGGAGATGACTTCAGCAAGGGTCTTAAAGCCAAGTCACAAGTCTATGTTAAGTAGAGTTCTTAAAATCTTGTTGAGTGACTATGTGCTAGACGGTTTGTAAGACTGTAAGATTTACCACAAGAGTCTACAAAAATGTAGGTCACATTTCTCTAGCATAGTTTTTGTTAAAGCAGAAAAATTATTTTTAAAAATCACAATTGCAAACAGTTCTCCTATCCAGCTTCATTATCACCCTTTGAAATCATTCAGCTGCGTGTATTCTTCTTTTTGAAAAAAAATCCAGTTATTCCGTTGATGGTGCATTTAATTTTGCACAACCATTAACAGGATGAATTTAATGGAAAACACAATCTTTCCATTGCTTTGTCGAGAAGTTATGCTGTGTGCTGCGCTAGGAACGTTTTTTGTTAACAGCTTACTATCCAGGGTGCGAAGAATGAATTGTACATTATTCAACGGCTTAATTGTAGCTGATTAAAATTTTTAATATGCAGAAATGTTTGGAGAATCAGATGTCAGGAAAAGTGTGATCTATTTGCCAAGCTAGGTGTTCTCGACAAATGAATGTGTTTTTGAATGCATGCCTCCAAATCGTTCATGTCTTTGTTTTGCTTGTGCTTGTTTCTTGTCAACTTTGTTCGCATGACTCCTCTCTGTCTCTCTATCTCTCTGTCTCCTGCTCTCTGTCTCTGTTTCTCTCTCTCTCATGGTTGTGTGTGTTTGTGTTTGTGTTTGTGTGTGTGTGTGTGTTGTGTGTGTGTGTGTGTGTGTGTGTGTGTGTGTGTGTGTGTGTGTGTGCGCGTGCGTGCGTATGTGCGTGCACGCGCTCGCGGATGCTTACGGGTGTAATTGGTTTTTGTGTAACCTCCTCAATTTTGTGGGGGTTTTTTGTATGCTGTTTTTGTTTATTCTTGGCTGTCTCTTTGCTTTGTTTTGGTTTCTTTTGTTGCTGGGTTGTTTGTTTTTGTTTGTTCTTTTTGTAGCTTTTTATTTTATTTATCTATTTTACATTGAATGGTTGTTGCGTTAAAAAATCATTTGTTTTTTGTTCTGCACTGCACTACAAAACAGTACAGTAAGTACACTACACTACACTACACTACACTACACTACACTACACTACACTACACTACACTACACTACACTACACTACACTACTCTCATTACACTACACTACACTACACTACACTATACTAACTACACTACACTACACTACTCTGCATTGCACTACACTACACTACACTACACTACACTACACTACACTACACTACACTACACTACACTACACTACACTACACTACACGACACGACACGACACGACACGACACGACACTACACGACACACACGACACTACACGACACGACACGACACGACACGACACTACACTACACTACACTACACTACACTACACTACACTACACTACACTACACTACACTACACTACACTACACTACACTACACTACACTACACTACACTAAAGTTTCCTCAACATACAGCGCATTGAACTCTAGCTACCTCAGACAAATCCTGCTCAGACATGCTACTTACATAATATCCCAGACCACTAAAGCCTGTGACTCCAGCCAGTGTCTTCATGACTGCAGCAGAAGCGAAACTGTCAGCAGTAGTAAGCTTTGGGAATTTTCTGCACAAGTTACGCGCGCCGCACGCACGCACCGCACACACAACACAGACACACAGCACAACACAGCACACACAGCACACACAGACACACAGACACACAACACAACACTACCACACACAAACTGTATACAGACACAGACACAGACGCGGCACAACGCACACACGCACAGACTACACACACATTTACACAACACCACAGGGACACAACAGACACACACACACACACAACACACACACAACACACACACACACACACACACACACACACACACACACACACACGCAGCACGCACGCACGCACACACACACACACACACACTTTTTTTGACGACCGCTATAGGGACAAAGGGACACAGAAAGTGTTGACATATATGCCGACTTTGGAGTGTAAAGAAGGGAGGGAGGGAGGAGGGAGGGGTTGAGAGTGGTGGAGGGGAGAGATGTGTGTGTGCTATGTGTGTGTGAGTATGTGTGTGTGTGTGTGT
The DNA here is from genome assembly GCA_030674155.1 of Stramonita haemastoma. NCBI lineage: Eukaryota > Metazoa > Mollusca > Gastropoda > Neogastropoda > Muricidae > Stramonita > Stramonita haemastoma. The sequence continues at coordinate 79,923,269 of CM060318.1, forward strand.
GTGGTGTGCGCGTGTTTGTAAGTGTGTGTGTGTGCGATGGTGTGTATGTGTGTGTTGTGTGTGTGTGTTGTGTGTGATCTCTTTTTTGCCAGTAAAATGGTATGTAAAATGTTCTCTGATTCTTGATGTTATCTAAGTTTTCAATAAAAAAGTTTTATACCCTTCCATCGTTGTGCATTATAAAAGGTTTTTGACAATCGGCTGAAATACAGGAAAAGAAAACAAACCATCACTCTTTCAGTCAATTAGTTGTTGTTTTTTTCCTCATTCTCTCTTCTCACACACACACAACCACACCACACACACACACAAGAGAAAATGAGAGAGAGAGAGAGAGAGAGAGAGGAGAGAGAGAGAGAGAGAGAGAGAGAGAGAGAGAGAGAGAGAGAGAGAGAGAGAGAGAGACAGAGCAGAGACAGAGCAGACAGACAGACAGGACAGACAGACAGACAGACAGACAGACAGACAGACAGACAGGGAGAGTGGCAGAAAGACACAGAGCTTACTAAAAAGAACAGAGGAATGCCGTTTTGGTGCATGTCAAAATACTGTCGAGGAGATACCAAGGATCACACACAGTAAGTCTGTCACCTCTCTATACACTCTCCTATATCAGGAGTGTTGCTAACATTGGCAGCTACTGCAGATCCGTCTACATCTCTGGCACAGCACAGACGGCAATGTTTTTGCCCCAGCTATGAAGACAAGCCCTGCTGATAGGGTGAACCGGTTCAGCGATCGTGTTCAATACAGAAGGGGATTCTCACACTGATGTGAGGATGATAATGACAACAATGCAGGTGTCATTCATCGGTAGTCTGGTCAACAGGTTCAAAGTCGATTTTCATTTCAGCTGTCTACAATACGTGAAAGACACTGATGATGTGTACCCACAGAGGCAGAGATTCGTTCATTCAGAAAAAAAGGTGAGAATATGACCGGGTTGCAGTTTTTGAACTCTGTAAATTTATAGACCAGTAAACAATAAACCAGTGAAGTTACCATGCATGCCTGCCAATGCTGAAGACAATAAGCCATTGCACAGGTTGATAATTCCACACATCCCCCATCTCTGGTTTTGATCAGGTTTTGTGATCTTTTGTATGAATGGCATCGTAATCTAACGGGTATTGCTGAATAACGGTGAGAAGAAAGGGAAAAAATGACAATATCGTGGTTGAAAAAAAAATCATTCATCTAAAATGTTACGCATTCCTTCGTGTATTGACTTTGCATCAGTTTGATATTAATGCCAGTGTATTCGCTAGCTAGCTTATCGAAACATTGCTGAAGGTAGTTGCTCAACCCATAGAAATTATTGTCACGTTCTTCTTGCTATCTTTAAAGGGCATGGACAATATATATAAGGCACATGGAGACTGTTCAGTCATCCATCCAATCATCATCCATCCATCCATCCATCCAGCCAGCCAGCCAGCCAGCCAGCAAGCCAGCCAGCCAGCCAGCCAGCTAGCCAGCCAGCCATCAGCCAGCCAGCATCAAATCAAAAGTGATGGCATCTAAAAGGGTGTAACATTAAAAACCGAAGCCTCTGTTTCGTCAGTTGGCTGAGTTTACTACGCAGTGGAGATTAATGACCAGACAGACTACAAACTGAGGTCCCGTGTGCCCATAGGAGCGGATGACAATAAAATGAAAAACCAGCATGCACACAGTTGTGTTCAGGCATCATCCCTGAGGGAAAAGCAGGGGAGTAGGAATCTCCAGGGCGGTTCGGGCTGTATATGGCAACGTTCTGGCGGCTCCTGCGACGGCACTGGAACCATTCGAATCGGCGATTGCCTTATCAATGTGCAATTCCTGCGACGTGGAGAGGGGGGGGGGGGGGGGGGGGGGGGGGGTCCTGCTGTAGGGGAAACAGCTTGCCGGTACGCCCTCCTTACTTGCTTACCCAGGCTTTGGCTCTAGAGCTTAGAGAGCAACTCCATAGTCTTCTGAGACTGACGGATGCCCATATGATAAGAGAAACAGGCCAGTTTGTCTTACATATAAAATACTTTCATGAAGAGCAAACACTTTTCTTGCAGCTTGACCTAATCTCACCAGGTTGATTTATCCCCATCTTGATTTATCAACTAAACCAGCTTATGTTAAAGTTAAAGTTAAAGTCTGTCCCGAGCCTAAGGCTCATCAGGCCGGTGCTTATCCCGGTTTCTGTGGCGTTAAGCGACTGAGAGTCATAGACTCCCCCCTGGATAGGACGCCAGTCTATCGCAGGGTTGACCCCCAACACAAGGTTGGTACCCCTTTTACACCTGGGTGGAGTGAGAAAATAGCCGTAAAGTGCCTTTTCCAAGGGCACAACGCCATAGCTGAAAGCTGGGATCGAACCCGCAACCTTTAGATTACGTGTCCAACGCCCTAACCACTAGACTACAGCGACGGCTAAACCAGCTTATGTGTTACAGCCAATTTATTGCACACACATTGTTTATCCTTTACCTGTAAATTGATACATTTGAAAAGCAGTTTATCTATTATCTTGTTTTGAAGTTAAGTTGCATCTTGTTTCCGAGTGCAATTACAGAAGCTGTTTGCAAGCACCATTTTAGATGTTGAAATTAGTTTTCAATTATTCAAAGGCATGAAATCAGTTTATTTAAAACTCTCCCCTTTTTAAAGGGAAGGTTTGGGTTTGTGAGGTACTACCTCAAGTGTAGTGTTGTCATCATGAGGTTGATCATTAATGCCTTTTTAAAGAATGTGTCTCGGCTCCAGTTTCGTCCTTGTTTTATTTGGTCTGTTTTTCGTTTATTGCGATGTCAACTCATCTTCTCTCTCTCTCTCCCCTCTCTCTCTCTCTCTCTCTCTCTCTCTCTCTCTCTCTCTCTCTCTCTCTCTCTCCTCTCTCTCTCTCTCTCTCTCTCTCTCTCTCCCTCCTCTCTCTCTCTCTCTGTGTTCGAGCATATCTCTTTCTCTCTCTGGTGTCCCCCCCCAAAACACCCCCACCACAACTCATCATTTCTGTTCGTGACCAAACAATAAAATAATGTTGCACGGATAGTTTACTGTTAGTGGGAAACTTTGAATGTGAATGGTTGCAATCTTCTTTTTTTGGTGGCTTGGCGCAGTAGGCCACGTTTGGTTTACCTTGTTTTATGTGACTGATAAATCTTCGTTAGTGGATAGGATTACGTGTCTTCTCTGAACATCAAATTTGTGAGCTGAAGGTTTTGGTTCAGACACCAAAGAACATGCTCAAGCACACACATAAACATGTAGGCATATGTGCTCATACACAGATACAGACACACAGAGACACAGGCACACATACACAGACATACACACGCATTATTACGCACGCATACACATACTCAAAGACAGACAGACAGACAGACAGACAGACAGACAGACAGACAGACAGAGAGAGAGAGAGAGAGAGAGAGAGAGAGAGAGAGAGAGAGAGAGAGAGAGAGAGAGAGAGAGAGAGAGAGAGAGAGAGAGAGACAGACAGACAGACAGACAGACAGACAGACAGACAGACAGACAGACAGAGAGAAGACAGCAGGACAGACAGATAACAAAACACATCACACACCACACCACACACACACACACAACACACACAACACACACACACACACACACACACACACACACAAGATAGTGGCAGACTGACAGACAGCAGAAGGGCGGATAAAAGACAAACAGACGGATAGACAGACAGAAAAACAACCCCCCCCAAAAAAAAAAAATGGTAGGAGGCTATTTTGGTGCATGTCAAAGTACCTCTGCAGGAGCCGAGGCGTTATATGGAGTGTCGCAATCATCCCCAGTAATGGCCACTTAACTCTGGAGCGTTGCCAGCAACGGAAGCTGCATCGGATCTACGCCTCTGGCGCACAATAGAACAAGCTTTTGCCACGGCTTTGAAGATGGGCCGTGCTGATAGGGTTAATCGGTCCAGTTATCTTGTCCAATAAGGGGAGAGGAATCCAACCGTGCAGTGAGAATCAGGACGGTAATTCCCCGGTAAGGCAGCTGTATCCGTGTCAAAGGCTTCAAAGTTGATTTTCAATCTCGTTCTTCACATGTTAAAAGGCATCGATGCGTACATATACAGAGGTAGGACTTTTGTGCTTCAAGTTTGAAGAAACTGTGATGCCATGATAGAGTTAACTTTTTTTTGCTTTTGATCTGTGAAAGTTGCAGTGGGGTGGTTATGAAAGAGACAAGGTTGTCAGTGAGGTGTAGACATGATTAGAAATTATGTAAGTAATGAGCTATTGCCCTGGGCACCCAAACTTCACTCTGCTCTTTTTCAGTTAGACTTTGGAGCAGTTTGGAAATAGTGACTCTTCTACATTTCCTCAACGATCAGGATTATGAGAGAAAGGATGCTCTCAGTGTCTCTGCGGAATGCCAGTGATAGGAAGAATGAGAAAAAGGATGCAGAATGTTGTTATCAATTAACACGTTGGTTTTTGATTACTTATTGAATTCGCCATAGTTTGAATGTGCTGTCCAATGTATTGCCCAAAAACAATAAAGTTGTCAGTCATTGCATCAACTCTATACCACTTTCGATTTATTCATTTTTGTATACATATAAAAGCATGGTCAAAAAATGACAAAGTAGCATTTTTTAATAGATACACACAACATCAAAAGATCAATGTATCATTACTATCAAGAGCTTATTTATTTATTTAAATATTATTCGTATATATCGTAGATAGGAATAAGCACTCGAGTGTTTATATTTTTTACATGCCGAGTCCGTGCTATTATATTATGTGGTATTGCATCAAGGGGGTAAAATTCAGACTGCTAATTTTGTTGGGTTGAGTACCTCATTTTAACTGATTGAGAAGACAGTGTGACCGCGGAGAAAACTGGTGAGACTGACTGCAAGGTTATGCCCCAAATAGGCCAATATATCTAACAAATAAAGCAGTTTCCTCCACCTTCACCCGTTTCGAAGTCTAGTAGACCGTTGGGCACCACTGAAGATTTTGTAACCAGCTTCCTCCACTCCTGGCGGTTCTCAGTTTTCTGTGGTATGTTGTTCCCTTCAATGCCAGTCCACTCTGATTGTTGTCTTCCCATCGTTTTCTCTGTCTGCCCGTTTCTCTCCCTCAGAAGTGCTAAAAACAGTTTTTCTATTAGAAATGAAGTCATCTTGCCCGGAAGATTAATTACTGGCTTGAATTACATCTGTTGGACTAGGCCTGCTAATTTGTTCGATCCAGCCATTCCCTTCCTCATGCTGTGTATTTTGTTCAAGTGCCAACAAGAAGGATCTGATGAGCATGTCATTTAATTTGCTCTGGCGTAAAGATGTGCTTTGTCCTTGAGTCTAATTCTAGTTTTTTTTCTTTTATAAGCACTGTTTTAGGTGTGGGCAATTATTCATGACTTATTGAAAGTCTGAAGTTCGTTCATTTAAAGTTGAGTTATATTTAAAAAAAGATGAATTTAGGATGTCACACGCTTCCTTAAGCGTAATGTCGTCACCACACTGCGTATCATCAATAGAATGAATGGGGTTTTGAATAACTTGCTGCTACATCACTCCAGCGTTTTTGTCTGTGTATCTTGCTGTCAAGTTAGTTTGCCGGTCATCTCTCTATGTTTCTGTGTCTGTCTGTCTGTCTGTCGTGTCTCTCCCCTCCCCCCATCTCTCTGTGATTTGTATCATGATACTATTCTCTGATACGGCGGGATCTGACGTAAAAATAGCACAACGGTGCTTATTCATTATCATCGAACTAAAAGAATTGATGACTCGATTTGACTCTCTCTCTCTTTCTTTGTTATTTATGGACCTGCTCTTAATGAGATTAGTCGCGCGCTGCGCGCGCGTGTGTGTGTAGTGTGTGTGTGCGTGCGCAGTGCGTGTGTGTGTGCGTGCGTACGTGTGTGTGAGTGTATGTGTGTGTTTGTGTGTGTTGTACGTGTTCTGTGTGTGTATATGTGTGTGTGTGTGTGTGTGCGTGCGTGAGTACGTGTGTGTATGTGCGCGCGCACGCGCGTGTGTGTGAATTGGCAATCGAATTAGGAGTGTAGAAACACTGACTCATAGTCTTTTGTGGCAAAAAACAGCGCACAAGATAACGAAAAAACAAACAAACCCAATAGTCATCAAAACATACAAAACACCCAAAAAAAACAAGAAGAAACGATTGAAAAGCAATCACATGTTAATTGGCTTGTAAAATTGCTTTTAGTAGCTTTTGATCTGTTGAGTGGCTTTTTACCCTGTGAACTGTACACTTGTGATTCCCACAGCAGTGCGGGGATACAGCGTGGAGGGGAGGGATGAGTGTTTGCTTGCATACGTGTGTGTGTGTGTGTGTGTGTGTGTGTGTGTGTGTGGTGCGTGCGTGCGTGCGTGCGTGCGTGCGTGCGGCGCACACAAGTTGGACTAGTGTACCTGTTAAAAGAAAATCAGAACAGTGATTTCTTTTTCTTAACAGAACAAAAATCAAACTCTATATTATTAGCAGCTTAAAAAAATCCAGAGAACGACAATGATATTATTATTTATTTATTATTATCTTTTATATCGAGATAACAGAATAGCATCATGTGCTTTTTTCATAGAGTGAGTGAGTGAGTGAGTGATGAGTGATGTGTGGTGTGTGGTGGTGTGGTGTGAGAGAGAGAGAGAGAGAGAGAGAGAGAGAGAGAGGAGAGAGAGAGAGAGAGAGAGAGAGAGAGAGAGAGAGAAGAGAGAGAGACAGACAGACAGACAGACAGACAGACAGACAAGACAGACAGACAGACAGACAGACAGACAGACAGACAGACACAGACATAGACACAGACAGAATACACAGCACAATACACCAGACAGAAGACAGACAGAAAGACAGACAAAAGGCATACAAAAGATCATAGTACAGTGGAGTATCATCAAATGCAACTATTTAACGGTTCCCAATGACAAAGCGCTGTCACAGCTCAATGTTCATGTATGTGTGATCAGAACTACACTGCATCAGTCATAGCTTATACAGTGTGTCCACAATGGGATCAAAGATTCCTCTAGCTGACAGTTTTCTTTGTGTGAAAACTTTCCCATATTTATCTGTCAACTGGATATAAACTGGTAGTGCAACAGTGCGAGTACTTAGATTTGGATATTTTAGAGAAACGTCGTCTTGTTACCTGCTTAATTGAGCGTTTGTCCTGGTACTGGATACAAGTTTGGTTAATATGCAGTGTTATTGTTGTAGGTCTTCAGGTTGTTTTTTTGTACTTTTAAAATAATGTCCTGTTATTGTTTTGTTGGGTTTTATGTTGTTATCTGTCTGGTTCAGTGTGATGTACTATTGTGCATTCGCCTTATACTCTGGTGGGTTTCTTTCTTTCTTTCTTTTTTTTATTTTTTTTTTTTTAGAGTTTGTCTAGTTCAATTAGCTGTCGTTCTACAATATATTGTCTTCTTTTTTGTTCTTCTTCTTTTTCTTGTTAATCTTCTTTTTGTTTTTCTTCTTGTTCTTCTTCTCCGCTTTTCTTATATTTCTTCTTGTTATTCTTATTCTTATTGTTCTTGTTCCTCCTCTTCTTCTTCTCGTTCCTCTTGTTGTTGTTGTTGCTGTTGTTGTTGTTGTTGTTGTTGTTGTTGTTGTTGTTGTTGTTGTTGTTGTTCTTCTTCTTCTTCTTCTTCTTCTTCTTCTTCTTCTTCTTTCTTCTTCTTCTTCTTCTTCTTCTTCTTCTTCTTCTTCTTGCTTCTTCTTCTTCTTCCTCTGCTTCTTCTTCTTCTTTCTTCTTCTTCTTCTTCTTCTTCTTCTTCCTTCTTCTTCTTCTTCTTCTTCTTTCTTCTTCTCCTCCTCCTCCTCTCCTCCTCCTCCTCCTCCTCCTCCTCCTCCTCCTCCTCCTCCTCCTCCTCCTTTTGTCTTCTTCTCCTTCGTAAATACACTATCATTCTTGTAGGTCAATGCAATAAGAGACATACAGCTTCCTCTTCCCCCTTCCCCACCCTGTTCTTCTTTGACAGAAGGATTCTGGATTGCACCCCCCCCCCCCCCCCCAACCAAAATATAAAAAATCGAACCAAGAAACAACGCGCTTTTAAAGAGCACTGAAGGTAAAGATGGTCTTAGCAAAAACATTCCAGCTTCATTGTTCAAACAAAAGTAGTAGCATTACCAAAAAAAAAAGGGATAATGCTGGAAGATTTTATATCTGTTACTAGTAAGAGTCAGCGCACATGCACGCTCGCACGGACGCACATACACGCACACATGCACACACACTAACACACACTGTCTAAAATCACTTTTTAGTGGATAGACGTTAAAACAAAGACACACACACACACGCGCTCGCGCGCGCACACACACACACACACACACACACAACACTACACGCACGCACGCACGCACGCACGCACGCACACACACAGAGCTTTTTGGGGGTTCATTTTCCCTTCTGCCTTAACAAAAGGGTATTGTTTTGCTTTGTTTTTGTCCTTCTTTCTGTCGTTTATCTTTCAATCTCTCTTTCCAACTTGTTCTCAGTTTTACATAATAGGCTTTATTAATACAAAAAGCAGTGCAGTGGTCTGTTTATCATTTATTCAATACTCTTACTGTAGTCTGTGTGTGTTTGAAACAATAGCACCCAATCCAAAGCCAAATCAAACAAAACAACAAGTAAACAAAGTAAAAACAAACAAACAAACCCTCCCCTAGAAACAACAACAACCCGCCTCCCCAACCATCCAACAATCTGTATTTGAAACCTCCATCCCTCCCCCATCAGCCCCCCCCCAAACCAGACAGCAAACAAAGAAAACAAACAAAAATTCCGCGACAACAACAACACCTCAAAGAAAGAAACAAACAAACAATGAAACAAGGAAACAAACAAATAAAAAATAATCACCGACAACAGCAGCCACTCAAAAAAAACTAGTGACAAGCAAAACAAATATTTCCTCAAACAAAACAGATATACCAAAAAAAACAAATCCCGTATAAAAAAAAAGTTCTTCTAGGTAGACTTGTATAAATTGCAGAAAACTTTTCAATACAGGAATAAAATTTCATAAAAAGTGGATTTTCCATAACTTACTCGTGTGTTCGCTTAAAGTATTTTGTTCAAGTATCTCAAGTCTAACGACGCTGTTACGTAAAATAGTTTTCCCTATTCAATGGTTAGAAAAATACGTGTGATAAAAAGTTCTAAACTGTAAGCACAGGCATTCCTTATTTTCAATGTGTGTTGTGTGTGTGTGTGTGTGTGTGTGTGTGTGGTGTGTGTGTTGTGTGTGTGTGTGTGTGTGTGTGTGTGTTGTGTTTGTGTGTGTGTATGTGTGTGTGTGTGTGTGTGTGTGTGTGTGTGTGTGTGTGTGTGTGTGTGTGGACGGTTTTTTAGGCAAGCTTGATGACATCTCAATTATTCAAAGTCTTGATGCTCTCTCGTTTATCCTCATAGCATTTATTTTTGTGTGGTGGATTTCTAGATACAGGTTTGTTACCTGCTACCATGGCAAATGTTCAACAAGAACGATTTTGACAGCGCTCATATTGTTGGCCATCCTTTTTATTCTTAGTGTGGCGGAGACCGACAGCCCCCCTCATAATTCTCTCTCTCTCTCTCTCTCTCTCTCTCTCTCTCTCTTCTCTTCTCTCTCTCTCTCTCTCTCTCTCTCTCTCTCTCCTCTCTCTCCTCCCCCCCCCCTCCTCTGTGGTTACAAGGCTAGATCGTCAGACTTTGTGTGACCTAAAATCTCTAATTTTGCGTATAAAAAAATCATTCATTATTTCATTTATTCATTAAAACTTTTCTTTCATTTATTCTCCCTTTCTCTACATGTGTTTCCTCTTCTCTCTGTGTCTGTCTTTGTCAGTATGTCGTCTGTTTTCTGTCTGTCTGTGCTCTGTCTCAGTCTCATTCTCTTCTCGGTTACTCTTTTTCTGTACTATCTATTATCTATCTCTATCTATTATCTATCTATCTTCTTCTATCTATCTTTCTTCGTGTTATCATCATCTCATCTCGATCGTCTGTCTGTCTGTCTGTCTGTCTGTCTGTCTGTCTGTCTATCTATCTATCTAGTATCTATCTATCTATCATCTATCTATCTATCCATATCTATCCATCTATCTATCATCTATCTATCTATCTATCTATCTATCTATCTACTATCTACTATCTATCTATCTATCTATCTATCTATCTATCTATTAGCTCTCTAGCTCTCTAGCTCTCTATCTGTATCTGTCAGTCTGTTTGTCAGTCTATCTACATGTACAGCTTACTTTCCAACAACTTGCGCCTCTTCATGTTCTTACCTACGTATCGTTTTATCTCTATAAATTGATGTTGAGTATTTGTGACGTAATGAAATAGGATTTTTATGCACAAAACTGTTCATGTTATGACTCTACTAGATATTTTTCTGTTCTTTAGAAATCGATTTTTCCTTTTGTATAGGTGTATGACAAAAGCAAACATACCTTTTAGAGAATATTATCTATATTATATATATATATATCTATATATATATCTATATTATATCTTATGTATATCTATCTATCTATTATTATTATCTATATCATTATTATCTATCTATCATATATATATTATATATATATTTATGAATTTAAATACACACACCATGTACGCACGCACACACGCGCACGCGTGCGCACAAGTACGCACACACACCACTACACATATTGCGCACACGTTAAAACCCAGATGACATTTACAAAACTGCATATACACGGGGACTGGGTGTAAAAAAGCGCATGAGTGCTTATTCCATTTATCCCCGATATAAAAGAATAAATAAAAAATAATAAATATATACTCTTTATTTTATTTTTTAGTCTTTTATTTTTTTCTTTTATTTCGAGAATAACAGAATAAGCACTCGTGTGCTTACATGCTTTTGTTTACATCCAGTCCATGTGTGCATGCAGTTTTATAAACTTTGTCATCCGTTCCCACGGGCACACAATGGCCTACTCTTCGGAAAAGTGGGACGGGTTTTAACGTGTGCGCAATTATGTTCTGTTAATATAATACTGTGTGTGTGTGTGTGTGTGTGTGTGTGTGTGGTGTGTGTGTGTGTGTGTGTGTATGTGTATGTGTATGTGTATGTGTGTGTATGTGAGTGTATGCTGTGGATGTGCGGTGTGTGTATGCATTGTGTGTTATGTATTGTGTGTGAGGTGTGAGTGTTGTGGTAGATGTGTGTGTGTATGTGTGTGTGCGTGCGCGCGCGCGGCGTATGTGCATGCGTTATGTTTGTGTCCATTGAGCAAACTCACTCCCTGATCCAGTCAATCATTCTTTCTCTACCTACCAGGCAATTTACTGAAGGAAGTTGTCTTGTGAAAGAGGGACTTTCAGTACAGTGATACCGCTAGGAAGGAAGGAAGGAAGAGGTGGCAGGATGGTTAAGACGTTCGCCTGCCAACAAGTAAACCGTGAGTTTCTGGGTTCGTACCCAGCCTCGCCCTTTCTTCCCAGTTTGACGAAAAAATCGAACTGAATGTCAAAGTCATTCGGATGAAACTATAAACCGAAGCCCCGTGTGCGAACGCACACAGAACATCTTGCGCACACGTTAAAACCCCGTTGCGCCTTTCAGAAGAGCAGACCATCGTGTGCCAGTAGGAGCGGATGACAAAATAAAAAAACAAAAACCCAGCATGCACACAGGTGTCGTGTTTAGACACAATCCCTGAGGGGAAAAAATGGGTAGGCGCTGCACTTGTGGCGACGCGCTCTCCCCGGGGAGAGCAGCCCGAATTTCACGCAGAGAAATCTGCTGTGACATAAAGTGGTATAAATAAAATATAAATGAATAAATAGCTTTTTCTGACATTTGCCTAGAAACTCCCCACAGGCAAGCTACAGCTGACAGTTCCAATTCTAGTCCAGCTTTAGATGTGATCAATACAGGTCCTTTCAAGGACCGTCGAAGAAGCACATTTCGATAACGGGAATTCCCGCAAGATCCACTGCAGGTGTGCGCACACGCGCGCGCGCCGCCGCACGCACGCACAACAGATATACACACATACAGAAAGACACGTACACACACAAAAGACAGACAGACAGACAACACATACACACATACACATACTACCACCCCCACCACAACAAAAAAACAAAACAGAACAACAGCTAAACCAAAAACAAATTAAAAAAAAAGTATGAACAAAGCTAAGACCCACCTAACTCTCAGGCTTGGTTAAAGCAGATCTTAATCAGTAAAAAGAGACTCCCCTCCCTTCCAAACACCCCCTCCACTTTTTTCTATCATAACTAGATCTATTGTATCCGTTCCGCAAATACTGTTGATGTCATAAGTAATGACTCTGTTAGATGCTGCCCTGAATATAATAACAAATAGTAAGTCCCCAAAAGTCCTTCGATGAGACTATAAGCCAAGCCCGATGCGAACGCACGCAGAATCTTGCGCCAACTAAATCCTGTTCCACTTTCGTAAGAGTATGCATTGTGTGCCGGTGGGAACAGATGACAAGATTTACAAAACTGCATATACATGGGGACTGGATGTTAAAAAGCTCATGAGTGCTTATTCCATATCCTCGATATAAAAGATAAATAAATAATTAAAAAAAACAATAATTGGTTGAACAAGATAGATTTTTGAAGACACAGTTAATGTTGGAAGAAGGTTTTGTGTCATCTGCTAAAGAATAAAGCAAGGGAAAAGACGAGGAGAAAGAGAAAGGGTGTCATATACTTTAAATATATAGTTCCTGTTTTCTTCAAAGGCCTTTGTTTTTTTACTTTCTAGTTTTGACAAGCATAAAAGTCTGAATGATGGGTTTGTGTATATTCATAATTCACAATTCAAAGATTTATTAACTCACAAGTTAATAAATGTACTGGGTTGCAAGCCGTATCTAAGAAAGTAAAATAGAAACACATTTTTTTAACAGAGGAATAACACAGCACAGTATGCAAGCTTCACCTCCGACACACTACCAAACAATACCCATACCAATACCAATAACAGCCTCATGTCTCCCCCTGCCCTACACCCATCCCCCAAAAAAGCCCTACTCAAACTGTTTTTCCATTTCTGTCAAAATTATTTTCCGCCTATGCTCTGGAACCAGAACAAAGATGTACATGGGAAGTCTGAATTGATTCTATACAGTAGTTCCGTAATTCATCATTTCAAAACATCAATAATTATAGTTCAAAAACAAAGTAAGTTTGCTATTTAAAAAAAGCATCACTATAGTTCCAAAACAAAGTTAGTGTGACTGTCATTTTTATTTGTTTGTTGTCCACAGGAACTCTGAAAGTTCTGCTGTCCAACCTCGAGAGGAAGCAGTTGACAAATTTCCTTCCGGCTGCCATTTTGACCAACATCCGGGATATCTATCACGTGGCCAAACGGACAAGCGATGATGCGGTGCCTCATGTGTATGACTCCCAGCCTTCTTACTACCAGAGTGAGTGGCAGCAATGCTGTTTGTTTGTTAGGTCTGTTCGTTGGTTGTCTTTTTGTTTCGTTTTATGTATCGTTGTTGTTGTTTTTTTGTTGCCCCTCCCACCCCTTATTCCTCGGTTAGAGCTCCAAGGTTTGTTGTTGTTTGTTGCTGTTGTTGCGCGCTCCCCAGCTTAATATTCTGGCATTAAACTACAAACACACTGGAATCATCATCTCTGAAGTCGGAACGCGGCGACCTTAATGATGGGCAAAAACGGTCATGTAGGCTAAAAATCTCACCGATTGTGAACCTCGGAGCTCTAGCGAGAAACGAAGAAGAAAAGCCTTCCTTTCAAGGCGCAGTGTCTCACAGAGAAAATGCACCAACGTAAGAAATAAGAACCCAAAGTAGCGGATTCCAATCGTGCACAAACCGGATTTGTTTCTTCGCCATTTCAGTATTCTACGCAAAAGATCTGGGAAGTGGTCTTACAGCTGAAACTAGAGTTTCTAACACACACATGGCATGTACCTTAAAACCATTGCCTCAAGGAAATTACACACACGCACACGTGCAGACGCGTACGCACACACACGCACACCGTCACACACAGACACACACGCGCGCGCGCGCGCGCGCGGCGCGCGCGCACACAACACACACACACACCACGCACGCGCACGCGTGCGTGCGCGCACACACACACACACACAACACACAGACACACAGAGACACACACAGAACACACACAAGCACGCACGCCGTACGCACGCATGCACGCACACACATATCTATCATTTAACTTAATTTATTTTGTTAAAATTTACACTCACGCACGCACGCGCGCGCGTCACACACACACACACACACACACACACACACACACACACACACACACACACACACACACACACACACACACACACACCAAACTCACACACACACACACACACTTGTTTCACATAGACACTCGTCATACCGATATCATACCAAAAAAAAATCACTAAAATGATATTGTCCTACAAAGACTTCGTGTTTTTTTTACCCACGTAGAGTAGATCCCATTCCACACACAGAGAGGAATCTGTCGTGACGGCAGTGTTATTACATCAATTCAGCGTGGCCAAACCCATCAGTCGTAGATCGCCACGGCAGTCATACATAGCCTACTAGCGACTAAGCGTGTTTCTATGTCTCTCTCTCTTCCCAAGCTTTTAAGCATATTGACTCTTTCTCTGTAAAAGCCAGTCAGGTTACCTGACTTCATTCTTCCATTACTGTACCTGACAACCTCATCATTCTCTCTGTTTATTTCTTTGTTTTGATTGTTTTTTTTTGTACTGTGTTCGCAAAAGGTTCAGACAGTGGTGTTTGTTGTTTGTTCCAAACCTATCAATTAATTATGAAAATTCAAACAAAGTCATTAAAAATAACTCCACGAAGTCGGGTTTTTTTTTTTATACGTGCGCTAAATAAGTATGTGTAACACACAAAACCTCGGTTTATCGTCTCGTCCAAAAGACTAGCACCCAGACCACCACTTATAGTCTAATGGATGGGGGAATAGCTTTGGGCCCAAACGGGATTTAAACCCCGCACACTTTCCATCGAGACTTTTCGTTACCTAGGCAGGCCGTTACCTTTAGACCACTGATCCACTAACGTGTTCTCCAACAAATCTTCTGAAGTCAGAGTATGGCTGCTTATGTGGCTAGAGATTTGAAAGCAGCTATACACGCACGCTTTTCATCTATTTATTTATTTATTTTTAATTTTTTTATTTATTTATATTTATTATTTATTTTATTCTTTTATATCGAGGATGATAGAATAAGCACTTATGTACTTTTTTCATCCAGTACCCGTGTATATGCAGTTGTGTTAATATTGTCATCTGTTCCCACCGGCACACAATGGCCTACTTTACGAAAAGCGGAACAGGATTTAACGTGTGCGCAAGATGTTCTGCGTGCATTCGCACACGGGGCCTCGGTTTATAGTCTCATCCGAAGGACTTTTGGGGAAAGTGGAGTCAGCACTGATGTTAACTCCAGGAGAAAAATCCCCTCGACCGGAATCGAACATGGGTGGTCAAATTGCCAACGCAATGTTCTGACCACTAGGCTATCCCGTCCCTCTAGGGTGTAGGTATGGTTTCACAGTAGTTCCCCGATAGAACAGTGAATCAGCGCATATCTGCACCGCCCCCTGTTTGTTAGGCCGGGAAACGTGCAACCACCACCACCACCACCACCACAACAACAACAACAACAACCACAGCGACAAATGAATGAACCTGATTTGCCCAGGTTTTATTTCATGCTATTTTTTTTTCTGTGTATGCAATTTCCAAGCCATTTTTGAAGCATCAAATACCGCGCAGATCTTATAAACCATCTCATTTACCGCCTTTATTAGCCCGGGCGTGCAGGCAAACTACTTTGCTTGATTTGAACAGGGCAGCACCCCCCAAAAAAAACACCACCAGGCGATAGGGCACAGCGGACACTGATTGTTATCAAATTGAGTTCTTTGACTCGTGGAACCACACTGTCCCCGGAAGTCATTCTGGGAGTCTCATGGGTGACTCCATTCCCCCAGGGTTTTCCATTTCCTAGTTTGTCCGCGCGCTCTCTCACTCACAGACACCGGAAATGATGCTGCATTCTCTTCAGCAGAACAGCGGATTGATGACCGGTGCATGCAGAATGGACGCTCCTGTTCCACGTTGTTATTGATTCCTGTCCAGGACAAAGGAGACATAGGAACGCGGAAAATTATTCTTATTTAGTCTTCTATTTTTGAGGATAATGGAATAAGCACTCGTGTGCTTTTTTGCATCCATTTCCAGTGTGTATACATTTTTTGGGTAAATTTTGTCATCTGTTCCCACCGGCACACGATGACCTTCTCTTTCGAAAAGCGGAACAGGAT
>CM060318.1:79944602-79952102 GCA_030674155.1 Stramonita haemastoma
TTATCTCCCCAAAATCTTCTACCTACCAAAACAGAGAAGAGAGAGAGAGAGAGAGAGAGAGAGAGAGAGAGAGAGAGAGAGAGAGAGAGAGAGAGAGAGAGAGAGAGAGAGAGAGAGAGAGAGAGAGAGAGAGAGAGAGAGAGAGAGAGAGGTACAAAATGTTTAAAGTGCATTTGGAAACTGTGTTCACACACACACACACCCGCACACACACACCCGCACGGGCACGCGCGCACACACACACACACACACACATTAACCCATACACAATAAATATTAGTTAACACAAAAACCACACACACATAATCAAACACACACACGCACACACACACATTTAACACTCAAACACACACACACACACACACACACACACACACACACACACACACACACACACACACACACACACACACAAAACACACACACACACACTTACACACACACACACACACTTACACACACACACACACACGCACACAAAACACACACACAAACACACAGACACACACAACATACACACACAGACTCACACAACACACACAAACACACCCACAAACACACCCACAAACACACCCACAAAACACACACACACACACACACACACACACACACACACACACACACACAACGACACACACACACACACACACACACACACACACACACACACACACACACACACAAAACAACAACATAGCACAAAGATCATTGTCATCCCAAAGCACAATATAGCATACTCAAAATTGGAACATATTTAAATTGAATATAGTAACAACAAAAAGTTTATATTTACATATATTAAATATTCATACTACACTTGGCATGAAAATGATCTATAACATTTCCAATAAATATCTGTGGTACTCCCTTTTGAATGATGTCAAAGTGCATTTATTTTTGATGGAGGAAGGTATTTCATTCCATAATCTGCTACCTGAGTATACAAGAGATGTCATAAAAAAATCAGTTCTAGGTCGAGGAGTAACAAGAATAATTTTATCTCGAATGCTTTTTACTGTAAATCTGTCACAAAGGTAATGCGGGGAAAGGTTGCTCATAATTTTATACATAAGTATGCCTTTATTGTAACGACATCTCATACCAAAAGGGAGAATATTAAGCTCTTTGCAATGACTTATTTCTAAGGAAGAAGATCTGAGAAGTATTAGCTTTAGTGAACGTCTGTATACACTTTCCAAGGGTTTTAAGCAATTCTTGCTAGCCAAGTCCCAACAAGTTGATGCATAGTCAATGTCAGGTTGGATGTATGCATAAAAAAATAATTTTCTGGTGTGCTGGTCAAGAAAATGCTTAATTCTATTGAGTTGGAAAACTTTTTTAGCTATTTTCTTGGACAGAGTATAGACATGACTTGACCATGATAGGTTATTATCAATATTAAGCCCAAGAAGTCTGTGTGAATTTACTTCTTCTAATACATCATTACAAACTTTTAATATATTTAAGTCACATATTTTAGCTTTAATGTTCTGACGTTTCTGACGTGTTGTAACTAACATGAATTTTGATTTATTTGGATGTAGGGCCATATGATTTGAGCCCGTCCATGTTACAAGTCTATCAACATCTTTTTGTAGATCTGTGCATACCGTTTTCACATCTTTTCCTGAACTGTGCAAGGTTGTATCATCAGCAAAAAGTTCACAGCAAGAAGAAAGAGGTAAAGGAAGATCATTTATATATATTGTAAACAGTATTGGGCCTAATACAGATCCCTGGGGAACACCAAATCTTAAAGGCATTAGTGAAAATACTAAAGAATCTTGAAGGACTGCTTGTCTTCTATTAGTAAGGAAAGACGTTAGTAGTTTAAGTGCTTTGGGGGCTAAGCCATAGATTGTAAGTTTCCTTAACAGAAGATTGTGATCTATGGTGTCGAAGGCTTTGGCAAAGTCCACAAAGACTATTCCTGTTAAAAGATCATTGTTTACATTTAAGTGCCACTGTTCTAGAAGGTTACTGAGAGCTGTATGGCATGAATGATTTTCTCTAAATCCGCTCTGATTTGGGTGGAACAAGTTATTTAATGTAAAGTGTGAAAGCAGATTGCGCTTGAGATGCTTTTCTAGAGGTTTGGACAAAGTAGATAGAATGGATATAGGCCTGTAGTTAGAAGGGTCATTAGTATCACCAGATTTGAAGACAGGAATCACCTTAGCATCTTTAAACATTTGAGGGTAAGAACATTTTTCAATGGAAAGGTTATAAATATATGTAATATGCTCGGCAATTATGGGTGCAGAAATCTTTAAAATTTTACTGTCTAAGTCATCCATGCCACGGGAGCTGGATTGCTTCAATAAACACAAATCTTTATACACTTCACTTACACCAAGAAATTTGAAATCAAGCTTAGTCTGTATTCCTTTAGAATCACAGTAGTTTTTTAGTGGATGCAAGTCATTATTTACTGAATTATCATTATTGATTAGTCTTTCTGCTATGGTGCAGAAATGTTTGTTCATACATTCGGCAGATAGATTTATAGGTGAAGAAGGACATGTTGTGGACGTTTTACCTGTTAACTGATTTATAGCTTTCCATATTAATTTAGGGTCTTTTTTTATGCGCAACAAGCTCTGAAAAATACTTCTTTTTGGCTACTCTTTTCATAGATGTCACTTTGTTACGTTGTTGTTTGAATTGTTCACTTTTTCCTGTAGACTTCAGTAATTTATCACGAATAGCTATGGCTTTATTTATTTCATCAGATAGCCATGGTGGCTTATCTTTTACCTTAACACGTTTAGTCTTAATGGGAGCATGCTTATCAAAAATAGAAGAAAAGATATGATACCAAGTAACCAGAGCTTTGTCGGGATCAGTATACTGATAAACATCAGTAAAGCTTGCTGCACATAAATCAGACATAAAATCATCTGAATTAAATGATTGATAGCTTCTAAAAGAAATGTATTTGTGGCTACACTTAGGAATTTTAATACCTTTTTTTGACCAAGTCAAGCAAATTGGGAAGTGGTCACTAATACCAACAACTGGTACAGACATTTCTACTATATTATTCAGGTTAGTAGTATAAATGTGATCAATAAGTGTCTCTGAATTGAGTGTTTTTCTGGTAGGAGTGTCAACCATTTGGGATAGATTGTATAGTTCAAAAGTAAGTTTCCATTTGTCATGTGGCTTAAGTAGGTCAATATTAAAATCACCAAGCAGAATTATCTCAGTTGCATAATTTGATACTTCATCCATCATTAGACAAAAACGATCAAACCAGTTGACCCGTTCGCTAGGATTTCTGTACAGAAAACCAAACAGAATAGGTTTACTTCCCTTTAATTTAATCTCCAACCAGACACACTCAATATTATATTTATCAGAAAATTTCACTTGGGTATAATTAACAGACCTGTGTACATATATTACCAAACCAGTTTCAAGTTTAGTTTTTGCATCTTTTCTTATGATATTGTACTCAGGAATTGATAATACACTATCAGCAACTTTATCAGATAAACGAGATTCTGAAAAGCCAAAAATGTGGAAGTGGTCATTTGAATTATATAGAATAGAAGAAATATCAGATACTTTATTTAACAGATGGCATATATTCAGATAGCCAATTCTTAAACCAAATTTGCTCAGCCATTTATCAGTACTGGCATTGTTAGCCATGGCTGTTAGAGATGGAAAAATAACACTACAATCCCAAGGACCCTGTAGTTTATATACGTTAAGAATTCTTAAAGTAGTAAATATAGGACAAAAGAAAATTTGGATCAAGTATAAAAGAGGCACAAACCAGTGAAAACTTACAAATAATATTCAAAACATCCAACTGTACATATACGTGCAAAATGTAATGCACACAAAAAAATTGTATATAATCAGCAGATGACAAACAGAGATATCAAGAGGAGTAAAAAAGAAAACAAAAAACAGACAAACAAACAAAAACAACAACAACAAACAAACAAACAAACAAACAAAACCAAAAAAACCCAAATAAACAATAGAGAACAAGAAAAAAACCCAAACCCCAACAACAAGCAAAACAAGCAAATAAACAAACAAATAAACAAAAAAAGTGAATAGAGAAAGGAATTAACAGTCAGCTTCAGTAACCAGCAAATTCAAGGCTGCATGTAAGTTCAAAACACAAAAGCTGTCTCCAGGGGTAAAGGAGACTGTTCCTTTTCCTTACAGTCTTTTTCAGATTATTCACAATCCCTAGATGTCCCCAGTCCATGATTCTGCTGGCACAATTGATCCACCAGGTGAGAACTGTCATTGATCACATACTGTACAAAAAGACAAGGAAAACACCAAGAGCCTCAGGAAAAAAACAAACATACAAACTAAAATACTAATAAATGTTAAGTAACCAGAGAGTTGTCCAAAAACATGCATATAAGTAGCCAAAGGTATTCTGCTATCATTTGGCACTTAAATAGACATAAGACAACCACAATGATAAGGAATTACATGAGAGCATTGAATATGAAAAAAAAAAAAAAAAAAAGGAGAGAGAGAGAGAGAGAGAGAGAGAGAGAGAGAGAGAGAGGAGAGAGAGAGAGAGAGAGAGAGAGAGAGAGAGAGAGAGAGAGAGAGAGAGAGAGAGAGAGAGAGAGAGAGAGAGAGAGAGAGAGAGAGAGAGAGAGAGAGAGAGAATGAATGAATGAATGAATGAATGAATGAATGAATGGTAATTTTATTTCTTTATTTTTCAAGGGTTACTGAGTAAGTATTACATTTTTGTACACCCGGCACTTGTCCTAATTCGGGATAAAGCTATAAAAAATAAACAAAAAAGTTAAATAAAAAAATAAATTAGCAAAGGTAATAGCAACCCCCTAACAAACAACCCCCCATCACTACCACCAACAATTTAACCTATATTTTAAAAAAGGAGAATAGGATACATTCAACAAAACGCATTATCTCCAACTGGATACATTGATACTTATTCAAACAAATAAATAGGTATGTATTCACAGCACATAATCCACAGCTGACCTGAACATTAATGTCAAGACAGATACACTGAGTGTAATTACGCTAATCAGGTAGATTAAAATCGAAAATAAAAAACAACAACAAAAAACCCGAAGAGAAAAAAAATAAGAAAAAACCCCAACCAAACAAAACAGCAACAGCAAAAATAACCTTAGAGAGAAGACAGCAGAGAAGATAGTAGCCCCCCAAAACAAAAAAAAAACAAAGAGTGAGAGAAAGAGAGAGAGAGAGAGAGAGAAGAGAGAGAGAGAGAGAAGAGAGAGAGAGAGAGAGAGAGAGAGAGAGAGAGAGAGAGGAGAGAGAGAAGAGAGAGAGAGAGAGAGTCATCATAAGAGTACAAAAATGTGGAATTCTAATTAAAATTTTTTAGAATGAACAAGCATTTTTTTCCCTTTGGGCTATGTTTGTGTGAAGTTTGGATTAACATTTATTTCTTTGTTTGATAGCTCTGGCTTAGTTTAGCGCCTGTTTGTGGGTGAATCTTATTCATACAAATTGCGACACATCCAGAAAATAAAGGTTCCTTTTCTTCAGAACAGCAAGTTTGAATATCTTAGAAAGAATAGTTTTAGCACAAAAAATGCAGTATCTCCGATTACAATTGATAACAACAGTAGGAAACTATTTCTATCAGCCTTAGCAACGGCTAAAACAGTAGAACACGAACAAAGAAAATGACACTTAGTTACAAAAGCAGTAACAGTTGGAGTGCAGCAGCAGCAACATCAATGATAAATACAGTGACAGTGATATGCAGTAAAAACAGTGACAGTGATATGCAGTAAAAGCATTAGAGAGGGGGCGGGATAGCTCAGTGGTCAGAGCACTCGCTTTTCCCCAACTAAGGTTAAGCAGCATCAAGCGTGCTTACAATTACCAACTGGATGGGTGACCGTTTGCGCGCCTCGGCTTCAGTACAGTCACCCAGTTCACTCAGCTGTAAATGAATACCTGCCCTCTTTAGGGTCAGGGAAGGTAAAGCAGCGAGGGAGAGGAGATGGGCACCACCCTCAATATGCTGGCCCCTAGAGAAACTGAGGTCTCTGACGCCTCGCTCCCCTACGACCACGTAGATTATGGGACACCTACCAACCATTAGAGATATGTCACAACAGCAGTATCGTCATCAGCGTCATCAGCATCAGCATCAGCATCATAATCATCATCACCACCACCACCACCACCACCACATCATCATCATCATCATCATCAGCAGCAGCAGCAGCAGCAGCAGCAGCAGCAGCAGCAGCAAACAGCAGCGGCAGCAGCGGCAAAGTACATCAACAGCAGTCGTTAGGGTGTCCTATTGCTGTGACATGAGCAGGCAGACAGATGGTTTACCTGCTTGCATGAGGGTTCCTATAGAAGTGAACTCCAAAGTGCGCAGTATATAGCTGGTTAAAAATACCACAGACAGGCAGGACGAGAGCTGATCTTCTCTCTACGCTATCACTTCAGCGGCTGCCACTGTGTTAAACTGCTTTCAATAATAATAATAATAATATATGGAATTTGTATAGCGCTATATCTTGCAAAAGCAAATCAAAGCGCTTGCATTCAACCTACACGACGCACAATCAGCAACTATTTACAGTTTTGACAAATTCGAATGTACACACACACACACACCACACACACACACACACACACACACACACACACGCACGCACGCACGCAGCACGCGCGCGCGCGCACACACGCCCACAAACGTTATGCACTTTGGCAGGTGGATGTTGAAGGCAGGGACAGGTAAGAGATGGAAGCGGAATACAGTAATCTGACAGGTTCAAGTTGTTTTTCCTAATGCGTACACTTTGTTAATGTGGTTACCATCAAATGTGACATTTATGTGCACCTTAGGAGACTCTTCATGGCTATGGTTCCTTTTCGTTTTGATAATAAATAGTCTACCATTTCACCACTTTTTCCCTGGGGATGCCGTGGGCCTGTCGGTATAAATAGTATTCCCACACTTTCTGGGAACTCTGCTAGGAATTCCTTCTTTTTTATCCCTCTCTTTGTTTCTGTCTTGTTCCTTTTCTTTCTGTCACCTCCTTCTTGTCTATCATCTGCCTTCTTGGTCTATTCCCCTGCCTTTTTTCCCCCCAAAGAAAGACTGAAAAAAGATAACAATTATCTCCAACGCCGAAGTCTGGTGTGCTGGGTCTGACTTGTCAGGCCTTCATTGGTGGCGCAACCCCTCCCCTTCCTTCTCTCCCTCTTTTTTTTTCTATCTGTTCATGGTTAAAAATAGGAAAAAGAAACATCACTGGGTAGTTACATTCATTGCCTTAGAGCACTTGTATTGAGGGGACGTTTCGACGTCTGTTAGCACCAAGTAATTCTGACAGTGTTTAAAGTTACAACACAGTAGTGTCCAGTACGGTACGAGATATCATGATTTCATAGTCTCTGGCATTTTCTTATTAAGAGAGAGAGAGAATGAACGAATGAATGAATGAATAATCTTTATTTTCAAGGGTGACAGAGTGAGCATTTACA
>CM060318.1:79962102-79969602 GCA_030674155.1 Stramonita haemastoma
GTAGTATGTAGTAGTAGTAGTAGTAGTAGTAGTAGTAGTAGTAGTAGTAGTAGGCACCCATCAGTCTCGGAAGACTATGGTGTTGCGCTCTAGTCTTAAGAGCGCAAAGCCTGGGTAAGTAAGGACGGAGGGCAAGCTGTTACCCATGTAGCAGACCCCCATCTCCACGCCACTGGAATGATCCATTGGAAAGGCAATGACCGATACGAATGATTTCAGTGCCGTCGCAGGAGCCACCAGAACGTTGTCATATACCTACAACCCTGAGCCGCTCTGGGACTCCAACTCCCCGTTTTTTCCTCAGGGATGGTGTCTAAACACGACACCTGTGTGCATGCTGTTTTTTTTAAAATACAATTTTGTCATCCGCTCCTACCGGCACACGATGGCCTGCTCTTCCGAAAGGCGGAACGGGATTTTAACGTGTGCGCAAGATGTCCTGCGTGCGTTCGCACACGGCGCCTCGGTTTCTAGTCTCACTTTGACATTCAGTTCGATTTTTTTCGTCAAACTGGGAAGAAAGGGCGAGGTTCGGTACGAACCAGAAACTCACCGTTTACATATTGGCAGGCGAACGTCTTAACCATCCTGCCACTTCCTTCCCTTAAAAGTGGCTGTTATGTTTATTGCAGTGATCCTTTGAAATCAAAACCTGGTTTTCTACACCAGGTAAAGAACTGACAAACTAAAGAGAATGTTATGAAGGTAATAGATCTAAAAGAACTCTTTCTTTCATCATGTCTAGACATAAAAGGAAATGTAATACCTCTCTCTCCCCTCTCAACTCCCACCCCCACACCCAAAAATGCGATAAAGGGTTTATGAATAACACGACAAAGAAAACAAAAGAAGAAGATGACGTTATTAAAATGAGAGAGAGAGAGAGAGAGAGAGAGAGAGAGAGAGAGAGGAGAGAGAGAGAGAGAGAGAGAGAGGAGAGAGAGAGAGAGAGAGAGAGAGAGAGAGAGAGAGAGAGAGAGAGAGAGAGAGAATACAGACAGACAGACAGGCAGGCAGGCAGGCAGACAGACAGACAGAATTCGTGGTATCTATGGATTCTTTTTTTTCCAGTATCCATTTAGGTATTGACCATTTGAAACTATCTTTATTTCTCAGCAGTTGACACTGAAGCCCAGGATCACTATACTTTATGATGGTATGGATGTACACTTGAGCACATTTAACGAATTTCATCTGTCTGGCGCCTTGGCTTCAGTACAGTCCCCCAGTTCACCCAGCTGTAGATAGGTACCTGCAACTCTTAAGCGCCGCGGAAGGTAAAGCAGCGAGGGGGCGGTGATGGGTGTCGCCCACAATATGCTGGTCCCTGGAGAAGCTGAGGTCTCTGACATTTCGCTCCCCAGCGACCGCATAGGTTATGGAAACATTTTTAGTTTGATGTTTTTTATGTGTGGGCCAACGAAATATAAAATTAAAAACAAACAAACTTGTTCTATAGCTGCTTTCATTACTATAGATACACGAACTCAATGCTTGATGGTAAAATACCTTGATCACAAAAAACCCCGCGACAAATGCAAAATGCTTCCAGTATAACAGACAAACCCTTAACACCCACGAGAAACATTCCGATAACTGAGGCACTTCTGTACTGCAACAAGAAATCACTCCACTAACGGCAGACTATGGCAGCAAGCAAGGGCATTAACATCACTTAGCTGCGCTACAGCAGGTGGGCATTGCCTCCCATTATCATGCAAATTGAATCAGGGGCTTGTTGGATTACAGGCCAATCCTCGTCACGCCTTCAGCATTAACGGGAGGGATCAGCGCGGACGGCGTGAATGAGTTAACTTGGCTTTTCTCGTTCCTACGGGGCTCAGCCTTTCAGGGAGAGGGGTTAAAAGCTTGGGGAAAGGGCGACAAATCTTCTCAAGCATTGGATGGTTACAAAATGTTGCAAGTGTGTGGCTGTTATTATCATTAATAATAATAGTAATAATGTTGAAAATGGTGTGTGATGTGTGGTAGTGATGTATATTACGTACTCATGTGTGTAATCTTCGTCCTCCGTCCGATAACCTTTCAACAAAAGATAGAAAAGTGAACAAATAAAAGCCAACACACAGACACACAGACACACACACAAAACACACACACGCAAACAGACAGACAGACAGACAGACACAGAAGAGAGAGAGAGAGAGAGAGAGAGAGAGAGAGAGAGAGAGAGAGAGAGAGAGAGAGAGGAGAGAGAGAGAGAGAGAGAGAGAGAGAGAGAGATAGAGGAGAGAGAGAGAGAGAGAGAGAGAGAGAGAGAGAGAGGAGGGAGAGAGAGGAGGAGAGAGGGGGGGGGGGGGGGGAGAGAGAAAGAGAGTTCAAACAGAATACACACGTATTCCAAAAAAACCTCCAGATATTTTTGCCCTTCCCTCAAAAAAAAATCTGCAGGTGTTTTTATATGTCTTTGAAAAAAAAAAGTAGACGGGAGAAATTAGCATTCCTAGCAGCAGACACTCTCCATTTACCACCAGGGACAGAAAAAACAGTTCCAGGAAGCGAGAGAGAAAATTCTAGACACGTGCCTCCATCCCTTTTGTTTTCTTGTCAGTGTCGTCTTTTCCACAAAGGTAAAGGAAGGTGCAGCGATTTTCCCATAGGGAAGAAAAAAATCAAAGTC
Organism: Stramonita haemastoma; assembly: GCA_030674155.1. NCBI lineage: Eukaryota > Metazoa > Mollusca > Gastropoda > Neogastropoda > Muricidae > Stramonita > Stramonita haemastoma. Next base: position 79,964,744 of record CM060318.1, read on the forward strand.
AAAACTATGTCTACCAGAAGATAGAAAAAAAAACCCACGAATAAGTGTTCACACTTGTATGTTCTTTAATCCTTGCTAGTAAGTTAAGATGTTTATTTTCCCTCAGACCACGGGATGCCATATCAAGGCACTCACCAAGTAAAGAAAACAACCAAAACAATTTGCAGCAGTAAAGAAAAAAAGATTGATGTGTGAAGCTGTAAAAAACAATAGTTTCTTTGAACAATTGTTCAAAGTACGTCGATTGGATTATGTCTCCTTTGTTAGGACATCTAAACAACAGCAACAATTACAACAATCTTAACGTCATCATCATCAACAGCAACAATAGCATAGTGTCCGGTCGGGCATCACGAAATAAGACTTCTTGGGAAGCGAAAGTAAGTTGGTTTGGCGTAACACCAAACCATCTTACTAGCAAGTAACTCCAGTCAAATCCACACAGTGGAATGAGCAGGCATATACTGGTTGTTCCATTATTCTCGATATAAAAGAATACAATAAAAAAAAATTCATCACAGGATTCACACTAATCAACACCTTTGAACAACTGACGAAGCATTTACGGTATGAATAAGTTGTAACATGTGTAACCTAGTTGCATACAGAAAGAAAAAACCCTAGACCCACACAAAACCCGAAGTTCGATGTTTAAAAGATAGACGCTAGCCAGTTCATGGCTCAAGTTTTTTGTGATCAAGTAGAAGTTTTTTTTTCTCGATTTTATCCATCTTAAGAGTTCAGTTTTGATGAAAGACATTTTGATATTATGTGCAGTTGTAAAGCTAGGCAGGAGCTAGAAGAAGAAAACCTCTTAGGAGAGTTGAACTTCTTTGGAACTGTTCAAAAAGATGTCCTCTGCTAGCAAATGTTTTGGTTCAGAACTTTTGCGTGTTACGGGTGAGCACAAAGTTTAGATTATCTTCTGTTCAAATAGGAACACATTAGTAGTTCCCTGATTTTTTATACAAGTACGTCCACTCTCACTTATGTTGTAAAGGAGAGAGAGAGAGAGAGAGAGAGAGAGAGAGAGAGGAGAGAGAGAGAGAGAGAGAGAGAGAGAGAGAGAGAGAGAGAGAGAGAGAGAGAGGAGAGAGAGAGAGAGAGAGAGAGCCAGTGGTTGAGTTTTCTACAACAGAATGGTAATCTTTTTTTTTTGGTGTGGTCCTCAAGAGGTTTTTAGTTGAAAGCGTTGACAGCCCACCCCTTTCACACGCTTGCATTAACTGGCACACTTCGTGGCAATACACAGACACTGGAGTTCCATACAGTACAGCCCGCCTCTGTATGTGAAGGGCCAAACACTTCTTCTTCTTATTCTGGTTCTTCTTATTCTCTTGTTGTTAAACTTTTTTTTTTTTTTTAATTCTTTTATATCGAGAATAATGGAATAAGCAGTCAAGTGCTTTTTTTTCATCCAGTCCCCATGTGTATGCAGTTTTTGTAAATATTGTTATCTGTTCCCACCGGCACACAATGGCCTACTCTTACGAAAAGCGGATCATGATTTAATGTGTGCGCAAGATGTTCTGCGTGCGTTCGCACACGGGGCCTCGGTTTATAGTCTCATTCGAAGGTTCTTTTTGTCCTTGTTCTTGTTCCTTTTGTCCTGTTGTTGTTGTTACTGCTGTTTGTTGTTGTTGTTGTTGTTGTTGTTGTTGTTGTTGTTGTTGTTGTTGTTGTTGTTGTTGTTGTTCTTTTCTTCTTTTCTTTTCTTCTTCTTCTTCTTCTTCTTTCTTCTTCTTCTTCTTTCTTCTCTTCTTCTTTCTTCTTCTTCTTCTTCTTCTCTTCTTCTTCTCTCCTTCCTCTTCTCCTTCTCTTCTTCTTCTCCTTCTTCTTCTGCTTTGCATTCTTCTTCTTCTCTTTCAAACCTTTTTTTTTAACTTTCCGTAACCTGTTTCTTCTTAATCTTTTGGGTTATTTTTTTGTTCTTTTTTACTCTTTATTCCCAGTCAAATGTTTTCCTTCTTCTTCTACTCTTACACTGCTGTTCTGGTCTCTACGATTTTTCTGATCTTCTGTCACCTTTTCACAGAAGTTCTGAAATTTTTTAAATCTCATGCTAGACATTAAACGGGATAGCTCATGGGGTCAGAGCACCCATTTTCCCTGCCAAGATTAAGTAGAATCGAGAGCGGTTACCAATTGGATGGGTGACCATTTGGTGCCATGGCTTCAGTACAGTCCCCAGCCCACCAGCTGTAAATGGGTACCTGCCTCTGTAGTCAGGGAAGGTAAAGCGGCGAGGAGGAGAGAGAGAGAGAGAGAGAGAGAGAGAGAGAGAGAGAGAGAGAGAGAGAGAGAGAGAGAGAGGAGAGAGAGAGAGAGAGAGAGAGAGAGAGAGAGAGAGCGCTATCCCTGGAGGTTATTTTGCTTTCTCTTTTTGTTTTGCTGAAACTCTTTTTTCTGTTCCCCTCCCACCCCCTTGCCCTTCTTTTCATAATTTTTCGTAACTTTTCTTCACTCAGTTTTTGGTTTTGTTTGTAGGCTGAGACGATTTTTCTCTTTTTGCAATTGTATACCCTTGATTAAAAAAACACCACACACACACAACAAAACCATACCCATATGCGTTAAGTTTAAACCCTAGAGGTGGAATTTTAATTAGTTTGTCAACTTGTGCTTTCTGCGCCAGTCTTTTAGATCCTGTTTTGTCTCCACCTTTTTAAAAATTCTCTTTCCATCCATGTTAGACAGTCTCTGATCTTTTGCCTTTCTTTCAGTCTCTGACTGTCTGTATGTCTCTTTTTCTGTCTGTCTGTCTTTCTGTCTGTCCTTTTCCATCTCCTTTGTCAGCAAGGATACTTTATACCCCCCCCCGAAAAGAGAAATAAGCAACTCCGCTTTGATCACGCCTATGGGTGCAGAGATTTGATTATGCTTTTTAGAATCAATCAATCAACCAACCAACAAACCAAGCAAGCAAGCAAACAATCCATCCATCCATCCATCCATCCATCCATCCATCCATCCATCCATCCATCCATCCATCCATCCATCCATCCATCCATCCATCAATCAATCAATCAATCAATTCATATATTCATTCATTTATTTTTCAAAAAACAGAACAAAGATTTATAAACTAAAAAAAAAGGAAGAAGTTTAGCAATTGTGAGCAGCACCTGCTTCCAAGCGAGGCGTTGAAACAGGAGAGATATAGACACCTGCCCCAGCGCCAGGTGTTAAACCAGGAGGGACGGAGGCACCTGTGTCTACGCCAGGTGTTAAACCCGGAGGGATGAAGAAAGACACCTGTGTTTAAGCCAGGTGTTAAACCCGGAGGGATGAAGAAAGACACCTGTGTTTAAGCCAGGTGTTAAACCCGGAGGGATGGAGACACCTGAGTCCAAGCCAGGTGTTAAACCAGGAGAGAGATAGACAGCTCTGTAGAATGAATGAGCTGTTTATATAGAAATTAATTTGCTGGAAAAACTAAGCAATCTATCAGTGCAAAACACCAACAGATAAGCCTACAACCGCTAACAAGGATTCAGGAACAGGGAGCATGACAGCTTGGCATTCCGCAACAATAACAGCTTCACGGCGATGTAGGGACAACCGAGACTAAAAGTTATCATCGTCATTGGCATCCTGCTCCTCCTCCTCCGCCTCCTCCTCATTATCATCCTCAATGTAAAAACATTATCGTCATTTTCGTCGTGGTCTCTATCCTACTTCTCCCCCTCCTCCTCCTTGCATTGTTAGCACCACCATCCCAATTGACGTCCCTTATATTACCAGCATTGTTCATCCCCACCATACCGCTAAGACAAAAAGCCATGAGCAAACTTGCATCTCCACATGCAACAGTAGAACAGCAGTGTCTGAAACCTCCACAATAGTCAGCCATGCTGATGCCAGAAATAGCTTCATTCTCTTCACAGAATGCTTCCAAGCTTCCCTCCCTGCCTGCCTGCCTGCCTGCCTGCCTGCACCAGGGGAGATAAGCAGATGACCTGCACATCACTTAGGCTCAAACTGGTTTAAGTGCGTGATGGGGGTCATCCAATCAGATTAGTTTTAGTTGTTGGAAACTTAGCCAGCCACAAAAGCTGCTCCAAAACTTGTTAGATGTCGGTGCAGCCTACCATGATGGTAAAGTGTCTGTGGAGTGTCTGGTCATCACACGCATGCAGGCGTACACACGTATACACCACACACACACACACACACACACACACACACATACACACACACGCGAGTGCGCACGTATACACACACACACACACACACACACACACACACACATACACACACACGCGAGTGCGCACGCGCACACATACACACACATGCACACGTGTGTGCCCGCACTTATGCACACGCGTGCGCACACATACACATACAGACACACAGACACACAGACACGCGCACACACACACATACACACACACACACACACACACACACACACACACACACACACACACACACACACACACACACACTTGTCCACCAGTTTTCAAAAATGTATGCTTCCACCTACAAACCCGATTCAGATTCAGCGTCCCCCATTTCTTCTTCTTTTTGTTGCTATTGATTAATATCATAATTTTTAAAGACACTTAACATGAAACCACAACATGAGCACACACACACACACACACACACACACACACACACACACACACACACACAATACCACACACACACACACACCACACACACACACACACACACACACACACACACACACACACACACACACACACACACACACACCACGGAGAAAAAGTGGACGATGTAGGCTTAATGCTTGTGTTAAGTAGATATCAACGGTTATGTTTTGCTACTTAAATAAAAAATAGTTTGGAGAGTTCTAAACATTCCAAAAAGTTGTGTAGGCTGTGGTTTGAGAG
>CM060318.1:79974602-79987102 GCA_030674155.1 Stramonita haemastoma
CCTTTTCACCGTGTTTTTGCTGTAAGTGTGCGGAATAAAGCTACGGTTATGCTGTTTAGTGTCAGCCTGATTTCAGTTTTAAAAAAACTTGCTGGTTATATGTTCGATAGCGAGGAAAAAAAAAACTATCAGAGTTAAGTGCTTAGCGGTACTTAAGATTTTTCGAGTACTTAAGTTTAAGTAAGGACGAAACTCAGGAGCTGAAACTGATGGAAATGGTGTTGAGTGCTTGATCGGGAAGTCAGGTAAAGTGCCTCTCGTTTCAGTCTCAACCATCTGGATTGTAATCCTTTTCGCTTCTTTGGCCATTCCAGCTGAGGTTACTTTGCAAGCTGTTAAGTGACTCTGCAGGCCAATACTGTAGAATTATGCGGTTTATGTTTCTAAACTTCTCCCAGGTGCTTAAGTCAGCTCTCGAGACATGACTAAATGGAGGACCTGAAGTGTCATCTTTTTTGTGTGTGTGTGTGGGGGGGGAGGGAGTGTGACTTGAAGGCAGCTAGATTTCTGGGAATATCCAACATGGGTGCCGTCAATCACTGATTCAAAAATATAAGCTTCTTCTGTCAATTTGTTTGTTTGTCTGTATGTCTGCCTCTCTGTCTGTATGCCTGTATGTATATCTGTCTGTCTATCTGTCTGCCTACATGTCTGTCTGTCTGTACTTGCCTGCTTGATTTTTTTAATACTGTTTTTGTGCATTTTACACTGCCTGTGTAAATGTACCTTACCTATGTTTATATCAGTCTGTTGTGTTTCCATTGGTATCTTCGTTTATCTGCTTACTACTACTGGTGCATACATTCTTCCTTTTTTACAGCATAAAAACATAATCCACAGCAAATCTAAAGATTGCTCTGAAATTCTTGTTTTCTAACAATGAAAATATAGTCCTCTAATATTTATAGACCGTAAGACTTAAGCCTACTTTGTGACACTCAGAAACTCTGACAAAAGCATTCTAACACTTTTAAGTTTTGAACGGACGACGTTTACAAGTGTACACACCAGAGCGATCCTTTTTATTCTGCATTCTTCTCCTATTCAGTGTTCTCGAAGTAAAAACAAAATCTCCAGTCCCGGTTGCTGCTGTCTCCTGAACCGGCCGTTTACCCTTTTTTTCTGTCACGTTCGTTTCTCTCTACACAGCTTGAGGGCAATGGTGATTGGGGGAAGGCTGCACTGGACACAATCACCCAGCTGACCAGAATTAGTTGGTGGGCAGACTGGAGAGCTCTGGGCATTGGTCAGGGTATTGATAATCACATAGGCGTCTGTGAGGAGCTGGTATGGTGGGGACAGTTAATGGTGAGGTGTTTGCTCTACGGGTCGTGCCCTGTCAGTAACGCGCGTGATAAGTTGAGTGGCTGCCTGTACAGCTTAGCATTGTTGTTTGTTGTTGTTGTTGTTGTTGTTGTTGTTGTTGTTGTTGTTGTTGTTGTTCTTCTTCTTCTTCTTCTTCTTCTTCTTCTTCTTCTTCTTCTTCTTCTTCTTCTTCTTCTTCTTCTTCTTCTTCTTGCTGCTGAATTGAATTGAATTAATGCTTTATCATATAAGCATTTCATATTGTATTCACATTCATGTATTCGTGCCACATTGTTCTGAACAAATAAAAACATTGTTTAAACCAATTAAAAAAGTCCAGATGGTCCAATCAGCAGTCATGGTGTCGTTTAAGTCTTCCATGTAGATTTCCAAGATATTCACACGGTGTAAGAATAATGATAATAATGATAATGATAATAATAATAATAAAATAATAGTATATCTTATTCATTGACCACTGAATCTTTTAAAGCAAACAAATTGAAGCGCTTTCATTCAAATCATTTACACGCATGCAACTATCCACAAAATATTAGAAGTAACATACATATCAAATTTATACTCACACACATATGCACACACTCACAACACACACACACACACACACACACACACACACACACACACACACACACACACACACACACACACACACACACAATACACACACGCGCGCGTGTGAGCACACAACACAATTAGGTAGGGTGGTGGAGATGAAGATGGCTGATTGAAAAGTAAGAAAAGACACGAGGGAAGATATCAGATGTGAAATAAGTGCGTTTGGAGGCTGGATTTGATAGTGTTAAATGCCGGCTTTTGATGAAGTGAGAGAGGAAGGTCATTCCAGGTGGATGGACCTACCAGTTTGCAAACAAAAGACTTCTCTCAGTCAGTAATGTCAATCTTCTCTGCCTCCTGCTGTTGCTCCCCAGGCACCAGTGCATTACAAGCGTCTGCAGAAGCGGTTCTAATCCTCCCTGCTGGCGCTTCCACCTTTACTTTCAATAAACTTGTAGACGAACAATACTCTCTCTGTGTCTCTCCAAATGAATGAGCAAATGAGTCAGCAAGAAAGTGATTTTTGTTATGTCACTCATGTTCAATCCACTGTAAAAAAACAAAAACAAATCACAAACAAACACGAATTATTTGTATGAAAAAAAAGAGAAAAAAAGGCATGAAAAATACAAGAGAAAACGTACTATAAAAAGTAAAGGGATCATGCGGAGATGGAGATTTTCTATGCGTTTTAAAAATCACATCTTCATTCATTCATTCATTCATTCATTCATTCATTCATTCATTCATTCATTCATTCATTCATTCATTCATTCATTCATTCATTCATTCATTCATTCATTCAACCATCCACCCACCCACCCACCCACCCACCCACCCACCCACCCACCCATCCTTCCTTCCTTCCTTCCTTCCTTCCTTCCTTTTTCCTTCCTTCCTTCCTTCCTTCCTTCCTTCCTTCCTTCCTTCCTTCCTTCCTTCCTTCCTTCCTTCCTTCCTTCTTTCCTTTATTGCTTCCTTCCTTCATTCATTCATCCAGTCACCATGCATTCGTTTACTAAACCAGTGACTCTTGCTGTGTTCCAGGAGGACGAAGGAAAAGTGCATCATCAGTGAAACATGCTGGCGACGGATGACCACCTTTGGCTACAGCCGTTACTCCTTGTCCCATCAGATCTTTTACCTGCAGATTGCTGAACAGGTGTGTATGTTAGTGTATGTGTGTGTATGACAGGAGGGAGGAGAGAGAGAGAGAGAGAGAGAGAGAGAGAGAGAGAGAGAGAGAGAGAGAGAGAGAGAGAGAGAGAGAGAGAGAGAGAGAGAGAGAGAGAGAGAGAGGCAGACAGACAGACAGACAGACAGACAGACAGACACAGACAGACAGACAGAGACATAGAGAAACAGATAGACAAATACACAAACACACACAGACAAAGAACCAAACCCACAGACACACAAAGAGAGGAGAGATCCACAGCGTGAGACAAGCACACAGACAAAGAGACACAGACCCAAACCAAACAGGACATTCAAGAAACCCACATCAACTGAACACGAGGAACAACAGCAACAACACAAAAATATCCATTTCTATAATTTTATCTTCGTCCAACACCAACCACTTAAACAACAACCATTCTCTGTCATATGAGCGAAATTCCTATTAATTTCAGAGCGGGTGTCTACGGCAAGTGCTGTGGCGCATCGTGCTGCATCAGCAGCAGAGTCTGCGACAGCTGCAGGACACCTTCTGCACCAACATGATGCGGGAAGCCCTGGCCATCGCAGGAGCCGGCTATCCTGGTCCCCAGCAAGACCTTTTCATGGAGCAGGGTGAGAATGAAGGATGAATGTTCGTATTAATATAAATATATATTTTTTATTTTGGTTGTGTGTGTGTGTTGTGTTGTGTTGTGTTGTGTTATGTGTGTGTATGTGTTGTGTTGTGTTGTGTGTGTTGTGTGTGTTGTGTGTGTGTGTGTGTGTGTGTGTGTGTGTGTGTGTGTGTGTGTGTGTGTGTTGTGTTGTGTTGTGTTGTGTGTTGTGTGTGTGTGTTGTGTTGTGTATGTGTGTGTTGTGTATGTGTGTGTGTATGTGTGTGTGTATGTGTTGTGTTGTGGTAGTTTTTATGAAAAAATTGACAATTTAAGGTGGGAACCTGTTACCAAAAGTTACCTTTATTTATTCTTTTATTTCGAGGATAAGAGAATAAGCACTCATTAAGTTTTTTTTACATCTAGTCCCCGTGTTACATGCTAAAATTGCAAGCATTTACAATCAAAAGAAAAATAAGAAAAAAAATCCACACAACGAATCATTAGGGGAGGGGATAGCTCCGAGGTCAGAGCGCTCGCTTTTCCTCAGCCAAGGTTAAGCAGCATCGAGTGTGGTTACCAAGTGGATAGGTGATTGTTTGCGCACCTTGGCTACTGTACAGTTCTCCCAGTTCACCCAGCTGTAAATGGTTACCTACCCTCTTTAGGATCAGGGAAGGTAAAACAGCGAGGGAGAAGAGATGGGCGCCGCCCTCAATATGCTGGCCCCTAGAAAAGCTGAGGTCTCTGATGCCTCGCTCCCTACGACAACACAGGCTATGGGAAACACTTCTCCTTTTACTTTTTTCTGTTCATGTGATCGTCACGTGCCTTGTTGCAGCCACCCTGTGCGGGATGTACGAAGGTAAAGGTAATCTTATCTCTGTTCACCTGATGGTCACCTGCCTTGTTGCAGCCACCCTGTGCGGGATGTATGGGTAAAAGGTAAAAGGTAAAGGTAATCTTATTTCTGTTCATGTGATGGTCACTGTCTTGTTGCAGCCACCCTGTGCGGGATGTACGGGTAAAAGGTAAAGGGTAAAAGGTAATCTTATCTCTGTTCATGTGATGGTCACCTGCCTTGTTGCAGCCACCCTGTGCGGCATGTACGGGTACTGGGAGTTTTTCCGCTACCCGTGGCTGGAGAAGATGCTGGGCTGGCAGGACCAGGAGCAAGGCTGCTACAGATGGGCCGGCTGGCCAGAGCAGAGGATTGGTAAGGGATCTATCTGCCTCCCCGTACACACCAGAACATCTTCCGCACACGTTAAATCCTGTTCCGCTTTTCGTAAGAGTAGGCCATTGTGTGCCGGTGGGAACAGATGACAAGATTTACAAAGCTGCATACACACGGTGACTGGATGTAAAAAAAAAAGCACATGGGTGCTTATTCCATTATCGTCGATATAAAAGAATAAGCAAACAAATAAATGATACACAACACGAAAGAGCAGGGTCTTCTCTTGCTGGTAGTCTAATGGCTGTCTGACACAGTGCAAGGGCAGCTTCTTTACTGGCTGTTCAGCTGGCTCCGGATCTGACGTTGAAGATGTAGGGATGAACGATATAGGTTATTTGTTTATTTATTTATTTATTTATTTATTTATTTATTTATTTATTATTTATCTATTTATTTATTTATTTATCTATTCATTTATTCTTTTCTATCGAGAGAGACGTAAGAGATGAAAAGACCAAACTGCCCCTGCCTCTGGACCCCACCTTTTCCACTCCTCCTCTGCAGTCGTTTTGCATGTTCTCATAAACAAAGATAAACGTGCAGCAAAAGACTACATTGCGTTATGCACAAATAATCCGTTATGTACCGCCTGCTATTATGTTTGCGTTATAAATCCAACTCAACTTTCTCTTTTTTTGCTGTCGTGGGTGTGAAGATTGCATGTCGTGATGACAATTCTTACGGATGCACTAGATCTATGCCTGTGTGTGTGTGTGTGTGTGTGTGTGTGTGTGTGTGTGTGTGTGTGTGTGTGTGTGTGTGTGTGTGTGTGTGTGTGTGTGTGTGTGGTGCGTGCGTGTGTGTGTGTGTGTGCGCGTGCGTGCGTGCGTGCGTGCGTGTGTGTGCGCGCGCGCACGTGAATGGATATTCATTCTTATCTAGTTTTTGTTTAATAAGTGCCAGCATGCACCCTTGAACATGACTGTAAGTGAAAACATTTGTCAAAAAAAAAAGAGTGCGACAGATCACGAGATTTATTACTGCATCACAGTTTACATTCTTTTCCTTTATTTTTTGTCTTTTAGATAAGTACTAAGAAATGTGGATGCTTTCTCTTTCATCTCCCCTTCCTGTTTTCCAGACAATCAATATATAAATACAATACACACTGTCACATGTGTGTGTGTTGTTCGTTTCAGGCGAGGGACAACATCACATCACGAAGAGAGAAGAACGGCGACTGGACAATGGGTGTCTGTGCCACAGAACCACCGTAGCGGCAGGGGCACTGGTGCAGTATGTACGCTATATTGTGGAGGAGTACATCGCTGAAGTTAGCTCAAGCAAGTCTGAAACGAACTGAATGCGAATGAAGACAAACGTGAATTTGTCAAGCTGAGAATAAACAGTGTGCTGCAATAGCGTGTGATATACCGAGAAATACGGATGTAATCCCATTCATTCATTCATTCATTCATTCATTCATTCATTCATTCATTCATTCATTCATTCATTCATTCATTCATTCATTCATTCATTCATTCATTCATTCATTCTCGCATGTTGCGATGAACATTCCCATTCCACGTTTCCATAATAATATGTGTGTATGTAGGTTTGCGTGTTCGTTGTTTGTCTTTCTTCACGCGTGCATTCTTTGTCCCATTCTATCTCTGTCTCTCTCTCTGTCTCATGTCTGTCTGTCTATCTGTCTGTCAGTCAGTATACGGTCTGCCTGTCTGTCTGTCATGTGTCACATGTGCACATATCCATGTGTGTATGCATATAACATTTGTGTGCGTTTCCAGTATGGAGAACTAACGAAATCAATACAAGCATAGTTTGTTTACCTACCATTCTCTCAGATAAAGATCTCTCTCTCTCTCTCTCTCTCTCTCTCTCTCTCTCTCTCTCTCTCTCTCTCTTCTTTCTCTCTCTCCTCTCCCTCCCTCCCTCTCTTCTCTCCTCTCTCTCTCTCTCTCTCTCTCTCTCTCTCTCTCTCTCTCTCTCTCTCTCTCTCTCTCTCTCTCTCTCTCTCTCTCTCTCTCCGTGGCCTAAGGCCGATGTACACTAAACAATTTCAGTGTTCAGTGTTCAGTGTTCTCTCTCTCTCTCTCTTTCAAACAAAGCGGTCAGTTGGTAAGAAAATCTGTATTTGACGCTCAACAGTGTATTCATATAAACATAAAACATCAGGAATAGACGTAACTTTCAGATCAATGTTATACAATCACGTAGATCTCTTTAGGTTCTCTGCCTCTTATACACATGTAATTTAGGATTATACTGCATACACATACACATGCACATACACACATAAGGGTGTGCACGAATGCATGCACCCCCGTCCCCCACACACACTCCCTCTGTGTGTGTGTGTTTCCGTGAGTCTGTCTCTGTCTGTCTGTCCCTGCCTTTGTTTGTTTGTCTGTCTGTGTCTGTCTGTCTTTCTGTCTGCCTGTCTCTCTATTTCTCAGATCACACACACACACACACACACACACACACACACACACACACACACACACACACACACACACACACACACACACACACACACACACACACACACACACACACATTCAAGCAAACAGTAAAAGAAACAAACTGCTTAAGGAATTGAGCAACATATTTTGACACATAAACAACCTGATGCAATACATTTGTGCGTATTCCTAATGATTATTCATATAATTATAGAAGAAAGTTAATGTAATAAACACCTAAAATGTTCTGATGACTGAATCGCACAAACGTATACAACTGACATCAGTTCTCCCACACATGCCGTACTGGAAGACTGTAAAATACTTCAGAGATGATCAGTGCTACTTTTGCTTCTTTTGTTGCACACTGCAGACTCAGACACCACATATTTGCCAAGTTCCACATTGGAGATTCTGAGGCGTGCCTTGTGGCAATTTTCCCATGACAGTGGAACACTTCCTCCAGACCTGTTCAACACACACCAAAACCTGAGTGAAGGCCGATATCTGGCCTACTGACCTGCCGATGAGGGACAAGCTCTTTGGACCCCTGGAGGGCCTTCAGAGCATGGCAGTATTTGTGAAGGCCTCAGGAGTTGTTGTCTGAACGTCCGAAGAAGTTTCTTTTGTTCGGTGTTAAGCTTTTCAACTCAGTCTGAAATACTTACTCTCATGAAACATGTATAGAGGTATAACGTAAAAGCAAGTGCATGTCAAGTTTGTGAAAACAAACGACAAGCATTCTCTCTGTCTCTATCTTTTCTTGTTTATTCTCTCATGAAAAATGTATTGAAGTATAACTGAAAAGCACACGATTATGGAGATTTTGAATACAGACAACAAACATTCTCTTTGTGTCTACATACACACGGGGACTGGTTGTAAAAAGAAAGCACGTTAGTACTTATTCTATTATCCTCAAATTGAAAGAACAAATGAACAAACAAATAAATAAATGAATAGATAAATAAATATCTCGCTTTCGTTCTTCTTCCTAGCAAATCTCTGTTTCTCTTTTCCACGGCCTCTTTTAATATTTTTTTTTTATGTCACACATGGATTTAGAAATATTTCCACTTCACAGGAACAATCAAATGTCTACACTCAATCGCTTTTGTATCGGTAACATCTCCTCTCTCACTCACACACACACACACACACCTGCGGGTACTCGGAATGCATGGACATTACAATCATTCTGCAGCCAGAATAATGAAACAGAATACCATCAAATTCACATGTGCTTATTCAGACACTGGTGTGCACAAAAGCTTGCACGCACACATGATTATACACATACACCGGCATATAATTTATTAGATTCAACACAGGTATCAATTTAGCTACTCAAAATACAATTTGTTAAAACGTTTAAGGTTTCTCTTCCCCTTTTACAACCATGTATCATCACACACACATACACTTACACTTACACTTACACTTACACTTACACACACACACACACACACACACATACACACACACACACATGGATACATACACAGACACGCAGACAAACTATCACCACCACAACCACCACCAACAACTGAGTATTCCCGTTCAATATAAACGAATCCCCTTTCCCCCTCCCCAACACTTACCATCAAAAACACCCATCCTCTCAATGTTTCTCTCTCTCTGTGACTCTCGCTCTCTCTCTCTTTATCTCTCTCTCTCTCTCACACACACACACACACTTACACACACACACTACACCACACACACACACACACACACACACACACACACACACACACACACACACACACACACAAAACACACACACACACACACACCACACACACACACACACACCCGCACAGCCTCCTCCCCCCTTACTCCCACAAAACACCCCCCACCCCAAACCCACCCCACCCACCCCCACACCCCAACCCCACGCACCCCCACGACCTCAACTCACAACACACAGTACATAAATATACATATATCAGTAATAGAAGATGTTCCAGAATACAGCGAAGACAGCACAGCCCAGGTAGACGGCCAGGGCGATCCACCAGACGTACTGCTCATGCAGCTTCTCCTCGAAGTTCCTGAGGACCACCAGGCCAATGGTCAGCCCGGCCAGGGCGCCCATCAGGTGGGCAGTGTACCCCACAGAGGGCTCGTGCTGCTTGTAGGCGTAGCGATCCCAGATGGCGAAACCCACATCGGTACTGGCTGCATTAGAGAGAAAGAAAAAGAGAGAGATGTTGTATATCCCACATCAGTACTACTGGCTAAAAGAAAAAGGTAAAGGTGTCCCATAACATATGTGGTCATAGGGAAGCGAGGCATCAGAGACCTCAGCTTCTCTAGGGGCCAGCATGTTGATGGTGGCGCCCATCTCTTCTCCCTCGCTGCATTACCCTCCCTGACCCTAAAGAGGGAAGGTACCCATTTACAGCTGGGTAAACTTGGGGACTGTACTTAAGCTAGGGCGTGCAAACAGTCACCTATCCAATTGGCAACCACCTTCGATCCTGCTTAACTTTATCTTTGGGAAAGCGAGCGCTCTGACCACTGAGCTATCCCATCTCCAGTACTACTGGCTGCAGAAGAGAGAGACATATGTTATAAAATCCACATCGGTACTTGTGGCTGCAGGAGAGAGAGAGAGAGAGAGAGAGAGAGGAGAGAGAGAGAGAGAGAGAGAGAGAGGAGAGAGAGAGAGAGAGAGAGAGAGAGAGAGAGAGAGAGAGAGAGAGAGAGAGAGCGAGAGAGAGAGAGACAGAGACAGAGACAGAGACAGAGATAGACAGACAGACAGACAGACAGATGTTATAAAACCCACATCGATACTACTGCCCGCAGTAGAAAGAGACAGATGCTATAAAACCGGCGGCAGAAAATACAAGGGGAGTTAACCAGGCACATACACAGACATGAGTCTTCTCCCACAACGACCCCATCATTAAATGAAGGCATAGCAACTGTAATTTTTTTTTTATAGTTTGTATGTGTTGTAAACTAAAGTCTGGCAAAGACGGACGCTATAGCCTAGTGGTTAACACCATTCGACTTCAATCCTGTGGGTCCATGACAAACCTGCCAGTGCCTTAATGCCCTTCGTGGATATAACATGCAGAAGATCGAAAATGCCTGTTAAAAGTCTTGTAATTCATGTCAGCGTTCAATGGGCTACAGAAACACGTACATCTCCGAAATCGAAATGCGGCTACCTTCATGGTGATCCTAAACGGTTGCATGCACAAACTCTCCCCACTGGTGAAGCTCGGAGCTCTAGCTGACGAAACCCTGCCCCCAAAAAACAACAACAACAACAACAGGGAAAAAAATCCAACCAACCAGCCAAATAAACAAACAGAAGATAAAACCCAACACCAAAGAACCCCCTGGCAAAGCGAATGTCTTTCCAAATCGCAGATTTTACATTATTTATTTATTTATTCTTTTATATCGAGGATAACAGAATAAGCAATCATGTGCTTTTTTCATCCGGTCCCCGTGTGTATGCAGTTTTTGTAAATATTGTCATCTGTTCCCACCGGCACATGATGGCCTACTCTTACGAAAAGCGGAACAGGATTTAACGTGTGCACAAGATGTTCTGCGTGCTTTCGCACACGAGGCCTCGGTTTAAAGTCTCATCCGAAGGACTTTTGGGGAGAGTGGAGTCAGCATTATGGGGAAGGAGTATAATTGTGTCGTCCATACCTCTGGCCATACCTCGCTAATGCAGCGACAAAAATGAATGAATTTTCGACGTGGGCATATGACAGATGCCATCACGGACACTGTCACATGGGATCTCAGTTTATAATATCTTTTGAAAAACAAAAGACAAATAAAACCGCCAACATTAACAATGCGAGCACATTTTAAACTCCAAGACTGCTCTTTTATCTCGATGTGAACAGCTTTGAACAGGAAAGAAAAAGTGTACAAGATAAAACAGCCTACATTTGTCAAGTACTATCAATGCCGGCAGGAAGTCCAGGAAGAGTTTAGATAAATATCAGACACACACACACACACACACACACACACACACACACACACACACACACGCACACGCACACGCACACACACAGAGAGGCACAAACAGAAGGACACACACACACACACACACACACACACACACACATACCGCGCGCGCACACGCACACAGGCACACACACAGACACCCAGAGAGACACACGCACACACACATACACACACACACACACGCGTGTGCGCGCGCGCGCGCGCGCGCTCGTGCGCGCGCACACACGCACATACACACACGCCCGTACGCACGCAGGCACTCACGCGCGCACGCACGCACGCACGAATACGCAGCACATGCATGTCACAGCCGACTGATACTAGACATTAACACTATTTTCGCTCAATGAAAAAAGGCTTGCAGAAAACACAGTACCTACCTGTTATAAGGACTGCTGCCAATTTTAATATCCCTAGCTCCATTTGAGAAAAATTCTGGAGGAAAAGAAACACAAAACGATGGATCAATATTAAACAAAAGGTACGTCACACTATCGTAATGCATCATCTTTACCATATTATCTTTCATAGGGTGAAGGATAGCCTAGTGGTTGGAGCGTTGATCTTGTGGTCTGACTGCCTGGGTTCAAGCCACCTCTGAGGTATCCGCTCGAGAAGATTTATCATTTGGAATTAACATCAGAGCCAACTCCACTCCCCCAACAGTCCTTCGGATGAGATTATAAACTGAGGTCCCGTGTTAGAATGCGCACAGAATGTCTAGTGCACATGTTAACAACGGTTCCACCTTTTGAAAGAGTAGGCCATTGCATGCTGGTAGGATCAGATGGCAAAAGTTAACAACAGACACAACAACAACAACAGAAACAAGCAGAAAAATTTATACACACTAGCGTCATGATTAGACATCATTCCCGAAGTTATAATGCGTCTTCCTTCAAAGTGGGCTACAACAATTGCATAAGGTAACATCTCGCCATTGGTAAACCTCGGAGCTTTAGCCGATGAATGAAGGCCCCCCCCCCCCCCACCACCACCCCTGCCTCTCCCCATAAAGAAAAAAAAATGTACATGAAAGCAAAATGACACTTGCTATGCACACTTTTACAATGTATGCAAGCATGCTCTTTTCTTTTAAAAATGTATGTTAACAAGGAACACTTTAAATGACCCCCCCAAAAAAACAACAACAACAAACAAACAAAC
>CM060318.1:79992102-79997102 GCA_030674155.1 Stramonita haemastoma
TCTGGCATGCCATCAGTCTTTGGAAGAAATCAGACATTCTGTTGATTCCTTAGCCTCAGCACAGACAGAGTCAGAAACCAAATCTGTTTCATTACTTGAAGATGCAAAGACAGCAGTAAAAAATGAGCTCCGTTTGACGATTTCAGAAAAATATGACTCACTTCTTTCGGAGCTAGGAAACTTGCAAACAAAAATCGAACATTTAGAAGAAAAAAAACGCAAGATTAGAAAAAGAAAACCATTCAATAAAGACACAGCTAGGAACAATTCATTCACAGCTGAAAAAACTAAACTCAAGTAAATGTGTTTCAGTTCTTACTCAAACCCCCCCTGACTCCCACAAAGAAAGTTCTCCTTCGCATTCACATCATACAAACACTCAGACTGAGGCAGGCCAGAACAAAGGCTCTCCTGGCAAAGAGTCAGAATCCTCTTGTAGAACATCAGTCGATCCAACAGAGAAGTTGAGTGAAGTCCAGGACCACCCTGCTGACCCATCGACTTCAGTAGAAAGTCAGGAGAATGAAACTACCTTGGAATACAGTGTACCTGTAGCAAATACCTTTGGACTTCTCTCAGAATGTGATGCTGGGTCCATTACAGACCCTTCTCCACAAGCCCAGTCTATTTCTTCGAAAGAGCAAAAACTCATAGACACGTACAGCAAAAGCAGTAACACTTCTGTAGCTGAGCCCTCACCTAAGGACACACTGTCTCAAATTGCCATTCCAGACTCTGCCACAGCAATACTAGTTGGTGACTCTGTCATTAGAAACGTTGATCCTCACAGACTGGCACCACGGGAAGAGAACCTGTTCAAAGTATGTGTTCCTGGCATGAACGTTCAGGACCTTCTCACATGGCTTCTTTCACTTCCAGTAACATCCAAAATAAAATATGTTATTGTACATGTTGGAGTCAACAGTTGTCAATCTGGCCCAGTCACAGAAACAGAATGGAACAATATCATCAGACAATGCATTTCTACCTTCCCTCAGTCTACAGTTTACATGAGTTCCGTTCTCCCTGCTAAAGGACGCCATAATCTAAACAATTCCATTTTCCCTACCAATAGAAACCTCAAAGCAGCCTGTCAGCACCGTAACACTATTTTTATAGACAACACCAGCACTTTCATCACCAGCTCTGGTGCCCCTCGTCTGGCCCTTTACCTGAACCTGACACACCCTAGTGGCAGGGGAACTTCCAGGCTGGCTAACAACCTAAAGTCAGTCTGGTTCAAAAATGAACATTTGCAGAGTAACCAGACCAGTCAACAGCCAACCATCCATCCTCCTCAAGATGGGTTCTTCCATCGCCGTGTTTCCTCCCAGGGCAACTACCCCTCCATGAGGCAACCTCCTTTTCCAAACAAGCGTTACAGCAAACCCCAACGTCCTCTTTTCCAAACGCAAGACCGTTATTCCTCCGGAAATGGACAATACCAACGTCAGTTTGTTGAGTATGAACACCATGAAAACAGGACAAGATCCAACCTTGACAATAGATACCTGCTACCTCATCCAACTTCTCATGTGAGTGACCTCTCTGGAACTGTGCCGCAATTCCAAATTGGAAATCAAGCCACGCATAGCAACTCTGCACCATGTCCTCCCATGTCCTCTATCCAGCACTACCCTCCCCTTATTCCAAGAACACAAAATAATGTGTCCTTAGTTCCTCCTGAAGATCCTCACTTTAACAGAGCTAGCTTACATTCACGCTCAAGAGATCCATCGGTCTCTCTAACAGCACCTCCTCCCATGCTCCCTAGTGAGACTCATCCCTCACTTCCATGTCTGGATTTGAACAATCCTATGCCATTTAGGCCACCCCCTCATTACCCCCCTCCTTACCCCTCTCCATTTAAAGATTATTTTCACCCCTATGCCTGGAACCTCCTTTCTATGGCTTCTGAACTGATACAGCAAGGCAGGTCCCCCCATGCCCATCCCATGAGTTTGACATGATGTACACACGGTATTTCTACTAATACATGATAATGTTTCAGCATGTACGGTGGGAACTGTTATTGATGTCTTGGTTCCAGACCCTATCTTGGCTGCCGATAATGATTGTGGAAATTTTCTTTGATTTATTTAAAGACACTTGTGTATATTTTTTTGTCCTGTTATATTTGCTGAATCTAATATCAGATTGCTTAGTGTGTTATCTATTTTGCAGCCTCTGAATCTCATTGGCAATTTTTGTAGTTTCTTTTTTACTTGCTCTGTTGTTTATTGCTTGTTCAAGTTTAGTGTCGTTTGGGGTTACCTCCCCTCCTAACTTATTGGTTATATTCACATATTATATAACTGTATTCTCCATACTCTAGACTTTAACATTATTTAAGTATCTTGTACTTGATAACCAGGGTCTTTATCCACCGTTTTGGGTTTTGCCTTATTGTTTTGTATCCTTACATAACTTTCATCGTTAACTTGTCTATTATGTCAAGTACAGTCAGCCCCTGGCTATCTAAAGATGGTCTACGCATTGGACATTTGAACATTAATCATGCAGTAAACAAAGTAACAGAATTTTTATCAATTTTATCGAATACAGGAAAATTTTTTCACTTATTTGGCTTTTCAGAAACACATTTAACTTCTCACATTTCTGATAATGATATTTCAATACCAGGTTATAAAGTAATCCGCAGAGACCCAACCCATTTCAGTGAAACCGGTTTAGTCATTTATATTCATCAGTCGATACAGTTTAAACGCATTTACAACTTAGAAAATCATAGTGTGGAAACAATATGGATAGAAATTAAAACAAAACATTCCAAACCAATTTTCGTATGTTTTCTTTATAGAAATCCTGCAGAGACTTCAGAGTGGTTCGAAAAGTATTGTTCTTTGATGGATGACATTAATGAAGATTCTGAAGATATTATATTGCTAGGTGACTTTAACATTGATTTACTAAAAACTAATAACAGGTGGACACAGACATATGAGTCTTATAATTTAAAACAATTAATAGAATCACCAACACGTGTTACTGAAAACTCCAAGACTCTAATTGACCATATATATGTTAATAATCAGAATTCCATCACTGAAATAAATGTTCCAATATTTGGTTGTAGTGATCACTTCCCCATCTGTGTTACATGGTGTAAAAAAAGGGTTAAGATTTCCGAAAATTAATCACAAAGTTATCACATACAGGAATTTTTCTAACTTTGATGATGCTGAATTTCTTTCAGATCTGTTAAACTCACCTTTAAACGATGTATATCAGTGCACTGACCCTAATCAGTCCTTAGAAATATGGTACAACATTTTTTATAGTATTTATAATAAGCATGCACCATTTCAAACCAAAAGAGTCAGCTACCAATCTAAACCTCCATGGCTGACAAAAGAAGTACAAAAACAAATATACCAAAGAGATTATCTTTTGAAAAAAGGAAGCCATCAAGAATATAAAAAGCAAAGAAATTTTGTAACCTTCGTCCTACGTGCTGAAAAAAAGAAATACTTCGAAGACTTAATCAGTAAAAAGAAAGACAGCAAGTCTGTATGGAAAGCAGTCAATCTACTTACTAGAAAGAACTGTAATAAAACACCTAACGTTTTAGATGATATCTCTGCTGATGCTTTAAACCTTCATTTTGCAACTATTTCAGATAGAATAATAACTAATGATAAATCAAAAACTAATAACTTAAAAGTTTTAGAAGCCTTTTGCAGCAACAAAAATATAAATTCCGAACTAAGAATTCCATGCATGAGCGTACACGAAGTATTTACCGCTTTGAAAAGTATGAAGCAGACGGCAACTTGTGGCTTAGATGGTTTGAATAGCAAAATTCTTAAATTAGCTGCACCAGTCATAGCAGAGACACTGACTTACATCTATAATCTTTGCATAAGCAAAAATACCTTTCCAACTATGTTTAAACACAGCAAAATTATTCCTTTGTATAAATCAGGAGATCGAACTGATCCCTCTAATTATAGACCCATCTCAATTTTATCTGTCCTCTCAAAACCATTAGAGAAACACATTAATAAATGCCTACTTACTCATTTAAATGAAAATAGCCTTATACACCCCAATCAGTCTGGGTTCAGAGCAAATCATTCATGCCACACTGCCCTTGTTAAACTTATAGACAGATGGTTAGTTAATGTAAACAAAAAAGAATTTACAGGAGTTTTATTTATAGATTTTGCGAAGGCCTTTGATGTTATCAACCACAATCTGCTAATAAAGAAACTTGTATATTATAAACTATCTTCTGATGCCTTAAAGCTTATATCTTCCTTCCTTTCTAACAGACAACAACAAGTTTATGTTAACAAATATTGTTCCCCTTTTCTACCAAATAAATTTGGTGTACCACAGGGTTCTATCCTAGGTCCCGCTTTATTTTCTGTTTACATTAATGATCTCCCTTTATTTACAAAAGCTTCCTGTGACTTATTTGCAGATGACACCACTATTGATATTAACCATGTTAACTCGTCTCAAGTCTTCCGCAATTTGCAAGAAGATATTAATGTGCTTCTGGAATGGACTCAAATAAACCACATGGCACTTCATCCAAAGAAAACCAAATTTATGCTCATTTCCACAAGACAGAAACGACAGAACCTTAATATCGATCTACCACCGCTCTATATTAGCAATCAAAAAATAGAGGAAGTCTCAAATCACAAAATTTTAGGGATAACCATTGATAACAACCTACTATGGTCTGCCCACATCCAAAAACTGTCAAAAAACATTGCCTCAAAGGTATACCAACTCGGTAAGATAAAAAATTTCCTAACTCTGCATGCCAGAAAATTTTTTTTTATTCTTATATTCAAACTTCTATTGATTATGCATCTACATTGTGGGATATGGCCAGCAACAATCTCCTTAAATTAATAGTGAGAGTGCATAAACGCGCCATAAAGCTTATCTTAAACAAATCATCTTCTTTAACAGTAGCTGACCATTCGGAGAATAATATTCTTCCCCTTAAATCCAAGCTTCTT
>CM060318.1:80004602-80012102 GCA_030674155.1 Stramonita haemastoma
AAGAACATAAGTCAAATATGATTTTGCATGCTTTGTTTCGTCAGAAACTTGATACCATCATCATCAACACCATCAGCACCATCCTCCTTCTCCTCCTCCTCATTGTTGTCGTCGTAAGCCAGCCAGCCAGCCAACCAGCCAGCCAGCCAGCCAACCAACCGACCAACCACAACCAACGACCAACCAACCAACCACAACCAACCAACCAACCAACCAACCAACCAAACAACCAACCAACCAACCAACCAGCCAGCCAACCGACCGACCAACCGATTGACTGATTGACCGACCGACAGACCAACCAACCAACCAACCAACCAACCAACCAACCAGCCAACCAGCTAGGTAATTAGATACATTAATAAACAAATAAATAAATGAATAAACAAATATATAAATGAATAAATGAATAAATAAGTAACCAATCCCTTCTCTGTCTCCACTGTCCCTTCCCCTGCCTGTCCCGCTCACCTCCAGCACTAGGATGAGCGGCATCAGGACAGGTGGAGGGCAGCAGGTGTAGCGCTGGGCGTAGAACCGCCGATCTGCATCCTCAGTCAGGTAACCCCGGGCCAGGCGCCGAACCATGCGCCGGAAGCACGTGTCAGGTCGGGGGTCACCGCCACTGCGCAGAATCACACTTCCGGTCCATACTTCTCCTTCCATTCTCGATTCCACCGCCAAACGGAAGCTGGGGTTGCGCCGGTTGCTCAGCTGAAAAAAAGAAGGATTTAAGAATGTATCATGCACCTATGGAAACTCACTAGGATACACGAAGATACATTCAGAGAAAGCAAAGCAAAGAACCCTAAAAAATCCACATTTTTGTTGTAGATTCATTGTTTTTTGTTTTTCTGGGTACCACTTTATGTCACAGAGATTTTTCTGCGTGAAATTCGGGCTGCTCTCCTCGGGGAGAGCGCGTCGCCACAAAGTGCAGCACCTACCCATTTTTTTTTCTTTTTCCTGCATGCAACGATTCCAAAATCCTACATTCAGGCCAAATAAAAATGGAAAACTGCAACAAGAGGGATAAGGTTACGCAAGACATTCAGTATTATCAAAGAAATAGCATTTACATTTTTGCATAAAAAGAGAAAGTTTTTTTTAAAGAATTTGTCATTGAGGAAAAGTAAAAAGGTAAATTGTTTCATTCCAAAATTGTTTTAATGAGTACACATATAACGTGAACTAGGTGATGGCAGATCTTTTGACCCCCCCCCCCCCCATTATACCAGTGCTGTTTTCTTCATATATGTAATTCATTTTGGGGTTTATTGTTTCTTGTTTGAAACCATAAAGAGAAATGTCAAGTGATATATTGTAAGCTGCCTGCATATAAGTCATAGATGAGGAGTTTGTCAATCGCTCAACCAGCCATGATGACTTTTGAGCGATGATATTTTTTTCCAAGGCGGAAAAGATAATTATGGCGGCGACATTACAATTAAGGTTACAACGTAGATTATAAAACCAGGAGAAAAAAAATTGATTAATCTATTCTCTGTAAAATCAATTTTTCAAAATTAATGTTCCAGAAAGGCGGAAAAAACTGTTGGAAGAAAAAGTAAAACAAACAGTGTTAGGCAAAATGTTACATTGAAATATTCATTTTAAAAAACAATTGTAATATAAAAACACACACACACACAAACAGGATAAATCTTTGACCTGATCATTCTAACTGATAATTAGATTTTTCCTGGCTGCAGATTAAACAAAAATAACCTCTTTTTGAGCAGTTAGTTCAAGCTAGAATCATTCAAAATGTATCTATCGAGTTGACAGCTACATCTAAGGAAAGATATGTATGGATTCAACAAAAAAAGAAGCAATTACGTCCTCTGAAAAGAAGGGCAGAAAGAAAGAAAGCAAAAAAAGACAGACGATAGATAGATAGATAGATAGAAGACAGATAGATAGATAGATAGATAGATAGATAGATAGATAGATAGATAGATAGATAGATAGATAGATAGATAGATAGATAGATAGATAGATAGATAGATAGAACGAAAGAACGAAAGAAAGGAGAAAGGAAGACAGAAAAAAGAAAGAAAGAGAAGAAAGGAAGAAAGAAGAAAGAAAGAAAGAAAGAAAGAAAAGAAAGAAAGAAAGAAAGAAAGAAAGAAAGAAAGAAAAGACAATCTGCAGAAAAGTCGACTTCGATGCGCAATCATGAACAGAATCAAGCAGCAGCATGTTTCAGCAGTATGGATTTCATACATTTTCTTATACCTCAGCTTCCTAATGTAGTTTTTTGATTTTGTAGTCCTCAGATTACAAGATTGTAAGTTGAAAAAAGAAAACACTCAGCAAAGTAATGTACAAAAATCAGCATCATTTTCTGTTTTGTCTTGTTTAACTTTTGAGCAGTCCTAAAAGTGGTTCATCTAATGGCAAATTTTATTCCCCCCCAAAAGGAACTTGTCAGTAAGATAAATACTATTGCCCCAGAAAAAAAAAACAACTTACAAGATTTGATAACGACAGTAGAAACATTCACAAAATAATCGGTTATTTGGCTAAAAAAATTGAAACAAGCATGATATAAAAAAAAACAACACCAAAAAACAAACAAGAAAAACACACAACAAGAATCCCCGTCTCTGCAAAATTCAGTGAGCGGTAACTTCATAATCAACATGAACAAAAAGGCCTCCTTTATGAAGAGAATGAAAACAAACTGGATAAGATTCAAAGGAAAAAAAAATAGGATAGAAGGAAGATGAGAAAGAGGAAAAGAAAAAGAAGCATGCTAAAAAAGATTTTAAAAATAAAGAGAGGAAAAGGAATTGAATGAGGAGGAGTTAACAAGGTGGACAGTTTTTGCTGAAAACAAAGAGAAAGTAAGAGAAAAAGAATGAAAAGACAGGATGATGAATTGACGAAATGGATAGGACAAAAAGAAGCATGGTAAAAGCATGGGGGGCATGAGTTAGTTAAAGATTTTGTTAAGCAGAAAGAAGAAAATAAGAAACAAAATGAAAAAAAAACCGAAAACGAAAAAAGAGAAAGTGATTAAAAAGAGGTGCTAGTTTAAGAATAGAGAGAGAAGAGAATGAGAGAGAAAAGAGAGAGAGAGAGAAGAGAAGAGAGAAGAGTGATAGAGAAGAGAGGTGAGAAGAGAGAGAGAGAGAGAGAGAGAGAGAGAGAGAGAGAGAGAGAAATAGTATTAACACTTTGTTGCTGCTGTTGCCTCTACTGCTATTACCACTTCTAACTTTACTAATACAACACCAACAACAACTACTGCACAGTATATTCATCTTCTGTCATCCCACTGATTTCAGAGACAATTTTAAAATACTTTCTGAGAAGCAATGAGAAAACCCGCTAGAAAATGCATACAGTGGGATTCAAAGGCGACTGCAATCTGTTTAAAGAAAAAAATGCAATGGATTGTAAGTATAACTACGTAGCAATGCAGTTGAAACCTCCCCGTGATGTCTTCCTAATGAATAGCAGATCAAGGCATCAATGCAGATAAAACTTCTTATCTGACGTGTCTTAACTCAGTTAAGCCCAAGAAGATGTAGAACATAAATCCACGGGGGACTCTGAACGCCAACGGGTTAAGCCTGAAGGATTAAGGGAAGGAAAGGTATAATCCCCAGGGCTGTGCTTTAGGGACAGATGGGATCGATCTGTATAAATTCATTCCTGAAACAGCGTCGTAAATTCTGACACAAGCTGGAAGAGAACTAGGCACTGTGTGATTTCATTGTCTGCGATATTATTATTAGTTATAACCCCCCAAAAAAAACAACAACAACAAACAAAACAATTAACAACAACAACAAAGTCTTACAATTGTAGTATTTTATTCGGCTACATACAGTTAGAAACTCGACAACAGTGCTAGTATCCATTTGGCAAAAGAAGGCGAGAGTTTTGATAAAAATGTTATAGAAATTCTGAGGCAAACTACATTTCTTTTTTTCTTTTTCTTAAAGAAAGCAGAATCTAAACGTTGTTTTGATGCAGTTCTGTTACGTAGTTTTCTGAAGAATGAAGTCTTTGGTTTGAAAATACTCCATTGGGCGTAGAAAGCTGACTGAAATGCCAAGAGATGGTTCTTAATTGTTATGTACTTTCTTTGATGAACTAACTATTTGTTTTGCAAAACAGTCCAGTGTATGTAGTACGCAGATCAAAATGCCAAGAGTTGGTTCCTATTTCTCATGAATCACATATAGACAAAGCACATGTTGGCTCAGGAAGCAAGTTGGCTTTCTTTTATGCTACTGAATCATTTAAAAACAATTTTCATTTCCAGTACAAAAGTTCCATATCAAAAGAGAAACCCCTTTTTCACAATCACCATGGATCAAACAAACATCGTAGGCTACAGTAACGCATAGCGGAAACATCTAGAGCTTCTTAGGATTCCGTATAATATTCTGAAACCTTCATGGGCAAGCAAACATAATGAAATCTACAGGTAATGACAGTTCCAAACAAAAGTAATATCCCATCACCAATGCATGTATCATTAAGCAAAGAATAGCATTCATAGAAATCTTTGCTCTAAAAAACAAAATCAGAATCTGTAACAAGTTCGTATTTTCAATTCTGACTGTAATCTTACTTATAACTACCAAGTTCAGGTAGCTGGATTGAGGGTAGCTACATTGTATGCAAAGACATGCCACACACATATAATTGTTCGTTGACACACTTAACCCAGCACAACACACGCACGCGCGTATGGACGCAAACACACACGCAAGCACGTACGCATACACACACGCACACCCACACCCACCCACCCACCCACCCACCACACACACACACACACACACACACACATTGTGCTGGCAATTTGAAGACCTGAGTTCGAGTCCGGTCGATGAGATTTTTCTCCTGGAGTTAACATCAGTGCTGACTCCACTCTCCCCAAAAGTCCTTCGGATGAGACTTTAAACCGAGGCCCCGTGTGCGAACGCACGCAGAACATCTTGCGCACACGTTAAATCCTGTTCCGCTTTTCGTAAGAGTATGCCATCGTGTGCCGATGGGAACAGATGACATTTACAAAACTGCATACACACAGGGACTGGATGTAAAAAAGCGCAAGAGTGCTTATCCCATTATCCTCGATATAAAAGAATAAATCAAATAAATCAAATCACACGCAAAAGAGACATCTTCCATACCCCATGACAATACATTTTTTACACGTCGATGTCCCAATAAACAACACCCATCCACCAACAGAATATCAGTCCCACAGACCTGTTACTCTTCCTGTGACACCTAGGAAGGACTGTGACCTCATTTGGGTCTCTCCATCTACAAACAGTCTGTCTATCATGGAGAAACTCCTGTCTGTATCTGTGTTTTAGTGTCTTTAGTCGTCAGCCCCCTTCCTAACCTTCTGAGCTTTCGTGTCACTGCTATCCGATATCACTCCACCCTGATCCATCTCTTTTTGTGCGACAAGGTGAGGATAAAACGATCCTAAAGTGTTCCAGGTTCAATTCTTAGTGATATCTAGTAGGACAGGAATGGGAAACTATTACATCTTCTCTAGGTCAAATTATATTTAAATCTGTATTATCTTCATGTGGACCTTTTGGAGGTAACCAAAAACAACATTAACGATCTGATCATCACTTATTTTTACACGAGCTGAACATGAATGAATGTTTTGCGTATTTCTCGAAACAGGAGGAGGACATAGGCCACTACTCCACAGTTTCATGCACATAGATAGCTGTTTTTATTTTAACACCAGCGCCAGCATTTTTAGGAATGGAAGGGCAGAAAAATGTAGGCAGCTTTGGTAGAGTGTTACATTTTATAGGACATTTCGATTCATTACTCCTGACAGACACACAGAAAGACGCACAGATAGAGAGAAACTAACAGTCTGACAGTCAAAAATAGCTTTGAATGATTCAGCTGTAATCTCCCTTGATTCGCCGATTGATGCTCCGACCTTGGTAAAGCAAAAACATGTAGCAGGAAAACGACGAAAATAAGAAAAAAAAAAAGAGGAAAGCAAAAAGAGGTTCAAACAGATAATAAAGAGGGCTTTAAGGAAAGAAAATAAATAAAGAAAAAAAGCTGAGACTGATTAACGACAAGGAAAAATAACAAGCTGCGGCATACCAAAGCTGTCTTCTGAAGCTGGATCTTGTCATGCTTGAAAAAGTCCTTCTTTCGTCTCTCCCCATCTTCTTCTTCTTTTACTCCATCTCTCTTTAATCTTTCTTTCCACCTTTTCTCTTTCTGTGCTACCTCAATGCACCACTCTTCCTCGTTTCGTAATCACCCCCCCCCTCTCCTCTCCCCCTCTCCCCACACCCTCTTTTTCTTTCTCGGCTGATTTGATGTGCCAGCCCGTTTTCTGGGACTTTCCCTAAAGATGTTGAATTCCGTTGGGGTTCCCTGCATCGTATGTCTGGTAACGCCGACACCAAAAAATAATGCTACTTCTTTCGGTCTTTCTTTTACATGATAAATGAGTGAAATGAATGTTTCATTTCCAGACCAACAGTCTTGATTAAAGTAGCAAAGCGGAATAAGAGAGGAAGAAAAAAAATCTTTGAATTTTGAAGTCTCTGAAATCGATAGTGTATGACTTTGCAATAATTTTTGTTAACATACACTACAGCATGCATGAAGCCCAAGACATGAAATGCATTTGCTTATTTTTCCGTTCCTCGGCTAGAAAATAAATGAAACAGGACAGGCCTTGACATGACAATGACAACAGGCGAAGAAAGACCATTCTGAATTAGTGTGTCACACAACACGTGCACCACCCTCAGTACACCCCTCTCTCTCCCCCCCCTCTCTCTTCACACACACACCACACACACACACACACACACGCACACACCACGCAACGCACGCACGCACGCACGCACGCACGCACCACGCACACACACACACACACACACTGCCCCTTCTTAATGGTCGTCTAGGTCCAGATACTGATGATGGCAGTGATAACACAGTTTTGTAACTGAGCTTTTTGAACTACTGTTACTACTTCTACTGTGCGGCTCCTCCTCCTCCTCCTCTCCTCCTCCTCCTCTCTACCTACTCCTACTCTCTCACTACTCTATCTACTACTAACTACTACTACTACTACTACTACTACTACTACTACTACTACGTATGACAAAATTATTTAAAAAAAAAAAAAAAAAAAACAGCACGCACACAGATGTCGTGTTTAGACACCATCCCTGAGGAAAAATCGGGGAGTTGGAGTCCCCAGGGCGCTTGGGGCTGTATATATATATATATAAAACCAAATGGGCAGGCGCTGCACTTGTGGCGATGGGCTCTCCCCGTGGGAGTAGCACGAATGCCACGCAGAGAGGTCTGGTGTAATATAAAGTTGGCATAAAAAAATAAAATAAAACTACTACTACTACTACTACTACTACTACTACTACTACTACTACTACTACTACTACTACTACTACTACTCTGCTGCTGCTGCTACTGCTGCTGCTACTGCTGCTGCTGCTGCTTTTACTA
>CM060318.1:80017102-80019602 GCA_030674155.1 Stramonita haemastoma
TCTGATGTTTCTCTGTTGTGTGTCTTTGTGGTGTAGTACTCTGACGAGGCGATCAAAAATTCTGTTTTCAAGATTTTTTGTTTTTTTTAGTAGATTTTAAAGTCTTTCATTATGGGGATAATGAATAAGCCCTCGAATGCCTTTTAAAAGAATATGTACACGCTGATTTGTGACCTTTGTCATCTGTTCCCACTGGCACACTATAACCTAGTCTTCCGAAAGTGGAATATGTTTTATCTTGTGCGCAAGATTTTAGAGGGAGTGTATGTATTTTTTTAAAAAGTTTATTATGGCCCTTAGCCTATAGGAGGGGCATGCCCATATTTTACATACACACGTACGCAAACAATCGTCATGTGCACACATTTTAAGAGAGAGGGGAGTGGGGTAAGGAGGGAGGAGGTGAAAAAGTAGGAGAGAGACAGATACAGACATTAGAGAGAGAGAGACAGAGACAGAGAGAGACAGACAGAGACGGACAGAGAGACAGAGACAGACAGACACAGGGACAGACAGACAGACAGACAGAAAGACAGACAACTAAAACCTGCTCTCACTGATTCAGCAGTAATCTCCCATGGTCCACCAAAGGCATGACTAATTCTCAGAATACAGCGTAGCAAGAACACGTAGCAGGAATCGAGGAAGCGAAGACAGGAAAGGAAGAAAAATAAAATAAGCAGAAAAGAAGGATAAAAAGAAGAAGGGGACTCAAACTGAAAAATAAATAAAAGAAAGAAAAAGACATGAGAATGATTAACGATGACGAAAAATAACAAGGCGACGGCACACCAAAGTCCATTCCTCTTCAGGCTGGATCTTTTAATGCTGGAATATATTCTTTCTCTTCTTTTCCCCCTACCATTTTCTCCTCTTTTCTCCATTTCTCTTTAATCTTTCTGTCTTTTTTCCCCCTCTCTCTTTCTACACTACTACCTCCTCAATGGCCCAGTATTTTGCTTCTTGTAATCATCCCGCTCTTTTTCCTTTCTCCGTGGCTTTAATGTGTCAGGCAATTTTCTATATTTTCTCCCAAAGGGGCTAAATTCAGCGGGGGTCATTTTTCTTTGTAGGATGTTGAATAAGAGAAACAAAAAAAAAGCGGGAAAACACGCGAATTCTTCCTGTCTTTATTTCATGTTGAATAATGGGTAAGATGAATGCCATTTTTTTTAGGCAGCATTCTTCGTTACATCACGGCGCAGGATCTTTGTCGAACACTCAGACAGCAGCTATTGTTGTCTGTGCAAGATAAGATTCTAAAGCATAGATTACATTTCTTTTAATCTTAGAGCCTGTCGAAATGGAAAATGCATGATTAAAGTGTATTTGATAGCATGTTTGATGTGTATTCTAGGATGTTTGTAACCCCAAGATATGCAACGTAAACTCTGAACATTTGAATATCAGTGTTAACATTAAACATGGGATCTACAATAGAGTGAGAATGTTTTCGTTGTTGGGCGCTCTCCAGCTTAAAGCCCACACTGTTTCCTATCCAGGGGGACGGGATAGTCTGGTGATAAAGAAGATGCTTTTCACGATCTGACGGCCCAGGTTCGAGCCACCACCGAGACACCCATTCAAAGGGATTTTCCCTTGCACTAGAGTTAAAATCAGTTCCAGTTCCGACTCCACTCTCTCGAAAGTCCTCCGGATGAAACTATACGCCGTATTCCCATCTGAAAACGCACACAGAAGATCTTGCGCACAGGTTAAAACATGTTCCGCCTTT
Source organism: Stramonita haemastoma (assembly GCA_030674155.1). NCBI lineage: Eukaryota > Metazoa > Mollusca > Gastropoda > Neogastropoda > Muricidae > Stramonita > Stramonita haemastoma. The sequence continues at coordinate 80,018,838 of CM060318.1, forward strand.
CTGAAGAGTAGGTCACGCTATTGAGCGCCCGTGGGAACGGATGAAAAAAAATTGAGAAAACTGCATGGACATTGGAATTGGAATTTAAAAAAAAAGCACACGAGTACTAATGCCATTATCCTCGAAAAAAACATTTATGAAGAAAAAAGATCATAGATTACAGAAAAAAACCCTGTTAATCTCCGTATAACCAGGGTGCATTACAAACCTCTGGAAAGACATTTCAACAAAAATACAGCTTTCTATGAAGACATGACAACAACAAAGAAAATTGGTGCCAAAGTATAGAATGAATTCTGTACATTTTGCAAACCGTGGACTGATTTACGATTTCACAGTACACTCAGATTAATGCGCAGTCTTTCGGGGAATAGACCATCGTCGAAGTAAATGACCAGTGTGAGAGACACATCAGATGAAGTCACAAAGCAAAATGTACATTATTTTCTCTATAACAATTTATCTATTACCAAGAACACTGTGCAATTTACAGAAAATATGCACATGGTAGTCCTGTCTTCTATCATTCTTGTAAAGAACCATCATGTTTGTGCTAGCAGGGTAAGGTTTGCTGTCAGAGACCAGCAAGTCATATGTAAAGGAGGTACAGGAGGTGTTTAATGTTTTGTTGAACGATTTAACTTCACATGGTAAGTTTACTTGTTACAGTGATGCCGCTGCTGCAGCTACTTCATCAGCAGTATCAACAGCAGCAGCTTCCACTAGCGCTACCGCTGCTACCACAACCACCAATACTCTACTACT
>CM060318.1:80024602-80032673 GCA_030674155.1 Stramonita haemastoma
GGAAGGAAAGAAGACAGAATAAACTACAGAAAGAACAAAAAATGTAGGAAGAGAGAAAGAAAGAAAGAAAGAGAGGAGACAGAGACGAGACAGAGAGCCAGAGATACAGAGAGAATGAATGAAAAGTGAATAAAAGAATGAATGATTGAATGGTGAATGAATGAAAAAAGGGAAATGAAAGAGGGGAGGGAGGGAGAGAGAGAAGAGGAGAGGAGAGAGAGAGAGGGGAGGGGGGGGGGGGGGAAGAAAAAGACAGAATAAAACAAAACAGCCCGATAGAAGGAATACAGAAAGAAAGGAAAAAGAAAAGAAAGAGAAAAAAGAAAAGAAAAAAAAGGAAAAGAAAGGAAGAAAGAAAAGGAAGAAAGAAGGAAGAGAGAAAAACAGGCAGAGACAAAACAAAAAGACTGAAAAAGAAAACAATAATATTAAAAAAAAAAAATTTTGAATGAGAGAAAGAAAGAGAGAAAAAAAAAATAAGAAAAAAGAAAGAAAACCCGAAAAAGAAAAGAAAGAACAATCACTGACCTGATCAAACAGAGGCTTCCCATTTCTGTAACAGAAGAAAGAAAACACCATTACATCAAATGGAGATTAAAGGGAAAAACCCAATTACCAAAAGTGCGAAAGAGAACAGGGGGGGGAAAAATAACAGAGAGAGAAAGAAAAGGGAGGAGAGAGAGGAGAGAGAGAGGAGGGGAGAGAGAGAGAGAGAGGGGAAGAGAGAGAGAGAGAGAGAGAGAGAGAGAGAGAGGAGAGAGAGAGAGAGAAGAAAGGAGAGGACAGACAGACAAAGCAGACAGACAGACAGCGCCCGAAGACAGCGACAGCAACCAGAAGACGACAAAGACAGCAACAGAGGGAACAGATCCCGGAAATAACTGAGACGAAGAACACAGACAGAAGCCCGCAGACAGGAAAACAGACAGACATACAGACACACTGAAATACAAACAGATCGACAGCAAGATGAAAGCTGTGAATAGACAAGCACAAAGAGATACAGAAAACCGAGCGGAAAAGCGCACACGCGCGCACTCACTCCCACCACACCACACACACACACAAAACACACACACACACAACACACCCACACACCCACACACACACCACACACCACACCACACGAATACACACACACACAACACAAAAACACACACCCACACACACCCACACACACCACAACACACCCCACACAACCCCGAATACACACACACGCACACGCAACCGCACACCACACACACAACACACACACAAACACCCCACAAACACACACACAGCACGCCCCACACACAGGTCATACAACATACACACACATACATACACACACATACACAAAACACACACACACACACACACACACACACCACACACACACACACACACAACACACACACACACACAAACACACAACACACCCCACCACAAAACCCAAACCTGAGGGCAAGCGGGTTTAAGTTAAGAAATTTTAAAGTGGAAGGGCTTTCGAAGAGATATACCAGGATCATTCCATCCAATGTAACGGGCAGTGTAGAAACAACACAACACCACAAAATAAATTAGAAATGAAATAAACATTTGAACAAAAAAAATTAAAAAACACTAACTGCCCCGTTCCTTTTGTTTTCTCTTTGCCTTCAGTTTTTTCTCTGCAAGTGTGGGGTCAAAGTGTGTGGGCAAGTCAAAATCAAAAGGATCTTTATCGGGTAAAAATTAAGTTTACACAACTTTTTTTTTTATCCTGCCACAGAAAAAAATCAAAAGTTGACTTCTAAAACATTCAAAGACAAATACCGCTTGTTGAAAAAATTTAAAAAAATAAGGGTTTCAAAAATTGGTGTGTATGTGGTGTGTAGTGTGTGTGTTGTTGGTGTTGTGTGTGTGTGTGTGGGGTGTGTGTGTGTTTGTGTGTTTACTTTTGTGTGTGTGTGTATGTGTGTGTGTGTGTGTGGTGGTTTGTTTTTGGGGGTGTTGTTTTGGGTGTGTGTGTGTGTTTGGGTTTGTTTTTGTTTGGTGGTGTGGTGTGTGTGTGTGGTGTGTGGTGGTGTGTACGCGCGCGTTTTTTTTTCTTCCGACTGTCAGTGTCTTCATTTTGTCTCTGTGTCTTTTTTCTGTGTCTGTGCTTTTGTGGTTCCCCCCACCCCCCCCTCCCTTCTCCCCTCTCTCTTTTCTCTCTCTCTCTCTCTCTCTCTTCTTGTTGTTGTTGTCTGTTCTCTGTTTGTCCCCCCTCTCGTGTCTCTCTCTCTGTCCTTTTGTCTCTTCTTCTTCTTCCCTTCTCTTCTCCCTTCTCTCTCCTCTTCTCTCTCTCTCCTCTTTTTTTTTCATAACCCCCCTTCCCCCCTTTATTCCCTTCTCTGTCTGTCTGTTGTCTGTCTGTCTCTCTGCCCCCGTTTCCCCTTTTTTTGTTTTTTCCCCGTTTTTCCCGTCTTTTCTCTTCTTTTTTTTTTTTTCCGGCTTCTCTCTTTTTTTCCCCCCTTTTTCTCTCTTTCTCTTTCTTCTCTTCTCTCTCTCTCTCTCTCTCTCTCTCTCTCTTCTTTTCCTCTCTTTCCCCCCCTCTCTCTCTCTTCTTCTCTCCCCTCTCTCCTTTTCCCCTCTCTCTTTTCTCTTCTCTCTCCCCATTTTATCTCTCTTTTTCTCCTTCCCTTTTTTCTCCATCCTTTATGTCTTTCTCTCTCTCTTTCTCCCCCCCTTTTGTTGTTTGTCTGTCTATCTCTTTTTCTGTCTCTATATCTTTGTCCCCTGCTGTCTCCTTGTTTGTCTGTTTGTCGTCTGTTTGTTTTGTTGTTGTTTGCTCTTTCTCTCTCTCCTCTCCCCCTCTCCTTTCTTTCATTCTCGCGACTCTTTCTTTTTCCCGAATTATTTCTTCCTTTGTCCCTTTTGGGGGTAGGGGGGAAGAAAAACGGGGAATGAGAAAAACAAAAGGTGTATTTCCTTCCCCTTACAACATCAAAGGCAATCCCCCTCTGTATCTCTCTCTCTTTTCTCTCTCTCTCTTTTTTCTCTCTCTCCTCTCTTCTCTCTCTTCCTTCTTTCTCTCTCTTCTCTTCTCTCTTTCTTCTTTCTCTCTCTCTCTTTTCTCTCTCTCTCTTTATGCCCCGTGTCTCTTTGTATGTTTCCATCCCCCTTTTTTTCTTCTCCCCTCTTTTCCTTTTTTTTCCATTTTACGAATTTTCCTGGCTTTTTCTTTTCCCACCCTTTTTTGGTGCACAGAAGATCAGAAAATGAGAACGTGATGGTATGTTCCCCTTCCTTCCTCTTTTAAAAATAACCCCCTTCGTCATCTCTTCTTGTCTTGTTTTTCTGTCTCTCCTGTCTCTCTTCTGTTTGTCTGTTCTGGTATGGCTATCGATGTTGATTTTTGTTCAATTTCTGTCTGTCTGTCTCTATCCGTCAGTCGTTGCGTGCAGCCTGTCCGTCTGTTGTTGTCTTGTGTCGACTGTTTGTATGTCCGTTGTCTTTCTGTTGTCTATTGTCCGTCTGTCTCCCCTTCTACCGTGCGTGCTCCGTCCGCATCCGCCCCCCCCGCCCGTCGTCTTCGTCTGCCCGTCCGTTGTTGTCTGTTGTCTGTCTGTCTGTCTGTCTGTTGTTGTCTGTCTGTCTGTTTTCTGTCGTCTGTCTGTCTGTCTGCTGTCGTCTCCTCTCCCCCTTCTCTTCTCTCTCTTTCTCTCTTCTTTCTCCTCTTCTCTTCTCTCTCTCCCTTTTTTCCCCATGAAACTTTTATTTTATTTATTACTCTTTAACGAGTTGGGTTTGGGAAAAAAGAAAACTTGAAAAAAAATTTTAAAAAGACCCTTCATCTTTTATTTTATTCGTCTACTGTCTTTCAATTCCTTTTTTTTTTCGGAAAAATTGTTGTTTTATTTTCTGTTTCTTTTATACATTTTGGGGTTAAAACAAAGTTGTTTATATATAAACAAAAAAAACCCAAGACCAAAAAAGCATCGGCAAATGGAAACACAATTTAGAAGTAATCTACTCATGTACGCAATATAGCATTCATTGACGGTAGTAATCCCTATATGAAAAAAGAAGAAGAAAGGAAAAGGGGGAGGGAAAACAATATGACAAGTTCAACGTCAAAATCAATAAAATGTTTTTTGGAAAAAAAATGACATGTTTATAAAAAAAAGAACACATGACATGAAAAACGATTTTCATCCTTTGTTTCCATTATCCATGCAAAAAAAAAAAAAAATGGGAAAAAAAATACAGAAAAAAACGTCAAGCACACAAGCCAACAGGGAAAAGAAGAAAATACAATCGTCAAAAAAAAAGTACAAAAACAAACAAACAAGAACATACCAAACAACAACAAAAAACCCCCGTGTCTTGAAGACGGAAAAAAAAAAAAAGAGCTAAAATAAATTTTTTAGAAAATATAGTTTGTCATTTTGTTCTTTCTTTTTGTTTGACTAAAACTGTCTGTTGTCGTCCCCTGTCTGTTGCCTGTTGTCTTTTGTCTGGTTCCCCCCCCTTTTTTGCGTTTGTCTGCATTCGTCTTTTTTCTCTGTTAGTTCACTTCTTGGTGATAAAGACAGAAGACAGAAGATGAAGAGAGGAAGGGGGGAGAAAGAGAGAGGAGAGGGAGAGAGAAGAGAGAGAGAGGGGGAAAAAGAAAGGGGAAAGGAGAGAAAGGAGACAGCGGGGCAGACAGACAGCAGACAGACGAAGACAGACGACAGACAGACAGACAGACAGAAGACAGAAAAACAACAAAGGCAAAAACAGAATTTTCGACAGACAGAAAGACAAACAACCAAACAAAAAGACAAGCCACGAAGTAAATGAGGGAAAATGACACTGTTCCTTTCTCATGGTCATTGGGGGGGGGGGGGAAAAAAATTTTGGGCCTCGCTAACAATCCCCCCCTTTTGTGAATAAAAACCCCCCCCTTCATTTTCCCCCCCCCCAATTTCCCCCCATGCCCCCCCCTCTAGCCCCCCCCCCCCCCCCAGTTGCCCACCCCCCGTTAGGTCTCGGAGGGGGGACGGCAATGCCCAGGCGGTTTAAAAAACCCCCGGAAAGGGGCCACAAAGTGTTTTTTTTTCAGACGCTGCCAGAGACTAATGACTTTGTTCCTAGGGCTGGCCTTTTGCCCACAGTTGTTGGGCCCCCGATTAAGGGGTGCCTGCTGCCGCCCCCCTGCCTCTTGTTACCTCCCTGTTGATTCGATGTCTGCCGTCTACCTGTCTGCCGTTTCTGCCTGTTTACCGGCTGCCTTCTGCCGCCGCCTGTCTGCCGCTTGTCTGTCTGCAAGTCATGAAAGTAGATTTCGACGGGGGCTTTTTTTAAAAATTTTTTTTTTTTAATTCAGTAATTTTAAGAAAATTTTAGGGGGGGTAGGTGAAACATTTTGTTTTAAATCTTTTTCCAAAAATTCAATTTTTTTTAACCTCGTAAAAACATTGTTCTTTTTTGCCCCCCCCCGGGTTTTTTTTGTCGAATACGTCAAACCCCGAAAATTGGGGGCTCTTTTCCCGGTTAGAATCTACAGTTTTTATTTTTCACCGTTTCAACCAAGCCCCCTTTCCTAAAAAAAAAAAAATTTTAAAACCTCAGAATCAAGGGTTAAAGAAAAGTTAATCAAGTCAAGTTAATTCAGTAAGTAAGTTGTTGCGGTAGCGCAATGCCCCGGGGGTTTTTTCGTACCAAAAAATCAAAGTTCTACAACTCACATTCGACAAACTGATCCCCGGGTATTTCCCTTTTTGGGTAGGGTGATGAGATACTGGTGTCGATAAAGTGGCCCCAAAGATAAAAGATGGAAATAAAAGGCAAATTCTTTGTTGCCGAGCAAAACTAGCGCTAAACTGGGTTCAAGAGATTCAAGGGCTTTTAACTGTATCAAAGATTCCTTAAAAACCCCAAGAACCAAAAAACCCAATCATAATGTCTCATGAAATAGGGGAAGAGTAATTTGTTGTGAAACAACATCAAAAAAGAAAAAAGGGGTTTGTATAACTTTAGTACACGTTTTTTTATTTTGCTAAATCAAGGTGATGTATTTGTTTAAAATGGGTAAATTGGGGTTTTTCAAAAAAAAGGTTCACACAATTAGTTTTTTCTTGAAGAAAATAGAAAGTAAAAGTTTTTTTTTTTAAAAAAAAAAATTTTTCAAAACGGGTAAAAAAATTTTTGGGGGGGTTTTTCCCCGGAGCAAGTGTGCTTTGTGTACTGGACATGTCGTGCATTTTTGGGGGGTTAGTGGTCTGGGGTAACGCCCCCGCATATAGAGCAAAAATCGGGTTTAAAAATGTGTAGGGTCGTTCCGTTTTGCTCAAAAAATCTTCCCCCCCCATTAGACGGGGGTGGGGTCTGCGTACTGTCTTTTGGATGGGGAAAAAAAACCCCCGGGGGCCTTTTTTCAAATCATTTGTGCATGTAAAAAAACCCCGGAAAGAAGGAGGTCCCAAAAATTCTGCAGAAAAAAGCCCTTGATGGGAAAAAAAATGCTATAACTGACAGAAAAAATGTTGGATGCCGTGCTCTTGAGGCACGCGCTTTCGGGGAAAGCCCCCCGAATTTCCGCAGAGAAAGTTTTTTTATTTTTTTTTCCCCTAAAAAAATTTACAAAGTCACGGGTAAAAACTTTAACAAACCACACACACACCACACACACACACACACACACCCCCACACACAACACCACCACCAAACACACATAAATATATATATATATAAAAATATTTATATATATAATTATATTTTTTTTTTATATTTATATAATATATATATTAGAAACCATTAAAACTTAAAGTACACAAAAACTCCTTTACCACCCTTCCCCCCCAAAAAAACCCCATCATAAATAAACACATTCTTAAACAGTTAGAGACATTTTTCATTTAGAAAATTTTGGAAAATATAACTTTTTTTTTTTTTAAAAAATCAAATTTTTTTTTTTAAAGGTATGTGCCCTTTAAACCTAGAAAAAAAAACCTTATAAGAAATTGGAAAAAAGTTTTGATAAAAAAAAAAATGTATTTGCCCACAACAAGAACAACAGGCCCTTCTCAATATCGGAACGATCAAAAAAAAGCCTTTTTCAGGTCCAAAACCATTTCCCCCCAAAGAACAGATAAGAGGAAGTGTTTTCCACTCCGGCCCTTTCAAGAATTTTTGTGAGAGAGAGAGGAGAGAGAGAGAAAGAGAGAGAGAGAGAAGAGAGAGAGGGGGAAAAGAGAGGAAGAGAGAGAAGAGAGAGAGGAAGAGAGAGAGAGGGGAGAGAGAGAGAGAAGAGAGAGAGAGAGAGAGGGGGTAGGGGGTGTGTGTTGTGCGTCTTTTTGTGTGTGTGTTTATGTGTCTGTATGTCTGCTGTCTCCCTTTTCTTCTTTTTTTATCTTCTTTTTGTGTTCCCCCCTTTTTTTCTCTCTCTCTTTTTCTCTCTCTTTCTGTTCTTTCTGTGTCTCTGTCTCTTCTGTCCTGTTGACTCTCCTTTCTGCGTGTGAAAAAGCACTCTCTTAAGTCGGGGGTTTTAAATCGTAAAAAAATTTACCCCCTTTATTCCAATGTCGTCTGTGCCCGAGGATGTGTTTCACACACACACACACACACCACACACACCCACACCACACACACACACCGCGCGGCGCGCGGGCGCGCGCAAACACCACACCAACACAAAAAAAACAAACAAACAAAACCCCAACCACCAAACACACACAAACACCCCCCATCAGCCCCTCCCACCACACAACTTTCAAAAATGAAACAAAAAAGCAAAGACGCTATCCCGTTTCATAAGTGCCTCATCTTGTGTGATGTTTTTAGGGAAGTATGAACAATTTGGCCTTAAGAAGCCCCCTTTGGGGTGAAAAAGGTGAAGGGAATGGGTTGTTAAGATTTTATTGTTGGGAGGGAAAGAAGGGGGGAGAGGGGGGAGGGGGGGAGGGGGAGAGGGAGAAAAAAGGGAAGGAGAAAAAAAAAAGGGGGGGGGAGAAGAGAGGGGGGAGAAAGATAAAAAAGGGGGGGAGAAAAAAAGGGGGGAGAGAAAAAAGGAGAGAGAGGGAGGAGGAGAGAAGAAGAAGAAGAAAGGGGGGGAAGAAGAAGGGGGAAAAAGAGAAGGGGGGGG
>CM060318.1:80032773-80047773 GCA_030674155.1 Stramonita haemastoma
AGGGGGAGGAGAGGGGAGGAAGGAAAGGAGAGGGGGGGGGAGAGGGGAGATGGGGAGGGGGGGGGGGGGAAAACCCAAAGGGAAGGGGGAAACCAAACAGAAGAAAAGACAGAAAAAGGGGAGGCCAGAGGGGCTTACAGACCACGAGAGATACGGACAGAGGGGACAGTACGGAGGAAAGGGGGTTAAAATTGGGACAAGAAAAAAAGGATACGGACGGTTTTGCAAAAAAAGGGAAAAAAAAAAAACGCAAGCACTCACAAAACACACACCACACTCACACACACTCACACACACAACACCCCAAAAGCAACACCACCACACACCCCACACACCACCCCAAACACACACACAAACACACACCACACACAAGCACACGCACACACCCACACCCCCCCGGGCCACGCACACGTACACGCCCCACACCCAGCAAAACACAGAGTCATACCACTACACCACACTTACAACCCCCCACAACACACCACACCAAACCCACACACAAAAACACACAACACCCACACACACACACACACAACACACCACCACACACCCAACACACACCCACAAAAAACCTGAGGGCGGGGGGGTTTAAGTTAATGTAATTGTAGGGGGAAAAGGGGTTCGAAGGATTACCGGATCATTCACCTTTTTGGGGCGTGTAGAAAAAACCAACCAAAAAAAAAAAAAAAAAAAAAAAAAAAAAAAAAACCAAAAAAAAAAAAATTTTTTTTAAAAAAAAAAAAAAAATTTTAGTTTCCCCCTTTTTGTTCTTCTTTGCTTTTTTTTTTCCCTTGCTGTGTGTGTTTATGGTGGTTTAAGTAAAGTCAAAAGTCTTTTCGAGGGTAAAAGTTAAATTTTTACCCTTTTTTTTTCTTCCCTGCCATAGAAAAAAATAAAAAAATTGACTTCAAAACTTCAAAGACTTCCGCTTTTTGAAAAAATTAAAAAAATAAGGGTTTTGTCAAATATGTGTGTGGGTTTTTGGGTGTGTTTTTGTGTTGGGGTGGGGTTTTGTGTGTGGGGGTTTTGTTTTTGGTTGTGTGTGTGTGTTTGTTGGGGGTTTTTTGTTTTTTGTGTGTTTTTTGGGTTTTGTGTGTTGTGTTTTGTGGTGTGTGTTTTGGGGTGTGTGTGTATTTGGGGTGTTTTTTTGGGGGGTTGTTTGTGTGTTTTTTGTTTGTGTGTGTGTGGGGGTGGGTTTGTGTGTGTGTGTGTTTTTTTGTGTTTTAGGGGGGGGCGGTTTTTTGTTTTCCCCGGATGTCAGTTTTCTTCTTTTTTGTCTCTGTGTTTTTCTTCTCTGTGTCTGTGCTTTTGGGTTTAAAACCCCCCCCCTCTCTTCTCTCTCTCTCTCCTCTCTTCTCTCTTCTTTTTTCCCCTCTGTCTCCCCTGTCTGTTTTCTTTTTGTGTCTCTCTTGGTTCTCTCTCTGCCCCCTGTCTCTCTCTTCTTCTTTTTTCTCACTAATCCCACTATCCCTTCTACTCCCTGTCTCTGTCTGTTTTTTCTGTTTGTCTGTCTTTTTTGTCTCCCTGTCTCTCCTCTTTTGTCTATCTTTCTCCTTTTTTTTCCCCGTCTTTCTCTCTCTTTTTTTTTTTTTTTTTTCCCCGGCCTTTTCTCTTTTTTTCTCCCTTTCTCTCTTTTTTTTCTCTCTTCTCTCTCTCTCTCTCTCTCCCCCCTCTCTCTCCTCTCTCTCTTTTTTCTCTCCCCCCTCTCTCTCTCTCTTCTCTCTCCCCCCTCTCCCTCTCTCTCTCTCTCTCTCTCTCTCTCTCTCTCTCTCTCTCTCTCTCTCTCTCTCTCTCTCTCTCTATTTCTATCTCTCTCTTTCTCCGTCTCTCTCTCTCTCTCTCCATCTCTTTATGTCTCTCTCTCTCTCTCTTTCTCCCCCTCTCTCTCTCTCGTTGTTTGTCTGTCTATCTCTCTTTCTGTCTCTATATCTTTGTCTCCCTGTCTGTCTCTCTCTGTTTGTCTGTTTGTCTGTCTGTTTGTTTGTGTCTGTCTGTTTGTCTCTTTCTCTCTCTCTCTCTACCGCTCTCCTCTCTCTCTCTCATTCTCGCTGACTCTTTCTCTTCTCAGAATTATTTCTTCCTTTGTCCCTTCTTCTTGGTGTACGGAGGAGAGACATACAGGTAATGAGAAAAACGAATGGTAGTATTTCCGTTCCTTACAATCACTCAAAGGCAATCACCCTCTGTCATCTCTCTCTCTCTCTCTCTCTCTCTCTCTCTCTCTCTCTCTCTCTCTCTCTTCTCTCTCTCTCTCTCTCTCTCTCTCTCTCTCTCTCTCTCTCTCTCTCTCTCTCTCTCTCTCTCTCTCTCTCTCTTCTCTTTATGTCCCTGTGTCTCTTTGTATGTTTCCATCTCCACTTTTGTCTGTCTCTCTCTCTCTTTCCTTTTTCTCTGCCATTCTTAGCGAATCTTTCTCTGTGCATTGTCATTGCCCAGCCCTTTCTTGCTGCACAGAGAGATGCAGATAATGAGAACAGTGAATGGTACTGTTCCCCTTCCTTACACTCTCTTCAAAGTAATCACCTTCTGTCATCTCTCTCTCTGTCTCTGTTTTTCTGTCTCTGCCTGTCTCTCTGTCTGTTTGTCTGTCTCTGTGTATGGCTATCGATGTCTGACTGTTTGTCTCAATGTTTCTGTCTGTCTGTCTCTCCATCCGTCAGTCCGTCTGCTGCCTGCCAGCCTGTCCGTCTGTATGTATGTCTGTGTGTCTGACTGTTTGTATGTCACTGTCTGTCTTTCTGTCTGTCTATCTGTCCGTCTGTCTGTCCTTCTATCCGTGCGTGCATCCGTCCGTCAGTCCGTCCGTCCGTCCGTCCGTCTGTCTGTCTGCCCGTCCGTTCGTCTGTCTGTCTGTCTGTCTGTCTGTCTGTCTGTCTGTCTGTCTGTCTGTCTGTCTGTCTGTCTGTCTGTCTGTCTGTCTGTCTGTCTGTCTCTCTCTCTCTCTCTCTCTCTCTCTCTCTCTCTCTCTCTCTCTCTCTCTCTCTCTCTCTCTCTCTCTCCCTCCATCTTCCATGAAATCACTATTTTATTATATTACTCTTTACACGACGTTGAAGGTTGGATAAAAGAAAACTTGAAATGAAATCTTTAAATAAGATTCCTTCATCATTTTCAGTCTTTCATTCTGTCTACCTGTCTGTTCAATTCTCTATCTTTTTTCTGGAATTGTTGTTTTATTTTCTGTTTTCTTGTTATACATTTGGTTTAAACAAAGTTGTATTCATATACTAAACAAAAAAAAACCCCAAAATGACACAAAAAGCATCGGCAGAATAGGAAACACAAGTTTAGAAGCTGACATCATACTCATGTACAGCAATATAAGCATTCATATGACGGCTAGTAATCCCTATACTGACGAAAGAAGAAGAAAGGAAAATGTGACGGAACAATATGACAATAGCTTCAACGCTCGTAATCAATAAAATGTTTCTTTGGAAAAAAAAACATGACATGTTTATAGAAAAAGAACACATGACCATGAAAAACGATGTTTCATCCTTTGTTTCCACACTTATCCATGCAAAAAAAAAAGAAAATGGGAAAAAAAGATACAGAAGCAAACGTCAAGCACACAAGCAGCAACAAGAGGAAGAAGAAAATATCAATCGTCAAAAAAAAAGATACAAAAACAAACAAACAAGCAACATACGCAAACCAACAACAAAAAACCACCGTGTCTCTGAAGACTGGATAAAAAGAAAAGAGCATAAAATAGAATTTAGAAAATATAGTTCTGTCATCATTGTTCTTTCACTTTGTTTGCATCTCTACCTGTCTGTCTGTCTGTCTGCCTGTCTGTCTGCCTGTCTGTCTGTCTGTCTGTCTGGCTTCCTGCCTGTTTGCGTTTGTCTGCATGTCTGTCTCTCTTCTCTGTTAGTTCACTTCTTGGTGCATAAAGACAGACAGACAGACAGATGACTGAGAGAGAGAGAGAGAGAGAGAGAGAGAGAGAGAGAGAGAGAGAGAGAGAGAGAGAGAGAGAGAGAGAGAGAGAGAGAGAGAGAGAAGACAGACAGACAGACGACAGACAGACAGACAGACAGACAGACAGACAGACAGACAGACAGACAGACAGACAGACAGACAGACAGACAGACAGACCAGAGACAAAGACAGACATACGACAGACAGAAAGACAAACAACCAAACAAACAGACAAGCCACGAAGTAAATGAGGGACAATGACACTGTTCCATTTCTCATGGTCACTTGGGGGGGGGGGGGGGGACAAAAATGGTCCTCTGCTACTACAACTACTGCCCCCTTTTGTGAATAACAAACCCTCTACCTTCATTCTTCCCCACCCCCAATTCTCTCCTATGCCCCCTACCTCTAGCCCCCCCCCCCCCCCCAGTTGCCTACACCCCACAGTTAGGTCTCGGAGGCAGACGGCAATGCCCAGAGCGGTCCTGAAATGCACCGGAAGGCCGACAAAGCTGTTCTTTTTGCAGACGCTGCCAGAGCACTAATGACTATTGATTCCTAGGGACTGGCCTCTTTGCCCACAGCTGTGTCTGGGCCCGAGATGTACTCAGGGGCTGCCTGTCTGCCCCTGCTGCCTGCCTGCCTGCTTGTCTACCTGCCTGCCTGTCTGACTGTCTGACTGTCTGCCTGTCTACCTGTCTGCCTGCTTGTCTGCCTGTCTACCGGTCTGCCTGTCTGCCTGCCTGCCTGTCTGCCTGCTTGTCTGTCTGTCACAGTCATGAAAGTAGACTTTCAGACTGGTGTCTTTTTTTAAAATTTTTTTTTTTTAATTCAAGCTAATTTGAAGAATTTGAGGCAAGGATAGACGTGAAACAGTTTCAGTTTTAACATCTTATAACAAATTACAATTTTTGTAACCTCTGTGAAGGATAACTATTCGTTCTTGTTTTAGTTGACATGCGGGTTTTTCTTTGTACGAATACTGTCAACCAGCGAAAATCTGGGAGCATCAGTTCTAAGGATATAGAATCTACACACTTGACTGATTTACACCGTTTCATTATCCAAGACCCTTTTCCTAAAAAAAAAGTATTGCAATGCCTCAGTAACTCAAGGAGTTAAAGAATAAGTTAATCAAGTCGAGTTAATTCAGCTAAGTAAGTTGTTGCGGATAGCAGCAATGCCATGGTGGTTTCTTTACGTCAATGATCCAAAAAGTCCATTGTTCTACACCTGCACATTCTGTAGCAAACTGATCCATGGTGTAGTTACCATTGATGAGATAGGGATAGATGAGATACTGGTGTCGATAAAGTGGCCCGTAAACGATAACAGAGATGGAAATGAAAGGCAAATTAGCTTTGTTGCCGAGCAAAACTAGCGCTAAACTGGGATTCAGAGAGATTCAATGGCTTATTAACTGTATCAAAGACTTCCTTATAAAACCAAGAACAAGATAATCACATCACTAATCGTCTCATAAAAAAACTGGAAAAGTAAGTTGTTGTGAAACAATCACTCAAAGAAAGAGAAAAGAGTTGTATCACTTTAGTACACGATTTTTATTTTGCTAAATCAAAGGTGCATGTATTTGTTTAAAATGGAGTAAATCTGGGTTTTTCAAACAAAAGTGTTCACACAATTAGTTATTTCTTGAAGAAAATAGAAAGTAAAATGTTTGTTTTTTTAAGAAAAAATTTTACAAAACAGAGTAGAAACTTTCTGGGTTGTTTTCCAGGAGCAAGTGTACATTGCTGTACATGGACATGTCTTGTAGTTCGGAGGTTCAGTGGTCTAGAGGTAACGCACCTGCCATAGAGAGCGAAAACTCCGGGTTTCAAGTGTGTAGGTGGCTCGATTCCCGTTTGTGCTCGAAAACTCTTCCCCCATCCATTAGACCATGAGTGGTGGTCTGCGTACTAGTCTTTTGGATGAGGACAATAACCGAGGTCCCTTTTGCAATACTCATTTAGTGCATGTAGAAAAACCCACGGCAAGAAGAGAGCTGTCCCTGAAAAATTCTGCAGAAAAAAGCCACTCTGATAGGAAACCAAAATGCATATTATACTGACAGAAAAACTGTTAGATGGCGTGCTCTTGAGGCGACGCGCTTTCCGGGGAAAGCAGCCCAAATTTCACGCAGAGAAAGCTGTTTTTATTTTGTTGTTACCATACAAAAATTTACTAACAGTCACGTGGTACACAACTTTAAATATCATATAATATATATATATATATTATATATATATATATATATATATATATGTATATATGATATATATATATATATTAGAACCATTTAAAACATTAAAGTACACAATAACATACCTACCCCCTTCCGCCCCCAACAAAATTCCACTCATAAAATATCAACATCATTCTTAAACAGCTTAGATGACATTTTTCACTTTAGCAAACTTTGACATATAACATTTTGTTTTAAAAAATCTAACTTTTTTTTTTAAAGGTATGTGACCTTTAAACCTAGAAAAAAACACCTTATTTAGAAATTAGGACACAAAAAGTTTTGATATAAAAAAGATGTATTTGCCCACAACAAGAACAACACTGGCCTCTCATCAATATCAGGAACGATCAATACAAAGCTCTTTTTCAGGTCAGAGAACCATTACCCAAAGAACAGATAAGAGGAGAGTGTCTTTCCATCTTCCGGGCCATTTTCTAAGAATTTTCTGTGGAGAGAGAGAGAGAGGAGAGAGAGAGAGAGAGAGAGGAGAGAGAGAGGAGAGAGAGAGAGAGGAGAGAGAGAGAGAGAGAGAGAGAGGGGAGAGAGGAGAGAGAGAGGAGAGAGAGAGGAGAGAGAGAGAGAGAGAGAGAGAGAGAGAGTATGGGTATGTGTGTGTGTGCGTCTTCGTGTGTGTGTGTTTATGTGTCTGTATGTCTGTCTGTCTCCTTTTCTCTCTCTCTTTATCTCTCTCTTTTCTTTTGTCTTCCTCTCTATCCTTTTTCTGTTCTCTTTTTCTCTGCTCTCTGTCTCTGTCTGACTCTCTCTTTCTGCGCTGCTGACAAAGCACTCTCTTAAGTCAAGGTGTTTATAAGATCGTGAAAACATTTATCCCATTTATTCCAATGTCTGTCTGTGCCTCGAGATGTGTTTCACACACACACACACACACACCACACACACACACACACACACACACACACACACACGCACAGCAGCGCACGCGCAAACACACACACACACACACAAACAAACAAACAAACACAACACACACACACACACACACACCCCCATCAGCCCCTTCCCTACCCACACACACACATCTTCAAAATGAACACAAAAACCCCAGCAAAGACGCTATCCCGTATACATACAGTGCCATCACTCTTGTGTGATGTTCTCCAGCGCTTGTCAATGTATGCCATTTACAATCTTGGCCTTCAAGATCAGCTCACCTCTCTTGGGGAATCGAAGAGCGCTGACAGGTTCGCCATCACTGGCTCTGTTACAGATGTTTATTGTCTGGCAGCAGGGCACAGAGAGAGAGAGAGAGAGAGAGAGAGGAGAGAGTGAGAGAGAGAGAGAGAGAGAGAGAGAGAGAGAGAGAGAGAGAGAGAGAGGAGAGAGAGAGAGAGAGAGAGAGAGAGAGGAGAAGGAGAGAGAGAGAGAGGAGAGAGAGAGGATGAGAGAGAGAGAGAGAGAGAGAGAAGGAGAGAGAGAGGAGAGAGAGAGAGAGAGAGAGTGAGAGAGGGGGGAGGGAGAGAGAGAGAGAGAGAGAGAGAGAGAGAGAGAGAGAGAGAGAGAGAGAGGAGAGAGAGAGAGGAGAGAGACCAGACAGACAGACAGGACGAGACAGACAGACGAGAGAGGCAGAGGAGACAAAGAGAGACAGAGAGAGACAGAGAGAGACAGGAAGAGGACAGAAAAGAAGAGAGGGAGATGAGATGAGAGACAGAGACAGACACAGAGACCAGAGAGACAGGACAGAGAGAACAGAGAGACAGAACAGAGATAGGCAGAACAGTAGAGAGAGACAGAAACCAGAGAAGTAGAGAAAGAGAAAGAGAGGACAGAGGTGAAAGGGGACAGAAGATGAGGGAAGGGGAAGAGGAAGGGAGAAGACAAGATGTTCGATATCTTGTAACGACCTGGGCTGAAAACTTGCCTGTGTGCTGTGAAAAGCAATGCTGGGCTCATCCTGTTTCAGTGTTTGTGCTTGCCACCATAAATGGGGTGTCTACACTGTATTGGCAGTAGATAAATGATTTCTTTTTCGGTTTGGTTCGAGTATGTTTCTGTCTGTACTGTTTGTGTGTGTGTATGCTTTTTTTGATCCCCCGTTTCTCTTTTGTATACATAACAACGACAAATATGATGAACATGGATTTTCTTATGAATTCATATACATATCTATCTGCGTGCACGACAGCAAGTATTATGTATCAACTCCTCAAAATCTAAACCCACAACACACACACAGTTTTTAGGTCGTGGCAGCTTTTTGGATTTTGTGCATACACATAGACAAAAATGAATCTCTCAGAGCTACTGATGCCGTGGTATACTGATATTGTGATCTAGATGGTTAGCAACATTGGGATGGCCGATGAGTTCAAAATACACCCCCACACAGACACAGGCAGACACAGGCAGACAACAGACAGACAGACAGACGACAAAAACAGACAGAACACAAACAGACAACACACAACACACACACCACACACACAAACACATACACACACATTGTGTGCTGGGATGGGGACGGATGACACAACTTACAAAAGCTGCATACACACGGGGACTGGATGTAAAAAAGCACACGAGTGCTTATTCCATTATCCTCGAAATAAGAAAAAAATATATATATTTGCAATTCCGCGTTTTGCTATACCACGCACGGTGTTTCTCCCTTTGATTCCTTCATTATGAGTTATTTATCTCTATTTTGAAATATGTTTTGCTCGTATTCTAATGAATCACCCCTTATTTAAGAAGATAAAGTACAAATATTTTTTGCATCAGATTTATGTAACACTGAGTTTTGTGGTAATATAAAACTACCTGTTATTTTTTCCTTATATTTATTGCTGTATTTGATTTACTACAAAAATCTTGGCTCGTAAACTATATAAATCATTCTTATTTGATATATGAAGGTATTTATATTTGTAATTATTTTTCGAGGGCATTTCCAAGATTTTAAGCCTCTGCCATGTAATGTAGATAAATTTGCTTGTATTTTTTTTTATCGTTCTTCTTCTTGTTCTTCGTCTTGTTGTTCTTGTTCTGCTTGTTTTGTTCTTGTTGTTTCCTTGTTCTTTTCTCTTGTTGTTTGTTGTTTTTGTGTTGTTGGTTGTTGTTATTTGTTGTTATTTTTTGTTGTTTTTCTTTTTCTTGTTTTTGTTCCTGAAAGAAGAGAA
The DNA here is from genome assembly GCA_030674155.1 of Stramonita haemastoma. NCBI lineage: Eukaryota > Metazoa > Mollusca > Gastropoda > Neogastropoda > Muricidae > Stramonita > Stramonita haemastoma. The sequence goes on from CM060318.1 coordinate 80,042,089, forward strand.
GAAGAAGAAGAAGAAGAAGAAGAAGAAGAAGAAGAAGAAGAAGAGAAGAAGAAGAAGAAGAAGAAGAAGAAGAAGAAGAAGAAGAAAACAACAACAACAACACTAATAAACAAACAAAACAAAAAATAACCAATAAACAACAACAAACAACAACAACAAACAACAACAAACAACAACAACAAAACAAGAGCAGATAAAGGAAAGAAGGAGTAAAAGGAGGAGGAAGAAGAGTAAGAAACAGAGAAAGAAGAAAAAGCAGAGAATACACCAAACCGTTTCCTTCAGCTAAAAAGACTACACGGGCAACTAATACCTTTTAATAACCCAGAAAAAGCTTTCTCACCACCATAATACCTTCATAACCCCAAAATATCAATACTATTAGAAACAGAAATACAGTGGCAAAACTCTTAGAGCGCAAGCTTTCAGCCACACGTGCCGCACTTTTTCGAAAACCTGCTTGGCATTCTGAAGATCTCAGGGCTTAGAAAACTTGTATTAGATGCTACAAGAGATGAGTAGAATAAAGAATTGAAAAGTCGGATTTAGGATTTTTTGGGGTAATGGAAACCACAGCTTGTGTAACCACTGGCTGTCAAAGGTTAATGGGTTCCTGTGCTTGCGGTACCATGTTTATACTGAAAGCTGCTTAGTTTCGGGAACAAAAATTAATTTTAAGCGTTGAAAAATTCCCTGTTTACTGGTCTTTGTGTGTGTGTCTCACCCTCCCTCCCCGTTTCTGAATGAGTGCATTTTTATTACTTTATTATTGTATTTCTGTCTTATCTCTTGTCTGTTGTTTACTACCTGGTATGGTTTCTTGCTCTTGGATTTAGATCATTATTATTGTTGTTGTTAGTTGGAGTTTTTTTTTTCTTGATATCTCTGATAAAGGCGGGGATTCGATGTTAAAAAAAGCACACAAGTGCTTATTCATTATCCTCGAAAAAACCAACTGCGTTGCCTTGCCTTCCCCCACTATCTATCTATCTATCTATCTATCTATCTATCTATCTATCTATCTATCTATCTATCTATCTATCTATCTATCTATCTATCTATCTATCTATCTATCTATCTATCTATCTATCTATCTATCCTACTACTACTCCTATACTACCTATCTATCTATCTACCTACTATCTACCTATCTATCTACTCTATCTATCTATCTATCTATCTATCTACTACTACTACCCTATCTACTACTATTTACCTGTCTGTCTGTCTGTCTGTCTGTCTGTCTGTCTGTCTGTCTGTCTGTCTGTCTTCTGTCTCTATCTCTCTTTATCTTTGCGTATCTCCATTTGTCTTTATGTCTGATGTATCTGTCTATCTATGTTGCTAGTTATGTTTTTTATTTATTTTTATTATAATACTATTTATGCTATTTTCTTTTTCTAATATCTGTTTTTATACACTATCTATCTATCTATCTATCTATCTATCTATCTATCTATCTTTCGATGTGTGTGTGTGTGTCTGTCTGTCTGTCTCTCTGTCTCTGTGTTTCTATCTCTCTGTTTCTTTGGCGGTGTCTCCCTTTGTCTTTATGTCTGACTGTTTGTATGTCTGTCTCTCTTGTGTTGCTAGTTTTGTTTTTGTTTTGATTTTTTTTTATAATAATAACAGATATTGGTTGGGCTTAGTTTTCCCTTTTTGTCATGATATTCTGGTTTTTAAACAAGCGGGTATTTCATGTCTTTTTTTCTCCTTCAAATATGAGGACGTAGTTCTTTAAAAAACAAACAAACAAACAAAAAAAACAACGGTCTCAACCAGATTAAAAAACCCACTTGGGTGCTTAAAGACTCTCTGTCTCTGTCTCTCTGTCTCTCTCTCCCTCCCTCCTCCACCTCCTCTCTCTCTTTCTTTCTGGGTTAGATTTATGAGGACAAGACAAAGAAGCAGCACGTTGTAAATCAAGTAATTTCTTTGTCATCAAGAAATGTTCAGGAGTTGGTGAACAAAGACCGAATGATTTTGTTTTATCTACGACAAGATAAACGCGTGTCTTCTGTACATAAAGACTACAGTTAACTGTTTTTTCTCTATTAAATACCGGATTAAATTGCTGCAAATAAAAACATTTAGGTTACCATACAAGGCATACTTGAAATTGTACAATGTTGGTGCAAAAAAAATCAAAATAGGTATGAAAATGATAGATATGTGCCTGTTGGAATGAAAATGTTATACACAAAGCTAGAAAACATCAGATTCCGTAATGTGTAGAGACAAAACAAATATCATAAGCTTTTTTAAGGGCTGCTTTGTTGTTGTTGTTGCTCTTGTTCTTTTTCTAGTTCTTGTTATTCTTCTTCTTGTTCTTGTTCTTCTCCGTTGTCGTTGTTATCGTCGTTGTGGTCGTCGTCGACCGTTCAACAGCAAACTATTTTGTCATGTCATACAGCTTTCAATCCAGGAAAAAACAAAAATCAGGGAAATAGTGATGTTTTCACATGGCCATGCACAGGCATAACCAAAATAGACGTACGTTGCTACAGTGCAAACTGATCTTTGCTCTTTTGGTGAAAATCCATGGCCCCTCTTGACTGATGGATAGCCACAAGAAAGAAAACTACTCAAGCCGCTCCATTACAGATGTTTTTTTTTGTCTGGGAAGGGGGCAGAGATCATAAGAATGAGAAGATGAAGGATGAGGGGGAGAGGGAGGGAGGGAGAAAGCCAAGATGTTCAATATCACGTAACGATCAGTGCTAAAGCCTGTCTTTACTTGTGCCATGTTCTTCTGTTTTTGGTCTCGTGTTTGCCGATTCTATTGCCAGCATGCATGCATAGTCACGAACATGGCCCTTTTGCATGTTTCTATGAGAAAATACATGCACTTAGGAAAAGACACACACACGCATACAGACACAGAAACAAAGACACACGTACACACAGACTTCAAATTCAAATACTTTATTATCTCATAGAGAAATTCACGCAGATATAATTACTCATAGACACAGACTCAAAATACAGACAGACAGACACAGACAGACAAACAGACACAGACACAGACAGACGTACAGACACACACACACACACACACTCAGACAATTAAATGCACAGATGACAAGATTTACAAAACTATATACACACGGGGACTGGATGTAAAAAGCACATGAGTGCTTATTCCATTATCCTCGAATATAAAAGAATAAATAAATAAATAGATAAATAACACACACACATACACACACTCGCGCGCACGCACACACTTTTTGTTTTGACATCAAAGGATCCTGTTTTATGCATGCATGCGTCATTATGGGTATGTCCACGTCCATTTGCGTACCCTGTCAGCAAATGCGCATAATGGATTCCCAATGATGCTTATATGATCATATGCAAACAAAGCACATAAACAGTGACATTCAAACACACATGCAAAAATGTATTTAGGTGTATCAAGTGTACAAGTGCGCCTCTCTCTGTCTCTCTCTCTCTCTCTCTCACACCAACCACACACACACACACAACTCACCATGCACTTCACACACACACACACACACACACAACACACACACACACAGCACACACACACAACAGACAGACAGACACACACAGCCATAAGCAACACACACTACTGATACCGTTACGCATATTTATCACCTACAATCTTAGCTCACAATATAAATGCTCTTCCACCGAAGAACAAAAAAAACAGCATTGACCGTTTAGCCATCATAGTTTCTGTTACAAATGTTGATTGTCATGCAGAAGAGCAGAGATCACAGGGGGGGGGGGGGGGGGGATGAGGAGGGGAGAGGGGAGAGGAGGAGGCGGACAAGATGTTCAATATCACGTAACGATTCGGTCTTTGAAGCTTTGGCGTGTGTTGTTTGTGGGCATGTTTGCATGGTCTTTTTTTAGTTTTTGTGATAGTTGATTCTGATTCTCTCTCTCTCGTGCTGTGTGTGTGTGTGTGTGTGTGTGTGTGGTGTGGTGTGTGTGTGTGTGTGTGTGTTGTGTGTTGTGTGTGTGTGTGTGTGTGTGTGTGTGTGTGTGTGTGTGTGTGTGTGTGTGCTTGCATGCAATGTCATGGAAGATATATAAAAAACTGGACATGTCCATTTGCACGCTATCGCTAAGAGAACAATACACATACGCGAATACAAATATTCACATGGTGCTCAAATGCATATATACGTAAGCACATAAAAGCAACCTACATAGTGACTCAAAACACATGCATGCAAAAATGTCCACATTGTGTGTGTGCGTATTAAGTATACAAGCATATGCTCACACAACACAAAAAAGACCACACACACATAACAACACACACACACACACACACACCGACAAAACAACAACCACACACACACAAACACACACAACACACACACACACACACACGCACGCACGCACGCATAACACAACACGCGCACCACCACCATACACCACAACACACGCACGCACGAGCACGCACACGACACGAGTTCTTTGCTTGGTACTGGAGTTCTTTCTTTCTTTCTTTGTTTCTGCCTGCCTTTCCACTCGCTTGTTTGCTTCTTTGTGTCTTCTGTCTGTCTGTCTGCCTCCCTGTCTGTCTGTCTGTCTCTCTGTCTTGTCCTCTGCTTTCTGTCTCTATCTCTATGTCCCTGTCTGTCTGTCTGCTGTCTTCTTTCTCTATCTATCTGTTTCTGTCTCTATTTCTATGTCTCTATCTGTCTGTCTCTATCTCTCTGTCTATGTTCTGTCTTCTTTTTCTTTCTTCTGTTTCTCTCTGTCTCTGCCTTCTGTCTTTGTTCTTCTGTTTCTCTCTTCCTGTCTCTGTTCTGTCTCTGTCTCTGTCTCTGTCTCTCTCTCTCTCTCTCTCTGTTCTCTCTCTCTCTCTCTCTCTCTCTCTCTCTCTCTCTCTCTCTCTCTCTCTCTCTCTCTCTCTCTCTCTCTCTCTCCCTCTCTTTCCCTACCTTTATCTCTTTCCCCCTCCTTCCCACTCTCCCAAATCCCCCTGTCTTCCTCTCTATGGGCACTAAGTGTAGCTTTTCACATAGTGCTTGATCCAGCATGGATATTGCATGCAGTGCAGGTCTGCATATGACAGAAAAGAGATAACATCAGAGTGGTGCTTGGGGGGGGGGGGGGGCGAAAGGACGAAAACCCAGAGTTTTTAAGCTCCTCCTTCTCTCCCTCCAGTGTAAGCCTATTTCAAGATGTTTGAGAAAAAATAATCTGGAGCCGAGGAGACCCCTAGAAAAAAAATAGCAAGGCAGGGACACAAAAACAGCTCAATATGTTTTTAAAGTTATGACCGTATGATGATGTCATACTGGAAAAAAAATACTGAATGTAATGTAAAAATAATAAGCAGCATATTAAGCAAAAACAAAACAACAACCCCACCTCAAAAACAAAAAAAGAATTAAGAAGATGAAAGGAACATAATTGATACAGGCAATTAATAAATCCAGTGAAATGAGAGAACAAAAGGGGTAAGAAATCTGGATGACGAGAGAAAGAAAAGAAAAAAAGAAAAGAATTTCTTTCTTTTTTTTATTTATGTATTCTTTTATATTGATGATATGATAAATAAGCGTTCATTGCTTTTATTACATCCAGTCCTGAGTGTTTGTGCAGTTTTGTAAATTTTGTCATCTGTTCCCACTGGCACACAACGGCCTACACTTTCTAAAAGTGGAACAGGATTTAACATGTGCGCAAGATGTGCGT
>CM060318.1:80052773-80057773 GCA_030674155.1 Stramonita haemastoma
TGCATAGTCCTATATTTTTTTAAGCCAAGTAAATAAAACTGATGTTATCACAATAATCTCTCAAAATAAGAGAGAGGGTTTGTGGATAACTGTTTGTTAAAGATAATTGTATTTCTTGTTTTCTTTTGTATTTTATAAAGCTTATTTGTGCAGTTTATTTGCTTACCCTCTCTTTTCGTACGAGAGGGTTAATACCAGAGTTAACACAATTCATACCATGCACATGATGTTTCTTAAAGCATTTTCTTAGTTTTCGTTATCGTATAATTATCGTGTGTTGCTTGTCTTTCTAGGAGTTAACACTGAATTGTGAAGACTGACGGCTAGCTCCTTTCTCTTACAATTTTCATCATAGTCTATTGTGTGTTGCTTGTGTCTCTGTGAGTTGACACTGTATTGTGAAGATTGACTAGCTGGCTCCTTCCTTCTCGCCGTACGTGGCAGTTTCTGGAGCACACAACACTGCCATTTTTATGCCGGAACCTTGTACCTGCCTGACTTTGGCAAATCGAATCCACCTTGCGTGCACATGAGATGTCATCAGCATCCATCAGCTATGTGTTAATGAGGCGTCAGCAAAGTGGAGTTCTTGGAGTGTATGGTGTACTGTGGCCTACCAGCATCATCTGCACGCAGTGGCATCTGTCTAGGAGAAAATGAAAAAGACCCTCCCTCTCCCTGTGTCTCTGACTGTCTGTCTATTTGTATGTCTGTCTCTGTCTCTCTGTTTATGTCTCTCTGTGTGTCTCTTTCATCAAAGAATATACTCTCTATGGAGACGTTTTTTGTAGAACGTATCAAACACTTATTTTTAAAAAAACTTCCACAACCACGTTAACGTTGACAGTCGTAGGATATGATGGTGATACAGATGGAGTTGGTTGAAGAAAACTTGGCGTGCCAGGTTAAAAAATGTTTTGTCAGAACATGGCTATAGGTTTGTGGGTTTGTCTCTAAAGACAGGTTTTAAAAAAAAGTAATAGCTTCTTTCGCAGTTTAAAGACAGGATTAGTTGTTCTTTTAAACAGAAATGATATCCTGGTATGGAAAAGAAAAATGAGTACAGCTTGATCTTTCCGTTTAAATGTGTCTCTCTTAGACAGAAGGAAATATCTTAGAATAAGTACTGGTAACTGGCACAGAAGTGGGTTTCAATGCAAACACAAGATGATTCCATCCTCAGACATCCATACAATTACCCTTTCCATGATAATGGTTTTAGTGGCTAATAAGGAAGTTTTTTTCATTTTCATTCAACATCATTTTGCAAAATTTGCAAATAACAGAAATTCGAGATATTTTTTTTCTATCCTGTTGTTTGAAAATAAATATGTAGGTATTCTGTATCTAAGTTTATTAAAGAAGCAGAGAAAGTAGGACAAAGCCAAATCAGCACAAATTGTATCCATATGAGCCGACATAGTCAATATAAAAACAATGTATTTTTATAGTAAAAATCTTTAAATAGACTAATATGTATCTCATGCAATTTACATGGATGGTCTAGTCTGAATCTGTAATTGCTTTCAGCGTGATTATTCTCTTTTCGATTTCTTTGTTTCTAAGTTACAACTGTTTCGACGCCAATATTATGATTACTTTATTATAAATGGACGGATCTTTTCCGTTCATAAAACTGAATTATCCTGATAAACATTTCATGTTTTATTTGATAGCTTCATAAAGATATTTGCAATACCTTCCGTACCGTGTCCCTTGTCCCTAGGGACGGGATAGCTCAGTGATCAGAACACTCGCTTAAGGGTAAGCAGCATCGAGCGTAGTTACCAAGTGGACGTGTGACCGTTTAAGCTCCTGCCTTCAGTACAGTCCCCCAGTTCACCCAGCTGTAAATGGGTACCTGCCCTCTTAGGGTCAGAGAAGGTAAAGCAGCGAAGAGAGAAGATGGGGTCACCCTCAATATGCTGGCCCCTAGAGATGCTGAGGTCTCTGACGCCTCGCTCCCCGACGACCACATAGGTTATGGGACACCTTTACCCTTATTTTTACCTTTACCTTCCTTGTAAAATGGCTGGCCAAGCTGGGAAATGACAAGAAATTTACAAGCAAGGACGGTAAAGTTGGTTTTATGCCCCGTTTTCAATCTGTAAATAATTGTACACTTGTAATTTGAGTTTTTAAAATTTGACGAGGTGACAGCCCTGATATGGCCTGTGTGGTCGGCTGGGGCTATAAACAACATGATTGGATTGGACAAGAAATTGCCAAAACATAAAGTGCAAAGCCCTTCCCCCCAGCCCCACTCCTCATGTCTGTCTCTTTCTCTCTGTCTGTCTGTCTGTCTGTCTGTCTGTCTGTCTGTCTGTCTGTCTGTCTGTCTGTCTTCTCTCTCCCCTTCTCTTTTTCTTTCTTTCTTTCTCTCTATCTGTTTTCCGCATTCTATGGCACCCTCTTTCGTTCTACACATCCCCACGTCCCTTAGGCCCTACTCTCTTCTTTGTATCTCAGCGTCTATGTTACTCCCTCTGCGACCCATCTCTGTCTGCCCCTCCCCCTCCCCACTCCCACCATCAACGCACACACCTCCCCACTCCCCCATCTTCTCTTTTTGCAACTTGGAGGTTCAACGACCTCAACGAAGCACCAAGCACTCTTACTGAATTGGTTAGCGCATTGTAGCCAACGAAGCTGACTAGGCCGTGTGTGTTGTGCACAACTGCATGCTCTTATCGTTACTGCACACATTGAGGCTGTAGACACGAAGTATTCCATCAATTGGACTGGAAAGTGATAGTGAAAGTCTGAGTGGTGGTCTGGTTACTGCCTTTTCTTTTTGTCTTTTTTTTTTTTAGAAGGATGGGCAAACTGGCTCGTAAAAAAAGTAAGGAAACCAAAATATTTTAATATGGTGGAAAGTCTTTGCACGTGACAATAAAGGAGCACTCGCAGAGCATCTTGTGCACACATTAAAACCTGCTCCACCTTTTAGAAGAGTAGGCTAATTGTGCCTGTGAGAAAAGGTAACAAAATTTACAAAAATGCATGTACACGGGAACTGTTAAAAAGCACATGCGTCTTTATTGATTCATCTTTAAAAAAAAGAAGAAACATAAGCCAAAAATTAAAACTTGTGCCCAAAGCATTTTTCCCAAATGTATGATCTTACTCTAATCTCTCAGGCTCCAACATTTCCAAAGTTTTCTGACACTGTTCATATAAAATACTGCACTGTTTTTGTATTATACATTTTTGTTTAGTTATAGCCGATTTCGTAGCGTGAACTCTGGGCTGCATTCCCCAGAGGGGAGCCTATCGCCACAAGATCAGCGCCAGCCATTTTTTTCCCTGTCTGCGCGTGTTTCTGTTTCCCCTGCGAATAGCCTTTTTTCTACATCGTCTTACCATAGAGAACTCTCTTGTTATCGTGGGTTCTGTTACATGTTTTAAATATGTATAGCACATGGGACCTTAGATTGTCTTTCATTCGAAAGACTAGCACCCAGAATACAACTCTAATAGATGGGTGAAAAGTTCGTATTTAAACGGGGATTGTCATATTCACGTTATTTTTCATTGTTCAATTGAGCCCACCATAAGCTACAAGCTTGTTGTTGCCACGACTCTAAAATGATGTTGGTTTTCAATGTTTCTTCCTATTACTTAATGAAAACTATTAAAACCAAACGGGGATTGAACCTAGGTCTTTTTGCTGTGTAGGCAGATGCATCCTTGCCTCTAGGCAACAGATCCATTCTCCGCCATTCTGATGACATTTCAGACGGTTTTGTTTCCATTCCTGTCCTTTTCAGTTTCTTTTCACCTACGACAATCTATTGTGTTGCTCTGATGACTAGCTTTTGTAACGTGTGCACATATATCAGGAGAAAGGTACAGTCAAAGAGAAGAATGCATCGACTGATGTAGAGATGGGTGGATGGAGGTATAGCATGGGTATAAGCGTGGGTGTATTGTTAGATGATGAGGGCGTACTTCTGAAGAAAATTGATAGGTGTGGAGTTGGTAGCTAAACTTCTGAATGACGTAAGAACAGTGGGATGGATAGAGGCAGAACAATGCACACACATACACACACACTATATATATAAATATATATAAAATATATATATATATACATATACATATTATCTATCTATCTATCTATCTATCTATCTATCTATCTATCTATCTATCTATCTATCTATCTATCTATCTATCTATCTATCTATCTATCTATCTATCTATCTATCTATACTGAGAGAGAGATACAGAGAGAGACAGACAGACAAGACAGACAGACAAGACAGACAGACTGAAAAACAGAGGGTATACAGACAAGACATGACCATTGTCTAGGGACAAGCGTATCATTGACAGGGTAGACTGATACAGACAAGACAAACATATCAACAATGTAAGGTCATTGTTTAGGGACGCCACTTTCCCGAAGGGGGCAGGAGAAGAGAAAAGAGACGAGGTTGTCACTGACAGCGTGGACTGACTGACTGACTGATACAGACAGGACTAACATACAAACAAGACAAGAGCGTTAGGGACATCACCGCTGGGGGGGGGGGGGGGGGGCTGCGTGGGAGTATGTCTGCCAGGGGGATAAGTCTGACTGTGTCAGTCCTTTGGATAGACTTTAAACTGAGTTCCTGTTTGTGAACACACCCTGAAGATCGTACACAGACGTTAAAATCCCGTTCTACTATTCGGAAGAGTAGGCCCTTGTATGCCGGTAGGAACAGATGAAAAACTGACAAAACGGCATACACGCGGGGACTGGATGTAACAAAAGCACATGAGTGTTTTTTTCCATTATCCTCGAAATAAAAGAATTGGACTTGACTTGATAGTATGGACTGATGGCAATGTCAGTGACCAATCACCTGCTAAACAGGAACGTCACTTCCTTACCATTATTTTTCTAGGCTTACAAAACAAACATTCCCATTTATAGCCTGGACGAGCGTGTCTTTGACAAGGGGTGGACTGATGACAGTGTCAGTAACCAGTCACTTGGGACAATACTTTGTTAT
>CM060318.1:80070273-80072773 GCA_030674155.1 Stramonita haemastoma
TTCTTCCTTCCACAAGTTTTCTCTTGCCACAGACTAGGAACAACCTTAACATGCAAGGTTTCCTCTCTCTCCAAGATTTTCTTGACCTCAGAAGAATGGAGGTCGCCAAACATGCTCAACTCAATTCCCCATTCCTCCACTCCCTCCCTCCCTCCTCTCTTTCTTTTTTGTGTCCAAGGTCCATGTGAAATGGCGAGAACTTTGTATGTGGAGTGGTTGCCGGAGTGATTTAATCATCGATTGTATGGAAGCCGCAACGTGTTGCTATTTGTGTTTCATTCAGAAACAGTGAACTAGTCACGACATGTCTGCTCCCCCCCCCCCTCTCTCCCTTCAGCCAACCTTCCGCTTCAAGCCTCTCTGTTGTTATCTTGGTTTTTTCTTCTTCTTTCTTGTACTCTGTTCTTTTCTGTGTCTGTCTCTGTTTCTGTTTAGGTGTCTGTTTTTTGTTTGCTCTGTGTGTGTGAAAGAATGCATACGTTTTAGTGTTTTGGTGTGTGTATGTGGTGTATGTGTATGTGTGTGTGTGTGTGTGTGTGTTGTGTGTGTGTGTGTGTCTGTGTGTCTGTGTCTGTGTGAATGCATGCTTGATAGTCATGCAATTTTCAAGCATTTGTTAAAATGTTTACAAAGCTTTTTTCCTTTTCTTATATAACCCTCTTCCCATCTCTACCACCCATTAATCTTTAACAACAAAGCAGATGTGATGTAGCATTATCCTAAGAAAATCTTCCAAACCCAATGATTCCTCGATGAAAAAACAAACCCAACCCCCCAAAAAAACCCTTGCCAAGTTTTGTTGGTAGAAAGATAAACAGAAAGACGCAAGGGTCTGCTAGCAAAACTCCAGGAAGCTGTTTACACGCGACACACAAGGAAAGGACAAATACACCGTAAAAAGGCCAAAGAAAACACGACAGCTGTTTTAGCCAGGACAGTCAGCTTTCTTTTTACCCATGGCTCACCAGAATTCGGCCTGTTCCACATTTCCTGTCAGTTGGCTGGGAGCACGAAGTCTTGCAAATGTTTCCTGAGTGAAACTGTTTTCTTTGTCAACTGTACTGCTCATGTGGATAATTTTAATCACCGACTAGGAGTTTTTTTGCTAAGAGCTATGAAAAAGCTGTTGTGATTGTCTATTGGCATGTATCTGTCTCTTTCTGTGTTTGTCTATGTTTCTGTCTGTTGTTCTGTATTTTAATAGTTTGAACAATGTAACAGTTGATCTGTCTGTCCATCTGTCTGTCTGTCTGTATATTTTTAGGGATTGAACCATGTAATAGTTGACCACCATTGTTTTGTACAAACATAATAACACACACATTCAAACATTCAAACCTATGTATATCCACATAAGGCAAGCCCATGAAGATCACACACACACACACACACATACTCAAAGCTACACACACACATACATGCATGCACGCACGCACGCACGCACGCACACACGCATGGATGCACGCACGCATGCATGCATCACACACATAATTATATGTATATATAACATTTTTGCCAACTGGAGTACACACATGCACCAATAACAACAATCTAACACCATATCTATATATCAGTACTGCATTAGTAAGACATCTGTTAAAAGAGTTCTAGAAGATTTTCCATATTCATTGTACATTATCCCCTTCCCCTAAATCTATGAAAATGCACCTGAGATGCAGCATATAATATGGGTTATCTGATACAGTGAGACATCTTTAAAAAACGAAAAAAAATTTCAGCAGAAAGGCAAGAGAAAAACATAAGGATCTGTCAACAAACTTCAGACAGCTGTTTACACCTTACACACAGTCAAAGGGCAAATAAACTTACACAGCCAAAGAAAACATGAAAGCTGTTTTTAACAGAAACATCAGCTTTCTTTTCTCCCTTAGTCACCAGAATTCTCTCTGTTACGGTTTCCTGGTACTGCTTGGCCAGAGGCAAGAGTTCTGACAAATGTTTCTCTAATAAAGCTGTTTTCTGTGTCAACTGTCTGCAGGTGTGGGTAATTTTAATCGCTAGAGACCCTTTTGCTTAAAGCTGTCTGTTTGTCTATTGGATACTCTCTGTCTCCCCCTTTCTCGTCTCTCTGTTTTTTCCTCTCTGTCTATCTCTCTTACTCTCTTTTTCTGTATTTTTATGGATTGAACCATATAACAGTTGTTACCATTGTATTGTACAAAAATAGTACACTAACGTACAAACATTCAAGGCTGTTCCACATAAGGAAGCACGTGAAGACACACGACACACACACACACAACACACACACACACACACACACACACACACACACACACACACACACACACACACACTCTCTCTCTCATCTCTCTCTCTCTCTCTCTCTCTCTCTCTCTCTCATGCATACAAATGAACCAACTGCATATAACATACACCAGTATAAGGTAATACCATATCTGAATATACAGTCCGCATTAGTTAAATATCTTGTAGGTAAATTTCAAAATATTCATTTATGCCCATTTCAATGTTATAC
>CM060318.1:80085273-80092773 GCA_030674155.1 Stramonita haemastoma
TCTGTGCAAAAATCACATACACGCACGCACGCAAGCACGCACGCACGGACGCATGCACACACACACACACACACACACACACACACACACACACACACACACACACACACACACACACACACGCACGCACGCACACACACACACATACACACACAAATTCTTCAGAACACGCATTCATGGACATAATTATGATGCATGTACACTTGAAAACACACATTTGCACATAAACAGAGAAAAAAATAAAGCAAGAATAAGAAAAAGAGAAGTGTGTATGTGCGTGAGCGCGCGCGCGCGCGGTGTGTGTATGTGTGTGTGTGTTGGCTTGAGTGCACGTGTGCGTGCGTACGTGTATGCGCGTGTGAAAGTACTAATGAGTGCGCACACGTGCGCCTACTTGCCTGCAGGAATTAAAGTGCGGAAGAAGGTAGAAGGGAAAGGGGGGGGGGGGGGGGGCAGGTGGGTCATTACTGGAACTGCACTGCAAACCTTGTCAGCAGTGTGACCTCTTGACAGCAGCCGTCAGCAGCCATGATGTCGTTTTTGCGTGTGTCTATTGCCTTCTGTTGTGGCCTGAGTGACTTTAGTGTTTAGCTTCCAGACATTGGACAATATGGTTTTTGCGTGTGCCGGTTCTTTTTTTTTTTATTGTTCTCTTTTATTTTAAAGAGTGATGTTCTTTAGCTTTATGTCTTCCTTTATTTATGTTGTTTATGCTGTTTTTACTTTGAGTTTTGTGTGTTTCCTTTTGTCTGTTTCTCTGCTGTTCCCTCTGTCTTTGTTGCTTTCTATCTCTCTCTCTGCATCTCTGTCTATCTATCTGTATGTCCATCTGTCTGTCTGCCTCTCCCTCTTTCTGTGTGTGTGCATGCACGCATGCATATGCACACAAATGCGTGCACACATGCATGAGCGCACAGACGTTGTGTGCGCGTCCTCCTACATGCCTGAAGGAATTGAAATGGGGAGGAAAGAGAAGGGAAGGCAGGGCGGGTGGGTCATTAGTGGAGCTGCACTGGAAACCTTGTCAGCAGTGTGACCTCTTGACAGCAGCCGTTAGCAGCCATCATGTCGTTTTTGCGTGTCCATTGCCTTCTGTTGTGGCTTCAATGATTTTAGTTTTTCACTTCCAGACATTGGACAATATGGTTTTTGCATGTGCCAGTTCTCTTTTTCATTTTTTATTGTTCTCTTTTATTCTAAAGAGTGATGTTCTTTAGCTTTGGGTGTTTCTTTGTTTCTGTTGTTTATATTGTTTTTGGTTTGAATTTTTTGTGTTTCTTTCTATATCTCTGTTGCTTTCTCTCTCTCTCTCTCTCTCTCTCTCTCTCTCTCTCTCTCTCTCTCTCTCTCTCTCTCTCTCTCTCTCTCTCTCTCTCTCTCTCTCTCTCTCTCTCTCTCTCTCTCTCTCTCCCTCTCTCTTTTTTTGTGTCTCCGTCTGTCTCTCTATCTCTCCATCTTTCTCTGTGTGTGTATGCGTATGCATGAGTGCACAAACGTGTGCGTGTGCGTCCCCCTACTTGCCTGAAGGAATTGAAATAGGGACGGAGGGAGAAGGGAAATTAGGGAAGGTGGGTCATTACTGGAACTGCACTGCAAACCTTGTCAGCAGTGTGACCTCTTGACAACAGCCGTTAGCAGCCATGATGTCGTTTTCGCGTGTGTTCATTGCCTTCTGTTTTGGTTTCAATGATTTTAGATTTTCACTTCCAGACATTGGACAATATGGTTTTTGCGTGTGCTGGTTATTTTCTTCTTTTATTGTTTTCTTTTAGTTTAAAGACTGTAGTTATTTGGCTTTGATTGTGTCTTTATTTCTGTTTTTTTTTAATTGTTAGTTTAAGTTTTGTGTGTTTCTTTCTATATCTCTGTTGCTCTATCTCTGTCTCTCTGTCTCTGTCTCTGTCTGTCTGTCTGTCTCTCTATCTCTCTATCTTTCTGTGTGTGTGTGTGTGTGCGCGCGCACGTGTGTGTGTACATGCATGCATATATGAGCACACAAACGCATGTGTGCGCATCCAAGTACTTGCGATAGGAATTAACTGCACTGGAAACCTTGTCAGCAGTGTGACCTCTTGACAGCAGTGTGACCTCTTGACAGCAGTCAGCCGTTAGCAGCCATGATGTCGTTTTTGCGTGTGTCCATTGCCTTCTGTTTTGGCCTGAGTGAATTTACTTTTTAGCTTCCAGACATTGGACAATATGGTTTTGCATGAGCATGTCCTTTTTTCTCTTTCATTTGAAACAGTTGCTCTTTGCTTTGGCTCTTTCTTTGTTATTGTTCTTATTGTTATTATCATAGTTTTGTTTGGGTTTTGTTTGTTTTTTCTGTCTATATCTCTGTAACTCTCCTCCACCACCACCACCCCCCTCTCTCTTTCTGTTTTTCTGTCTCTCTCTGTTTGTTTGTGTGTTGTGGTGTGTGTGTGTGTGTGTGTGTGTGTGTGTGTGTGTGTGTGTGTGTGTGTGTGTGTGTGTGTATGTGTATGTGTATGTGTGCGTGTGTGTGCATGTGTGTATTTGTGTATATGTGTGTGTGCGCATGCGTGTTTGCGTCTGTGTGCACGCGTGCGTGCGTCTGTGTATGTGTGTGTGGATGTGTCAAATTTTGTTTGTATTTATTTCAGCCCATAAAAACCCCCCAAAAGAAACCAAAGTTGGTGATCCAAACGGAAATGATCTGCCAATAGAAGCAGAAAATGGCTTTGGACGCAATGGATATCTGCAGAAATAAACAAATAAAACATTACAGCAACAATGACAAAAACAGAGGCAGTCAGGACAGAAACACTGTTCACATGCACACACGCATGCACACACACATACACACAAACGCGCCGCGCGCGCACACGCACGAACGAGAACACACACACAGACACAGACACACACTGACAAAGACACACAGACACACAGAGACACACACTGACAAAGACACAGACACACACACAACACAGACACAGACACAGACACACACACACACACACACACACACACACACACACACACACACACACACACACACACACACACACACACACACAAACACACACGGCTTGGTCTGAAATCTTTATTCCCTCTCTCTCGCGCCCCCGTGCGGAGAGAATGAAGATTTTAGGCTAAGACTAGTCTACTAACTGTCTTTGCAAACACACATGTTTCAGAGAGAGAGAGAGAGAGAGAGAGAGAGAGAGAGAGAGAGAGAGAGAGAGAGAGAGAGAGAGAGAGAGAGAGAGAGAGAGAGAGAGAGAGAGAGAGAGAGAGGAGAGAGAGAGAGAGAGAGAGAGAGAGAGAGAGAGAGAGAGAGAGGAGAGAGAGAAGACAGAGACAGACGACAGACAGACAGACAGACAGACAGACAGACAGACAGACAGACAGACAGACAGAAGATAGACAGACAGACAGACAGACAGAGACACAGACACAGACAGACAGACAGACAGACAGACAGACAGACAGACAGACAGATAGAGAAACACAGATAGAGAGACACAGATAGAGACAGAGAGTGAGAGAGACATTCGGATAGACAGACAGAAAGACACAGAGAAACAGAAAGAGAGAAAGAGACAGACCTAGAGACAGTAAGATAAAGACAGAAATTAATAAACAGAGAAACAGATATACACGAACAGACATATACAGAGACAGACTCAAACAGAGATATAAACAGAAAAACAAGAGACATATAGAAAGGCAGACAGACAGACAGACAGACAGGCAGACATACAGATATATAGAGAACTTTTTTTGTTTCGACTTTCTAGGTCTGTTGAAAAGTTAAAGAAATGTTTCTGTTTCCAGAAGTTAAAGTCAAAGAGCACTAATCAAAAGGTTTGAGATTAAACTATTTTTCGTTATGTACTTTTTTTCCTTTTTTCATTGTTTTCTTTGCGAGATGAGAACAAGAAGGAGCTTATCAGTAGTCTCATGGAAACCTCTAGGCTAACCTTTAAGCTTCACCAGTGTGCAAATGCTGCAACTTGTTTTTTTTTCTTTCTTTTTCTGTGTTATGCTGCTGAGAACAACCACGCACATACATACATACACACACACACTTACACACACACACACACACACACACACACACACACCGCACGTACACACACACACACACACACACACACACACACACACACACACACACACACACACACACACACACACACACACACACACGTTAAATCCTGTTCCGCTTGTCGTAAGAATAGGCCATCGTGTGCCGGTGGGAACAGATGACATTTACAAAAATGCATACACTAGGGGACTGTATGTAAAAAGCACACGAGCGCTTACTCCATTATTCTAGTTATAAAAGACTAAACAAATAAAAAAGATAGATAAAATGCACACACATGTACATACACGCACGGGTGCACATGCGCACGCACGCATACATGCATATATACACATAATACACACACACTTGCACGCGTCTTGTCATGGAGAATGTCATAGTAAGCTAAAAATTTCAGCCACATATTTATTCATTTAGTCAGTCTCTTTGTCAGTCAGTCAGTCAATCAATAAGTCAGTTAATCAGTCGGTTATCTAGTTAGCGAGTAAATTATTTCGTAATCTAACTAACTGGCTATTCAGTAATTCATGAAGTAAGTCAGATAATTAGTCAACTAATTAGCCTTGTTACTTGGTGAGTTAATTAGCAAGTTAGCTAGTTAGCAATCTATCCAGCTAGTTAATTAGTTAGTCAGCTAGTTAGTTTGTTATTTAGTTGTTAGTAGTTAGTTAATAAGTTAGTTAATTGTCAGTTATTTAGTTGGTTAGTTAGTTGGTTGTTAGTCTGTATGTAAGTTAGTTGCTTAGTTCTCAGCAGTCTTCATCTTCTTCTTACTCCATACAGCTCCTCCGTCACCGATTTTCTGTGTTTGTATCTCTGTCTCTATCTGTCTGTCTGTCTGTCTGTCTGTCTGTCTGTCTGTCTGTCTGTCTGTCTGTCTGTCTGTTTGTCTGTCTCTTTCTGCACGGATTTTTATCTTGTTGTTGTTGTTGTTGTTGCTGCTGCTGCTGTTATACTTGATTAACTTCAGCGTATAAAACCAAGCCACTGATTCCAACAGAAATTCTGCAACTGGAGTGGAAGGATGCTTTTGTGGGCGAAATAAATAGCGCCGAAAATAAACAAAACAATTCCAGAAATAACAGTGACAGAAACAGTGACCCGTGTTGGGAAAGCGAGATGGTCTAGAAAAAAAAGAAAGTTGAGAATAAAGCGAAAGGAAATTAGACAGGAAATAGATGGACAGATAGAGGAAAGGTGACAGAAGTGATAAAACAAAAGTGTGTGTGTGTATGTGTGTGTGTGTGTGTGTGTGTGTTTGTGTGTATGTGTGTGTGTGTGTGTGTGTGTGTGTGTGTGTGTGTGTGTGTGTGTGTGTGTGCGCGCGCGCGCGTTCGTACGTGCGCCCATATGCGCGCGCGCGCGTGTGTGTGAATGCAAACTTGCGCACATAAGTGTGTGATTGTGTCCCTTCCGAACTGCCAGCATGCCTGCCTGCCTACGTATATAAGTACCTACGTACTTTCGTGCCTACCTACCTACCTACTTACCTACTTACCTATTTACCTACCTCCCTCCCTATCTACCTACCTACCTACCTACCTATCTACCTACTTACCTACCTACCTACCTACCTACCTACCTACCTACCTGCCTGCCTGCCTGTCTGCTACCTACCTACCTACCTACCTACCTACCTACCTACCTACCTACCTACCTACCTACCTACCTACCTACCTGCCGTCCTTCCTTCCTTCCTACCTACGTACCTACCTACGTACCTACCTACGTACCTACCTACGTACCTACCTATCTACCTACCTGCCTGCCTGCCGGCCTGCCTATTTTCCTGCGTGCCTGCATACATGCATGCATTTGTGGTACTCGTTCCTACCGAGTTTTCTGCTGTCCCTTGTGTTTCTCTCCTCAGATACAAACACGAACTGGTCTTGAACTAAAAATAGAAGAAGAATGGCATGCTAGCCTCGGATTAGATTTCTGCATTCCCAAACAGTCCAAGACATAAACAAAGATGGCTTGTTGATTAAATTGGGAAAGGAGGTAAAGAAGTATGTTCGGCAGAAGATCAACTAACAAATTTAATCTTGTTCACAAATATTGAATTCGACAGCGTTTCAGTAAAATCGATTAATCAAATGGAGAGTAGACATGTAGAAAGAAGCTGGGAAAAAACATTTGCACAGTAGTTTGCGGATGTAGGAGAGAGATAGAGAGAGTCCTGATGTGTGTGTGTGTATGTGTGTGCGGGTGTGCGAGCCTGCACGCATGTGTGTATGTGTATGTATATGTGTGTATATGTGTGTGTATGTGTGTGCATTTGTTTGGGGGGGGGGATGTGTGTGGGTGTGTGTGGGTGTGCGTACTTGCTACAGACAGAAGTTGCATGTTTTATGGGCGAAGTCATGTGCACAGAGCATGCAAGTATGCACGCCTTTGTGCCATCATGTAAAAGGTCTGTGCCTGCATGCATGCATGCATTTGCATGTGTGAGAATGGCAGACTCCAAACAAACCTTTCGCTGCTGGGGAACAAAGAACAGAACAGAAACAGCTTCTATTCATGCATTGACACCACGGGGCAATGAGAACGATGTTTTTCAGACACATTCTAGGGAAATGTTTCCAACCTTATGCCTTCAGAGAACAACAAAATAAATACAGTTATGCTCTCAAAACACTTCAAGATCCACAAACACACCTCTATACACAGTGACAGATGGATATACAGGATTCGTGGTCTAGGGGTAACGCACTTGCATAGAATGCAAGAAGTACTTGTTTAATCGCCGTTTGTGTCTAAACTATTACCCCATCTGCTAGACGTTGAGTGGTGGTCTGGGTGCTATTTTTTTTGGGTAAAAATATAAATCGAAGTCCTGTGTGTAAGCTGCACTGAATGCATGTAATGGAACCCACGACAACTAGAGAGTTGTCTCTGGAAAAATTGTTCAGAAAAATATTTCGTAGAGGAAGTACATATTTATACAGGAATATTTTTAAATGGTGACGTTGCTTCCGTGGCGACTAGCTCTCTCTGGGGTGAGCAGCCCAATTTTCATGCAAGGAAATCTGGCTGAAAGTGGTATACAATACAATATACAACAAGGATGCTTTCTGTGTGCGACAGATCAAATACACACACGCTCTCAAACACGACAAGATCAACAAACACATCTACCCACGGTGCACGCTCCCTCCCACGCCGCCCCCCCAAAAAAAAAACTGACGACAAAAAACCAGACAAACAAAACACAAGCAAAGCATTCTTGATGTTACATGGTGACATGCTTTCCCAAGGGACTGCAACATCAATTTCTCTCGGAGACACGTTTTGAGTAAAACAATACAAACCACTAACAATGCATAGCAAGCACAATACGACGCCAGACAATAATGGTGTAATGCAATATGCACCAGAACTATCAGCTTACAATACCTCACAATACATTTTGTCCTCTTTCACGTTTC
>CM060318.1:80097773-80102773 GCA_030674155.1 Stramonita haemastoma
GAATATTCAGTGCTCAAAATGAACTGAGGGCATGCAGAAGAGATACATACTTGGTAAAAAATGTGTAGTGAAAATCAGTCTGATGGGCGGGAAGACGAGTACACGCACAGGCAGAAAAGCTTTGTGACTCTGAGTTTGGTTTGACGCGCTCACCCTGGGGAGCACAGCCAGAATCTTACGCTGAGAAATCTGTCATGGCTTTAATTAATCTGCACTACACTACGCTATGCTACGCTATCTACGCTACGCAGCATTACACTACACTACGCTGGAGAGCACTACGCTGGACTGCACTACGCTGGACTACACTACTACACTACACTACACTACACTACACTACACTACACTACACTACACACTACACTACACTACACTACACTACACTACACTACACTACACTACACTACACACTGACTACACTGGACTACACTGGACTACACTACACTACACTACACTACACTACACTACACTACACTACACTACACTACACTACACTACACTACACTACACTACACTACGCTGGTTACACTCCACTCCACTCCACTCCACTCCACTATATTACACTCCAGTTCACTCTAATCCACTCATTTCCACCACGTCACTCCACTCCACTCCACTTCACCCCACCCCACCCCACCCCACCCCACCCCACCCACCCCACTCCACTCCACCCCACCCCACCCCATCCCACTCCACTCCACTCCACTATACTGCACCGTGCTACCCTACACTACACCACAGTGAAATACAATACAATACAAAACTATACAATACCTTTACCACAGACAGACAACAACCAATCAACGCACGTATTTGCAGGTAAGAGCTAGTTGTAGTTAACCAATCAATCACCTAGTCACTTAGTATATTATGACAGAACAAACAGCATCAGTTACACCCTCTACACTAATACGTTCGTCATCTAACCATCTTACAATTCCACATCTATTGGTTCATTTTGGAAATGATACAGTCTCGTGACATTTTTAAGGCTACTTGCTGGAAGATGAAATATGGGTTATTCAGAAATAATCCGTGTGAGTTTACCACTGACATTTGAGTTTCTTCAGAAATTCTCTTTTGAAATATTCTTTAAAAAAAATTGAAATAATGTTCTCATTCAGTACAGTGTTACTTTAGCAACCTCATAATTATTATGACGTTGCTGTAGTGACGCTGTACTGAATAAACACACACACACTTACACACACACACACTTACACACTTACACACTTACACACACACACACACACACACACACACACCATACACACACACACACACAACACACACACACACACACACACACACACACACACACACCACACACTCCATGACCCCATGCACATGACATTAATTGACAGAGATAGGCAAGAGAGTGGGGAATGGTCCATCATAATTATACAGCCTCCTAAAAAGCCAATTCACAGCCACAGCGAATGCTGCAGCACAACAAGGGAATGATGCCATGGGGGATCATCTGCTTTAGTTCTGAAGTCAGAAGCTCATTATATATATATATATATATATATATATATATATATATATATATATATATATATATATATATATATATATATATATATATATATATATATATATATATATATATATATATATTCTATATAAATCTATGAATATTTGATTTATTTGATTTGATTTGATTTAATCTTTTACATCGAGGATAATGGAATAAGCACTTTTCTGCTTTTTTACATCCAGTCCCCGTGTGTATGCAGTTTTGTAAATGTCATCTGTTCCCACCGGCACACGATGGCCTACTCTTACGAAAAGCGAAACAGGATTTAACGTGTGCGCAAGATGTTCTGCGTGCGTTCGCACACGGGGCCTCGGTTTAAAGTCTCATCCGAAGGACTTTTGGGGAGAGTGGAGTCAGCACTGATGTTAACTCCAGCAGAAAAGTCTCCTTGACCGGACTCGAACCCGGGTCGTCAAATTGCGATCGCAATGTTCTGACCACTAGGCTATCCGCCCCCCCCCCCCTCTCTCTCTCTCTCTCTCTCTCTCTCTCTCTCTCTCTCTCTCTCTCTCTCTCTCTCTCTCTCTCTCTCTCTCTATATATATATATTATATATAGGAGAGAGAGAGGGGAGAGAGAGAGGGGGGGGGGGACGGATATATATATATATATATATATATGTGTGTGTGTGTGTGTGTGTGTGTGTGTGTGTGTGTGTGTGTGTGTGTGTGTGTGTGTGTGTGTGTGTGTGTGTGTGGTGTGTGTGTGTGTGTATCAAGGGGCGAGTTAGCTCAGTGGTCAGAGCACTCCCTTTCCCCAAGCTAGGTTAAGCAGATTCGAGCGTGGTTACCAATTGGGTGGGTGACCGTTTCTGCGCCTTGCCTTCAGTACAGTCCTCCCCAGTTCACCAGCTGTAAATGGATGCCTGCCCTCTTTAGGGTCAGGGAAGGTAAAGCAGCGAGGGAGAGGAGATGGGCGCCTCTCTCAATATGATGGTCCATAGAGAAGCTGAGGTCTCTGATGCCTCTCTCCCCTATGACCACATAGGTTGTGGAAACACATTTATCTTTTACCACCACCTGTATATGACTATTATAAGGCAATAGACTTAAGAAAACGTGGCCTACTGCAGTTTCTGTTGCTATTCTCTGTAAAGATGTTATCCATATTATGCAGAATATTTCTCCTTTAACACACCTTCCAGCCAATCCTCCCCCCCTCCTTCTTCCCGACCTTTCGCCCCCCTCCTCCCTCCCCAACAATTCCAACGTTTCATTCTTGATCTGTAAAATGTTTTACACGTGTAAAGCTTTCACACCTTGTAAAACCACAGCGGTTCTAGTCACAGCTGGCCCAGGCCGAGCCAGAGAAATGTCATTTCTTTTTCATCAGCATTAATCAGGAGGCAGCGTGAAAGTTGGATGAGATCGACACTGGAGTAACCTTTACACGGCAGGAAGCTATAGCTCTGGCAACACCTTCATTGAAACATCGTCTGTTCTGCTTTAGAGTAACTTGCTTAGTTAGAAGTACTGAACCACTAAAAAAAAACAACCAACAACACCGCACGCACGCACGCGCGTGCGCGAGCACGTATACACACACATACGAACACATAAACACGCACTCACACGCACGCACACACACACACGCACTCACACACACACATGCACGCACACACACACATACATGCGTGCGCCCCTGCGCGTGCGCACACGCATACACACTGAAATATAAGTACAGAGACACGCATATAGCTTGGAAATTAAGTGCTCATGGATGTTGATAGATTCAAGTTTTTAATTAAAAAAATCGACGGTCTGTGAAGCCAGAAGTGGTAGACAGCATACAGACAACCACTGACTGTTAGTTCAGCCCAGGAAGTCAGCATACATAGTTCCGATTAGCTAAATATCAATCAGTCAATCCATATAAATCAATTAGTCAATCTTAGAACAGCATCTGCTTGTAAACATATAATCAGTTACATATAAAGCGGCCAATTCAGATCAATCATCCATCCAATCTGTGAAGTAGCATCTGTGAATAAACGTATGAACGGGTCAATATCAATCAGTCAATCCATTTCAATCATTCAGCCAATGCAGGAACTAGCCTCTTGATGCTTGAGCCGCGGGAACATCAGTCAAACTCCTCTGTTCTTTCTATCTGCAGAATATGATTGTAAACCCAGCACAGCTTCAACACTTTGAAACCTTAGCAGATCAGGTATCAGCTGGACCAATGGAAGCAAAGAACATTAATTTGCCTTTTCATCAACATTGTCCGGGAGGCAGTGTGAATGATTCATGAGGACACCCCAGGAGTAAAAAATGTACTGAAGGCAGTTACAATTGCCCACACTCTCTTTTGAAGCATTGTCTGTTCCCTTTTTCGATTAGGTGAAAATTGTTTGATTAAAATCGCTGAAACACGAGAGAGATTAGAGAGAGAGAGTGAGTGAGTGAGTGAGTGAGTGAGTGAGTGAGTGAGTGAATGAGAGAGAGAGAGAGGAGAGAGAGAGAGAGAGAGGAGAGAGAGAGGAGAGAGAGGAGAGAGAGGAGAGAGAGGAGAGAGAGAGAGAGAGAGAGAGAGGAGAGAGAGAGAGAGAGAGAGAGAGAGAGGAGAGAGAGAGAGGAGAGAGAGAGAGAGAGAGAGAGGAGAGAGAGTTGGGTCAATTGAAATTCAATTGCTCAAGGCTGATATTTGAATTAAATGTTGAAAAAATAAGCCATATAATTTGATTGGCATGTGCAGTCAGAGGTCGTATGCGGTATGTCGATTGTCAAAAAAACTGATTGTCAAAATGTCCAGGATATTGGACAGGTATTTTACAATAGATTTATTATATTCCATTGGCCAACATTTTTAACATTCTGAGAGAATCTGGCTCTTTTCTTACGGATATCTTTTTGTTTTCGTTCCTCGGCTAGAGCTCGGGAAGTTCATCAGTGGTGGGATTTTACATACGCAACCGTTTACAACCGTTTTTAGGGGGACGGGATAATCCGCTCAGTGGTCAGAGCACTCGCTTTCCAAAGCTAAGGTTAAGCAGCATCGAGCGTGGTTACCAACTGGATGGGTGACCGTTTGCGCGCCAAGGCTTCGATACAGTCCCCAACTCCACCCAGCTGTAAATGGGTGCCTGCCCTCTTTAGGGTTATGGAAGGTAAAGCAGCGAGGGAGAGGAGATAGGCGCCGTCCTCAATGTGCTGGCCCCTAGAGAAGCTGAAGTCTCTGATGCCTTGCTCCCCTACGATCACATAGGCTATGGGAAACCTTTACCTTTTTTTCCAAACCGTTTGTACCCACTATTAAAGTAGAACCTTCCAACTTCAGAAATCATTAAATGTTCTAAGTTAACACGATATAGTTCTAAACTACGAAGAAAGCTGTTTTTCAGGATCAGGTATTGTTTTTTCCCATTTGACATGTAGTTCTCTCTGTGCACCGTGATCATCCTGTAGTGACTCTTATGGCTGCCTCGGCGTTGGTACGAGAAACAGCGATAGAAGAGATG
>CM060318.1:80110273-80122773 GCA_030674155.1 Stramonita haemastoma
GCATTTCTTGTATTGTCTTGATTCTTGCATTGTTTTAATGCTTTTTCAGAAACAAAACAGGAAAAGTAGCCATCTTAATTTCATATACTGACTGATCAGAAATTGTATGTTTTATGTTTTTTTTCCAATTCAACAAAGGTTAAAGCGTGATAACGTTTATGTATTTTGATTTTAATATTTCACTGACCTTAAATGATTTTTCAAGAAAAAAATCAATAATTTGAAAAGCCTACAACACACACACACACACATCACACACACACACACACACACACACACACACACACACACACACACACACACACACACACACACACACACACAGTTAACAAACACACACACTACAATTAAGATGAGAAGAACAGAAGAGAGATGAGAGAAGAGGATAGAAAATGAGAGAGACAGAGACAGAGAGAGAGAGACGAGAGGAGACAGAGAAGAGAGAGAGAGAGAGGTCACCAGCTTGCACTCTGTCATGAACTCATTAATATTTATCTTCCTGTGCGTGGGTTGGGTCATGACCATCTACTCAAGAGGTCAGAGTACACGCACACACACATACACACAACACACATACACACACACACACACACACACACACACACACACACACATCACACATACACACAAAAGTACATACACACACACTACAAGTAGTACACGACTATTTCTGATCTTGCTACCCAACTGGCGATGGCCACCCTTAATACTGAGTAGCCAAAGAGATTCACCTTGCTACTACAAGAGGGATGTCGCGAAAATACAAGCATAGGTACCAAAGCTTGAAGGGTATGGGATGGGAATGGAGATTCATGAAAATTTAAGTGTGTGACTCACACAGTTTTTTTTTAGTCTTAGCAGCATGCAAGAACGTTTTTGTCAAGTTGAAGCATGTGCATATCTTAGATAGGTACTATACAATATCTGCCTACCCCCAATCCCATCCCAACAGATCCTAAGTTATCAATAGATTAGCCTGTATGACTAACATGTAAAATGACTCACAATGTATTCAAACACTCACAAAATGACTCACAAACTAGCTGGTTATTGGATTGCTAGCATTTAGTGTAAACAAACAAACAAAAATTTCCACACCACTCGAAAAAGGTAAAGGTAAAAGCTACTGAAACAGAATTCCAGAAAGACAAAGACTGAGGAAGACAGAAACAGAAGCCAACAAAGACACAGAGACATAAAAGTGGACAGACAGAAAGAGACACAAGTAATCCAGTCAGAAAAAAACAGTACAGACAGTAAAGCTGAAACAGACAGACACACAGACAGATGGATCGGTCAGTAGGCATATCATTAGGAAAGACCTAAATTCATATCCTCAACCTTTCACTTATATAGAGAAACACCTAAAGAAAAGAAAAGAGATTTACAGGTAGTAGGTATTGGGCCTTGGTTAAAGAATTCTGAGCCACACATAAATCAAATCCTCGTAAAAACGGCCAGTATCATACCTAGGTCCTGTAGAAGGGCTGTAGCTGATAAATCAAGAACACTTCTATCTTTCCTCACACCTGTCATTGCTATTACTGGGAAGAGGCCCGGGCTGGAAATAGATGATGGAGAATGTAATAATCGATTAATCAGAAGCTGTATGACTCTGGCAGGAGAGGAAATAATGATTCTGCCATAACTGTGCCAGTCATGTGTATGTGTTTTTTCCTACTTTTTCAATGATTCTGTCTTTTTTGTGCAATGAATGGCAGTTAGATATTTTTTATTCATTTTTTCTGAGATTGTTGGAATTTCTTGTTTTGTGATGGATTCTTGTATTGTTTTGTGCTTTTTCAGCATAACAAAAAAAAGAAAAGCAGTAATCGTAAATTGACCTATTGACAGAATCTCAGAAACAATACAAAAGTGTTTTGAAAAGGACATGAAAGCCTGACGCGTGACCCAATAATTCGACCTCAGTTATAACACTTTGAACCGCCACTTAATGAAAGAACAGCAAAAAAAAACTTGTGAAACCCAGGGTCTATGGAACGAATCCTTGCCAATGACAAAAGAATGATGAATTTTAGGTTTTTTTTTTTTTTTTGTTCTATGACAGCTGTCAGCATCAATTTGGAGAGAGCGCATTAGAAATGACAGAGATGCAATAGTAGAGAGAGAAGCAGATAACTGACTGACAAGATAGAAGCGTGATTTTAAGAGAAAGAATAAAATGATGCAGACAGAACCACGCTTATCAGCAGCATCTGTTTCTGTGGTCAATATTTTACTGATTTTTTAATGCTCTTTATTGTCAGAAAATGGGTGCCTCTTTACACCGATTTATTTTTTCTTGGTGGTCTTTTTTCTAGAAATGGTTGATTTTGACTTTAGATAAAAGGAAGGTGGCATGGCTACATTTTTTTGCATTTTTGCTTTTTTTCGTGAAATTCCTTTAAAGGAAAATGGCATAAAATTTTACAGTGGCAATTATGTAACAAAACATTACAATAACAGACAACAAAAACACACACACAACACACACACACACACACACACACACACACACACACACACACACACACACACACACACACACACACACACACACACACACACACACACACACACACGTATAGTGGACTGCTGACTTTAATTTAAAATCTTAATGTAATCCATTAATGATTTTGATTGAATAGTTTTCCCACCACAGTAGGGCAAATACCATGACGATGCAAGTAGATAGTAAAGGGATAAAACAGTATATTCAACAGGTTAGTGAGCATTTGACTTCCATTAGTTTTCAGTCCAGTGGGGGCTTAAGAACGTCGTTCTTGTCTGCAGTAGATGTAGTGCTCATTCTGCACGCAAAAATAAAAATACACGCATAGCTACTTTTCATTTCTATGTGGTTTGAGGATAAACTCCCTGATAAACTCATACACTGAATCACAAACTAACTCAGGCACTGACTTGCAAACAAACTAACATTAGAAAACAAGCCCTGCAACTAAAACACATTATTTAAGAAAATACTTGTTCAAAACTTAAAATGCACATACGAGATAGAGAAACAGGTACAGGAAAAAACCCAAGACAGAGGGAGACAGACAGACAGAGACAGAAAGAGACACCAAGATCCAGACAGCCGGAAAAACAGAATAGCGATATTGAGACAGTACAGTAGAGACACATGTTAGAAAAACAGACATACTAGTAGACAGATAGCTAATGAAGACTTATGACTCCAACTTCTTGCTTACAGCACCACAAAGTCTCAAAAGAAAAAAATGAAAAGGAAAGCTGAATACGACCTGCTAACACGACCTTCATTGAACCATTCTTGGCCACTTGTTAATTGATCAAATACTCGTAAAGATGGCTTGTGTACCACCTGAGGCCTGTGGGATAGCCTCCAGCTGATAAAGCAAAGAACATTTTCTTTCACTATACCAGCTGACTGTATTAATGCAGAGAGGATGGGAAGCAGGAAGAAGAGTACAGGCTGAAAAAGTAGATAGATAGAAGCTAAGGGTTGATTGACTAGAGAGAAGTGTGATTCTAGTAGGAAAGGAAATAATTGTCTCGTCAAGGCACTGTCCGATGAGATTCATCTCTTTTAGCGGTGATAATATTGATGTTATCTTTTTATTCTTTAATTCTGCTTTGCCGAAAAAAACGGGTGTTTGTGTTCAGTGAATCACTATTTTGTCTCAGGTCCTTTCGAGAAGAAAAAACCTTTTTGTACCTGCTGGAGTAAAGATGGCACAAGCTGTGCTTGAGCAAACTGTTAGTTTTTTCAGCACTCACACACGCGCTTACACACTCACGCACGCACGCACGCACGCAGAGAGAAGAGAGAGAGAGAGAGGGGGGGGGGGGGGGCTCAGAAAAAAAGACAGAAAAAGACATAGAGGGACAGACCGGGACGTAGGAAAAAAGAACAGAAGACAGCATAAACTAAACAGAGAGACAGGCCGGACAAAACCCGAAGGAACAAGTGCAAGAAAGACAGAAAGCACCAGATAAGACAAAGGGACAAACAGCACACAGAATTAATGACCACTATCAACCTTCAGCAAAAAACATAATCACAAAAATAACCAAAACTAATCCAAGATGTCCTGAGGTAAAACCTTATGTGTCACACGTTATCGAATATCGTTAGACAGACAGCAGTAAACACCGATAGGCCCTTACTGATAAATCAGGAACATTTTCACTATAGACAGACAGCCAGAAAACACCGATAGGCCCTTACTGATAAATCAGGAACATTTTCACCTATAGACAGACACCCAGTAACACACCGATAGGCCCTTACTGATAAATCAGGAACATTTTCACCTATAGACAGACACCCAGTAACACACCCGATAGGCCCTTACTGATAAATCAGGAACATTTTCACCTATAGACAGACACCCAGTAACACACCCGATAGGCCCTTACTGATGAATCAGGAAATTTTCACCTATAGACAGACACCCAGTAACACACACCGATAGGCCCTTACGATAAATCAGGAACATTTTCACCTATAGACAGACAGCCAGTAACACACCCGATAGGCCCTTACTGATAAATCAGGAACATTTTCACCTATAGACAGACAGCCAGTAACACACCCGATAGGCCCTTACTGATGAATCAGGAACATTTTCACCTATAACAGCTGTCACCACTAATCTGTAGATGCAGGCAATCAAGAAACCAAAGGAGATATAGTAGACAAGGGAAAAGCTAATTGCCAATTGATCAGACAGATGTCTGACTCTTGCAGAAGAAAAGGAAATAACATCCAGCCAGAACTGTGCTTCTAAGATACATCTTACTGTACCAGAGTTAGTCGTGTTTTGTTTTCTGACTTTTTTTGGGGGGTGGGGTGGGGAGGGGTGTTATTCTAAGAAAATGGGTGTATCCGTTCACTGAATTACAGTTTTGTTTTAGAATCTTTTTTCCTTCAGAACTGTCTGTCTGTTCTGCATGAACATTAGAAAATGCATGAAAAAGACAGACAGAAACAGATTACAGACAACATACAGGCAGACATAAAAGGGTATAAAAGAAAACTATGGAGAGAGAGAGACAGGTACAGAGAGAGACAAGAGAGAGAGACAGACAGCCACAGACACAGACAGAGAGAGACAGAGATACAGAGGAAGGTAGGGGTGAAGTGAGAGATAGAGATATAGAGATAGACAGACAGACAGAAGAAAGAAACAGAGACAGAGAGAGAAAGACAGAAAGGGGCAGACAGACAAAGACAGAGAGAAAAACAGACAGAACACAGACAAACAAACGAGATAGACAGCGACGAGACAGAGAATCAGAAAGAGAGGATAAACAACAAAACTGAGACAGGAAGACAGACACACTAACATACACTCATCAAAGACTGTTAACCATTCACAACATAACAACACCACCAACAACACAAATTCAGAACAAAACAAAAGCAAACAAAAAAGCAAATACAAAAAACAAACAAAACCAGAGCATCACATGAGATCTGACGATGCCTGCCTCCTTGGTTAAAGCGTTGTCAGCCCCACTTTAATCAAAGACTCGTAAAGAAGTCCAGTGACACACCTGGGTCCTCTGCAATGGGCTCTCACGGATAAATCAAGAGCACTTTTTTTCTAATCTCTCCTATAATAGCTGTCACTCCTCATTTTGGAGAGTGAGGTAGCTGAAGGAACGAAGCTTGGAATAGTAAGAGAGAAGATAGACAGACAGACAGATGGCAGAGAGAGGGAGAGAGAGAGAGAGACAGACAGACAGACAGACAGACAGAGACAGAAGACAGAAGACAGAAGAGCAGACAGACAGAAAGACAGAGACAGACGACAGAGACAGCAGACAGAGAAATAAACAAGCAGACAAACAGAGACGAGACAGAGAGAGAGACAGAACAGAAGACAGAGACAGAGAGACACGACCAACAGAGAGACAGCGAGACAGCGAGAAGAGGAACAAGCAAGGAGATAATGATTGATTGATCAGCAAGAAGTGTGAATCCATCAGGCAAGGGAAGTAATGATCCTGTCAGTACCGTGCCTGCAAGACACATCTGTTTCTGTGCTTGTATAGCAGTACTGTTTTCCTTGTCTTTTTGATAGGTAATGAGTGAGTCTTTAAAAACTATTTATAAACTCACTGTTTGAGACGGGCCAATTTTTTTTTAAGAATTACTTTTTTTGCCATAGAAGGAAGAAGAAAGAGGGTTTACCTGGCAATTTTGTAATTAAAGTTTTTTGGACGGAATCTTTAAGAATCTGTCCATGTCTTTCTCTTCTTCGTTTCTTGAGCAATAATTCATCCACTGCCGGCTTGCTAAGCCCGTCACGGCAAGAGGAAGACCGAGGAAGACCTGGATCGAGGGTGTGAAAGAAACACTGAAGACCCACAACACCCCACCCACCCAGGCCTTCCAACTTGCCGCAGACAGAAAGCTCTTTCTCCCCTCGACGCCCACGATGGTACAAGAGGACGGATAAAGTAAAGTAAGTAAGATTTGTAAGAAGAGGGAGAGAGATACGTATGCAATATCAACGAAATGTTAGCAAGATTTATAAATCTCACTCACTCACACACACACACACATACACACACACATACACACACAAACATGCGCGTGCGCACACACACACATACGCACGCACACGCACACACACACACACACGAGCGTGTCATGATCAAGAAGACACACACGCACGCACGCACACACGCACGCACGAACGCACGCACGCACACACACACACACACACACACACACACACACACACACACACAAACACAAACACACACGAGTGCATCAAGAGCAAGAACATAGTTATAAGGCCGGTAATAGTAATGCACTCCACTCCACTCTGCCTGGCTTCTAAGATAACCCTCTCAACACACACTCCCAAGCTCACAGCACATGGACACTGCAACTCTGGCGCTGTTTCTGACCCTGAAGCCAGTGGCCGTTCTCTAATAATACTGATTATCCATAGACATTTTTCTGCCCCTGCAAGAGGGGCATCCACAAAAAAACAACAGTAAATAGCAATGATTGAAAGGGGTGAAGTGGGGTTCGGATGGGGATAAGGTGATCGATCGGATGTATTGGGCTTATGATTGATATCTATTTGAAATTCAATAAACGTATACGAGGTTTTCTTTAGAATATTTCCTTTGTGTGCAGATCATAACGAAAAAAATACTTCTTTGTATCCGCAAAGTAGATCTGCATCAACGCAAAAGAAATACCGTCTGAAGAACTTAATTGATCGCAGACTAATCTACAAACGAGGAAACAAAGTCTAATCCCAAACAGCTAAGCACTCATTCACAGACTTACAAGCAGTCTAAGCATTAAAACTAAAAATCATGAGGAATATATCCAGCAACAACATGTACACGACATCCTAAAGAAATCACCTGCACAATCAAACAAAATGAAATGTGCAAGTGCTTGAAGATACGTACTTAACTCCAATCATGTAACTTACAGCCCGCCGACCAAAACAAGCCCTATCAGGGCTGCACATACTTAACTAACAAAAGCTCCAAGTTTCAAGCGAAAAGACACGAACAGCAGAAGCGCTGGAAAACAACACAGTGAACTAACCTGTTCTGGGTCCGTGGGAAAAAGCATGTCCCTGATCACAGTTGGTCTCACTCACTAGCTGCACAAGTCACTCAATCCATGCCAGCTGCACCCTATCACACCACTGTGTCAGATGTAGAAAATGTCACACCTGGTCGCAATATAGGCTTGGTTTTTTCTACACAGGAGATGTCTATGTTTTGTATCAAAACAGTCCAGGCTCATTAAAAGAAGAAATCCACTGGCAGGAAACGAAGACTAGTAAGTCAGATTTAGACTTTTCTTTCCATGTTTGTAATGAGACGCGCAACACATGAAGAAAAACTATGGCCTAAAAACAAAGTTTTACATTCACACAAAAGCAGAAAGACGAACTTTCACACACATGTAAAGAAAAAACATAAAGATTCAGAAACTTTTTTTTTCCTGAGATCAAACCCAAAGTACTAGAAACTCGATTCCCCACCACAGAATCTTAGAGTGTCAACAGCTGATTTCAAGAACAAAAAACATTAACAAAGAAACACAGATTTCTTCACCACGAATCTGAAACACCTAAACGACGTCTCAATCAGCAAAAAAAAATGACAAGTTATTTCACTTTTGTTTTCCTTACAAGCACACCCGGCAAAAAATAAACCAAACCAAACCAACAACCAAACTACCAACAGGGTATCACATTCATCTTGACGGCACAGTGTCACACTGGAGACACAACCTGCCACCTGCCTGGCGAGACAGAGCGGGGAGCCGCAGAGGAGGAAGTGAGGTGGAAGAGGCAGCGGGTTGGGAGCTCAGTGCTGCCTTGCCTGCCCCGCCTGTCCCCCCTCTCTCTCCCTCCCTCCCCCCGCTCCCACGCCATTGATCTCTCTCCGCTCTGGCACTGGTGCCCGCCACATCCTCTGCCTGCTCTGCCCGCCCGTCCCTGCCTGCATGCCGCGTCCATTGTGCCCACAGAGTTTCTGTAGTTCTTACTCATATGGTTTTACGTTCTAAACCTCCTTTTACATACATACATACGTACGCACATACATACACATACACACACACGCACATACACGCGGGCGCGCACGCAAGCACGCATACACGCATGCATGCACACACACGCATACACGCACGCAAGCACACACACAACACAACACACATATATATATATACATATATATATATATATATATATATATATATATATAATATATAATATACACCCACGCGCGCGGGCGCGCGCGCACAAACACACACACACACACACACACACACACTACACACACACACAAACACACACACACACAACACTAAATATACAAATACACACACACATATACACGCTCGCTCGCACACACGCACGCACGCACGCACCACACACACACAAACACAACACACACACACACACAACACACACACACACACACACACACACACACACACACACACACACACACACACACACACAAAAGACTGACAGTACAGTCATACTGGGAGGGGTAGGATAAACAAACTACAAGGATTTATTTTTGTTTGTTGGACGTTATGGACAAAATGTTGTGCTTCCAGTTAAAGACCTCAATACACTTGTATACATGTGCATTCCGGTATTATCTGATTTGTTACATTATCAGTATGATGGGTTGACATGGTATATATTCTTTATCGATGCTTGTGTGTGCGCACGCACTCACACACGCATAAACACACACAAACACCCACACCCACACCCACACCCACACCCACACCCACACCCACACACACACACACACACACACACACAGTACCAAAGACAGGGGAAAAAACCTAGGGTAAGAGGGAGATGCAGTAGGCGTAAGAGACAGTGCATGTTGAGCAAAAAAAAGGACATTGCTCTCCACATGACCGGACCGGTACAGAAATTCAAGACATGTGGCTGATAGGTTTTTTCCCTTCTCAGTAGGACACCAAAAGTTTAGAGGAGGAACAGAGAGATCGAGAAGGAGTGCAGAAATGGCGATAAAGTTCAAAAAGTAGTGGCATATCCCCGTCATTCCCTTCCCACCCCCTCTCAATCTATTATCAAACCAGACCTTACCACCAAACTTTCGCCAGATATCGAGACAGAGATAATAAATCGAAATTGGCGTCACCAAAAATAGCAAAAGCACAATAAGCAAGTTTCTTTTATATATTTGTTTTTGTCTATTTTCATGACAGCCAAATATGAGGATGGTAAAGGCAAAGACTTCCAGTTGTTTTCTGAGGCTCTGCAAGATGATCATAGGAGGGCGCTGGATAGGTCAGTGGTTAGAACACTGGACCAGCAATCTAACAAAATATAAGGAAGAAGGCTTAATTCTCCACAGAAATGCCTGTTTGGATCGATTTTCCTCCTGGAGTTAGCATCGGTACCAACTCTTCACTTCACTTCACTCAGTCCCATGTCCCAAAGGACGTAGGGGGGACATGAGAGAAGACGCAACAGAGATCTTTTTCCATGCTTCACGATCCTGTGTGGCTAGTAGGAGGTGTTGCAGGGGTTGGGCGGTCCAGTCTTTGATGTTGTCAACCCGGGATTTCTTTTGGCGGCCTCTTCTTCTCTTGCCCTCGACTGTTCCTTGCAAGATGGTTTTTGCTAGGGTGTTGTGTCTTGTGGAGTGACCAAACCACATCAGCTTTCTCCTCTTTATGGTGGAGAGCAAAGGCTCTTGGGGGCCCACACGCTTTTTGATTTCTTCTTTCACATAGTTATTGGTCTTGTGTTCTTTGTATGATATTTTGAGGAGTCTTCTGTGGCACTTGTTCTCAAATGCTTGGATTCTCCTCTCTAACTCTGCTGTCAGAGTCCATGATTCACAGCCATATAGGAGGATAGATATCACGAGGGATTTGTAAAGGTGGTATTTGGTGCAGAAGCTGATGTTGTTGCTTCTGGTGATCTTCTCGAGTCTGACTAGAGCAGATGTTGCTGTTGCAATGCGAGCTTTCACTTCATTGTTTGATGTGCCATCTTTTGTTAGGATGGAGCCTAAGTATTTGAATTGGCTCAAATACGGTACCAACTCTACTCCCATGCAAATTCTTCAAACATGACTATAAACCGAGGTCCCGTGTATACCAAAACACGCCCAGCGAATACTCACATGTTTAAAACTCACGCAGTTTTCTCAGAAGAGTAAGGCCAGCTAAGGCCAGTGGTATGGACGACACCAAAAATACCCAGCATGCAGCATACAATACCAATGAATGAGCTCCTCCAGGTTCAATCAAAAAAAAAAAAACACTGCCTAGAAAAGTTCATTACAGTATCCCAAAGGGACAAATTACATATCGTTAAAATAATTGTATTCTGCAAATCCCGTTAGTGAAAATTCCGTATGTGGGTGATGTCAGACACAAACAATACCAACGTGTAATGCTGAGCAGTAATTGTGTGTGTGTGTGTGTGTGTGTGTGTGTGTAAGTGTTGTGTGTGTGTGTGTGTGTGTGTGTGTGTGTGTGTGTGTGTGTGTGTGTGTGTGTGTGTGTGTGTGTGTGTGTGTGTGTGTGTGTGTGTGTGTGTGTGTGTGTGTGTGTGAATGTGTGGAAAGTCCAGACTAATATTCACAATAACTGACATACAGTTATGAGGTTTCCAGACAACTTAATAACACAATGATAAGGCTGACGACACAGGGTGAAACATAACGGAAGAGAAATAACTCTGCGGTAATAGTTACACAACGAAACTAAACTCTGATCTAAAATCTACACAGCCAAACACCACTGCCATAGCATTAATGCCCCTAAACAACAGCTTGCTGAAAATTGGCTGTTTAATGAAAAACGGAGCATTAAATCGATGTTTTATGCCACCTCCTGGTTCCTCTTGATCAGAAATAAAGATTATTTATGTCCAAGATCCCTCCTGGCCAGTTTTTGGCTATTTGTCTCTTAAATATTATCCTGGTTGTCTCCCTTCCTCAAATGAGCTGAGTTTTCTCCCGCTGCCTGTGGGAAAAAAATCGCCAGTGGAACAGCAGACAATTTCATTTTCTCTTTAATCTTTTGTGCGCGAAAAGAAAAAACTCTGCCGCCTTTCGTTTTAACATATCCACAATAGAAAGGCAGTTGGCTTTTTTTGTTCACATGTAAGCAACAACAAAAAAGAACCGAATACAAAGCCAACGAACAGTCCCTTGATAAAATTGCCAGCCACACTCAGCAACACAAAACAAAAAAGATTAAATTAGAAACACAAAAACTTCCCCTCCTCGCTAAGTTATGTCTGCTTAATTTTTTAACTCCTATTCAAAGATTTTTTTTTCCCCCTCATTCTTTCTTTCCGTGGCTTAGGAATTATTTCGTGTTTGGTTGATTTTTTTGTTCGTTATTCCCTTCTGCGGTTTATAAGATTGTTTGTCTTTTATTTTCTTTATCTTGCTGCTTGTGAAGTTCAGCTCTGTCTGTATGGCTCTTCCTCGATGCTAGTGTAGTCCTGCATTTCCTATCTCTGTATCTGTCATCATCATCGTCGTCGTCGTCGTCATCGTCGCTATCATTGTTATAATCTTCTTTCTCTTCTTTATTTCTTCCCTGTGGTTTGATACTTGGTATGGTTTCTTACTTTTGGTATTTGGATCATTATAATTGTTGTGTAGTTGTGGCTATAATTTTTATTATTTTAATTTTTTTTATCTTAATGTTATCCCTGAAAAGGGCGGGGACTGGATGTAAAAAAGCACACGAGTGCTTATCTATTATCCTCGAATAAGAAAATTTTGCCTTGCCTTGCCTTTGCCTTGTCTTTGTCTTCTTCTTTTCCTCCTCCTCTTTCTCTTCCTTCTCGTCGTCGTCTTTCTAATTTGTCTTTTCGTGTCTTTCTTCATCTCTCTCTCTGTCTCTGTCTCTCTCTGTCTCTCTTTCTTTCTGTCTCTCTTTCTTTCTTTCTGTCTTCCTTTCTTTCTTTCTTTCTTTTTTTCTTCTCCTCATTCTCCATCTTGCACTG
>CM060318.1:80127773-80130273 GCA_030674155.1 Stramonita haemastoma
ATAATACAACTGTGAGCAGGAATCTGTGAAAATATTTTTAAAATCACTGAAAATGTAAAGAAATTAAGCTACAAAGTATTGTATAGTAGCGAACAGGTCTGCCATTTTATAGGATTGATAAACTTGTACAAAACCTGTAACACTTTTCATTAACAAAGTACAATTATATCATTCCAGTCTATTGCCGACTTCACTTAGCACCATGTAGGGGCATGGCCTCAGTAGACAGGTACACTGAGGAGACTAATCTCTCTGTCTGTCTATCTGTCTGTCTGTCTGTCTGTCTGTCTGTCTCTGTCTGTCTGTCTGTCTGTCTGTCTGTCTGTCTGTCTGTCTGTCTCTGTCTGTCTCTGTCTGTCTCTGTCTCTGTCTCTCTCTCTCTCTCTCTCTCTCTCTCTCTCTCTCTCAGTAGCAAATGATGAGTACATGCATGGTTTGTCCAGATATATCTTTCATTCTATTAACAAAAGGAAAACAATGTTGTCTCAGGCAGTTTATTGAATTACTGTTATTTTTATATGTATTCAATATACATGAATTTTCCCAAACACAATAGTCTTTATGTGATTAGGTTATGGTTGATTTGAGATTTGTAATCAGGAAAAAGAGTAAATGTGTGTTTTTCTCTTCTTTTTTCATCAGTGATAAATCATGTCTTATTTGTGCATTTGATTCATAAATGATATGGAAGAACGTATTGGCACACCCCAAGCCCAGCCAATGTATTGTGGTCCAAGGCCAATGTACATTAAATCATTTCAGTGTTCAGTGTGTTCAGTGTTCTCTCTCTCTCTCTCTCTCTCTCTCTCTCTCTCTCTCTCTCTCTCTCTCTCTCTTTGAAACGAGTATTTTTTCAGAGCAATATGTTTTTGCTAAAAGATCATAATCCATCTCGATGGTCACTGTATATTGCTAAACATGATGAATTGATACGCCTGCAGACGTACACACAGATAGGACCACAACAAAGCTGACTCAGCTAACGTGAAGATCTGCATGCAGATATGTCCTACAAAAATAACTAAATCAAAGATTAATAACATTTCATCTTGCCCACCATGGGAGCTTCAGAGAGCTAATTTTGACTTAAATTATTCTTCTTTAACCCGAAAAGGTAATGAAAATATTCTTAGCGCGTCAGTAAAAGAACATATACAAACTACATGTCCAGAACATCTAAAAATCTACACTGACGGCTCACTTTTGAGCGACAACGAGGCGGGAGCAGCTTTTGTAATCCCATCATTGAAAGTACAAAGATCTGTTCATATTGGGAAAAATCGATCTATTTTTACTGCTGAATTATCTGCCATTTTGATGGCTTTATATTTTCTTTTAGATTTCCCCAAAAACATATTTCAAACGCTTTTTTGTGTTGATTCCAAGTCGGTTTTACTTGCTCTAAAAAATTCCAGTTCAAAAGTGAGACAAGATCTCGTAACTGAGATTGGACATCTGATTCATTTTCTGATGTTACGAGGCACCTGTGTTACCTTTTGCTGGATTCCTTCGCATTGTGGTATCTACTTTAATGAAATAGTTGACAAAGTAGCAAAATGTGGAGCAAAGCACACTGATCGGTCCTGCAGCATTAATGCTCCCTTATCCGTTTATGAGGGCTATAGCATGTTACAAAATGCATGTTGGAAACATTTTAAAAAGAAACAAAGTATTGGTTCTCACCAGAATGATGATGTAACCCATTTATTATCTCTTGATAAGATCAAATGCCGTAACTCTCACGAATATAGAAATGTTGTATCTCTTATCTATAGGTTCAAGCTCAATGCTTTTAGATCGAAATTTTCAAAAAAGCAACATGTATCTGTGGCGAAAATATTACCATAGGTCACATTCTTTTAGAATGCAGAGATTTGAAAATCTTTTTTACCAGTTTTCAAATACGTTTGCTTAGAGCAAATTCTAAAAGACATTTCGCTAATGAAAGAAATTATATTGTCATTAAGTCATAGTCCTATTATCAGGTTCTTATAGTATAATGATTGTTTACTAGTTATAATAGTATAATGATTTTTACTAGTTATATGAATTGCAAAGTTAGTGTTTTAAACTGTTATTTCTTTCTTTTCATTACTCTTGTTCTATTGTTTTAATTCTTGGTTCTTATAGTTGCTTAATGCAGATAATTAGCTATGTGCCATCCCAAATCACCCAGCCCCCCCCCCCTCCCCCTCCCCTCCATACACACACTCACTCACTCATATACACTTTCCCGTCTGATATCACTATTAAGTGGAAGGACGTTAAACTGAAGAACTAACTAACTAACTAACTAACTAACTAACTAACTAACTAACTAACTAACTAACTAACTAACTAACTAACTAACTAACTAACTAACTAACTAACTAACTAACTAACTAACTAACTATGCAGCGTCTGCAAGGTCAAAAGGACAGGAGATAGAGGGACAGCAGGGGTGAGGGGATACGGAAATGAAAAAAAAATAGCAGAAAGAAGGTTGTCATGCAACGATTTT
>CM060318.1:80135273-80147773 GCA_030674155.1 Stramonita haemastoma
CCCTCATGCCACACACACAATAAACTGCCTTTGATTCTGTGGTTCCCTGTTGCGCTGTATCATAGTGGTCTCAGTTTCAATTCCCAGTAGAACTCTGAGCATTTGGTAAGTCTTTGAAGTCTAGAGATCCATTGGAGATATTCATCGGGAGCAATGTTTTTTTTGTTTTTATTTTTATTTATTCTTTTACATCGAGAATAATGGAATAAGCACTCGTGTGCTTTTTTCATCCAGTCCCCGTGTGTATGCAGTTTCGTAAATATTGTCATCTGTTCACACCGGCACACGATGGCCTACGCTTACGAATAGCGGAACAGGATTTAACATGTGCGCAAGATGTTCTGCGTGCGTGCGCACACGGGGCCTCGGTTTAAAGTCTCATCCGAAAGACTTTTGGGGAAAGTGGAGTCAGCACTGATGTTAAGTCCATGGGAAAAATCCCCTCGAACGGGAATCGAACCCGGGTCGTCAAATTGCGAGCGCAATGTTCTGACCACTAGGCTATCCCGTCCCCTTGTGCGCGCGCGCGCGCGCGCGCGCGCGTGTGTGTGTGTGTGTGTGTGTGTGTGTGTGTGGTGTGTGTATGTGTGTGTGTGTGTGTGTGTGTGTATGTGTGTGTGTGTGTGTGTGCGTGCGTGCGTCCGTGTGTATGCAGGGTGGGGGGTGGGGGGGTGGTTGTAACAGTCGCCACTGCACATGGATAAATTACTGCCTGACTCCATGAGTGAGTTATAGAATCAGAATCAGAAATCATTTATTGCCATAAAAGTCGCATGGATTTATTGATACAACAAAATAAACTCAACATAATTCATCAATGCAACATACTATTCACTGGTCAGCATGACTGCAATGATGTGCAAGAAAAAACCCACCATATTGCATTCTATCTGATTTTATTTGTTCCCTTTTTTCAAAACAGGCACAGTAGCAATAGTCTTAGCCGGTGTCTTGCGAACTAATTCGTTGCACCACAGAACACCACTGAAGTGATCCAGACAGAGTGCAGCGTCTTTTTTTTTTATAGTGATGGCCTATCATAGACTAACGTGGATAAGTACCCTATGAACTTCTGCCCATGAGAAAAAAATGGCCAAAATGACTATGTATTGGGATGGATGAAATCGGATTGAGTTGGGGAGGGGAGCAGAAATAAATTAATGGTTGATTTAATTTAAGGAAAATAAAAGAGTGCAAGGGAAAAAGAAATAAAGGAAATGATAGAGAGAAATGGGAAACACAGAGGAACGAATAAGTAGAAGTAGAAGGCACCCATCAGTCTCGGAAGACTATGGAGTTGCGCTCTAGTCTTTAGAGCGCAAAGCCTGGGTAAGTAAGTGGGACGAATAAACAGACATACAAATAGGCAGAGAGACAGAAAGACAGGCAGGCAGGCAGACAAGCACAGACGGAGACACAGAGAATCAGACAGACAGACAGATAGACAAACCAATAGACAGTCATTCAGAGAGAAAAGCACCAAGTAATACCTGATGATTGTAGAACCAAAAAGAGACGAACAATACAAAGCATATTTTTTGAAAAATATGTAGCACATTAAACATCATTTTTGTCTCTATTCTTTGTAACATTAAGATGTGCACTTTGTTTGCTTGTTTCGGATAATATTCTTGCTGTTTTTTGTTCGATTATCCTAATGTGCACTTTGGTTGTTCTTTATTTTCTGAAAACCTTATTTATTTTGAAAGCTTCTTCCACACTACCATCTAATGAGTGTCATTTTTTAGAAGGTCGCCCTATATGCATTTTCTCTCTGTGTCTCTGTATTCCTCTCTCGTGAGGGTTAAAATGGATATGATTACTGTTTGTAATTAATCTCACAGAGAGCGAAAGCAGTTGTTTAGGTTCCATTAGTTGCTGTATGTACCCTGAGGCAGTTTTGTTCAGTACTAAGGCTTCCTCGAATGGATCTGAAGTGTGTGTGTGTGTGTGTATGTGTGTGTGTGCGTATATATATATATATATATATATATATATGTGTGTGTGTGTGTGTGTGTGTGTGTGTGTGTGTGTGTGTGTGTGTGTGTGTTGTGTGTGTGTGTGTGTGGCGCGGTTTGTGTGTGTGTGTGACAGTCTGTTAGGTTATGTATCTGTCTCCCTGTCGCTGTCTTCATCTCTGTCTCTCCCTCTCTCTCAGATTTTATTCCACAGTTAATCAGCACTGCGTATTCACACCCCCTCCCGCCACACACATACACACACACAAACACACACACACACACACACACACACCATACAGATATACAGATATGTATATATATATATATATATATAATCATATAAACTATGCATATAAGCAAATTACACAGCTCAATACACAAACCTACAAAACTGAACATAATTCTGATGAAACCAAAAAAATAAACAGTTGAGAAAATAGATAAAATGTTTAAATGTATTTGTAGTTTACCCACACTCTTCATTCTTCTTGTTCACCCTCTCCGCCCTCCCCATTTTCTTTCTAGTTTTCCCCCTCAATCCCACGCGTTGAATTTAATACACTCAGTTTAATTAAAGTCTTCCCACAGGACAAGATGGGAATGGCAGAGGATGCTTCAGAATTTTTTGTTCTCGTTCTGCGAGTTTAATGAAAATATGGGAAACATAGCACGTGTTCGTGGTCCTTGTTTGGGAATCTTATCGATTGTCATTTAATTTTCGAAGAGTAAAATCTTGTAGCATACAACACGAACCTTTGAACTAGAGACAAATTGCTAACATTGTGCAGTGTGTGTGTGTGTTGTGTTGTGTGTGTGTGTGAGTGTGTGGTGTGTGTGTGTGTTGTGTGTGTGTGTGTGTGTGTGTGTGTGTGTGTGTGTGTGTGTGTGTGTGTGTGTGTGTGTGTGTGTGTGTGTGTTGTGTGTGTTGTTGTGTGTGCGTTTGTGTGTGTGAGTAGTCTCTGTCTGTCTGTCTGTCTTTTCTGTCTGTCTGTCTGTGTTTCTAGAACTAGCACTAATAGAATTAACATTGTTGACAATATACTTCCCTCACAAAGAATGTTCTATATTTTGGGCAAACCTTCATCAACTGTACTTGTGTCATTGCCCTTTATCTTCAACATAAGGGTTTTTTTCCCCCAATGATTCAACAGTAATTCTACAATTCCTTAGATTTCCTTATTGAGCAATCATATTTTTCAATCAAATCGTAATAAGTAAAGAGGTTTATGGCCTATCTCTGACCCTCCTGAAAAAGTTTTGTGCTGTGTGGAATAACCGTGACCAGAAGTAACTGGATAAGGTAAAGGTAAAGGTGTCCCATAACCTATGCGGTCGTAGGGAAGTGAGGCATCGGAGACCTCAGCTTTTCTAGGGACCAGCATATTGAGGGCGGTGCCCATCTCCTCTCCCTCGCTGTTTTACCTTTCCGGTAGACTGGGGTACTGTACTGAAGCCAAGACGCACAAACGGTCACCCATCCAAATGGTAACTACGTTCGATGCTGCTTAACCTTAGCTTGGGGAAAGCGAGCGCTCTGACCACTGAGCTATCCCGTCCCCTTAACTGGATAAGAGTTCATGAGCATCTCATCGTAAAACATCTTCATGCTGTGTCCATATTGATGAAATGCCGTCTGAAACTTTTTGTAACGTTTGTGAGCCAGCCCACCACAAACACACTGGTGCTAGATAGCAGTGTCTTTTCTGTCAGTTTTTACTGTTTGGATTGTGTTACATCTTATCGTAAAACGATTGTTTTGAATCAAACACATTTTGATGAAATTATCCACATTTGTATGTACATTCTATATTGTGATCGTAAACAAAACCCGGAATAAGAAACCGGCTTATGTCTTACTTTAGCGTCTTTGCAAGAAATCATTATGGAATGTTTGGCAAAAAATCAACAAATAGTTTAATGTGTTTCTGTTTGTGTGAGCTGAAATTTGCATTATGTTTGTCGTCCTACAAGAAACTGCTTGAATTCCTGCACTAGTCTGATGCAGCATATTTTTTGTCCTTTCAGAACAATCATTTTTTGAAACTAAAATGTGATGTGTGCGAAGATATGCATACTAATTAATTTTCACCATTTTTATATAAAGCGCTCAAAATCTAAATTACCCCTTTAAAAAGTTATCCAAGGATGTGGTAGCCCGCATTTTTAGTCGGCAAACAGAAAAAATCCGAACAGATAAGACAAAAATATTATAAATAAACAAAAGCAAAACTGTTCAGTCCTCTGTCTCATAGCTTGACT
Organism: Stramonita haemastoma; assembly: GCA_030674155.1. Taxonomy (NCBI): domain Eukaryota; kingdom Metazoa; phylum Mollusca; class Gastropoda; order Neogastropoda; family Muricidae; genus Stramonita; species Stramonita haemastoma. Next base: position 80,139,494 of record CM060318.1, read on the forward strand.
TGACCATTTTTACGTAATCTTAGCGAGTTAAACTATACAATTTGTTTTTCGTCTCTCGAAATGGATTTTAAAACAGAGTATCCCTTACCTGCATCTTCCTGGCTGAACACAGAAGATGGCGTCCAGTCTAGATATATGAAACACAGAAAGGGAGAAACGTACTAGCAAAGCAGTCCACATATTTGCTTACTATTTTACTTTTGTCCTTAGGTGGTCGCGGGATGGGGGGAGGGGGTACTGCACTGACGAGAGCATCTCTATTTGTGGCGAACCGGGTGCCTACGCCTGTTACCAGGAAAACTGTCTGGAGTCTATTGAGTGATATTATTTACTCAGTTACAGTGCTCTCTCTGCTTCGTTTTCTTCTTCGCTGGACTCTAGTTTGCAATACCATCTTTCACAGACTGCCTAATCTTGTTATGTTTTCTCACCTTCACCTCCGTGTGCATGTCAGGCGGTTGGAATGAAAAGAGACAACACAGAACTCACAAGAATTGAGATGCCAAAATTTTATTGAGATGCCAAAATTTTACTTTGGCAAAGGCCTTTTCAAATAGTTAGGTTTCAGATATCTCTCCGAAGTTAAGGTAGAAGATTTTACTACTATAGTGATCAGTATTAGAACTGAAACAGAAATGCAATTATGTCACACGTTGAAAACAATACACATGTCAAAGCATGACAAATTAAGGTAGACATAAAATGTTGAAATTCTCATTATGATACAGTTGAAAGTCACAATGAATAAGAGAGAGACAGTAGTTACTCCGTGTAGATATTTTGCCGTAGAATTCCATATCAATGCAATTATTTGGTTAATTGTTCTTTTCTGTATATGATACCAATGGCATGATAGCTTTAAGCAAACTACAAAAATCTTCTATATTCTTTGGTTATTTATATAATTAACTAAGTTACATTGATTAAAATTAATTAATTTTGGTTTTCATCTTTTTATGAGAGCCTGAGATTAAAAAAATCCTATCTGGGGTTTCAAACTATTCCCAATTAGAAATATTCTAGGCCAACTATTCTCTTTGCCAAACAATATATTACTTTAAAATTGATGAAAATGTTATTGCAGTTTTGAATACAGTTTGAACATCTAACCATAACAGCCGATTTCAAGAAATAAAAAAACACAAAACCTGATATCACCAACCAAAAGAAACAGAAAATAAATAAAACACAACTTTACACACATCTAGCAAGAAAAAGGACAGTACAACATCCAAAACACTTAGGGTAGAAAAAAAAAACGAAAAGGAGCTGTAAAGTTCAATGATAGCAAGCATCATTGTTTGCTTGCCTGACTTCGAACCCAGGTTTTCCGAGCGGTTACTGTCACCATGGAGTGATGTGGACACGATGGCTGAATGCTCTGCTCTTTGCCGCTGAATCAGAACTGTGCATGTGTGGGGCTCAGTGCAGTGCGGTCAGAAAGGGACAAAACTTCTGTAAAGAAAAGAAGGAAATTGCGGTTTCCAACGTCAGAAAAAGGCAACAAGTTGTACTTACCTATATAACTAACATAAAAAAATCTATTGCTGTCTCAGATGACAAGATAATATGACAGAATGTCGTGCAAACTTGTGTCTCATGTTAAGGAAAGTGAATGCTGAACTTATGCCGTCATCATTTTTTGTTACATTTGTCTGAATCTTCCGGAAATTGTCTGGGGATGGTTCCTTCCTGATCGAACGAAAGCAGTTCATTTTATTTCCTGGCTGTCATTTCTGCTACGTCTGCCCCTCCTCCCCCTGCTTTATTTCCCTGCTTTTCGCCACGAAAGAGAAGGAAATAAGGGGTGAATAGGTTTGAATAGCAGCAGTTGAAAAGTTGTATTGAGATTTTATGTTAAGGTTGGTCTATGTTAGAAAAAAAGGCTTTTTCTTTCATCAATAAAGAGACACTTCGACATGTCTGCATGAAATCATAGACAGAGAGAGTCCGAAAGGTTTAATCTCAGCCTACTTCAGAATGCCAGAGTATGCGTTTGTGCACAACACACAATAGCAAGAAGTATTCCGCTAAGGAGACTTTTTATGCAGGTATCATCAGTGATAACACTCTTGTCAAATAGAATGGCATTTTACCTGTGAAATACTACATTTTATCATGACGTCTTCTATAATGAGTACCTTTTTTTCCAAATGTCGCTTTGTATAGATGGGGTTCCAGCTGTTCTCTAATACCTGTTAACCACCTTGCTCCAAACAACCACGTAGGTTATCAGAGCTCCCTTATCATATAGATGAGTTGGAAGAAAGCAACAATTTTGTTCTCCACTTTAGAGAAATATTCTGTGACATCGTCTGGTATATGGCATGGCTGAATATCCAGTGAGCATGGTCAGATTTTATGAAACAAAACAAAGCAACAAAAGCAAAGCCGGTGGTTTTGTGAATATTCTTGCAGCCCTTGAAAGAAACTGATGTAGCACTATTGTAGAAATATCAGATACTCGGGGAGTTTTAAGTATTACTTTTCTGTTCAACCAGGCAAAAGGCTATGGGAAACATTGCACAAGTTATCTATTTTTGTGAAATAATTTTATAGTAATTTACCAACGTTTCAAAGAAGTGTGTGTCATCTTCAATGTGACACTGTCGTTAATTATGTTTTATTTGCAATGCCACAATTCAGTATTGCAGTTAGATTTTAGTTGACACAGGTTTTGATGATTATGGGAATTTGTCACCTCTCATTTTCAGAACGTTTCCCTCTTCACCCAGTGCTTAATAATATTTTAATCGTTTTGTTTGGTTGTTGCCGTTGTTGTTTAGCTATTGTTGCAGTCTTTTTCCTTCTTCTGTAATAATTTTGTGCATATAGATAAACACCATCTAAAAAAGAGAAAGCTTGGAAATGTGAAAAATCAGGACAGGATTTTAGCAGAAACTCTGTAAAACTTTAGTTATTTCCTTTTCACCATACCTCTCTCCTATTTTCAAACAAGCGGATGATCATCTATTTTTTATTATTTCTATATGTTTGTGCGAATGCTTTCGTGCATGCATATGTAAGTAAGCTTGTATGCATTCAAGTGTGCATGAATGTATGTGCAGTGTGGGTTTTCTTAAATCTGAAGGGCAAGCGGATGCTCGTATACATGCTGCGTACACAAAAAAACCAGATTTGCTCAGTCAAGAAGAAAAGTATAGATCAAAGGTGTGTCCCCAAGCTCAACAAGGCTTGTCTTCATGGGTCTTTTTCTATGGTGAAAAGCGTGCGTGCGTGCGTGCGTGCGTGTGTGTGTGTGTGTGTGTGTGTGTGTGTGTGTGTGGTGTGTGTGTGTGTGTGTGTGTGTGTGTGTGTGTGTGTGTGCGTGTGTGTGGCGTGTGGTGGTGTGTGCACGTGTGTGTGTTGTGTGTGTGTGTGTGTGTTGTGTGTGTGTGTGTTTGTGTGTGTGTGTGTGTTGTCTGTCTGTCTGTCTGTCTGTCTGTCTGTCTGTCTGTGTGAGTCGAGAAGGAAGGTGTCCAGAATGAAGAACTACTACTTAAAAAGCAGCGAACTTTCTAACATCTTAAATTTATGTTGCTTATTTTCTGTTTTTCCCAGTGTCCTTATGCCGCTTGTTTTCTTTACAAGAAACCATGTCAACATGCTGATGTTTATTACAGGAGAAGTGAAGGAGGCGAGATGTTTTCTATCAAACCAATCTTTGGATTCATTAACGAGGCCAATTCTTTGAATCACTACAAGTGTTGGGCTGCGAGACTCTAGTTTTCATTGCATTGCGTTGGAGGTGGAGAGTTCTGCCTCATGAATAAACACAATTTGAATTAAATTAGGATTTTTTGTGTGGAAAATTCAGCACAGATTTCTAAAACAGGATTAGGTCTTGAAGAACATTGTTAGTGCGTATTTGGCGCCTTTGTGGTTTTTTCGTGCATCCTTCAGGAATAGAACGGACTTATAATTTCATCATCATTCATATTTTGCTGTTGTTGTTGTTATTGTTGTTGTTGTTGTTTTTGTTATTGTTGTTTTGGGGGATTGCTGCCTTAGCTTCTGTGATGTTATTGTCCTGCTGTTCCTACGCCGCTCATTTCAGTCTCTCCGCACCAGTCATACCCAGATTTATTACATCGCAATCTCGGGAACAGACGTCTACATACACAGAGCCTATCAATGTCGGGCTGTGGCGGGGCCACCAGCCAGAGGAGCCCTACACTGCTGCTGGGTCACTGTGGTGGTGTTCAGTGGTGCCTGTTCTGAGCTAACATACGCAGGCCACCACCTACTAAGCCGCCTGCTAACGACAATAATAGATTATTCACGGAGCCAGACTGAGTGAGACAATTGCCCAACAGCGATGGGGACCTCCACAATGTTCCTCTTTCCCGTGATTCCAATTCCAAAAGCTTTGACACAAATTCACCACAGCCACATAGGTGTATGGGAAAACCAAAATTGAGATCACCGTGGGACCAGAGGAAGTAAGGCCATTGAATCAGAAACATCTTTTCTTTTATAGCATAATAATCGGTGACGATGTGGATGACGTAATGGTACTGCTCAGAAAGTGCACCTTCTATCAAACAACTTAATAGGGCTGTACTCTATTCCGCCATCAGTCGTGCCCGAGAGAAACAGACACCTGCAGTGTTGGTCAGGTAATGCAATCAACTCTTTAAAGTCGCGTTAGAAAAGTGCGTGAAGCTAGACTGTGTGGTCCCAGTCTTCCCAATAAGCCCATAACAAACTCATTGTAGGTAGGAACCGGCCGGAGTCTGGAAAATCCCTAAGACTTTTATTCGATTCGATTCTATGATCTCCCAGTCCGTAACGCAAAGGTGCTAACCATCACACCAGGGTGGCTGCGTGCGTGCGCGCGCGCGCGTGTGTGTGTGTTTATTTATATATTTTTTATTTCTATCTTTTTTTTCCTTTTTTTAAAATTTATTATTTCATATCGAGAATAATGGAATAGGCACTCATCTGCTTTTTTTTTTTTACATCCAGCCTCTGTGTGTATGCAGTTTTGAAAATCTTGTCATCTGTTCCCACCGGCACACAAAGGCCTACTCGTACAAAAAGCGGAACAGGATTTAACGTGTGCGCAAGATGTGTGTGTGTGTGTGTGTGTGTGTGTGTGTGTGTGTGTGTGTGTGTGTGTGTGTGTGTGTGTGTGTGTGTGTGTGTGTGTGTGTGTGTGTGTGGTTAGAGAGAGAGACAGACAGACAGACAGACAAGAGAGAGACAGAGAGACACAGAGACATAGAGTACGTGCGTGCTTGCGTGTGCATGCAAGGGGTATTGTGTGCGTAGTCCATAAAATTATGTCCTAACAAAAAGAGATGGGTGTTTTTTTACAGTTCTCCTTTTCTTTTTTTTTAACCATCATTTCCTGCAGTGAATAAACGGGTTAGAAGGGGATAGACCCTGCCTGAAAAGCATACCTCTCCAACCACCCTGAAATCAATCATCATCTTCAGTTATTTGCTTCAGCATTTTTCCACATTCTAGTCTGTTCTTTTCGGCACTGTTACAAACAAGATTCAAACTTTTATTGCAAAGATTCTTATGATTGCTATGAATGTAATCCTTTGCTATATGATGCATGCATTAAAGCTAGGGTATTGGTTATTGAGAATGTTAATGCCTGTAGCTTGCATATATGTTTGGTTGCTCATGGAGTTTCGGGAGTATTTTACAATATCTTAAGAGGTTTTAGAAGTACCGGGAATCGTTCACAGTATTTTGAGACGTTCTGGAATCTGTCAAGACGCGTTGCTGTAATCTAAGATGTTTGTGTGAAGTTCCCCAAGCTTCCGGAATGGTCTGGCAGCGATGGTCTGGCAGCGGGCAGTAGAAGGGGCCTGGACTGTATATATACAAGGGGCTGTTATCGCCTCGAGGAGGGAGGAGAGTTGAGGTGGAAAGATGATACTGAGAAGAGGGGGATTCCCACGGCTCTGGAATGTTTAGCGGGCAGTAGAAGGGGCCTGGACTGTATATATACAAGGGGCTGTAGTCGCAGCAGCAGAGGAGGGGAGTCCCACGGCCGAACGCCCTAGTGATCGAGCAGGGGAGGCAATGCGGACGGTAGATTTAGGGATTTTTTTTTTATTAGAAGAAGGGGAGAAAAATTGGAGGAATAGAAGAAAAGTTATGAGAACTGTGAAAGTGATTAGCGATTGAAATGTGTGTTTAGTGAGTGTAGTAACAGAGTTTTGGTTAAATTCGTGGTGATGTTAGAAAGGAGTTTTCTTGTTTGTTTTTATTGGAATTTTGTACTGGAAACAATACTGTTTTGAAGTAGATTAGTTGAATAAAAGAAATATAACCTGATCTCTGAGTCGTGTGTGCTCTGTTAGATGTGATTCCCGAGAGGTAGGGGAGCAACTCTTGGCACTTCAGTCAGCGTTATACGTCCACTGGAGTGTCTTTAAAACAAAGAGTTTGTTCCTCAGAACCAATAACGTAAGGGTAGGGGAGCAACTCTTGGCACTTCAGTCAGCGTTATACGTCCACTGGAGTGTCTTTAAAACAAAGAGTTTGTACCTCAGAACCAATAACGTAACATATGGGGGCCAAGCCGGGATACCTCTCAACATCGAACCATCAACACAGTAGCTTCCGACTTCAGATTTTAAGGAAGAGTATTGTATTCACTGCTGCGGTTGTGTTTACAACATAGCTATGGAATTTTAGTGTGAAATTTGTTGTTTTGATTCAGGGGGTGTACGTCCGAAAGCGTTGAATGTTTCGGAGTAACCTGGAGCTGGATCTGTGAGGAGACTGCGTAGTCACAACGGGTGTGTCTACGACAGATCTCGGAATTTCAGTGTGTGGATTCGTTTGTCTGCGTATTCACAATGGGTGTGTTTACGACTGGCCTTCGGAATTTGTTGATGGAATTCAGTGTGTGGATTAGTTCGTCTGTTTTACTGAGGTAATTCAGAGTGTATTCCAGTAAGGGTGTGAAGCTCAGTGAGCATTGTGTATCTAAAGGGACTGTCAGGGGCCGCGGTCTTGCTTTAGCCTCCTGCTGAGTGAGATCTGGCGTCTGATTTAGTTAGTCTGTGGAGCTCACGTGAGTATAACTGGTTTAAGTTTTGTGTGTGTGGCGTCATCACCGTGTAGACAAGGATTGGAGTGAGACATTACGTCATAACTTTGTAGTTCTAATTTTTGAAAAAATCAGTTATGGCAGATAGCAGGGAAGAGCTAGAAAGCCTAGCAGGACAATATGAAACATTTAAAGAGAGAGATCAGAAAGACAGAGAAGAAAGAGAAAGAGACAGGCAAGAAAGGTTGGAAAAGGAAGAAAGAGAAAGAAAAGAGAGAATTGAAAGGGAAGAGAGAAGAGAAGCCCTAGAAAGAGAAGAAAAAGATAGAGAAAGAAAAGAGAGAATTGAAAGGGAAGAGAGAAAGGAAAAGCTCGAAAGAGAAGAAAGAGAGAGGGAGAGGCGTCATGAATTGGAGATGAGAAGACTTGAATTAGAGCATGGCAGCTCTGTTCAAAGATTGAGTAATAATGGTGATTTAGCTAAAGATACGAAGTCGCCAGTGTTGGATGATAAACCAGAGGACCTGAACAGCTTCCTCCTGAGGTTTCGACGTTTTGTTGAAGAAATTGTGGAAATGGGTAAGATGGCATCAAGCAATGATAATGAGAAAAAGCTGGAATCTGGAACCAGAAATAGTTCACAAATAGGAAAACATCCAGAGATAAACGCCATTGATGACAAGTTCAAGGATGAGGAATGTGCCGTGACCACAAGGGCGCAATCAAAGAAGGAGGGGGAGAGCATTCCCCTGAAAGTCACTGATAGTTCCAAGGCAACTATGGTGGACAAAGGAAAATTGATGGAGCTTCAGAGGGCTGACCCATCGCTTGATAAACATCGTAAACATGAGGAGGCTGTCATGACAGGAAGTGGGGAGGTTCACTTTGAAGAAAAGGGGGGTGTCCTCTTCAGGGTCTTCAAGAACCATGGAGGAGTGGTACGCCAGGTGTTGGTGCCACCTCAACTACGTAACTCTACAGTGGAGCTGGCACACGACTCTGTCATAGGGGGTCATATGGGCATGGAATGGGAATCCTCAGGATCTCAGTGTGCTACTCTGATGATTTTAATCCAAGAGAAAGATGAGGCAGGCGGCATGTGTGTGGACAATAGGATCGACAGGATTACAGTGTTTGATCCAGGAGGAGGTGTACCAGAGACTGAGCTGTCCCAGAGACTTCATCAAGGATTTCCACATCGGGAGTGATGGACAGGTGCCAAACCCAAAGGACATTTGTGGGGAAATTTATGTGGCCAGGGA
>CM060318.1:80152773-80155273 GCA_030674155.1 Stramonita haemastoma
CTTAACCAAATTTGATTTCTTTTATGATGTTTATGCTCCAACGTTTTGATCGAATATTGCAAGCAATTCTGATTGTGCAGTTATGTTTCTGATCGTTTCTGCTACACGTCTATTTTGTTTTGCGAAGATTTCACACTTCACAAAAGTTTTGGTGTCATCATGTGATTATATCGTCAATATCTTTGCTATTGTTTTATTGTATTTTGCTGTTACTGCTAATCGAAGCATGTGCGACAATTATGCTCGAATAAACACACTGGAACAAAAGAGCATTTGAAGAATGGAAATTTGCCGTAATGTTATTGTGCACGTTTTATTTCGTTCATTATTTTCTTCCTCACTCCTCAAACACGGGAGTTTCTTCTATGATAAACCAAGCTATTTTCATGTTTTTGTAACTACTTTGCGTTCAGGATACACGAGTGGATGGACGCGCATTCGTACCCACAGGAGGGAAAGCATGCGCACGTATAAAATATGCTCTTTGGCTGTGAAGTACAAGCCAATCTTGTAGGCTACACATGCTACTTACACGAAAGCAGCATAATAGTTTGTCTGTACAAAGCAAAAACGAACAGATCAAACAAAAGGGTCACAACTGATGTCTGTCATCAAAACATTTCTTTTTTAGCTTGGTAATGGAGTCTTAAGGGATGTTTACACATCAAAAGCAATGAGCATTGTAACATGTGAAGTCCTTTTCTATTATTTTCTTTATATTTTTTACCCAGTACCTGTGAATCATACATGTTTTCCACACTAGTTTACGACGACATTGTTGGTGTTGAAAGAAGGAAGTAGTTTGTTTGCGGTTTATTTTTACAAGTCAGCTTTTAAATTTATTTATGAAGATTCTGACAAAAATCTCGTAACAAATTTGCAACAGCTCAAGTGTTTATTCTATTTGATTTAGTGTGGAGAATTCTCGCCAATCATTCATAAACTCAACCTGAATTGGATTATGCTGTAAAATATGGAAATCTAATATTGTGTCTTAACACAAACTGCTCTTAAAAAAAAACATGCGAGTGTAGTGGCTTTCTTTCTTCTTCCCTTTCCTTCCTTCTTTTCTAAAGGGTTGGGCTTTTCATCTCATGGAAATTCAATTATACTTTCGTCTGTCTGTGGGAGTAGGAGAATGTATGTGTGTAAGTTTTCCTTTTTTTTTAGTTTCTGATTGTACATATGCAAATTCAGCTTGTGTGTGTGCGTGTGCGCTTGTGTATATGTTTTTTTATTCTATTCATATTTTTATTATTTAATTTTTCGAGAATAATGGAATAAACACGTATGTGTTTTTTTTGCATCCAGTACCTATGTGATTTGTACTTTTGTAAGTTTTGTCATCCGTTCCCAGCGGCACACATTAGCCTACTCTTCTCAAAACGGAACGGGTTTTAACATGTGTACAAACTGTATGTTGTGTGCGCGCGCGCGTGGTGTGGTTGTGTGCGATTGCGCGGCGTGCGTGCGTGGTGCGTGCGTGGTGTGTGTGTGTGTGTGTGTGTGTGTGTGGTGTGTGTGTGTGTGTGTGTGTGTGTGTGTGTGGTGTTGGTGATGTGGAGAACACAGATAAACATGAAGAGACAAACATAAAGACAGAGGGTATGCTTTCGTGCACAACATTGGCTTCAATACCCAAACACTTGAATTAAGGGTGCATGTCGAAAAGAAGAGCTGGAAAAGATCATGCAATTGTGTTTGATAAATGTTCCAGTATTTCTCCATTTTCCCCTGTGAAACCCCGTTCCCTTTATCATTTTGGCAAAAAATCAGAGAGGAAAAAGGAAGAGAATGCTTCTAAAGCAATAAGCTTCACATCCCTTTGAAATCACCGTTCTTTCTCCTTTAGTTTTTCCAGAATATTTTCTCTTTCTATTCGGTTTTTGCTGCAAATCACATCACTCATTGCATTTACATTTTGTCATAAAGGGAAGCGAGAGAGGCAGATTTCCGTCCCCTGAATTAGGACTTTTTCCTCACTTTTTTTTTCATTAATATTATTACATTTATCACAACCAGTGATTTCAGATGCATTATGTCATAAATGTTTGGTTTGATTAATCACACCTCAAGACTCTGGAAGCTGTTGATTTTGTTTTTTTTATCTCCAAATAAGTTTTATCTACAATGGACAGAAGTGCATTCTGTGAGACTTTTTCACAACGTGCTTTTCTAAATCTATGTAAGCGTGGTACAAGTTATGCAGGCAAAATTCATCGTAAGTTTTAAGAAAAAGACATGCATACACTTATACACTTCAGCTTGCGCGTGTACGCACACAGGCGCACGAGTGCGCACACGCACGCACACACACACAAACACACACACACACACTAGCGTGCGTGCGTGCACACACATACACACACATTCGCTTGTGTGCGTATGCAAAAATAAACATACACACTTGCGCGCGTACAGTCCAGTTCACCCAGCTGTAAATGGGTACCTGCCTTCTTTAGGGTCAGGGAAGGTAAAGCAGCGAGGGAGAGGAGATGAG
>CM060318.1:80170273-80180273 GCA_030674155.1 Stramonita haemastoma
AAATACTTGCTACACTTCAGGTTTTTTTCATTCAACAATCTTCATGCCAGAGTTTTATCACTTCAAAGACTTCTTTTAGGTGCTCAATTTAAACAGTCAATACAGAATTAAAGACAAGTATCAGAACCAATCAGGAGTATGAACTGTGGCAGCCATAACCACAGAACGCATCAAAAACTTTTACTTTTGCGTAAAACTAAATCTACCAATAACGTACTTACTGCCTGAAGTTTTCAAAAAAAAGGTTTTCCCATTTCTAAGATGTATTGTAAACTCAATTATCCGACTTCACGTTCAGAAATTCAAATGTGGTTCTCATAGTCTCAACGGGAAAGCGCAGCACGTGCATGCAATTCTAAAGGAGAACAGCTAAATGACTGAGTTCATTAAGACCTGGCTGCCCCTTAGGGACCTGGTCTGAGGGCAGGACTTGTGTGTCTTCCAGAAACAGCAGGCCTTTGTTAGGGACATCAGTGGGTGGAAAATTAAACTAGGGATTGAAGTTTGTTCGGTAATTTCAATAGTATTATTTTACGCTTGAATTTTTTTGGCGAGTTTGGGCTTTTTGTTTGTTGTACTTTTGAGGTTTTTTTAGTGTTGACGTTGGTAATTGCTTGCTAGGTCTCTTTTCGTCCTGTGATTGGCTTTTTTGTGTAGCATGTCTGTTTCTGAGGCGAATGTGTGTAATGCAAGTGTTGTGTGTGTGTGTGTGTGGGGGGGGGGGGTGTGCGTGTGTGTGTGGGTGTTTGTCCGTGTGTGTGTATGTTGTGGTGTAGTGTGGTGTGGTGTAGTGTGGTGTGGTGTGTTGTGCTGTGGTGTGGTGTGGTGTGGTGTGCTGTGGTGTGCTGTGCTGTGGTGTGGTGTGTGTGGTGTGTGGTGTGGTGTGGTGTGGTGTGGTGTGGTGTGGTGTGGTGTGTGTGGTGTGGTGTGGTGTGGTGTGTGGTGTGGTGTGGTGTGTGTGTGTGTAAGTCTGTTGTATGCTTCTATGTGTACATGCTTGTGTACGCAGGCATGTTAGTGTAAACATGATCACTAATTGCTAAATGAAAGCCATGTATAAGGCTTCTGTCCAGCCTCAATTAAATTTCAATAATGAGTTTGCTCTCTGTTGACGTTTATTCAACTTATAGATCAGTATGTCTTAACTAATTTTTTTTTTAATGTTGTTTGTCTTTCGAGTGTCACAGGCCATTCTATTTCGGTACTTTTAAACACCAAGAAGCTGTGTGTGTTTCTATTTGTCCTCAAATCAGAGTAATCCTACTTTATAGAACTAGTTTTCTAAAGATTTCTGGCAATTGAATAACAAGTTTGGAATATAGATTAAATTATCTTTTTTTTTCAAACACAAAAAGCGATGTATTTCCGTTCTTTCTCCACACAACTTGGCCCCTTTGATCGTTATCATTGTTCCATTTCTTGCTTATTTATTGCTATTATTTGCCAAAGTTGTTGTTGTTGATGATGATGTTGATGCTGATGTCACAGTAATGTTTGTTGTTTTTCCTATTATGATTTTTCTTAGCGCTAATATCGATTTTCTTACTGTTCATGTTTTATTGAGTTTTTTCTTCCAAGTTTAAATGGGAATACCATTCATTTTGTTTTGGGGTGGTTTATGATCTATAGTGGTTTTACTCATATCCATCCCCCCCCCCCAAAAAAAAAAAAAAAAAAACAATGCAGTTCGACTCACACAAAAGATAAGTGTTTGCACTCTCTTCTCCATGTCCATACTCTTCACTGTAGATTTTGAGGTGTTGTAGCCTCTGCACTGACAAGTCAAGTCAAAGTCAAGTCAAAAGCACTTTACTCATCCCATGAAGGGCAATTACAATGCTGACAGGCATTTTGATACGAATCATAATCTCAAAAAACACAAGGTAACTACATTCCTTTTTTTTTTAATCTCTCGGTTGATGCGGTAAAATAGACTTTCCAGCAACGAGTGCACACAAGAAACCCACAACGCCTAGAAGAAAAATGCTTTGTCGGAAGACTTCATATAAACAAGTCATTTTTGATTGTAAGTCAAAGAATAATTCTGAATTGTTTTGTTTTTTTCTTTACGTCAAACTCAAAAACTTTCAATGAGTCCTGAAAAGTACACACCAATCGCATGTGAAATAGCTCAGAACATTTGATATAGTAAATAAATAATAAACATGTACGTGTCCTACTCTCCCATATCGACCCTATCTGTCTAAATGTAAAGAAAAAGGGAAAGAAAAAAAATCCCTGCAAGACGATACCTCAAGAAACAACGCCTTCTACATGACATTTCCTCTCCTCGTGTAGGCCTTTTCAAGCTGGTGGCGGTGCCGGTTGGCCTCTGCCCTTTGAATTGTGCAACTTTTCGAGCTGTCCAACTCTGATCCATTTTTTGAAATAGGAGAAGGCACGCAGGCTGTGCAGAGAAATGCCATTGTCCTTGCAACACCGCGACCGCAACTAGGTAACCTTTCCAACTTGTGGTGCAGACTGCCACCGTCCTTGGACTGTCTAGAACAATCTTAGAAGAGAAGAGAAACGACATACGGGGGCATGATATGATTACGTGCTTCCTAGTTCGTTTGGTATTTGTCTTTTGCAGTGCAAGCTGTATTTTCTTATTAACATCACTTTAAAAAAACCCATTGCAGACAATTCATTCCACGTTTTGTTTATAGCATACTACAAGACATGCATTGTACACGTTTTAGCATACATATAAAAAAAATATGAAATTTGTTTCTGCGGGACTTATGCTTCAGAAATTGATCCCTCTTGGCCCCCAAGGAATTATTCAAGTTGAATTAAATTGAAATATATCAAATGATGCATGGCATTTTATTTTATGTAGTTTCATTTTTCTACGTTTCATTAAAGTCAAGTTTAAAATGTTCAAAAACGAAGAAAAAATAGCAATCATGAACGATGTATTTCACAAAAAATAGACATGGTCTATGCGCACCGCATACACGCCAGAAAAGATATTGCAGTGAAGGGCACTAAACAACCTTATCAATAGCACAAAATATATATACAAAAACTAGGAAAAAATACATCGACGCAACAACAATACAACAAAACAGGGTGATGACATATTGATCCCCCCCCTCTCTCTCTCCTCTCTCTCTCTCTGTCTCTCTCTCTCTCTCCTCTTCTCTCTCTCTATCTGTCTTCTCTCTGTCTGTCTGTCTGTCTGTCTGTCTGTCTGTCTGTCTGTCTGTCTTCTTTTGTCTGTCTGTCTGTATGTGTCTCTCTCTCTCTCTCTCCTCTCTCTCTCTCTCTCTCTCTCTCTCTCTCTCTCGCTCGCTCTCTCTCTCTCTCTTCTCTCTCTCTCCTCCTCTCTCTCTCTCTCTCTCTCTCTGTCTCTCTCTCTCTCTCTCTCTCTCTGTCTCTTCTGTCTCTCTTCTGTCTGTCTGTCTGTCTGTCTGTCTGTCTGTCTGTCGTCTGTCTGTCTCTCTCTCTCTCTCTCTCTGTCTCTCTCTCTCTCTCTTCTGTCTCTGCTCTCTCTCTCTCGTCTCTGTCTGCTCTCTCTCTCGTCTTCTGTCTTCTTCTTCTCTCGTCTCTCTCTCTCTCTCTCTCTCTCTCTCTCTCTCTCTCTCTCTCTCTCTCTCTCTCTCTCTCTCTCTCTCTCTCTCTTCTCTCTCTCTCTCTTAATGTCATACGGACGGAGACATGACTAGAACAACAGGAATACAAAAACAAAGCAAGATCACTCCATCATTGTGAAAAGCACACTTTACAAACCGCTGTCACTAGAACATCGATTGCTTTCCTTTTTCTCTTCTTGAATAATTCATTTAACACTCTGGCACTGTCAAACCCAATTTTCTTTTAGAAAGCCCTCTAGAAAACGATTGTCGGAGAGTCATTGAGACCTCTTCCCCCTCTCTTCCTTATCTTCCCACTTTCCTTGTCCTATTCAGACACTGTCTATCTTCGTACCAGGAACGAAACTGGTTAGTTCAAACAATGCAGCTGATGCATTGTGTGTGAAGGAATGAGAAGAGACAGACAAGCTTACTTCCAAACAATGAAGGCCATTGGTGATACCCGGACTTTGAGTCATATACTAGGGCTTTTCTTTTCGTTGTTAGTATTACTGCTTTTGTTGTTGTTGCTGCCGCTGCAGTTGTTGTAGTCGCTGTTGATGTGTGTTGTGGTGGCGGATAAGAATAAATAGAAACATTTCCCATAAAGTACCACTAATAAGACACAGCAGTAAATTAGAAAACAAAAACTCCGTCCATTGTCCTTTCTAAAGGAGAACAAATGTCACATAAAGTACCACTAATAAGACACCATTATAAATACAAAAGTCTCCGTCTATTACCCTTCCGAAAAGAAAGAAAAAGTGTCACATAAAATACCTCTAATAAGACACCGTGTAAATACAAAAAACATCCCGTCCGATATCCTTTCTAAAAGACACAGTAGGTAGTAAGCACCCATCAGTCTCGGAAGACTATGAAGTTGCGCTCAACTCTTTAGAGCGCAAAGCCTGGGTAAGTAAGTATGGAGGGCAAGCTGTTACCCATGCAGCAGACCCCCCCTCTCCACGCCACTGGAATGATCCATTGTAAAGGCAATGACCGATAGGAATGGTTCCAGTACCGTCGCAGGAGCCACCAGAACGTTACCATATACAGCCCCGAGCCGCCCTGGGACTCCAACTCCCCGATTTTATCTGATGAATGGTGTCCAAACACGACACCTGTGTGCATGCTGGTTTTTTAAAAGATAATTTTGTCATCCGCTCCTACCGGCACACGATGGCCTGCTCTTCCGAAAGGCGGAACAGGGTATTAACGTGTGCGCAAGATGTCTGCGTGCGTTCGCACACGGGGCCTCGGTTAACAGTCTCATCCGAATGACTTTAACATTCAATTTGTTTTTTTGTCAAACTGGGAGGAAAGGGAGAGGCTGGGTACGAACCCAGAAACTCACGGTTTACATATTGGCAGGCGCACGTCTTAACCATCCTGCCCCCTTCCTTTCTAAAAGACAGAAATGGTCACATAAACTACCTCTAATAAGACACCGCTGTAAATAGAAAAACATTCCGTCCGATATCCTTTCTAACAGACAGAAATGGTCACATAAAGTACCTTTAATAAGACACCACTGTAAATAGAAAAAAACTTTGTCCATTACCCTTCCTGACCTATTTTCAGTTGCAGAGTGCACAAAGAAGGACCATCCACACTGACAGTGTTGACATCATTCCTAGCCAGGCAGTCTGTTGACATCATTCCTAGCCAGGCAGTCTGTTGACATCATTCCTAGCCAGGCAGTCTGTTGCCATCATCCCCATCCATGCAGTCTCCTGACATGAAAGGCTGTCACAGACATCTGGTGCCGTTACTTCCTCTCCTGGCCTTAAGGTGCTCAGATTTCGGGTATAAAACAGAACGGATTCAGAGCTGCTACGAAGGGCAAAAACTTTTTTTTGAAGAAAAGTCTTGAGAATAATTGAATCTCACGTCTTTCTGTACTCCTTCCCACCTCCTCCTCCCACTCTATACCTACATAAATATGATGGTCAAACTAGAAGACAGGGGCCTTTTAATCTGAGGTAAGTGAGAGGAGTTAGAGTTAGAATATGAGAGAGAGAGATGCACCAGAGTTTACATAAAAAGATGATAAATATTTTTATTTCTTCTTGTAAAGTGTGTGCAGTATTTTCCATCATCTTATTTGTCTATTTGGACTGAAATTTCACACAAAATGAAGATATTTATTTCCCATCTAAAATCGTCTATTTACACATGCTCACAGAATGAATTTTAGTCAATGTGATTACAGTTTTCTGCAGTTACCTACTCCTGGAGTTTTCCTTCGGCTTGCCAAAAAAAAGAGGCGCCTGCTATATGGCAATCTTCAGGAAACCAAGTTAAGCTAAGGTCGTTGACACAAACTTTGATCGTTATGTCTAAGGCAACTGCTCTGTCGTTTCCTTCTTAGTGACGGAAAAAGCACTTTTACAATGTCATAGCACATCACTCACCCTTCTCTTGCACAAGTCCTATTAATACAAGCATCAGTTTACCTGGTAAATTATCGTCTGATATTTACGTACACAGACAGTGTGTAGGTAGTTTGCAGCGGTCCTCTCCTCTCTCTCCTCTCTCTCTCTCTCTCTCTCTCTCTCTCTCTCTCTCTCTCTCTCTCTCTCTCTCTCTCTCTCTCTCTCTCTAACTTGTGAGTGGTAGTATGTGTGTACATAGCGTAGGCATGAATGTGTTTGTATGAGGGTGTGAGTTGATAATGCATTTTGTATGTATGTGTATGTGATTTCTTTGGGGGGGGCACCTATGTGGCACCTATCTTCAAATATGACAAAAGTAGCGACAGATGCTGGTTAATGCTCAGTGGAGGAGAGTTTTGGAAAGAAGAAATAATAGTGGATTTTTTCTTGTTTATTTCTTGTTAATTTGGGTCCTCTCCACCTCTGAGTTACAGTATGACTTACTCAGAGGAAAGTTCAATTTTTCGGTTTGGCCTGAATTTTTTGTTTCCTTTCTCGGCTAGAGTTCCGAGATCCACCATTGGCTAGAATTTACGTTTTGCAACCGTCATGCTTATCTGAAACTCCATCTGAAAGTTTGGGGCCAGTGGAAAGCAACATGTTATTCAAAGAATGTTGCCATAAATACTGTCGGCACTTAGTTTTACCAAGGTTCAAGAAAAGAAAATGTCAGCACATTAATCAAATTTTACAGAATGCATTACTACTAGAGAAAACAAACGCGACTCCTGATATCAGTTGTGCGAGAATCGAGCACTCAAGAGTCACAAAAAGGGCAAGAGGCTTCTATAGAAGATGCATCGAAGGCAGAGGTACTAACGTTGGTGACACATTTCAAAAGTAATGGAGTCGTTTGGTGAATTAAGAGTGGGGCTTTTTACGATACCCCATGCCAACGTTAAGAGCAGACATACCAGTGCTTTAATCATAGTCTTGTATTCACACATGAAGAAGATAACGTTAGTGATCCCGTAATTCATGTCAGCCTTGGGTGTTGGTTTCGGAAACGTAAATATACCCGTCATACAACCTGAACAATGAAATGTGCTGTTCTGAAGTCGGAATGTGTTGGCTGAAGCCAGCGGGCAGATCTCTGACAAAATTATCAGCGCAGGATAAAACCGGACACTTCGTACCCCATTCGGTTTTATTCATTTATTCATTTACTTTACTTTTTTCTTTTATTACAAGGACAATGGAATAAGCACTCGTGTGCTTTTTTTTTAACATTTTGGAACACGGAGAAGGGAAGAGACGAAAAAACAGAGTTATTACTCCTCTGCATTACACACCCACATACAATTCCTTACTACCGCTCCCAAAGTCTCATGACACATTCAAAACGCCCAGACAACCAGCTAAGCGAGTGTGCAATCTAATTCAATGACTTGCTTCAGACTAGATTTGCAAGCAAAAAATCTTTCAGTACTGAATGACACCAACACTACTCTCTGAGTACTGGCTTCTCGAAAGAAACACAGCGTGCGATGCTATAATCTATTATGTTGAATCAGTGATACATTCATACCATATTAGCGTGGGCAGTCTCCAAAAGAAGCGTCCAGACGTTTTGATTCAGTTACCGCCATTTTCTCCCACGTTTACTCAGCATGTGTTGCTTCCCCTTATAAGGGAATTGTCCTCCCCTGACACCTCATCAGGCTGGGTTCTTGTGACAAGAAAAAAGTGTAAAACTGGAGATGAGGGGTGGAAAATGTCCAGTCGCTGGAGTGGTAAAGATCGCGTGAAGATGAAAGCTAAGCAATTTTCCAAACTCTCTGTGGTGTGTGCGTGTGTAGTGTGTGTGTGTGTGTGTGTGTGTGTGTGTGTGTGTGTGTGTGTGTGTGTGTGTGTGTGTGTGTGTGTGTGTGTGTGTGTGTGTGTGTGTGTGTGGTGTGTGTGTGTGTGTGTGTGTGTGTGTGTGTGTTAAGTGTGTGTGTGTGTTTGGTGTGTGTGCGTGTGTGTGTGTCTGTGTGTGTGTTTGTGTGTGTGTGTGTGTTAGTGTGTGTGTGTGTGTTTAGGTGTGGGTATTGTGTGTGTGCCGCGCGCGCGCGTGTGTGTGTTTTGTGTGTGTGCATGACTTTTGTGTGTGTGTGTGTGCCCGCGCGCGTGTGTGTATGTGTGTGTGTGTGTGTGTGTGTGTGTGTGTGTGTGTGTAGTGTGTGGTGTTGTTGTATGTGTTGTGTGGTGTGATGAATGATTAGTGTGATGAAAGTTTTGATGGAAAGGTTAAAAGCACTAATCAACTAGTTTTAGTCCACTGGAGAACTTTTTCATTTAAAGTTTTTAACTTGATCAAGTTTTACATAAGGTCACACACACACACATACACACACACGCACAACACACACGCACACGCACAGACACACACACACACACTCAAACGCGCACACACGTACGCACATACACACACTCACATTTCCATATTGTCATTTGTGTTGCTTCCCCCCCAATCACTTTGACTTAGTTAAGTAAAGTTATTTTTGTGCTTTATACGGCTTTTCTTTTTCTTTTTCTTTTTACTGTTTCTTGTAGGTTTTCTGTGAAAGAAAGATTATTAAAAAAAAAACGTTGTATGAGCTTGCTCTTTCACCCTCAATTAAGGTACTTTTGACTTGACTTGGTTTACACGTACCCACACGCACGCACGCACGCACGCACACACACACACACACACACACACACTCACACACACACACACACACACACACACACACACACACACACACACACACACACACACACACACACACACACACACACACACACACACACACTGATGTGACAGGTAACCACTTTCAACTGTTTTAAAGAATGAATAATACTGATAGAGATTACATCTTATATCATCACAACTGAATGTGTTTTAGTCACCATCTTATCTTTGACCACTTACCACTTGTTTGTAGCACAATGCTAAAACAGAAAAAAAGACAACGGTGCTCCATGATTTGCGTGCATTAGTGACTACAAAACAAGATATGAAAAAAAAATAATAATAGAAAATATATAAGACAGCCTGTCAAATATCTTTTAGACGAGTTTCTAAACTAAACGGTTTCTAAACTGAAGCAGCAAAGCTGTAAAAGGGCTGTTCAATACAGTTTTAGTAGTGACACGTTTGGGGGGGGTGGGTAGTTGTTTTTTTCTTGTTTGTGGGCGGGGGGTATTTTTTTCTTTACAGGATCAGTTAAAATAGGGAGTCTATTGCACAAGAGGATCCTATGAACACTACGATAGATAAGACACTTTAAAGGAACGATTTACTAAAGCACCAACCCTCAACGGGCTGAAGATTTTGCCGACGGCAATGGCATGAATGATCACATATCCTTTTGGCTCAGAACCAGACAAACTGCGCTGCTAGCGAACTTGCAAGTGCTTGACACTTTTCCCGGAGGAAGTATTCCTGTGAGTGTGAAATCGTAGTAATCCAAGTGTAATGTCACCGAAGACCTACTATGGCCAAGACCTATTGCTGGATTTATTGCATGCAGGCATCGACTACACCTACTTTTTCTGTGCATGTAGTTTACTGTGCCAGTTACCATGAAGTTTTCCAGTCTTGTAATTCCAGCTTTTACAAAAAAAAAGTCGTTGAAACAGACAGTGCTTTTGTGGTTGCCACTACAGTTCCCAAGACAATGCCGTCCTACTCTGTACTGTCTTAATTCTAGTCTGCTGCAGACAATTATTAAACTATACTACTGCTTGAAGAGCCAGAAAGTTTTTAGTGTTCTAAGTGCCTCTCTGTCTGTCTGTCTGTCTGTCTGTCTGTCTGTCTGTCTGCCTGCCTGGCTGTCTATCTGTCTGTCTGTCTCTGTCTCTGTCTGTCTGTCTGTCTTTCTGTACTTCTCACTCAAAATATGATCGTTTTTATTCTTGTAAAGGAAAGGAAAACAGCGTTGATCACTTAAAAAAAAAGAGCACAGCTTCTGCCAATACTATCAAACCGAAACATACTCTTCATATGAATAATGTTCT
>CM060318.1:80185273-80190273 GCA_030674155.1 Stramonita haemastoma
CCATTGCAGCAGAGAAAGAAAGAGTGATTAAACTGATCCCTGCTGTGGCCCCACCGTCAATGCTGTGTGCTATTGATCCTCAGGTCGCCTTCATTTGTCTCCCATGGCGGCATGGACCAGGCCAATTTCTTCCCTTGCTGTGAAGAGCAGCCTTTTTGAAATATCGATAAAATGTTTTTCTTTTGTCGTGTTTTCTTTTTTTTTTATTTCTCTCTTCCACAGTTCGTGTCTACATTCTTTATTCTCCTTTTTTGTTCCTCCATTTTTTTTCTTTCTTTCACAGTTTTCTGCTCTTTTTCAGACCTTTTTCATACTACCCACTTGATTCAAACTTCCAAAGTTGTTTTTTTTTAACATTTACTCTCTGGGGTAGTTGTGTCTGTCTGTTTGATTGTTTTTCTGTTTTAGTTTTCGTGAGATTGGCTTGGCACAGGGATGTCTGTAAGGTTAATAAAAGATGATGCCGTTTCATTTAACTTGATTTTTTTCATTCTTGGAATAGAAAATCAGAAATGTGTACAACTACAGCTTGCTATTATTGTTATTTTTTCTCGTATGTGTTGTCTCAAACGATAAAGATTCTACGTTTTAACAAAGATCGGATTTGGGAAGTTGTGGTGTGGTTTTTTTTGTCACTTCTCTTTTAAATGGTACAGTTTAATGTGTCTTTTTTTTCTCCTATGTCCATTATCTTCTTGTATCAATTATCTTCTTCTTCCTCCTCTTCTTCTTTCTCTCCTCCTCCTCCTCCTCCTCCTCTCCTCCTCCTCCTCCTCCTCCTTCTCCTCCTCCTTCTTCTTTACTTATTTTTGCATTGTCTCCCCTTTTCAGTCAGCCTTCTTTACGTCCATTCTTTCTTATGCTTCATTGATTTTCCCTGTTATTTAAATATTCAGTTTATTTTTTGAGTGTGTTCTGCCAGTCTGTGTGTGTCTGCAGGTTTGCCCCTGTTCCTTTCTTTCTGTGTCTCTTCTTGTCACTGGCCCTTTTCCCAGCAAACGCTCTTCACACGGCTTCTTTCTTCCTTCTTCTGTCTTTCTTTTTTAGTTTTTTGTTTGTTCATTCGGTTTTCACTCCCGTTGTCCAAATTTGTTTCTTCTAAAGCAGAACTTTACTCTGTCTATTTCTATTTGCTATTTTTTCTATCTGTGTGTCAGTCTGTGTGTCTGCCTGTCTCTCTTTCTAATGCCTATGTACCCAAACTTGCATACATTTACCACAAACACACACGTATATACATCTAGGCACAAACATTCAGACATACATACGCTTGTGCGCATGCACACGCACGCACGCATATGTAAACACACACACACACAAGCACACACACATACACACAAACACACAAATACACAGACACATTCACACATTCACATACGCGCGCGCGCACGCACGCACAAACACACACACACACACACACACACACACACACACACACACACACACACACACACACACACACACACACACACACACACACACACACTGGAGAGTATGGCAGTCCATTGTAATTATCCAATGCATTGACAAAGACACGTAGCAAGTAATCAGATTCCCCTATCCCCTCCCCTGTCACAATTTTTTTCGAATAGAAACAGTATGCGCCTTAAAAGACATACTTGTTGAATAAAAAAAAATGTGTTTCTGTTGAAGAAATCATCGTGTTTGATTTAAAGGACCGAATCCTCTCTTTCCAATTTGTTCATAAATGTAAATAAATCTAAATGTAGATAAGTGTTCTATATATACAAGATTCAACGTGAATGGTAGAAATAAGCAAACTCTGTATAAACTAAATTTGGTAACTCACTATTTTACTATAGCCTAGTATTTTACTATAGCTTAGTGGTCAGAACATTGCGCTGGAAAATTTGACGACCCGGTTCGAGTCCGGTCGAGGAAATTTTTCTCCTGGAGTTAACATCAGTGCCGACTCCACTCTCCCCAAAAGTCCTTCGGATGAGACTTTAAACCGAGGCCTCGTGGGCGAACGCACGCAGAACATCTTGCGCAAACGTTAAATCCTGTTCCGCTTTTCGTAAGAGTAGGCCATCGTGTGCCGGTGGGAACAGATGACAATATTTACAAAAAATGCATACACACGGGGACCGGATGAAAAAAAGCATATGATTGCTTATTCTGTTATCCTCGATATAAAAGAATAAATAAAATAAATAAATAAAATAAAATAAAATAACTATACACTTAGTTCAATAACTGACAAACTGATTGATATGATCAATTGATCACCTACCTGATTGCTTGTTTGACTTGTCAGTTTATCAAACACGCACTTAAAATATCAATAAATCAGTTCAATGATTAATTTTACAAATAAAGAAAGGAAGTAAATCAAAGAGCAAGTCAGTGATTACGTGAATAGAAGAGTTGATAAGTAAGCAAGCATATCCAATACAATCAAATCATTATGTTTATCGCCCCTTCGACCACACAGGCCATATCGGGGTTCTCACTTCGTCAAGTTTAAAACTCAAATTCAAACTGTGCAATTATTTACAGGTTAAAACGGGGTATAAAACCAACGTTCTTGTCCTTGCTTGTATCGACAAAGCAAGAATATAGATGACTGAACAGACATCTGAGTAAGTCAGTAAGATTCTACATTTTTCGTAACAAGGCAGAATGTGGGCTCTCTTCCTGGTGGTTTGGGTGACCTATAGTTTGAAATTCCAGCAGACAGAAACAACATTATAAAACAAAAGACCATACGTCTGCTGCAGACAGGAAAAAGCCAGAATCTGACCCATCCATTATTTATTATGTGTATAGAAAATAAAACAACTGGATAGAAAAAAAACAACCAAAACAGCAAAAACACTAGAACACATTAGCTTCATTCGTTGTTTTTCTTGACACAGAATTTGCTTCGTTTGCTTTTCTACTCCCACATGCACAGGGGTGTCATTAACACTGATGCACAGGTACAGTGTCATTAACACTGATGTACAGGTACAGTGTCATTAACACTGATGTACAGGTACAGTGTCATTGACACTGATGTACAGGTACAGTGTCATTAAAAACTGATGTACAAGTACAGTGTCATTAACACTGATTCACAGGTACAGTGTCATTAACACTGATGTACAGGTACAGCGCCATTAACACTGATGTACAGGTACAGTGTTATCAACACTGATGTACAGGTACAGTGTCATCAACACTGATGTACAGGTACAGAGTCATTAACACTGATGCACAGGTACAGTGTCATTAACACTGATGCACAGGTACAGCGCTATTAACACTGATGTACAGGTAAAGACCACGCTCTAATCGGTGGTCTAGAGGCAACGCGCCTGCCAAGAAAGCGAAAAGTCCGGGTCGGAAGTGTGCAGTGGTTCGAATCCCGTTTTGGCCAAAAACTTTTCCCCCAACCATTAGATCATGAGTGGTGGTCTAGGTGCTAGTGTTTCAGATGAGACGATTAACCGAGGTTCCATGCATTACGCATCGTTATTTAGCGCACGTAAAAGAACCCACAGCAAAAAGGGAGTTGTCCCTAGCAAAATTCTATACCAAAAAGCCACTCTGATAGGGAAGCAAATACAGCTACAGACAGGAAAAAAAATAATGGGTGGCGCTGCACCTGTGCCAACACGCTCTCCCCGGGGAGAGCAGCCCGAATTTCATGCAGCAGAGAAATCTGCCGTGACTTAAAAGTGGTGTAAAATGTAAATGTAAAACAATAAATCTTTTGCCTTATACAGATTTTGCATTTGTTTGCTTTTCTACTCTCACAGGCACAGAGCTGTCACTGACACAGATGCACAGGTACAGACAACACTTTATCCTCGTGAGGAAATAAATACCCCTGATAATGCGGTAACAACCGCAGCAGCAGCAGCAGCAGCAGCAGCAGCAGCAGTAGCAGCAGGAGTGATGACAGTGACAGTACGTTTCCTCACTTCTGGCGAACATTATTCGTAAAGGAGCTCCTAACAGGCAAACAAACTAGGAGAAAAGCTTGAAGTGAATTAGTAGTATAAGCTTAAGACATAGCTGTATGTTTTTCCTTAGTGCTATATTCACTCCCACAATGCATAATGGATGGGATCATCACTGGCTGTTATCTCTCTGCCTGTTTAGAAGGGATGGTGCCTTTGCTTCTGATCTTATTGTTTTAGGACCCGTGTTGCCATTAAGGTTATCAGCAAAGACATAATTATTAATGAAATGTGACAAACTGGTCTTAGTGGGAAAAAGTGTCCTTCTCTGATCTTTGTAGCGCGCGTACACACACATGCACACAAACACATACACACACACACACAAACAAACAATAGACTCACACACAAATAACACAGCAACAACAACAACAACAACAACACACATAGATAATACAATCCCAATCACACACAAATAACAACACCACCACCACCACCACCACCACAACAACAACAACAACAACACACACACACACGCACGCACACAAACACAAAACACTCACATCACACACACTTCCTCCTCCCCCTCCCCCCCCTCTCTGTCTGTCTGTCTGTCTGTTTCTGTCTGTCTGTCTGTCTGTCTGTCTGTCTGTCTGTCTGTCTGTCTGTCTGTCTGTCTGTCTGTCTGTCTCTCTCTCTCTCTCTCTCTCTCTCTCTCTCTCTCTCTCTCTCTCTCTCTCTCTCTCTCTCTCTCTCTCTCTCTCTCTCTCTCTCTCTCTCTCTCTCTCTCTCTCTCTCTCTCTCTCTCTCTGTTCCCCCTCTCTCTCCCCACTCTCTCTCTCTCTTCCTCCCCTCTCTCACTCCCCCACCTCTCTCTCTCTCCCCGTTCTCTTAAAGCAATCTTAAAGATGGAGGCCATACATAACAATGGTGCCCCACTCTGCCCCTAAAGTCTTTTGTGTCTAAGCCCTCAGAAAGCCACAGCTGTCTGGCATCGCCACGTTCCAGACAGATAGGGCTGATTTGCTCCACAATCTGCTCATGGATTTGAGAAGGCGGGGAGAAAAATGGGACACCCTGTTGATAGCGAAA
>CM060318.1:80195273-80202773 GCA_030674155.1 Stramonita haemastoma
TTCTATCTGATCGTCATCGTAGTCAGATGTTGGAGCATACACTTGGATGATGGTGAGATTCTGGGGTTTTGCAGAAACTCTGATTGAGATGAGTCTGCTGGATACTGGTGTGCAGCTGATGATGCTTGACACAATCTCTTTCCTGACAATAAAGCCTACTCCATGTTGATGTAGTTTCTCTTCTCCGCTGTACCATATTTTGTGGCCGTCTTGCCTGGTTGTTTCTCCAAAGCCAATCCATCTGACTTCCGCAAGCCCTACTATGTCCCATTTATACCTCTGTAATTCATGTGTAAGTTCCTGTACTCTTCCAGTTTGGTACAGAGTTCTTACATTCCATGTACCAATGGTTACCCCTTTAGCTGGAAGCTTTAGGGTTTGTTCTGCCCCAGTAGCACACTTGTCACTCCCACCCTGGAGGCTTGCAGTGGGTAGCGCGGTCGTTGTTGATCCGGGCCTCGACCGATCCGGCATGTCTTTCTGTTTTGTTTTTCTCATCATGTCCTTGCAGTGGGCTTGAGGAAGCTTGGTGGCGCCCATCTCCTCTCCAAGACTCCTACTGGTGGGTAAGGATGCACCAGCCCCTCACAACGTTTCGCCCGCCAGTAGAAGCGGTTACCGGGGTGTGGGTGGGTTAAGGACCCGGACCCAGAAGTGAGAGTTGAGTGCCAAGTGAGGACCAGTGCTCCCGTCCATCCCGAAGGATGCTACTGCCAGGTTAACAAAGGTACCACCTCTCCTTAAGCACCCCATACACCCCCATTCATACTTACATACTTACATACTTACATATATAAATACATACGTACATACATTTATACATAGCCTACCAGTGAGAGATACAGAGACATAGACATTTCATAGTCTTTTTTTCTATTCTTCAATTTTTTATTTCGAGGATAGTAAAATAAGAATTCATTTGCTTTTTTTTTTTTACATCTATTCCCCGTGTGTATGCTGTTTTGTACGATTAGCAACTCGTTCCCAAAGAGATAGAGAGTCTGAGGAACACACACACACACACACACACACACACACACACACACACACACACACACACACACACACACACACACACACACACACAGCAGGAGAGAGAGAGAGAGAGAGGAGAGAGGAGAGAGAGAGAGAGAGAGAGAGAGAGAGAGAGAGAGAGAGAGAGAGAGAGAGAGAGAGAGAGAGAGAGAGAGAGAGAGAGAGAGAGAAGAGAGAGAGAGAGAGAGAGAGAGAGAGAGAGAGAGAAAGAAAGAAAGAAAGAAAGAAAGAAAAAGAAAGAAAGAAAAGAAAGAAAGAAAGAAGAGACAGCTTGTATCCAATCTACTACACTGCTATGATGATGTGTCACTCTCAGCCTTTTCCGCCATCTGTTATTACATTTCCCCATCAAGAGTACCCGTGAGATGAAGTATCAAGGGAGCACACTTTGCTGATGTGCGGAGAGTTACCTCCCAGATGAACGTTATAGAAAATGGCGGTAACTGGATCAGAACGTCTGGACGGTTCTGTTGAATGCCTGCGTTTGTATGTAATAGAAGTACAAATAGTTTAGTAAAAAAATCACAATGTCTCACACTGTTTCGCGCTGATCTGTCAGCACCATGTAGGGTCTAAATGAGTGATAGAAGCAAGGACTTTGATACCAGACTCCACAATATAATTCTATTGCTGTCAGCACTTGGGTAAAAACCAAGACCATTTTTTATCATGATTGAAAGGGAAATGAAAAACTACGTACGTTGTGGTGTTTCTGTGTGTTAAAACGGAATAATCATTGTATTTACATACAAGAGATAGGCTTTTGTGTAAGTATAGGTAATACCATTTTTTTCTTATTGTCTCACAAAACCTTGATGATTTTGTTATGATCATCCAATTTACATTCTGAACAAGGTGCCACTGATATATCTCAGAATACAGACTCAGTCACCCTAGCATTTTCTTACTTACCTTTTTGCCTATGTGGAGCTGTCAGTATCAATGTGCCAGCTGCTTCATGTCATTTCACAGATTCTGTTATCAAAAGAGTGAAGTGTTCATTTCCTTCTGTTGGCTGTCAAGAGACGAGAACTTCTGTTCTAGACTTCTGTGACATTTTCTTTGCCGTTGCTACTACAGTATGTTAAAAAGTTGCAACAACTTACTGTGTAGTTTGTAGCTGGACGTGTGTGTTGTCTTTTAGAAAAAGAACTTTCTTACTAAGCCGGTGACGAAAGTGTTAGTAGGGTCCTTATCATTCCTTATTAGTCAAATACAGAATATACTTAGTATTCGTTGGAAATGACCAGAGCATCTAGCGCTATGCTTCATTCGATAACCAGCATCTAGTAGTCCCTGTCTGGGTGAGTGGAGGGAAGACTCTTGTACCAGAATCATCAAGTGGGACGTAAACAGGAAATCTTATTGGGTTGGATGTACTTATCTGTAGTCCCACACTTTTCATCACAACTGATGTGATAAAGTGGGTTTGTATGAAGATGGGTATGTCCGAATGTAACTTTGAATAATATTTTTTATCATACATGCCATTGTCCTTTTTCTTTTAAAGAAGTTCTTATATCTACTGTCTTAAAGAAAAGAATAAAACCATGGAAACTTTTGGTTGCGATCCTGTGTGATATTCTTTGATGACAGTCACTTTTATCTACAGAAAAAGTGACTCGCAAAATTTAGGGGTGTAAATGTATCACGATTGATAGAAGGTTACAGATTGAAGCGTAAACTTAAATGGCACGGGAATGTGACAAAATCAAAAGGAATTGCAGGAACAAAACTGCAAGGCACTGTCCAAGGAGGAAAAAAAAGAGGCAGACCAAGGAAGAGATGGGAAGACAAAATCAGCGAATGGACTGGCCCAGAACTCAACTAAATTTTGAGAAAGGCAGAACAGAGGCAGGAATGGACAAAACTGGTTGCCAAGTCTTCAGGGGTGCCCCCACGGTTGCCAGAATAAGGGATAGATATATAAAATGTATAATGTATGTACGTTAATTGT
The DNA here is from genome assembly GCA_030674155.1 of Stramonita haemastoma. Taxonomy (NCBI): domain Eukaryota; kingdom Metazoa; phylum Mollusca; class Gastropoda; order Neogastropoda; family Muricidae; genus Stramonita; species Stramonita haemastoma. The sequence goes on from CM060318.1 coordinate 80,198,266, forward strand.
GTCCTCCTCCCTGAATACTGCACAGAGACTTGTTAGTATTGCTGTAAACATCCTGTTTTGCTTTATGAGTTTAAAGTGGAGATTTTTTTTATTTCATCTTGTAGTTCCCGTCATGTGCAGGTGAATACATGAACCCGCTTTGCAGAGTTGACTCAAATAGACAGACAAGCATGGACATATGTGTGGACAAATATAACAAAAAGTACAAATAGAGAAAGAGAGAGAGGGGGGAAGAGAGAGAGAGAGAGAGAGAGAGAGAGAGAGAGAGAGAGAGAGAGAGAGAGAGAGAGAGAGAGAGAGAGAGAGAGAGAGAGAGAGAGAGATAGAGAGAGAGAGAGAGAGAGAGAAAGGGACAGACAGACAGACAGACACAGACAGACAGACAGACAGATAAACAGAGAGGCAGACGGACAGAGAGACAGAGACAGACAGACAGAGAAACAGACAGAGAGGCAGACGGACAGAGAGACAGAGTCAGACAGACAGACATGCATACAGACAGAAAGACAGACAGAAAGACAGACAGAAATACAGACAGGAATACAGACAGACAGACAGATACAATCTTATTTTCATTCAATCTACTCCATCACGACTACAACGAATCCCTCACTTTCCACACTTAACTCCATCTTTTATTACATTTTTCTCGTCCCGAGTACCCAGCGTGCTGTCGTGTCAAGGGAGCACACTTCCTGACATGTGGAGAGAGTTACCTCCCTGATGACTGTTACTAATATAAAACAAATTGGTGATAGTTGAATCAGAACGTTTAGCCGTTTCTGTTGACTGGCCTGGGATCTGTTCAATACATAATATGCATTATTCAGTGTGAGATCCCACTGTCTGCTGATCTGTTCTCCTTGAATGAACAGTATCTTGTGGGCTTTACATAAGTTAGTGAGGGAAAGACTCTTTTAGTTACTCCAGCCACTATTCGCAGAGGGAATTCATTTCGATGAGCTGAGTACTAGGGTGAAGGCCTCAACTTTTGGTTACAACTAAAGCAAATAATAGTGATGTGTCAGTATGAAACACTGAATGGTAGAATTGTTTCCAAAGCTGTAGTTGCTAAGTTTTGCTGTGATCACATATATATCATGCATCTAATAATTTCCATGTAGACAAGGTAAAGTGTGTCTTGGGCAAATCGAACCTGGCGGAACCCATCCCTCTCCAAGTCGGATTTTTATTGTTGGGTTTACTACCCACATGTGGCAGGTAGTACTGAGCTACATCTTTACCATAGCAGAGGAAGCCTCTAACCTGAAACATTTAAAATTTTGAGAAAGGCGGAACAGACAGAGGAATGGAAGGAACTGGTTGTCAAGTCTTCATGGGCGCCCCCACGGTCGCCAGATTAAGGGATAGATAGATAGATAGATAGATAGATAGATAGATAGATAGATAGATAGATAGATAGATAGATAGATAGATAGATAGATAGATAGATAGATAGATAGATAGATAGATAGATAGATAGATAGATAGATAATTTTATACCACTTTATGTCACAGCAGATTTCTCTGCGTGAAATTCGGGCTGCTCTCCCCGGGGAGAGCGCGTCGCCACAAGTGCAGCGCCTACCCATTATTATCATTTTTTCCCCTCAGGGATGGTATCTAAACACGACACCTGTGTGCATGCTGGGTTTTTTTTAAATTGTTTTTCATCCACTCCTACCGGCACACGATGGCCTGCTCTTCCGAAAGGCGGGACGGGATTTTAACGTGTGCGCAAGATTTTCTGCTGCGTTCGCGCACGGGACCTCGGTTTATAGTCTTATCCGAATGACCTTGACATTCAGTTCGATTTTTTCGTCAAACTTGAAAGAAAAGCGAGCTGGGTACGAACCCAGAAACTCGCGGTTTACATATTGGCAGGCAAACGTCTTAACCATCTGCCACCGTCCTTCCTTAGATAGATAGAGAGATAGATAGTTAGACAGATACAAAGATAGACAGATAGACAGCTGCAGATCATCCTTATCCGAGGATATTGTACAGAGCGTGTGCTCAGACTTGCTAATACTCTGCTTTGCTGGCTGTCAGTGAAAGCAGATTGTCTTTCCTCCTGTTCCCGGAACTTTTCTCTGCTGCTGTGACCCTTTCCATACGTCACACAGGCCCTGTATTCAGTTATCATAGCTGAGGATTTTGCATGGGTACATTTTCGGGATCAGGACGCTCTGTTTTTCCTCCAATGTCAGCAAGTTTATCTATCTATCTATTATCTATATCTATCTATCTATCTATCTATCTATCTATCTATCTATCTATCTATCTATCTATCTATCTACTATCATATCTATCTGCTATCTATCTATCTACTGTCGGTCTGTCTTATCTATCTATCTATCTATCTATCTATCTATCTATCTATCTATCTATCTATCTATCTATCTATCTATCTGTCGTTGTCTATCTATCTATCTATCTATCTATCTATCTATCTTCTGTGATCTGTCTATCTATCTATCTATCTATCTATCTATCTATCTATCTATCATCTATCTATCTATCTATCTATCTATCTATCTATCTATCTATCTTCTATCTATCTATCTATCTGTCTGTCTGTCTGTCTGTCTGTCTATCTATCTATCTATCTATTTGTGCTTGTCTGACTTTCTGTCTGTCTGTTTGCCTGTGTGTTTGATTCATCTCATTACAAAAATGTCTTCTTTGAGCTCTTTGAAATCTGACTTCCACTAATGAACAGCACAATCATTCCCCTCCATCTTTTTACTCTTCAGAATATATTGCTATCAATGGCTCTTTAGTGCCTTCTGTTTTTCCTATGAAGTATAGTACACGGGCTGCATCCTTATCTGATGCACTATCACCAACTTGTACTCTTCTGCAGATAACACGTAACCCCAAAATACTTCATTTCCAAACTTGTCTCTCTGAGACAGAACTGAAACGAAACTCTAGCAATTCTCAATGCAGATTAAAACAAAATACACTCGTCAAACTAGTTCTAAATTATTGAGACTGAAAAGTTGTGACATATGAAAAGAAACACTTACTCCCCGATCTTTCCCATGTCTTTTACTAGAATAAAATACAGATTTTAAGTTTTACAATTATTTCAATTTCTTCTTTTTCTCCATTTACAGACATTCCTTTTGGACAAATATTTTGCCAGTCACTGCCAGTCCAGTCTATATTCAATCACTTTTAAGCATCAACTTTGCGCATAGAGATTCGACATTTATAACTACCATACTGGTCTGTGTTTGCTAACTATGCTAACCTTTACACTAGGGCTCCTTGAGACTACATTCTGGCCAAACTTGGGGAAAGAAAAACACTTGCTTCAATGCGTATTATCAGAATGAAAATCCAGATGATGTTGAATTTGCTCTCAGCCTTTGCCGACTTTCACCCAGTTCTGCGGCTCAGTGGAAAATTCCTATTATTTGTTCCTTTCCATCGTCAAACAGAAGGAGCTCTGCTGCTGATGAATTATGTACTGACTGTAAAAGTCTGGAAGAAACCTTCACCGAAATTGTATGTCTGGGAAGGATGAGAATAGAACTCTTCATTCACCAACCAGTACCATCTGTATACAAAAAGTTATGGGAAGCTTTTCTTGTCAAAAGTGACTTTAGTTGACATGTAGTTCGACTTACTGCTTTGAGACTGGTCTACAGTTTCCTGTTTCTGTCTGTCTCATCTCAGTGACACTGGCTTGTGTGCAGATGGTGTGGTATGCCCACTACCGCAGACAGATGCGCTAGTACGCACACCGCGCGCCGTGCCGCGCGCGCACACACACACACACACCACACACACACACACACACACACACACACACACACCACACACACACACGCTAACACACACATGCTAACACAAACACTCACGCGCACACACACATACACGCACACATACACACACACATCTTTCGGGGAAGATGATGAACCGAGGTCCCATGTGCAACACGCATTCAATGCACGTACAAGAACGCACAGCAACAAGAGATTTGACCCTGGAAAAAACATGTTCCATGGAGTTAAACGTGTGCGAAAAATATTTTAGGCGTGTTCGTAGGCAGGGCCTCTGTTAATAGTCTCATCCAATGGACTTTAGAGGGAGTGGAGTCAGCACTAATTTTAACTCTATCATCCTCTAGAACATGGGTCTCGGTGGTGGCTCGAACCTGCTCCGTCAGATCGTGAGCTCAATGCTGTAACCACTAGGCCTTCATACCTACCGCTCATCTCCCTAAATAATCCTATTCAAGTCTTCTTCTCCAGGATACACAAGGGTACACAGAGAATATAAAGTGACTTCAGTGTCCTGAGAGATATCAACGTTTCCAATGGCAAGGAAATGAAGGAGGTTAGCCAGTGCAAGATGTCTGTGACAGAGTTCCATGTCAGGACTGTGGATGTCAGGACTGTCTTGTATGGAAGAATGTAGACAGTCTGTCTGAGTAGACGCACTTTGCTTTCGATAGCTTCTTTTTTCAGGGAGGGGAGGGGTGGGGGAGGCGGGAG
>CM060318.1:80207773-80212773 GCA_030674155.1 Stramonita haemastoma
TCGTTTGCTTTACACCGTCAGATGTGTCTTGGGGAAATAATGGCATGTCCTTTCCAGCTCCTCTTGTGGGCCGTACAGCTTGGCTTTCATGGTCATCCTTGTCAGTCACACAGTCCTCTTCAGGTCGCCGCATAGCGTGCAATTTGAGAGGTAAAAGGTAAAGGTGTCCCATAACCTATGTGGTCGTAGGGGAGCAAGGCACCAGAGACCTCAGCTTCTCTACGGGCCAGCATATTGAGGGCGACGCCCATCTCTTCTCTTTTTTCTTTTCTTTTAAAAGATTACTACAGTGGACATGGATTTCTACTTAGAATACTTTGAAAGTTGTCCTTCATTTTCTGTGTCAGACAGTCTGCCTGCTTGTTGCTGGCTTGAACACTGTTATACTATACTACTACTACTACTACTACTACTACTACTACTACTACTACTACTACTACTACTACTACTACTACTACTACTACTACTACTACCATACTACTACTATACTACTACTACTACTACTAACTACTACTACTACATACTACTACTACTACTACTACTACGGTACTACTATTGTGACTTATCAAGCTACCTGAACAACTTTATTTCATAATTGGTATTCCACAGCAGCTTACACACACACGCATGTATATATATATATATATATATATATATATATATATATATATATATATATATATATATATATATATATATATATATATATATATATATATACCTTTGCATTTCATAATAATAGGCATTTGAAAGCTGAAGCTCTAATCCTTTTTGATGAAGATTGTAATTATTCAAAGGTTACCAGCTTAAAAGAAAGAACATTCAATAACATCAACTTAAACAAAGAACAATCATGCAATAACAACTTAAAACAAAAAAATCAAGCGAATCAACTTAAAACAAAGAACAATCAAGCAATATCAACTTAAAAACAAAGAACAATCGAACAATATCAACTTAAAACAAAGAACAATCAAGCAATATCAACTTAAAACAAAGAACAATCAAGCAATATCAACTTAAAACAAAGAAAATCAAGCAATATCAACTAAAACAAAGAACAATCGAACAACATCAACTTAAAACAAAGAAAAATCAAAACAATATCACTGTAATTTCCTTCAGATGTAGTTTCTGTTCAATAAAGCATTCGATAAAGGACATGATGGACACCTAGCATATAATTTTATTCTGTGTCCTTTTCATTAAACAATGATTGAATTAAACTGGACTAGCGTGCGTTCCGGTATTTGCTTGTTTGTTTGCTGTTGTGTGTGTGTGTGTGTGGTGTGTGTGTGTGTGTGTGTGTGTGTGTGTGTGTGTGTGTGTGTGTGTGGTGTGTGTGTGTGTGGCGTGTGTGTGTGTGTGCGTGCGGAGGTGCTGTGCGGAGGTAGCGTGTTTACCGTGGCGTGCGTGTGCGTGCGTGCGTGTTGTGATGTTCGTGCGTTAGGTGCGTGCGGAGGTGCAGTGCGTGCGTGCGGTTGCTGGTTGGATGTGTGTTGTGTGTGTGGTTGGGTTGCAAAAAAACAAGAGTATAAGACAGAAAAAAAGAGAAAAAATACAGGACCTTGTGGAAGGAGGGTCTGCATTACATTACAAATACGTTTTAAAGAAAACCAACACACCAACACGAAGATAGATACAAAACACATCACACACTATACAATTAAAAACAACTGGCCCCTAAAATGCTAATCTAAAACTCTCCAAAACAGGACATGTTATTCATTGTTTAAAAATATATGTATCATTTACAACGAACAGAGGGAAGAGCACATAATATTTTAAACATTCCAGAATTTTCACTGCAAAAAGAGAAACAAATCAGATGGAGTAAAGCGAGGTGACCTCGTGCTGACTCGACAAATTTCTCGGTGCAAGTCAATCTTACGAGAAAGAACAGTAAACAAAAGCAAACAAAAACTAACTTCAAAAATAAAAGTTTAGAAACAAAGAAGAGATTAAAGTTCAAATTAAGCGGGTTGTACAGAAAAGAAAAGTAAGAAGAGAAGAAGCATAAAACTTGAGAGGAGAAAGAACAGGATGAAGGGATAAAAAAAACACACAGAGGTGTACACACAAATAGTGTAGAAGGTGGTAAAAAAAGAAATAAATGTGTTATCGATATTTCAAAAAGGCTGCTCTTCACAGCAAGGGAGGAAATTGGCCTGGTCCTGCCGCCATGGGAGACAAATGAAGGCGACCTGAGGATCAATAGCACACAGCATTGACGGTGGGGCCACAGCAGGGATCATTTAATCACTCTTTCTTTCTCTGCTGCAATGAAGGAAGGTGGATATAAGGGGAAGCAGAAATGGGCACGGGAAGAAAAAGAATCGGAAGGCAGAGCAATTTGAACATGTTCAAATCAATGCATGGGATACACAAGTCACGAGTTTTTAGATACTGTTCCTGAAAAATAATGATGAAAAATGATCTACCATGGGGAAGTATCTAAAAGTGGGCGTCTGACGTCACAGCCAAGAAGGTTGTGTCCGGCCAGTTTTTTTTCTTTTCTAGATCTTTTTCTGGCCTACAGGACATGTAGATAGCCTAGTGAGGGTTCGGGTCATAGCTATCTGTGCTGGAAATTCTAGCCGCATTTTGCAACTACAGCGATGTTAAGGCCTTTAACCTCTGCTGAGAATAGGATTCATATGAAAAGAAATGAACTAAACAAGTGTACAGACAACAAAAATAACTGAATTCTGCAATGGAAATATTCTTATGCAAGAAAATATCTATTTCCTAACATATTTGTTGCACTCAGTGCACGCACACGCACGTAAGCGTATGATTGTGTGCATGTGCGTGTGCGTACGTGCTTATGTGTATATGCAATTCTTTGTGTATATTGTTGTTAATGCAGTGTTTATGATATCAGCTTTTTTTCATTGATCCTAACGTTTGATGAAAAACAAGTAAAAGGTTGTGAAAGGGTGCTGCTATTTAAAATGGTGAAAAATTGTGTGTAAATTACATTGCCTTAAAAGAATGATTGATAAATGAAGTGAAAGAGTGAACTTGTTAGTGTTTAAAACTGCCTCAAAAATACCCACGTAGCAAGCATGGTACAGACAGTGGAAAAGATGCTGAGAGGACAGTTTTGAATTTCTGAATCGCTAGTTGTGTAAAATAGCAAGAGAACCAGTGAAACCCTATCAACAGTAATCTTCTCTAGTTGACACAAAAAGAGTCAAAAGAAAGAAAAAAGAAGCAAAGAAAAAAACTATTTAAAGCTGTTAAAAACGAGTGAGGCACTGTGGGCAAAAAAAAAAAAAAACGAAAGAGATAGAAGAAAAACTGAGAAAGAAACACGAGAAAAAACCAACAAAAACAAAACTACAAGGACTTAAACAAATTTAGAAAAGGCACAAGCAACAACAACAAAAAAATCAAACAAAAAATCAAAAGCAAAGTGGTAAAATAGGTAAGAGAAAAAGAGGGAAAGAGAATGAAATGTAATAAAAGAAACAAGAGAACCAACAAAACGAAAAACAGATGAAAACAGATGAACACTTTCCAGCGCTCACCCACCGCTGTTGCCAGACTACAACAGCAACGGAAGCAATCGGATCCCCTCGACAGCAGAAAGGGAGACAAATGAGAGAAATCAAGATCACTCACATGCAGGCCACTGATCATTACGCTAGACAGGAATCGTGGTAATTAGTTTTCCATTGTCAGCAAGGGTCACTTGGTGTGCTTCTGGGAGGGTGGGGAGGTGGGGGGTGTCATAGTTGGAAGAGGGTGGAGGTTGTTCGTTTTACCTTTCAGCTTTTGCAGGAATGCGTAGGAATGTGTGAACAGTAAGCAGAAAATTCCATTTACTGTGCAGTGCACTAAGAAGATCAGCTAGCAGAAGTAAATGCTTCACCAAATGTAGAACCCAACGGGGTGATAAAGGTCTCGTGTGCAAACTGGGTGTTTTATGTCATCAACGCCATTGGCCATGAAAAGGCATGTCCTTTCATGGAAGATTTTGTTTTTATGTTTTAATCAAAATCTCATCCATGCACTTCCCATTCTGGACCATGGTTTATAGTCTTCTCCAAAAGACATACAGGGACATGGAGCTACAGCCAATGCATTCCCCCTCCTCTTTCCTTCCGAAATGATGTGAGAAATCTTACTGGCACTGTGCTTACATGCACCGTGTCATGGTCAAATCCAAACTAGAGCTGGTTTTTTATGGGACATTTCTATCACATTAATCTTTTCAGCTAGATATCTTTACGATGACTAAAATCTATACCCTTTATATCACTATTTTGCTACTGTAACCACGTTTTTGTATGGGAAAAGAGAAACTAAATTAAGGTCAACTTTAAAGACTGAGTGTGAAAGCTTGGTGGTCAGAAAACATAAAGAAAACTAAACAAATAGAAAGCAGTATGATTGAATCAAACTCATGTTAACCCCCTGTACAAATTGCCAGAACAGGAAAACCAGGATCATTGTCATGCCATCATAGATCACGGGTAAGAGAGAGAAAACCTTCAGTTACTCCTGTAATAATTATTATCCTAGTTAAATAGTAATGACTGGAGGAGGTGAAAGCAGTAAGCAGAGGCCTTTAAGAAGGTGGCATCAGAATGTGTCGGACAGAATTCGTTCTCCACTGGCAGTATAATAGTGATGGCTTTTGTGAAGAGTAAAACCACATGACCAGTTTGATTGTTTCACTGTCGTTAATGCAGATTGCATAAAACCGTAGTCAGTGACCTTAAGTTAGTTTGAGCAGCGTTTGTTGTACATCATCTTATCATTCATCTTAGTCAGTATGTTTGTGTGGAGACAGTTTTGTTTTAGAAAAAATTCAGAAAGCACATAGGCTGAAAAATAGATTTGGTATAAACTTAGAGACATGTACGATGGTAGGAAAATATGTAAAACTGGAGTCTGCACAACGGGTACAACACTGATTTAGTCAAACCTCTCTCTGTCTGTCTCTGTCTCTCTGTCTGTCTGTCTGTATCTGTCTCTCTGTCTCTGTCTCG
>CM060318.1:80217773-80220273 GCA_030674155.1 Stramonita haemastoma
AAAACCTGTGTAAACCAAAACATTCTGAATTCAATGTTAACTTGTAGGCTTACTTATGAACAGACAAAAAAGAAAAGCGAGAAAAGTAAAACTACAAAACAAAACCAAACCCAAACTGATATTTTCACATTTTAAATAAAATATTCAGGTGTACAGAGATTAGACTGGCTGCGTAGATGTCTCAGAAATGAAAGGATAAAAATATCACACACGCTCGTGCACAAGTGCACACAGACACACACCACGCACGCACGCACACACACACCACACCGCCACACACACACACACACACACACACACACACACACACACACACACACACACACACACACACACACAAGAGCTAATTTTTTGGGCTCCAAACTAAAGTCATATTTTCGGACAGAAAAGAAAAAAAAAAAACCGCACTGTTTGTGTCGACTGCTGCTAATGCAGTCTCGGATACTGATCTGCATGTTTACAACAAAGCAGACGGCTGCGTCGTTGATATGTATACCCTTATTTCATGTAATTTACCCGAAAGTTTTCAGCAGATTTGCGCGTAACGAAAATATCAACATGCATAAATAAACATTAAAAAACATAGGAAATAAAGATTTTAGAATAAAACAAAAAGTAAATACTTTTTCAAATGAAAACTAGACAAGCAAACAGAAAAACTGCCACACAAAACAAAAACAAAACAAATCCCTTCAAATTTAAAGTCTGTGTCGTGTCGCCAAAAACGTCAGTAAATCAGAAGCCATTAGCTCATATTCCACATTTCAGCCGTACAAAACTTCAGACGCTCTAAAAATATATACACGACTCGCATCCCAAGAAAATTAGCTTCTAAATGTAAACAAACACGTTTCAAGACACACACATCCACGCAGACACATTTTTATGAAAACAACGAGAGGACAAAATATGCATTTTTTTTGTAAAAGAAAAGGAGAGAAAGCAACTTTTAAAGCGAACAAACACATACACACAGAGGAAAGGAAAAAGGCGACTCAGTCTCTCTGAAATCAAAGCGTGGATTTTCTGTAAACAAGTTAAGTGTCACTCTAAAACTATATAACGCAAACTTCCAAACTACAATAAATAAAACTGTGATGCGTTTCATAATCAGTAGCGAAATATACATTCCATCACAACGCTATGTAATAAAATAACAGTATTATAACCTCTTTAAATCACCACACACCGTCAAAACAACTATTACCATCAACAACAATCTTTAAACATATCAATAAAACGATTTTTTCTAAGTGCTTGTGATAACACAAACACAACACAATAATTTACAACACACACGCGCGCACGCGCGCACGCACGCACACACACACACACGACAAATTTTACAAAAACTGCATACACACGGTGACTACATCTAAAAAGCACATGAGTGCTTATTCCATTATTCTCGAAATAACAGAATGAATTTTTTAAAAAATAAATCACACACACATGAAAAAAGCACATGAGTGCTTATTCCATATTCCTCGATATAAAAGAAAAAAATAACAAATAAACAACACCTACATGTGTCAAATAGGTTTGCATGACTTAAATGGCAATAAATACTTCTGAATCTGATTCTGAATCTGAATACACCAACACACACACACACACACACACACACACACACACACACACACACACACACACACACACACACACACACACACACACACACACACACACACACACACACACACACTACTCACGTTGGCGACAATGCTGCTCTGAGACTGAATGGTTCCAAGTCATCCTCCCCACCTGGGGGAAGCCATTCAAGATCGTGCGGGTTTCGAACCATCATGGACAGGAACTTAGAGAGTCAGATGAAAACTTATGCCATTAAAAATGGCTTGAGGTTTACCTGTAGAGTAATTACTGTGCTACATAAGAAGATACTGCTAGATACAAACGTGCATATTATGTACATGTGTGTACGCGTCGGCAGACACACATAATCACTCATACATCTGCGCGCAAGCACACAACACACACACACACACACACTCCTCTCTCTCTCTCTCTCTCTCTCTCTCTCTCCTCTCTCTCTCTCTCTCTCTCTCTCTCTCCTCCTCTCTCTCTCTCTCTCTCTCTCTCTTCTCTCTCTCTCTCTCTCTTAGCCGTCTAATATCACTTTTAGTGAGGAGACGTTAAATTGAAGAAATAACACACACACACACTACACACACACGCACGCACACGCACACACACACACACACACACACACCCACACACACACACACACGCACCACGCACACACACACACATACATACACACACAAATTTTTGTCTCAGAATTTTACACTTTTAACTAATATATTTTGCTCGAGATGCTACACAAGAAACTGACCAAGTAAATGTCTGTACTGCGTCCAAATTGTACATAAACTAATAGGAGCTTATATGATGACACTCCAATAGATCATCCGTAACTGCTTTAACAACTGTACCAACCCACAGCATCCAACGGCACTTTGCATTCAGGAAAATATCCGCA
>CM060318.1:80225273-80235273 GCA_030674155.1 Stramonita haemastoma
AGATAAATAAAGACAAAAATAAAACAAATAACATGAAAATAAAAATAAAGTAACAGTGACTAAAAGGTGAAAACACGCTGCTTGTGTTGATTTCTATTTGTTTACCAGCTGCTCGATTTCTGTTTATTTGTCATCTGTGTTGGCGCAGTGCATGCAGCTTCTATTTTAACTCACTCTGTCCTCAGCCCCCTGACTAACTTTGGTCAGTAAAAGGGCTGGACATCTGCAGCAGGTCTGTACCAGGGATCTCCATTCCAAGAAGTTCTGTGTGGGGCCACTGCAAGCAGGTCTGGCATAATTATTGAGCTGTGCCCATTTCTTGAACTTTGTCATTTATCTTGTCTTTCAACTTATTCTTATCTGCAAAGGTAAAGGTGTCCCATAACCTATGTGGTCGTAGGAAAGTGAGGCATCACAGACTTCAGCTTCTCTAGGAGCCAGCATATTCAGGGCGGCGCCCATCTCCTCTCCCTCGCTGCTTTACCTTCCCTGACCCTAAAGAGGGCAGGCACCCATTTACAACTGGGTGAACTGGAGGACGGTACTGAAGCCAAGGCGCACAAACGGCCGCCCATCCAATTGGTAACCATGCTCAATGCTGCTTAATTTGACTGGTGGAAAGCGAGTGCTCTGACCACTGAGCTATCCCGTCCCCTTGTATCTTCTTCTAAATTCACAAAATAAAACAAAACAAAATTATCCTTGGATTCCATATCATAGAATATACTTGTTATCACTTTTCCGTCTAAGTGGGCATATAGCACAACATATAATAAGAGAGCCTCTGTCAACGTGACCCAATAACCTTTCCTTTGTTTTCGTCTGGTTTTTTATTATTAATTTTTCCGTTTTCTTCACCTTTTGTGTGGTATTTTTAAACAAAAGCTTTTAGACTGTCACCAAATATGAAACTAATGTTTGGAGGCGAGAGGAAAAACATGTTTTTACTATTAGCAAATGTATAAGTTTTTGTGTGAGTATCCTTTGTTTTTGTTTGGTTTTTGTTTCATTTGTTTTGAAGTTTTTTGTTATGGTTGTGTTTTTTTGTGTGTTTGCGTTTTATAGGTTTTTGTTTTTATTTTTGTTCAAAATGTTAAACCAGAGTTCTCTTTTGCCAAGGCATTCCTTTTAAAATATACGTCTGGATATGTACACACATACGCACGCACCACACGCACGACCACACACACACCACACACACAGCAACCACACACATACAAACATGTCATGTGCAAGCGCACGCTCGTACACACACATACCTTTTTGTGTTGTTCTGTTCTGTTGTTTTCTGCTTCTGTCGTTTCTCTTCTTCTCTCTCTGTCTCGTTCGTCGACTCTTCTTCTTCTTTCTTTCTTCTTCTTTTCTCTTCTTCTTCTTTCTTCTTCTTCTTCTTCTTCTTCTTCTTCTTTTCTTCTTCTTCTTCTTCTTCTTCTTCTTCTTCTTCTTCTTCTTCTTTCTTCTTCTTCTTCTTCGCAATGCTCTTCTTCCCCGCTGCTACTGCTGCTGCTGCTGCTGCTCCTCTTCCTCCTTTTTTCCCTTCTCCTCTTCCTCTTCCTCCGCATCCCCCTCCTCATCCCCCTCCTCATCCTCCTCCTCTTCTTTGATTCTGTTCGTTCTTTCGTTCCCATATTATTGAAACTGTAGTCGTGGCTCTATAGCACTCCACCCAGACTCTCCCATTCCACCATCACTGTTTGCCTGCTGTCCAACTGGAAGCCAGCTCCAATATTTGATTCTTTGACACCGGCCCTTGACCTACCCTCAGTTGGAATTAGACATCCTTTTCTCTGTCTGCCTCCTTCTCTGCCTCTTAGTATGTCTGTTCCGACTCTCGTTTTGTTTTGTGTATCTGTCTCTCTTTCTATGTCTGACTGATATTCTGTTTGTATGCCTGTCTCTTTTTTTAAGTCTGAAAGTTATTCTGTTCACGTGTTTGTTGTTTGTTTGTTTTTTAAGTCTGTCTATTGTTTGGTTTGTATGTCTGGCTTTAGGCAAGTATAAATATTATTTTGTTTGTGTCTACCTTCCTCTAAGTATAAATATTATTTGATTCGTATGTCTGTCTCTTTTCAAATGTCTACTACTTTTGTTTCTATATCTGTCTCTTTCTAGGTCCGACTATTGTTTGGTTTGTATACTTTCTTGTTCAAAATCTGGAAGTCCTTCGGGTGAGACTATAAACTAAGGTCCCGTGTGCAAACGCACGTAGAACATCTTGCGCACACGTTAAAAAACCCGCTACGCTTTTCGGAAGATTGGGACTTTATGTGCCGGTGGGAACGGGTGACAAAACTTACAAAACTTACAAAACTGTATACACACGGGGAGTGGGTGTAAAAAGCACATGAGTGCTTATTCCATTATCCTCGAAGTAAAAGAATTTTTTTAAATCCTCAACAATCACTTTGCTCATTATTTTCCTCTGTACAGCTTATCATTCATCAATGTCATGGTGTCCATGTCTGTATTTTGTCAATCTGTCTATGTCTCTTTCTTAAACTGTCTGCACTTATGTATAATTCTGTTTCTGTACTTATCTGGGGGGTCTCTTTACCTACGTTTTTCTGTCTCTTACCTCTGTCTCTCTGTCTTTACATGTGTCTATATCTCTGTCTGATTCTCTCTCTATATCTATCTTCTCTCTCTCTCTCTCTCTCTCTCTCTCTCTCTCTCTCTCTCTCTCTCTCTCTCTCTCTCTCTCTCTCTCCTCTCTCTCTCTCTCTCTCTCTCTCTCTCTCCTCTCTCTCTCTCTCTCTCTTCTCCCCCCCCCCTCTCTCTCTCTCTCTCTCTCTCTCTCTCTCTCTCTCTCTCTCTCACACACACACACACTCTCACACACACACACACACACACACACACACACACACACACACACACACACACACACACACACACACACACACACACACACACACACACACACACACACGCACACACACACACACTCATACACACACACACATTTCCCGGGGCAATCAATCATGGGATGGATTGAAATTGACTCAAGGGAAAGAGCACCTCGAGTCTGTGAGATCTTTGGAGATTTCAAATTGCCTATCTCCTGCCTGCCTAACTTCACCCTCTATTGTGTTAGCTAGTCTCGGCTTTTTTTCAATGTTTATGTTTTTCATGTCTTTTTTCTCTGTTGCTGTGTTGTCTCTCGCTCCTTTCTTTTAGATACTTTCTATAAGTTGCTTTCTTTCCTCCTTTTCTTTGTTTTTTTTTTTATCTTGTTTTACAATTTTGTATTTTCCACATGACTCGAAGTCTGTGTGTCAAAAGTCCTGGAGCTTTATTGTTTTCTTGTTCTGTATTGTCCTGTTCTATATTGTATTGCATTGTGTTGTACTTTATTGTTCAGGATCGTATTGTATTGTAGTGTTTTGTTTTGTTTTGTTTGATATTGTCTGGCATTGTATACCCCTTTTCAGTCACAGTAGATTTCTTTGTTTGGAATGTGGGCTGCTCTCGCCAGGGAGAGAAGGGCAAGTTTTTGAGTTGTTTTTATTTTCTCTTTACAAGCGTAATTATTTTCCTGTCAAAGTGGGTTTTTTTTATTTTCCTGGAGTTAACTCTCTTGTCAGCGCGAGTTATTTTACATGCGCTAAATATTGTTGGTGTGGCGCTTTCCCCAGCTTAACACCCTGGAGTCACCCAGAATGTACAGTCCGACATTATTCATCCCACCTGGAAATCACTGTAAGGTTGAAAGTACACACGGGGTGAGAAGTTTGCCTGTGTGACTGCTTTGAATATCTTGCCCTATAGGCAACATTACTCAGGATATGCGCTTGAGTAAGCAATGCAGTAAATGAATATACAAAACAGGCCCAAAAATATTGAACTGAATGTCGAAGTCATGTGGATGAGACATATAAACCGAAGACCTGTGCGCGAACGCACGCAGACTATCTTGCGCACACGTTAAAAACCCGTTACGCCTTTCAGAGGAGAAGGGCTTTGTGTGCCGGTAAGAGCGGACGACAACAAAAAACCCCAAAAAACAGCATGCACACAGGTGTCGTGTTTAGACACCATCCCTGAAGAACAACCAGGGAATTGGAATCCCCAAAGCGGTTCTGGAATGTATATCGGCTCTTGCGTCAGCACTGGAACCGTTCGTATGGGCGATTGCCTTTCCAATGGACCACTCCTGCGACGTGGAGAGGAGATGTCTGCTGCACGGGTAACAGCTTGCCCTCCATACTTACTTACCCAGGCTTTGCGCTCTAGAGCCTAGGGCGCAACTCCATAGTCTTCCGGGACTGAAGGATGCCTACCTAAGACAGGTGAACAGCTTTACACGATCTGCCTGAGCATGGTGATGTGGATTTAACAGCAGAATGATATGACAGATTCAGGCGGCATCGGCTGTCCGTTCACACACTTTGCTCATGAAAGCAAGGGGAGGTGGTGTAGCCTAGTGGTTAGAGCCTTGCCCTCGTGATGTGACTGCTCTTGGGCTAGTGACCAGCGAGGCACCCGTTTTAGGGAATTTCATCCTGGAGTTAACATCAGTAATGAATCCACTCTCCCCGAAACGTCCTTCGAATGAGACGACAAACCAAGGTCCTGTGTGTGAATGCGCGCAGAACATCTTGCGCAAGTGTTAAAGGCCCATTCCATCGTTTGGAAAAGTAAGCCATCTCGCGCTGGTAGGAATGGATGACAAAATAATTCTAAAAACACATGCACACAGGTGTTGCGTTTGGACACCATCCTTGGAAGTTGGAATTCGGCTACCTAAATGATGGTCAAAAACCGAATCATACATAAAATCAGACCATTGAGGAACCTGGGAGCTGAATAAAAAAAACCAGACCTGCTGTGAAGGTCATACTGCCAAAATGTCAAGCCAGAGTGATCTCCAGCAGCTGTCTCTACAAGGAACTGTCACTTCAGTGTGACAATAATCTGGCGGTCACTGGCACTGACCTGGCCTTCAAGTCCTCCTATCTTCTGCCTCAAAACTTGGACAGGCATCAGTACAGAGGTGAGACAGATGGTTGGTATACCGCAGGAGTGAGCATCGCACGATCCTTAGATTTGTTTTTCCTTCTTGGTGTTCCGTTATTCTTCAGAGCCTGTTGTGCAGTATTTGTATAAATAATGGTTCTTTTTCCAATGTGCATCAAAATACTTGACTGGAAATACATGCGTAGAATGCTTTATTTAAGATGTGCAATCATACTTTTTTATAATCGTAATGGGAGAGTAGAACAACAAATTTGTCTGTCTGTCTGTCTGTCTGTCTGTCTGTCTGTCTGCCTATCTCTCTCTCTGTCTCTCTCTGTCTCTGTCTCTCTCTGTCTCTCTCTCTCTGTGTCTGTGTCTGTGTCTGTCTGTCTGTCTGTCTGTCTGTCTGTCTGTCTGTCTGTCTGTCTGTCTGTCTGTCTGTCTGTCTGTCTGTCTGTCCTGTCTGTCTCGTCTCTCTCTTCTCTCTCTCTTCTCTCTCTCTCTCTCTCTCTCTCTCTCTCTCTCTCTCTCTCTCTCTCTCTCTCTGTACCCCTTGAATTAAAAAAAGTCAATTCTATGATTAGATGAAGCTGTCTAAATATGGCGGCTGTTCTTCAACTGATATTTACGCACACATTTAATTTCTGCTGGTCTTCTTAAAATAATTTTTTGACAGAAACTTTGAACAATAACTTCCATTTATTTCTAAAATGTCTAAAACTGTCTCTGAAAAAACAGTCTATTCTTTTCTCTTCCTTCACTTGGTCATGCAAACTTAATTTCGTCTCTCAGACATTGGGAAATACTAGATTAATGTATTCATATACTGATGAGTCCGTGATGTTTTGTCATTCCAGCGCGTTTTATTTTTTTATCCCTCGTGTTCTTTGGAAATTACTTATTCGGAATTTCTGCTTCGCTTTCTATGACTTTAACATTTGCTATAAATGTGTGTTGAGTGGGCAGGGGATATTGAGTTTTCTTTTGTTAATAGTGTGAAAGAAAGACAAATGAGGATAATTTTTACTTAATAGGGGCATGGGTTTATGCCAGAACTTATCTCACGATGCTTCTATTTTTACAGGATTTTTTAATATACATTTTTATTTCTCAAACCAGTCTTTAAGTTCCTTTTTATTTTGGGCTCATGTCTAGAAATAAAATGGTGATGTGTAAAATAATGGCGCGTTTATTAAAGAACATATAGTTTTTATGTATCATGCGGCATGTGTGTATTTTTTATCCAGAATGGTTTTAGTGTCCTCTCTTTAGGTGGCATGATAATCATGGAAGCACCTTACAGTGTTGTAAAAGTTGCAGATTTGGGGTAAAATTTTCAAACAAGGCTTCTAATCTGCTAGTGTATACTTGGGCTACAATAACAGTTGCATTTTTGATATAGGTAGTTTTATCAACAAGGTGAAAATGTGTACAATATTTGCATTGTCGCCTCTAGATGTACTCTTGTTTTTCTAGTTCTTCATCTTGCTCTTGTTTTGTCCCTGTTCTTGTTCTTGTTCCTGCTCTTCTGTTTCTTCATCATCATTATTATCTTCCTCTTTTTCTTCTTTTCGTCATCATCAGCATCATTGGCGGTGATGGCAACACAGTCATTGTCATCGCCGCTACCGCTGCCACCTCCACCACCACTGCTACTATTTTGACGAAAACGATGACAACTATACTTCATTCTTGCTATTAATTTCTTATTATTTATTCTTTCCTTTGTTTCTTGTTCTGTTTTTAATCTTTTTTCTTTCATTTTGTCTGTCTCTCTCTATCATACATTGTTTTCTTTTCACTTCGTTTTTTCAGGGTTTTTTAATGTTTTTATTTGTTTGTTTCTCCTTTTTCTGTTTTAGCAGTTTTTTTCTTGTTCTGATTTTTCTCATTTGTTTTCTTTGTTTCTTTATTTCTTCCGTCTTTTTATTTACTTTAATTTCTTGTTTTTTTCTTGTTTGTGTTAGGATTTGTTTTGGTTTAGTTTTTGTTGGGGGTTTTATGGGGGTCTTTTGCTTTTTTTGTCGTTGCTGACTTCGTTTTGTTTGTTCTGTGCTGTTTTTTTTTTCTCAATTTCCCTTTGTTTTCTTTGTTTGGTATTTATGTTTTCTTCTTTCCTTCTCCATTGCTTAACCTTTTCCAGTCTATCTTATTTCTTTTCTACCACCAAGCTAACGGTTTCTTTAACAACAAAACGATTCAGCATAGTTCCTCTTGTCGTATACTTTCTGCCTGCCCGCTTCTCTGTCTCTATATTATCTCTTTGTGTCTTTCTCTCTGTCTGTGTCTGTGTCTGTGTCTGTGTCTGTCTGTTTGTCTGTCTGTCTGTCTGTCTGTCTGTCTGTCAGTCTGTCTGTCTGTCTGTCTGTCTGTCTGTCTGTCTGTCTGTCTGTCTGTCTGTCTGTCTGTCTGTCTGTCTCTCTCTCTCTCTCTCTCTCTCTCTCTCTCTCTCTCTCTCTCTCTCTCTCTCTCTCTCTCTCTCTCTCTCTCTCTCTCTCACACACACACACACATACATACATACACACGCACGCACACACGCACACGCACGCACACACACACACACGCACACGCACACGCACACGCACGCACGCACACACACACGCACACACACACACACACATACGCACACACCTTTACTTTCCTATTCTTGCATAAAGATTACATGAATACCAACCGGAATCAAAAGATTTGTACTGTACAACTAACTGTCTTGCAACAGATTTTCAAACATAATAAACTCTGAAAAGAATGGAAGGTGCTCGTGTTTGATGTGGTCAATTTAGAAAAGCAATTCCACGGAAACATCTAAATAAATAGCACTACTATGTCTTAAGTGGGCAATGCTGTCTTTGGACAAAACAGTCCATTCTTTTCTCTTTCTTCTTCTGCTCGTGCAAAGTACATCGCTTTTTTGTACAAAGAGAAGCAAAAGGTCTTCCAGTTCATAGATTGAGAAGTTCATGTGAGTTTTTTTGTTTACTGTTCTTTTCTTTTATTCTTTTATATCGAAGACAATGGGATAAGCACTCTTGTGCTTTTTTACATCCAGTCCCCGTGTGTATGCAGTTTTGTAAATGTCATCTGTTCCCACCGGCACACGATGACCTACTCTTACGAAAAGCGGAACAGGATTTAAAGTGTGCGCAAGATGTTCTGCGTGCGTTCGCACACGGGGCCTCGCTTTATAGTCTCATCCGAAGGACTTTGGTGGAGAGTGGAGTCAGCGCTGATGTTAACTCCAGGAGAAAAATCCCCTCGAACGGGAATCGAATCCGGGTCGTCAAATTGCGAGCGCAATGTTCTGACCACTAGACTATCCCGTCCCTATACTGTAAGGTTATATGCATCGTTGGTCTTCCAAAATAATATGTCTCATATTTCTATTACATGTTATACAGCTTAAAATTTTGTATAGATGTGTCTTTACTGAACAAGAGAGTTAATATTATGGTTTGTTACATAGTGTGAAACAGGTACAAACGAAGATGACTCCTGCTTGTGTAGAAAATGTTGAGATCAGACATGATCTCGTAGTGCTGTGTTTTCTGCTTTTTGCTCAATTTTGGATATGACGGCTTCTGAAAATTGGGTTATAGATTTGTTTTGTATTCTAAGATAATTGGTGAGGGTGGGGGGGGGGGGGGGGGGGTTCAGAATGAAGGTGCTGTTAGTGACATTAGTTTGCTTATGTTATAATGTGTGCAGAAC
Source organism: Stramonita haemastoma (assembly GCA_030674155.1). Lineage (NCBI taxonomy): Eukaryota > Metazoa > Mollusca > Gastropoda > Neogastropoda > Muricidae > Stramonita > Stramonita haemastoma. The sequence continues at coordinate 80,233,941 of CM060318.1, forward strand.
CTCTTACCGGCTACTCTTTTTTCACTAATTATTTCTCCTTTTCCAAATAAATAGAAAATTTGATGTATTCGTTAATATTGCTGAGAAGCTAACATACAGTACATTTAACAAACATGGGGTTAGTTCCATAAAAGTTTTTTTTTAACAATAAAAATAATTCAGCTTTTGGGTTAGAAATATTCTGCTGGTTTCATCAACCTCCTCCTCCGCATCTTCCTTCTCTTCTCTTCTTTTTCGTCTTCTTTAACAGTATCGTTTCTTTCCTTTCGGGAAACCAAGTGACAAGTGAAGCGTACGCTTATTCTGCAAACTGTTCTCATTTCTTGCGCATTGCCTGCCATTCAGTTTGAAGACAACTCCAATATTTGTTTCTTCAACATTGCCTCATAGATTGGACCTCAGTGGGTGTCAAATGTTAGCTTTTGTCTGTTTATCTTTTGCTCTCGCTCTCTCTCTCTCTCTGTCTCTGTCTCTGTCTCTCTCTGTCTCTCTCTGTCTCTGTCTCTCTCTGTCTCTCTCTGTCTCTGTCTCTCTCTGTCTCTCTCTCTTCTCTCTGTCTTCTCTCTCTCTCTGTCTCTCTCTCTCTCTGTCTCTTCTCGTCTCTCTGTCTCTTCTTCTCTTCTTGTCTTCTCTCTCTCTTCTGTCTCTCTTCTCTTCTCTCTCTGTCTGTCTCTGTCTCTTCTCTCTCTGTCTCTGTCTCTGTCTCTGTCTCTCTCTGTCTCTGTCTGTCTGTCTGTCTGTCTGTCTGTCTGTCTGTCTGTCCTCTCTCTCTCTCTCTCTCTCTCTCTTCTCTGTCTCTGTCTCTCTGTCTCTGTCTCTGTCTCTCTCTCTCTCTCCCCTCTCTCTCTCTCTCTCTCTCTCTCTCTCTCTCTCTCTCCTCTCTCTCTCTCATCCTTTCATCCCCTGTACTTTGCACCATCTTGAACCAAGTCCGTCCTAGATTGAAAAAAAACAAATACTTGTTGGAACATGGCAACCGCACTACACTGTTGTCCACGCAGTCAAACTTTGAACAACAAAAAAGTTGACATCTGACATTTAATTTGGGCTGGTTGCTTAGAAATAGCAGTTCCACAAAGCCTTGAACAAAACACAGACGTAGATTTTACAGAAACAATTAAGTTTGCACGAAAAAGGCATACTGTCTATAACAAAGCAATCCTTTTTTTCTGTCTTCTCTTTTTGGTGCAAATTTAGTTTGTCTTCTAAAACAGTGAGAAAAGCTAAGTTGACATTTTATTATACTGATAACTCTGCGTCATTCTCTTATTCCAGTGAGGGTTTTTTATTTCCCGTTCAGGAAGTGATATGAACAAAAATAGAGCGTCTTTAA
>CM060318.1:80245273-80255273 GCA_030674155.1 Stramonita haemastoma
CGAACACGTTAAAACATATTCCGCTTTTCGAAAGAGATGGCCATTGTATGCTGGTGGGAACAAAATTTGACAAAATTTACAGAATCTCATACACACGAAGACTGACTGTAAAAAGCACATAAAGGCTTATTCCATTATTCTCGATATAAAAGAATAGATAGATAGATAGATAGATAGATAGATAGATAGATAGATAGATAGATAGATAGACGACAGACAGACAGACAGACAGACAGACAGACAGACAGACAGACAGACAGACAGCTACAGACAGACAGATAGATAGATAGATAGATAGATAGATAGATAGATAGATAGATAGATAGATAGATAGATAGATAGATAGATAGATAGATGATAGATAGATAGATAGATAGATAGATAGATAGAGATAGATAGATAGATAGATAGACAGACAGACAGACAGACAGACAGACAGACAGACAGACAGATAGATGTGACTTTCCAGATTTATCGAATATGACCGGAGAATTGTAGAATTGGTACCTGCTCCTCTTAGGGTCAGGAAAGGTAAAACCGAAACGGAGAGATGGGCGCCGCCCTCAAAATGCTGACCAGTACAGGCAGAGTGGAAGTGCTTTTATGTCACGCAGAATAGTATTGATTCCGTTTCAAATATGTAGCTTTTGTTGGTACATGTATATCCTAAAACCCCTCCTTTTCTTTGTGGCCAACAGCTTTTCCAGTCATTGATGTAAGTTTAAGTACAGAGGCTGACATTACACTAATCTTTATCTTTTTCTTTGTGGCCAACAGCTTTTCCAGTTATTGATGTAAGCTAAGTACAGAGGCTGACATTGCAATAATCTCTATCTTTGATCTCAGGTCTCTGTGAAGAGGACGAGTTCTGATGAAGCGTAAGGGGAGGACAATTCTCTCCCATGCGGAAAAACACATCCTGGGTGAATGTGGAAGAAAATGGCGGTAACTGAATCGAAACGTCTGCTAGTTTCTCTTGACTGCCCACGCCAGTATGGTATAATTAATGTATCAATGATTCAATATCAAAGTTCACAGCATCGCACGCTCTACTCCCTAATAGCAGCCAGTACACGGGGGGGGGGGGGGGGGGTTGTCTGTCTGTACTGATAGGTCTCTTGCTTGCACACAAAGTACAAAAAATAATCAGTCATCATTTTCGTTGTCAAGACAAAAGTTCTAGATTACATACAGAATTAAGTGTGGGGGGGGGGGGGGGGAGATGGGATAGCTCAGTGGTTAGAGCTCTCGCTTTCTCCAAGCAAAGGTTAATCAGCGTCGAGGGTGTTTACAAGTTGGATGGGTGACCGTCTGCGCGCCTAGACTTCATTGCAATGCCCCTCATTTATTACAGAATCTACTTATTTTGAAATGGAACTTATTGTCTACCAGTATTATACAGTGACACCATCTTTTTCCGAAAATTAGTAATCTGCATTTGTTTGCAGTACACCAGCTTTTACAATTTATATCTTAGCTCATTCAAAACATAGGCTTTACTTTCTCAATTCGACATTTTAAGATAAAAGTTTTTGATGGCAGCATTTGGGGAATTATTTAAGTAAGGACCACGCTTTGACCCTGAACTAACTAGTTTAAGACTTTTTAGCAGTCCCAATCGTACACCATTATTTCCTCCGGTGGCAATAGCATCCAGCCTGGGGCCTAGCTTGAAAGCACTGGAGAGCTCCAAGAAGAGAATTCCACCCTTCCATCTGTATGGGAATATTATGAAAGTCCCCAGCTTGGCTCCGGGACAGGCATGCTGCAAATCATTGAAGCCACTATCAGTTATTGCAACATCACTCACCCTCTGCTGTAAGAGAAAGACACTTTTGAGAATTCAGAAGTGTCCATTGCAAGCCTTAGGAATAGGTAAATATTCCTGTGGCCTACCACTGCTGCCAGTAAAAGCTGAAGATAGAAAGAGAAAGAAAATATGTTCGAAAAAAATGTTATGAAATAATGAATTTAGAAGTAAATACGCACCTAGTGAATCTTTGTGCCTTATGTTCGGGGATCCTTTATAAGAAAGGATGCAAGGGAGATCATAAAGTCTGTACCCAACTGATAGGCTAGTCCCAGCTGGATAACAATGATAACCCAAACATTACCAGTCACTTTCAGTGCTGGTACAGGCAGTAGAAGTTGAAGAAAGATGGCCTTTATTTGGATCTCAAAAAGAGGTGCTATTCTCTACTTAACAAATCATAAAACTGAGAAAATATAGTGGAGAAAGGTAACCAGGTATATATATAAACTCTATCGAGACCGCAAACACAAAACAAGTACTTTCTAAATGTCTTGGAAAAAAATTGATTTTTCCAGTTCACATGTTCACAAAGACAACAGAAATTGTCAGATTTGAAATCGATTATCTTGTGTGGTCACAGTCTGTGCATCGGCAGCCAACCTCATGAAAGAAAATAAAAGGGTTTTGTTCGTTTGTTTTTACACAGAAAATATCATGACTTCTGTATGAGTTCTCAAAAAATCAAATTCTTTATTTCACCCCCCCCCCCACTACATGAAAATGCATACACAAAACTATACAGATCATCAGCGCAACTGAGATTGGAATCATCTCTAAATAGCAAGCCACAGAACGATTACCCTTCAAAATGGTAAAACACACACACACACTTTTACACACATACACACACACGCACGCACGCACACACACACACACACACACACACACACACACACACACACACACACACACACACACACACACACACACACACATACACACACACACACACACAAATCTTTCGGATGAGACTGTAAACCGAGGCCCTGTGTGCGAACGCACGCAGAACATCTTGCGCATACGTGAAATGTTTCGCTTTTCGTAAGAGTAGGCCATTGTGTGCCGGTAGGAGCAGATGACAATATTTACACAACTGCATACACATTGGGACTGGATGAAAAAGCACATGAGTGCTTATTCCATTATCCTCGATATAAAAGAATAAAATAAATAAAAATAGTACACACACACACACACACACACACACACATCTGATATCAAATTAAATGAACAGACTATAATCGAACACACACACACACACACACACACACACACACACACACACACACACACACACACACACACACACACACACACCACCACCACCACCACCACACCACCACCACCACACCACCAAACCAGCAACATTAAAGGAAAAAATATACATCTGCAGACTATGAACAGTTTCAACAAATCAAAATCTATTTTGCTACATAATACAGCTTGAATAGTTTCTATTAACTTTACCACATTTAAGAGCACTTTAAAAACACTGTACTAAACAATGCAAAAAAACTGAATGACGTTTGGCTGTCTATGATGATATGCGATTAGAAACATTTTCCTGCTGTCAAGGCATTTTAGCTTAACTTCTTTACAACAATCAGCACTTTACGACACAATCCACCACTTTACGACACAACCAACAGTTTCCGACACAAGGCACGTGCAAATCATGTCTCTATTGAAGTCGTCAGGGTGAGCTGTCTTTCTTTTTTTTCTTGCCATTTCAACCGGCCACATACCCACATGCGGAGCAGACCTACTGCGTTGCGGAGAGAGAAAAAACCCAGAGAGCTCCAATATCGAAATACCTTTTGTAAAGATTTTTTGAAGAACAGAACTGGTGAGTTTTTATTTTAAAGTCTAAAGTAGCTATTTAGTAATGAAGCTATCCTGTATTATTTAATAATTGTTTGAAGGATTAAAAAAGGTGACTTCTTGACAACTACTTCTCAGAAAAATTTGAACTTCTGCGCTGGAAGTGATAGTGTGCATTCAGAAACAAGAGGTTGGTTCAGAGTCTTGTCTTTGTTAGTGGTGTTACAAACTAAATGGTTCAGTGGTGTCACCAACCAAAAATTAATGGTTTCGTACTGTCATGAATTTGTATCCTTGAAATAAATTAGTATAAATTGCTTTAAATGGATAAGATTGGTCCCCTTCATTCATTAGTTTTCTTTAAACCTGTGAAAAAGAGAGAGCTGTGAAATTGATGCTTTTATAAACAAATACTTACATCAAAATGGTAGACAGTTATCTTTACACAAAGGGTTATAAATGGATATCTTGGTTTAGTCTTATCTGCTTTTGTTGTGTCACAAACCATATAAATGACACATGCAGAACATATTGCACACACGTTAAAACATGTCGCGCCTTTCGGAAGAGAAGGCTTTTGCATGCTGTTAGAAAATTTCAGGACCTTATTTATTCATTTTTTTTCAATTTATTCATTTATCTATTCATTTATTTTTTATATCAAGGATAATGGAATAAGCGCTCATAAAACGCATGCACACTGCGTCATGTTTAAACGTCCCAGTGGTCAGAATGTGTTAACATCGATGGTGGGTCTGCATTTGCAAAATTTCATCTTTGGGGAACTTCGGAGCTGTATCTGACGGAAAGAAAAAAAATTGTCGATGTTTGTTTGTTTTTGTTGTTGTTTTTTTTTACATATTTTATAACACGTCATTTTTTTCAGTGAAAACTGGGTGGCCGCGCAACCTGCCATGACACCGTGTCCAAACCGACCCTGCAGGGCACACAGCTGAGGGGGGCAGACAACAGGGACGCCAGGGGAAGAGCGGGGCTGGAAACGTGAAGACGAGCCAAACCACAGCAAGAAGAATCACACAGACATCAGCATGAACAAGAATCACACAGACCTAGTATGAATGAGAATCACACAGATCTAGCATAAACAAAAATCACATAGACCAGGCAAGAACGAGAATCACACAGACCTCTGCATGAACGAGAATCGCACAGACCTCGGCAAGAAGCGCACAGACCTCAGCAAGAAGAACCAGAAGCCGCAGCCAGACTTCAGCATGAAAGAGATGCCTGTAGCAGCAGCAGCACCTGACGGATGAAGACAAGAACTCTCATCATCCACACAGCTCACCAGCCTCCCTTACCATCATCACAGCGACAGATTGAAGAGAAAAAGGTATGTAAAACTAGGAAGTAGTTTACAAATATTTTTCTCCGGTCTGTATATACATTTGAGAAACCCTAAAGGAACCATCTTTTCCCGAAAATAATCGGTTCCTTTCCCACAGCTAGAGCTCCGAGGGTTCACCAATGGTGAGATTTTGCGTATGCGGCCGATTTTTGTTGTTTTTAATCCGTCATTTAGCTAGCCGCACAACGGCTTCGTGGATGGTGTTTAAAAACACACCAGTGTGCATCCTTTCATTTTTTGTCATCATTCGTATTGATACAAAATGGCCTGCTCTTCCTTTTGTTCTTTCTGTAAAATTTTCTTTCGGGGATAATGGAATAAGCACTCGTGTGCTTTTTCACATGCAGTCCCCGTGTGTATGCAGTTTTCAATTTTGTCATCCGTTCATGCCGGCACACATTGGCCTACTCTTCCGAAAAGCGGAACGGGTTTTAACGTGTGCGTAAGATGTTATGCGTGCGTTCGCACACGGAACCTTGGTTCATAGTCTCAGCCGAAGGACTTTTGAAAGGTACAGGTTTTAACGTGTATACCAGACGTTCTGTATTATGTTTTGCTTTTTCCGTTGATTGGAAAAATGTGGATATTGACCAAAAGAGGGAGGGGAAAGACATTCTTGTTATCAAATGTCTTTTTTTTTCGCTCATTGCCAAACGCTCCAAGATTTCTAATGGTGATTTTTTTTGCGTATGTGACCGTTTTCGCCCAACTTGGCGGATGGTGTCTTAATACACCAGTGTGCAAGGGTTGATTTTTTTTTCAAATATCTTCAGCTGTTCTTACTGGTACACACTGGCCTACTCGGTTTTAACATGTGCACAAGATGTTCGGGGTGTGTTTTGCACATGACCTCGGTTTATAGTTTCATCCGATGAACTTCGTATGATGTGGGGGGAGGGGCGGGGGCGGGATGTGGAGTTATTTCTATCAAGTCGCGAAGAAAAAAACCGTGAACCGGTGCTTAGGTTGTGGCTCCTACGGAGGCAGTCGGGTCATCGAGCTCAACACTATCCAGCCCAATTTGTCTTTTTTGGGGTTTTTGTTTTGTTTTGTTTTTTAATAAATTTTGGTTTTCTTATTGTTCCTCAACTAGAGCTCCGAAGTTTTTCGAAGGTAAAATTTTGCGCGTGTGACCGTTTTTCCCACAATAAATCAATGTTCAGGCAGTATGGCAAATCTATCCACTGCCTACCCATGGAGGCATAGAAACAAGCTGAAAATGGTTGGTGGATGGGCTATGGAATGTATAGCAGAAAAATCTGTACAGTTCGGTAAACTGGTTAAATATCATGTGTCCTGAACAATACAACTGACCAAACATAAAGCCTGCTTACCTCCGAAAAAAATATTTACGCTTTGGTGCAATATATACACACACAGGGTAAGAAATGTTGAACAGAATTTTTAAAAAGCATGTGTGCACACGCACACACGCACGCATGCTGGCGCGCCGTGTCCACAGACAAACACAACACAACGACGCCACACCACACACACACACAACACACACACACACACACAACTGTGCGCCACGCAACAGCACCGAAAACACACACATACTACACACACACCTACACACACACCTGCACACAACACAACCTGCGCGCGCGCACACACATACACACACACACAGCGTATTTTATTATACAATATACGATTAGAAAAAACTCACCAATCTAAAGGCCTCTCCTCTCTCTCTCTCTCTCTCTCTCTCTCTCTCTCTCTCTCTCTCTTCTCTTCTCTGTCTCTTCTTTTATCTATCTACTATCTATCTATCTATCTATCTATCTATCTATCTATATCTATCTATCTATCTATCTATCTATCTATCTATCTATCTATCTTTCCTACTCCTCGCGTCTTGCTCGCTCGCATGCACACACGCATGCAAACACACACACATGCAAACACAAACGCACGCACGCACGCGCGCGCGCCCCGCCACACACACACAAATACACACACACACACAACACACACACACACACACACCCAGCACACGCACACCACACACACACACACAGCGTATATCATTTTTGTTCATAAAATACACCATCGAAAATAATTTGACGTTCATAGCTCCTCTCTCTCTCTCTCTCTCTCTCTCTCTCTCTCTCTCTCTCTCTCTCTCTCTCTCTCTCTCTCTCTCTCTCTCTCTCTCTCTTCTCTCTCTCTCCTCCCTCCCCCTCCCTCCCTCCCTCCCTCCCTCCCTCCTTGGTTCATAACACACCATAGTCGAGATACAAACCTGTCACTCCAAGGACCTGCAATATTGGGGGTCAACACTCTTGGTAGCATGAGGTAGGCATGTGTTTAGCGGCTCATGTTTTTTGTCTTTCACCAGATCCTCTCCACATCCAGGACCTTCCCTCTCCTGCTGGCTCCGGAGGCATGCCCGCATCAGGATGCTGAGGTGGAGCACAAGAGCCACTGAACTTTGTCCTAACCCACATGACTTTGATTTGACTTCTTGTGCTAGGCTGATAAGGGGTGATGGGCGTAGAATGGTAAATGCAAATGCTTGGTCCGAAACTCTGACAGGCGAAACCCACAAGCCCCTAAAAGGGCAAGACCTTACTTAACAACCCCTTGAAGGGCGAACGCCTGAAAGGCAAATCATTTGATGGCAAACAACTGAAAGGCAATGCCTGCAAGGGCAAACTCCTGAAAGGCAAGCCCATGAAGGGCAAACACCTGAAAGGCAAAACCTTTATGGTAAACTCCTTGAAAGCAATGTCCATAAAGGGCAAAGCACCTGATGGGCAAACTCCTGAAAGGCAAACTTTTTAAAGGCAACACTCGAAAAGTAGGCCCTGAAGGCAAACCCGAAACAGGCCCTGAAGGGCAAACTCCTGCGAAACAGGCCCCTGAAGGGCAAACTCCTGACAAACAGGCCCTGAAGGGCAAACTCCTGACAAACAGGCCCCTGAAGGGCAAACTCCTGCGAAACGGGCCCTGAAGGGCAAACTCCTGAGAAACGGGCCCCTGAAGGGCAAACTCCTGCGAAACGGGCCCCTGAAGGGCAAACTCCTGCGAAACGGGCCCCTGAAGGGCAAACTCCGGAGAGGTAACCCATTAAAGAGTAAACTCTAGAAAGACGAGCCCGAAAAGGGCAAACTCGTCAGAGCCTTGCATTGTCCATATCTAGGACATGGGTTGTCTGTTTTCATATCTTACTGGGTTGAACAGCGAGGTTGACAGTCTGGGGGCTTCAGTAATGATCAGGGTGGTGTCTACATGACCTCCCATCTCTGTAACTCTTCAGAAATAAAATGCGTTCAGAGCAGAGAGAACTGTGGTTTCTGTGGATATCCGATACTCGCCTGCAGCAGCAGTGCGCAAAAAGGTAAGTCATGCGAAGCTTCAAAGCGCTACCGTGCACGCTTCACATGCATATTTGCACCAGATACAATCTATCATCGCGTGTGTGCATAACGTTCCGACAGAGGCGGCTCGGTCATCTTTCACTCTGTCCGAGCTCCAACGAAAATTTGTCCCTGGTTCAAGGATCATGGGTCTCCCAAACTTCATCATCGGGAGTCTTTGAACCTTACTCCTTGACCACAAAGGAAGCCATTGGACACCATTACTTGGTGTCGACATTGATTTTGGTGTCCTAGAATGGCACATTGATTTTGGGTGTCCTGAAATGGCACATTGATTTTGGTGTCCTAAAATGCCACATTTCATTCTGGTGTCCTAAGATGGCACAGTTGGCAAACCCTTTGCACACAGTGCTCATCAGGGAAAGAGACGGACACATTAGCCCCCAGACACTTTTCTCAAGCATTTGGTCGACCTTCTGGGTCTCTTTCTTCTTGCCCACATTCCTTAAAAGTTGAAGCATAGATGTCAAAAGTCGTCATGTGGGTCATCTTAGTTCTCTGGCCTTGTGTCTCCATTTCACGTATCAAGACCTCAGCGTGCCCGTTACACGTATCAAGACCTCACAAAGGTAAGTACATGTACATTTCTTTTTTCCGAGGCGGGGTGGCTTTTAGCCTTTTGAGGTATCACAGTGAAGCATTGAATTCACATTGGACATCTACATGTTTCCTCAACTTAACAAAAGCAATACAAAATTGGAAGATCTTTAAAGTACATATATTTGTCTGCATGCACAAATGAGAGTAAAGCACTGGAAAGTGTGAGTAGGTGTCGAAATTAAAACCAGGAACCAACGATTTCTAAAGTATGACGATCAGAAACTCGACACACCAACAATTTGGTTGATAGCACGCAGGAATTTGATTTCAACTGGTCACATTTTTTGTGCAGAATGAATCTGGCATCAAGACTGTTCCCGTCCTAGGTACTTCAATGCCTGAGGACGCGGCCCGAGCAAGTGGAAATAACTAATAAGGTAATACAATTGTAATTTGTTGTTGTAAGGTTTTTGCCAGCTTAACATTCTGGCTGTTATCAAAACTATGCAATTTGTCTCACATACCATACTTGGGAATCCCGGAGCATTAGATTGAGGAACAAAGAAACGGTGTAGGTGGATTCAGAGTGTTGCCAGTGGTGAGGAGGAGGAGGAGGAATGTGCAGGAGCTGATGAGCAGTTTGAACTTAGGTACTGTGACTGACTTGATACAGTTTCTAAAAAAAATATATTAAACACTTCGGTTTTTTTTTTCAAACTGGCAAGACTGTTAAGGGAGGAAACCCTTTAAAAATGTCTTACATTCTGTAACAGCTTGCTGTGTTGATCCAATTACGCAGTCATCTCCTGATAATGGAACTGTTCATGATTATATGATATATTCAGTGATGTGGTAGGCATGCCATGATTATATTTCTACTGTATGATTTAAAGTAGCTTTTAAAAAAGATGATCTTGTACTTAGTTCCCGCCCCCACTTTCTCGATTCAAAAAAGCTGGAAAGTCTGCCACATTAAACAATGTCCAGTTCGTATTCTCTGTTTTGCTGAGGAATCGAGAGAGTGATTTAAAGTTTATCTTCATAGCACTAAAATCCAAACAAATAAAACAA
>CM060318.1:80257773-80290273 GCA_030674155.1 Stramonita haemastoma
CACACACACACACACACACACACACACACACACACACACACACACACACACACACCCCTCGCTCTCTCTCCTCTCTCCTCCTCTCTCTCCTCTCTCTCTCCTCTCTCTCTCTCCTCTCTCTCTCTCTCTCTCTCTCTCTCTCTCTCTCTCTCTCCTCTCTCTCTTGAGTGCCTTTTTATAACATTACCTTAATATTGTATCTCTGTCTTATTTCTTACCTGTTGTTGTTGCTCTTTCTCACCCTTTATCAAAATCTTATGTTTTATGGGACATATTTTGATGATAGATGGTGGTGGATTGATGTTTTCAGTCATCTAACCTCATCATATTCTCATGTTTGATCTATAATCATTGCGCCTTTTTTTTGTTTTGTTTTTTGTTTGTTTGTTTTTGTTTTGTTTTGTTGTTTTTTGTGTTTTTTTTGTTTTTGGCTTTTTGTTGTTGTTTTTTTTGTTTCTTTGTTTGTTTGTTTGCTTCTTTATTATTCAAATCAAAATCATCATTGATTCTTACTTCTTATTTTCGTTTCTGAATGAGTGCCTTTTTTATAACATTACCTTAATATTGTATCTATGTCTTATTTCTTACCTGTTGTTTGATACTTGGTGTGGTTTGCTCTTGGTAATTGGATCATTATAATTGTTCTTGTTTTAGTTGAGGCTGTCTTTTTATCTTGATTATCCCTGAAAGGGGCGGGGACTGGATGTAAAAAAGCACATGAGTGCTTATCTATTATCCTCGAATAAAAGAATTTTGCCTTGCCTTGCCTTGCCTTGCCTTGCCTTGCCTTGCCTTGCCTTGCCTTTCTCTCTCTCTCTCTCCTCTCTCTCTCTCTCTCTCTCTCTCTCTCTCTCTCTCTCTCTCTCTCTCTCTCTCTCTCTCTCTCTCTCTCTCTCTCACAAGCACACACATGGGTGCGCAAGCACACAGGCATACACACACATTTTTTTTGTTCTCCGATTGGAGCTAAGTTCACCAAAGGTTGAGATTGTTAATCTGCGACCGTTTGTCCACTATAAGTGTAGCTGCATTCCGACTTCAGAGATGAGTTTAAATACCACACCAGGGGCATGCATTTATTAAAAAAAAAAAAAAAATTCTTCAGACACGGCAATGGCCTACTCTGACGAAAGGGGGAACATGTTAAACATGTGTGCCAGATGTTCTGCATGGGTATATGGCACCTCGCTGTATAGTCTCATCCGAGGGGCTTTCAGGGGAGTGAAATCAGTACTGATTTAAAGTCAAGGGAGAAAATTCCCTTGAACCGGAACCTTGGTGGTCGCTCGAACCCGCACGGTCAGCCTGTGAGCTGAGCACTCTAACCACTCGTTGTTGTAACTTTATTTTCTAGCTCTTGAGAATAGTCTTTTTCAACTTTTTTTTTTCTTTTCACAGGTCATGCCTCGACAACTTCGCGGAAAGGGTTCCATAACCACAATTGATCTTCAAAACAGTGCAGAAGATCTTCTCAACCTTGATGTACAAAGGATCTTCTTTTCCTCAACGCACAAAAGATCTGCACTACCTCAACGCACAGATCTTCACTACCTCAACGCACAGATCTTCACTACCTCAACACATATGCGACCGTTTCTCCCCCCCCCCCCCCTCCCAATATTTAGGTAACCGCATTCCAATTTCGGAGATGGAGTCAAAACATCTGTGTGAATGGTTTGTATTAATTTTGTCATTCGTGCCTACTGGCACAAAAATTTGTAAATGATCTACTCTTCCAAACGGCGGAACGGGTTTTTAACGTGTGCGCCAGATGTTCTGTCCGTATTTGTACACCGGGCCTTGGTTTAGTCTTAAGCATTGGTTTCTTTTAAAAAAAGATGGAAGGAAGGATTTACAGCTCTCAAATAACTCAGCCCTGCCAGTTTTCTTCCCTACATTAATTTATCGCGTCCTGCTTAGTTGCAACGTAAGGGCGAGTATAAAAAAAAAACAACTTCGTTTGTAAACTGTAAAAAACGGGTGAATTCGTAAAGCTAACTGGCATCACAGTGGTACATTTCCCTTCATAGTGAGTTATCTGATGATTTTTATATCATCATCTGTTTCTGCTATATTTAGTAACATCAAAATTATAAAGCTGGCATCAAAGGGTTTTTTTTCCCTCTTCATATTATAGTTGGCTTTAAAAGATAGTTTTTTCCCATTATATTGAGATAGCTGATGCAAAATTTAAAGCTTATTTCAGTGATACTGAGTTAGGTAGTATCTAAGCATAAAGTATCTTCCCTTTATACTACGGTAGTTGATGCAAAGTTTAAAACTTCTTTCATTCATTATTGAGTTAGATGGTATTTAGGAATAAAGTTTTCTCCTTCATGTTTAGTTGGTAGTATATCGTAAAATTCTTGCTTTTATACTTGATATAGCTTGTATACAGGTGTAATTTTTTCCCTTCCCTTTAAGTTCATATCGAATCTAAAGTTTTTATCATCATATTGGAAAAGTTGATATCGATATACAATGTTAGTAACTAAATAAACTGGTAGGTATCAATATATACAATTCTTTCCTTCATTCTGAGTTGGTGTAAAACTGTAAATGTCTGTCTTTCCTGTTTAGCTGATATCAAAGAATGTTTTTTTCTCCATCATACTGAAGACTATAGTATCATTGTGTAAAGATCTTTTCTTATTGAGGTAAATATTTCTTTGCTTCACACAAAGTTGCTAACAAGGTATGAAGTTCGAAAGTTCGGTTGTAAACTGTTGTAAACTCATTTTAGTTATCAGTTTCTTCCCTTGTAAAGTAAGCTGGTCTCGGTGTGTTCTGATTAACCCCATTTATATCAAGTTAGACAGTAACAAGACCACAGGTAGTTAAGTATAATGCGCTTTCTTTCATATTTAGGATCAAAGTAGAATGCTCTTTCCTTAATATTTTAAGATAAAAATAGAATGCTGTTTCCTTCATATTGTTAGGATCAAGGTATAATGCTGTTTCATTCATATTGAGTTAGGATCAAGGTATAATGCTGTTTCATTCATATTGAGTTAGGATCAAGGTATAATGCTGTTTCATTCATATTTTTTAGGATCAAAGCAGAATGCTTTTTTTCACTTTGAATTAGGGTCAAAGTATAATGCTATTTCCTTCATATTGAGCTGGTTGATATCACAATATAAAATTCTCTCCTTCCATGTCGAGTTGGTTGGTATTTATTAACTTCCCTTCATGTTTTTCTTAGAATCAAGGTATAGACTATTTTCGTTTTTAGTTATTTTGTATCATAGATCTTTTTCTTCAGAATTCGTTAGTCGGTACCAAACTACAGTTTTTCCCCCTCAGACTGGAATAGATGGTGTCAAAATATAAAGCTTTTGTCTTGAAATTGCGTTAATGTCCTTTTCCTCCTTCACATTTAGAAAGTCTCAACGTTGAAAGTTCCTTTTTTCATAGCCAGTTTATCACATTCGATTTTTTCTTTCCTCCGTTTTGTATTGTGTGTTACCAAACAATTTATTTCCTTTTTGTTGAATTTTTGCTATGAAATGTGTGAGTTTGATTCCTTTTCCATAAAGTAACTTTTATTTCAAAGTAGCAGCTCTCTGTCTGATATAGTGTGTTGGATAAAAGTTGAAAAATCTTTCCTCTGTGTTGAGTTAGTGTGGAAATATCAATTTCTTTACTTAAAGTCTAACTAGTGTTTTAAGCAAAACATTTTTCTCTGACTTACCCAGTTTGTATCAAAATACAGATTTTTCCCCCTTTATTTTAAAATGGTTGAAATTGATTTAACTAATTGGTGTTTATGCAAAAAAAAAAAAAAAGATTTTCCTTCCTTTTTGAGTTGGATGTTATCGAAGTAGAAAGTTGTTTCCCTTTATTTCGAATTGGTTAGAATCACCCTGTGTAAATTTTGGGATTTATATTAAATGTCAGTGTCAAAGTTTAAAGCTTATTTCATACTGAGTTTATTGATCTTAAAATTATAAAAAAAATAATAATTTACATCTTACTGAATTAGCTGGTGGCAAGATTATTTCCCCTTTGTATCAAGGTAAAAGATAATCTTACTTTTAAATTTTACATTTGTAGCATTGCAAATCGTTGCTGTAGTTACTAGCGCCACATCATCGCATAGTTTACTAAAGAAAAAACAAAACAAAACAAAAAAGAACGAAAAACATTTTTCTCGATTGTGCTGCGTAAAGCTTTGAAAATGAAACACACAAAAACATAGATAAGAGCTGAAAATTTTAAGAAATAAATTTACTTTTCCCAAAACTATTTCCCTGTAGTGCTGTTCCCTTGAGCTGTTAACACTTAACTCTAACCCTAGTTCTTGCCCCATGCCGCAAGTTCTAACACTTTGCCATTTTGCTCCTAACGCTTTACTCTTTAACACTGTTTTATAACTCTTGTTTTGCGGTATAGGGAAGCGGCTAAAGGGAACAGTAGTATAGTGAAATAGTAGTTTGGGATTACTGGCCGTTTAAAGATAATTCATTCCGGTGATAACTGTGATAGTGAAAAGGATTTGCAAAGGAGACATGACATGAAAAATATTCCAGACGTAAGCCAACCCTTGATAGTTGCAGTAGAGGAAAAGCAGTTAATGCCGTATGAAGTCCATGTACTGTTTTATTTGTCGTCATTAAGGCATAAAAGTGTTTTCTTTTTATAAAGTTGGTGTCGGGTATAATTTTTTTCCCTTTCCGTTGAAATGGTTGGTGTCAAAGTTTAAAGGCTTTTCATCTTACCTTTTGAAAAAGTCGGTATCACAGTATTTTTTCCTTCTTGGTGAAATAGCTGGTATCAAAGTATATAAAGTGCTGTTTTTCTTAGTAATTTGGTTTTGCTCTGTCTTCCTTCATGTGAAATAAGTTGGTGTTAAAGAACGAGGTGATTCTCTTCCTATTTTCGGTGTGAAATTTCAAGGCTGCTGTGCTTGATAGCGAGTTAGCTGGTATCAAACTACAAAACTTTTTTCCTTCATTCAGTTAGTATCAAAGTATACTTTTTTGCCTTTTATGTTTACATAAATGGTACCCAGGTATAAAATAGTTCACTTCATATTGGTTCAGTTATCATAACACGGGTTATTTCTTTCATATTGTGTCAGTTATATCAAAGTATAAGCGGTTTCCTTCATATTGCTAGCTAATGTTAAAACAAGGTGGTCTTTCAAATTGAGTCAGTCAGTGTTAGTGTCGAGGATTTCCCCCCTTTATATTGATTTACTTGGTATCAGTGTATGAAGTTCTTTATTTTATAGGAAATAGTTGGCAATAAATTGCAAGCTCTTTCCCTAAAATTCACTTTGTTGGTATCAAGATTTACAAGCTTTTTTCTGTTATATAAAGTTGGTTTCCATTAAAAACAAATTTTAGTTTTGAACTAGTTGTTGCCAAAGTATAGAGTGCTTTCCCTTTTAGAGTTAGTGGCTGTGAAGTATTAGAGTGCTTTCCTTTTGAGTGTTTTTCCTTCAAATTCCTTTCAGTGTTATCAAGTTTATAATGCTTTCCCTTTCATATTGAGTATACTGTGGTCAAATTATAAAGCTCTTCTCTTCTTTTGGAGATATTTTTGTATCGATATGGAAAGATTTTTCCTTCAAAGTTAGTTGGTATTAAAGTATGAAATCCTTTACTTCATACTATTAAAGTTGGTATTAAAGTATGGTTTTTCCACTTCATATTCAGTTAGTATTAACGTATAAATGTCTTTACTTCATACTTAAGTTCGTATTAAAATATAATTTTTTTAACTTTATATTTAGTTAGTATGAAAGTTTGTTGTTGTTTTTTTACTTCATTCTTAAGGTGGTGTTAAGGTATGACGTTTTTTTTTTACTTCATATTTAGTTGGTATTAAAGTATGTTTCTTTACTTCATATCTAGTTTGTATCAAAGTATCATGTTTTTCTTTCATATTTAGTTGGTATCAAAGTATCAATAGCATTCCCTCATATTGAGCTAGTTTGTATCCGGATATAAAGTCCTTTCCTTTCAAGTGAGTTAGTTGGTATCTTAAGGATCAAGTACTTTCCTTCATAGAAATATTGAATTCGTATCCAAGTGTTAATTTCTGTCCTTCATATTAAATTGCCAGCAGGGTATCAAACTTTTCCCTCCATATTGAGTTAGTTGTTATCAAACATAGTTTTTTCCTTCCTATTTTGTTGGTTTCAAAGCATAAAAATCAAAACTTGAGTTGCTTTTATCGTATTAAAGTTTTCCCTCCTTAGGTAGTTGGTATAAAAAGTCCTATCCTTCTGATTGAGTTGGTTTCATAAAAAGTGCTTATTTTTCTCAGTTGGTACCAAAGTATAAAGTTATTTTATTATTATTATTATTATTATTATTATTATTATTATTATTATTGTGTGTTGTTGTTGTTGTTGTGTTGTGTTATTGTTATATTATTATTATTGTTATTATTATTATTATAGTAAAAGTATTTTATTTCGAGGATAATGAAATAAGCACTCGTGTGCATTTTTAAATCAAGTCCCCGTGTAAATGCAGTTGTGTGAATTTTTTAATCTATTCTCACTGGCTCACAATAACCTACTCTTTTGAAAAGCGGAACAGATCCGAAAAAAGCCGCATAGAATATCTGATGGTATTTTATATAAGCCGGGCTGAACGTTATTTGAGGGCTCGTTTCCCAGTTTTCTTCCTTTCTTGGCTAAAGCTCCAAGGCACCAATAGTGAGAATTTTGCGTATGAAACCATCTCTCCTCCCCTTCCCGCCATTAAGGTAGCCACTTTCACTTTGGGTGTTTTATTTTGATAGTGGTTTTGAAATTAGCCTTGAATGTTTGCAGAACTGCAAAGGGTTTTTAAATGTGCAAATTGAAACAAAATGGTTTTGGTCTTTATGCGTGTATACTCCCCACTGGAACCTCCATACATACAGTTATTGGGTTTTCTATAGTTTGTCCGAAAAATAGGTAAAAAGATTTAAACTTAACACTGCACACATACACTAGAGCAGACAGCAAACCCAGACATGTAAATCACTCCTACAAACGTATAACCGCACGCAACAGCACACACTAGAGCAACAATAAACCCAGGCGCCTGTTCACTGCAGCTGAACTTTCTTAGAACGCAGGCAGCAACTCACACTGGGGCAGTTATTGCTCTGGACACTAGGTAGGATCAGAAAGGTTCAGATTGGTATATGGATGGAAAGGGACAAGTAGGAAAAAGAAAGAAAATGATTTTTCATCCTTTACTCTTTTTTTTGGCCAATGAAGAGAGACGTGTGAAGCACCCCCCCCCCCCCCCCAAAAAAAAAAAAAAAAGTTCAACAAAAAAGATGGTGCTCCACGATCTGCATGCAACTGAGGCCTGAAAAGAACAAAAATATATATATATGTACGTACGTACACACACACACAGACACAGACACACACAGACACACACAGACACACACAGACACACAGACACACAGACACACAACACAGACACACACACACACACAGACACACACACACACGCACACGCACACGCCACGCGCCACACACACACACACACACACACACACACACACACACACACACACAACACACACACACACACACACACACACAAACAAACAATTATATCAAAAGGTCCGTACTGCTAAAGGGTTGTCAGTAGAATTTTACACTTAAAGCAACAGTTTTGCGAGATTTTTTAAAATTCAGTTGTTTGGAAGCATTCTTGCAATTATGGAGTTGTACTGGTTACCTGCACTTGATTTTCTTCGTCACTCTTTGTCGAAATATATATATATATATATATATATATATATATATATATATATATATATATATATATATATATATATATATATATATACAGTGCGTGTGTGTTCATAGTTTTTTAAAAGATAAATTTACTGATCCGCCGACAAAAAATAGTCATGCTGTAAAGGCGCTAGGCCAGTAATAGTTTAAAGACAGAAATAAGTTATTTCTCTGTTTTGGGTGGTAAATATGTGTGCGCTGTGTGGCTTTTGTTTTTTAGTTTTTGTTTAGGTTTTTTTTTTGGCCAAGGAAGAGAGACGTGTTGAGCACTCAGCAAATCAAAAGAAGAAAAAGATGGTGCTCCACGATCTGCATGCAACTGAGGCCTTCCAAAAAAAAAAAAAAAATATATATATATATATATATATATATATATATATATATATATATATATATATATATATATATATATATATATATATGCACATGTACCTTTCTTTTCTTTCATTTCAATGATAGTGGAATGAACACTCATGGGATCTTTTACAGCCAGCCCCTGAGTGTTTCCAGTTTTGTCAATTTTATTATCCCTCCTGCCAGCACATAGTCCCTCTCTTCCGAAAAGCGGAAAAGGTCTTAACGTGTGCGGAAGATGTTCTGCGTGCGTTGCGCACATGGGACTTCGATTTATAGTCTCATCAGAAGGAAATTTTGGAGGAATGGAATCCTCACTTATGTTATTTCTAGGGGAAAACATTGGTGCGTGCTTTGTGTGTGTGTGTGTGTGTGTGTGTGTGTGTGTGTGTGTGCGCGCGCGCGGGGATGTGTGTGTGTGTGTGTGTGTGTGTGTGTGCGCGGGGATGTGTGTGTGTGTGTGTGTGTGTGTGTGTGTGTGTGTGTGTGTGTGTGTTTGGTTTCTCCTCATATTGTTTTATCAAGTTTTCTTCTAGTTCTTTTTAATGTCGGTCAGTAATGTTAATATTAGCCCAGAAATGTTGTCAAGAGTGAAAACTATGTAGTTATTTATTCATGTTTCTGTTGGTTTTCTTATGCTGTCGTTTTTCTTATGCTGTCGTTTTTTGTTTATTTTTGTGAAGTTCTTTGGAGCCAATAACGAGAGACGTGTAGAGCACTCACCAGACAGAGGTGCAGAAATCGAATAAAAGTCAAACAAAAAGATGGTGCTAACTAAGGCCTAACCCAAAAAATTATTTGTATGAATAGTTTGCGGTTCTTTTTCATTTTCTCAAATGCTAAGTTAGCTGGTCTGCTGGGAAAAAAAATTTTCCTTGCTGTGATTGTCGGTAATGTTAAAACTAAAAATTCAGTCCATTTTGTTTTAGGGGTTTTGTTGTAAGCGTTAGGTGGTTTTGGTTTGGGTTTTTTGCGCTTGTGTTTTGTTGTTTTTTTTCTTATGAAGTTTGTTTAGAAGCATTATTTTTTTCTTCAAAATCATAAAACGGAAAAGATATACGAATGCTTGCCCTTTTATTTAGATATAGCCATCTCAGCTAGAAAGTTATGTCCCTTTTTGGAAAGTTTTGTGATGTAGTATTTGGTCTTAATAGAAATCCAAATTTGTTATGCTTATATCTTTATATCTAAGTACATTAGCACTATTATATTTATATGATTTTGGTTAGGGGATAAAGCCCTACCTTGTTGTTGTTGTTGTTGTTTTGTTTTTGTTCATATGTGTAGGGATTTTTATTTATTAATGTAATCATAAATCATTATTATAATTCTGTTTGGTGTTTGTGTTTTCCCTTTCTCCTTGATACCCTCCATCCATACCTACCCTCCTCCTTCACTACCCCCATCCATTACCACTACCTCCATCCATTACCACCTCCCCACCATTACATACCCCCCCCATCCTACACTACCCCCCATCCATTACCACACCCTCCCCATCCATTACACTCCTCCATCATTACACTACCTCCATCCATACCACTACCCTTCCCATCATTACCATACTCTCCAAATTTTTGTTTTGTTTGTTTTTGTTTCTTTTGTATGTTGGTTTTTTGTTTGTTTGTATTTTTGTTATGTATTATGTTATTTCCTCTCTGTGATGGTATTATCATATGGTATTGTTGCGTTTGTTGATTTTTCTTTTTCTTCCTTCTAACGTATAAAGTATTAACTGAAGTATGGAGATATTGTAATCTGACATAAGTTGCTTATTGACATTTCATGGATTCTTTTCTTAAGTCTTAAATAATGGTATTGGTGACATTGTAACTGATATAAACTGTTTGTTTGACATTATATGATTTTTTAATACGTGCATGCGCGTACGTTGTTTATTTCCCCTCAGTGGTGATGGGTATTATATGGTATTGTTGCTTTTGTTGTTATTTCTTTTTCTTCCATCTAATAAATAATATATTAACTGAAGTATGGATATATTGTCATCTGACATAAGTTGCTTATTGACATTTCATGGATTCTTTTTTTAATCTTAAATAGTGGTATTGGTGACATTGTAACTGATATAAGCTGTTTGTTTGACACTAGATGATTTTTTAAATACTTTAAATGTGTGCATGTGCTTCGCGTATACATGCTGTGTGGTTTGGTTTTTTGTTTTTGTTTGTCTGTTCTCTTCATATTGTTTGACTGTATGTTGTTAGTATATATGTTGTTCCCTCTCAGTGGTGATGGGTATTACTATAAGGTATTGTTGCGTTTGTCGTTTTTTTCCTCATCTTCCTTCTAATATATAAAGTATGAACTGAAGTATAGAGATATTGTAATCTGACATAAATTGCTTATTGACATTACGTGGATTCTTTTTTTTAAGTCTTAAATAATGGTATTGGTGACATTGTAACTGACATAAGCTGTTTGTTTGACACAATGTTTTTTTTTAAAAAGGTTAAATGTGTGCATGTGCGTACGTGTATACGTGCAGAGTGGATGAGCGCAAACTCTGTGTGTGTGTGTGTGTGTGTGTGTGTGTGTGTGTGTGTGTGTGTGTGTGTGTGTGTGTGTGTGTGACTTTTGAGTGGGTTTTCTTTTTTGGTTGTTTTTGTTGTTGCTTGTATTTTCTATAGGCATATTTTATTTTTAAGGCTGTTGAAATCATGTTAGCTAATTAATGTTGGTGAAATGTTTTTTTCGTTTGTTTCCCCTTTTCTTTTTTTGGGGGGGTTTGATTGTTTGCTAGGGATTGTCTGCTTTGTTTTTGTTGATTTTTGGTTTTTTGTTGTTGTTGTTGTTTTTTTCTTTAGATAGATGGCTTGATGAAAAAAGCAAATTAATACTTAATTAATGTACCATCTGGAAATAGAAATTTGATTTGATTAGTTGCTTTTACATGACAATGACATCAATCGATGATTTTTGTATAAAAAAAAATATTCTAAAGCAAAAAGTTTTGTTATATATATCGTGTGCATTCGTTTGTATGATCTAAGACCTGTGTATCGAAATACTTTTTTTTTCTCTATTGTAGTTATTGATATTTTCATGATTTTAAAAGATTTTATGATTTTTAAACAATTTTTTGCATTAACTGATGTTTGCTGAGATGGTCTTTGATATGAATAAGACTGAAGTTTTTTTTGCCGTTATGTAATTCTAAAAACAATTCAGACCTGTGTGCACTCTGTTTTCGACTGGAAATTGGTTATGCTTGCTTCTTTGATTGAGCTGATTGTTCAAAACTGTTGTACTGTTACATTCCTCCGGTCACTTTTGATGCTGATAGAGCTACAAATTGTTCCTTTTTTTCTTTTAAAGCCAATGCATATTTTATGCATATTTTGAAAAACCAGATGTTAACAAAGTTATTTTTCGCTAACTTGCTTTTTTTTTTTACACTTCCTTGTTTTCAAATGGATATTGTTGTTCTAGAATCAGATGCCTCTAGATTATTAGACTCACATTTTTGTTCTGGATACAGTTCCTTTTTTTTAAGAAATGTGCGCTATGCTTTGTATGGTTAACTTTTTGTTGCGATGACCATTCATGAAAGTAGGGCAGAACTTTCTGGAGGCATGCAGATAGTTATATGTGAAGATAACTGCACCGTTTAACTGAATTCAGCTGAAAATGTTCTTCAAGCTACTTTTAAAGAGCAGTTTAGTGTCATGATAGCAAAGAGTTACCCTCAGTATTTTTTTGTGCTGTAGCCTTTAACAACATTTGAAAGAGATGGATCCTCTCTCTCTCTCCTCTCTCTCTCTCTCTCTCTCTCTCTCTCTCTCTCTCTCTCTCCTCTCTCTCTCTCCTCTCTCTCTCTCTCTCTCTCTCTCTCTTATATTATATATATATATATATATATATATATATATATATATATATATATATATATATATATATATATGTGTTCTGCTTTTATTCCATCACTATTGACTATTTTATGTTATGGTCTAATCTAAATTGAATATGATAGGATTAGTTGGTTTTATATCTATATATCACCTTTAATTATCTTTTCTAATATATTTTTTCTCTTTGTTATTGTTTTGGCTTTTATTTTTCAATGTGTGTTCTTAAAGCAATCAATTTGCATATATCAATGAAATGTGTGTGTGTGTGTGTGTGTGTGTGTGTTTTGTGTGTGTGTGTGTGTGTGTGTGTGTGTGTGCGCAAATGTATGTTTTATATGTGTGTATGCTTAGTAAGTTGAATGTATGAGGTCATGTTTTGCCTGACTGTCTCTAAGAAAGATGGAATGTATGAGATCGTATTTTGCCTGAAAAGAATTTTTTGACAAACACTGACTTGGTATTTTAACTGATATAATTTGTCTTTAAAAAGTGTTGCGTGTTTCGTCATACTATGTTAACTGGTCTGTTTAGATAAGGATTTAACCTGAATATGCTCGCTCTCTCTCTCTCTCTCTCTCGCTCTCGCTCTCGCTCTCGCTCTCGCTCTCTCTCGCTCTCTCTCGCTCTCTCTCTCTCTCCCTCTCTCCCTCCTATTTTCATAGATACTCTGTAAGTTGGAATGTATTATATCGAGTTTTTCCTGCAATTAATTCTTTTGACATTGATTTTACATGTTTCATTGATCTCGTTTTAAAGAAGAGTTTGGTATAAGTGTTTTGTCGTAATTTTGCTGCTGATGTAACACATAAGATGCATTCTCTCTCTCTCTCTCTCTCTCTCTCTCTCTCTCTCTCTCTCTCTCTCTCTCTCTCTCTCTCTCTCTCTCTCTCTCTCTCTCTCTCTCTCTCTCTCTCTCTCCTCTCTCTCCTTCCCTCCCTACCTTTCCTTTCCGCCTTCCACTCTCACATATACTATCCTAGACTTATCACTGTATAGGTGTTTGGTTCCTATGTTGAAATATAATTGAATTTTACTGTTTAAATATAGATATAATTTTATTTAGTTTTTTGTGTTTAAGGGTTTTTATGTTTGTTTTTTATGTGTGTCTGTGGTTTTTTATGCCTTCTTTGCTTGTTTTTCCCCATCACACACACACACACACAACACACACACACACACACACACACACACACACACACACACACACAACACACACACACACACACCACACACACACGCACACACACACAAGCACACACACACACACACACACAACACACACACACACACACACACACACACACACACACACACACACACACACACACACACACACACAAAACACACACACACACACACACACACACACATGGAATGTATTATTTTTCATATGAATGTTTTGGCTTATAGATTTGTATTGCATTATGTACAATCGTTCTCAATAATTGCATTTTCTCCTTCATCTTCATTAGTATATTTTTTATCTTTTAATGAATTGAGTTAAATTAAAACTGGTTTGTATAGCCTTAAATGTTGTTTTGCTCCTATTTGATATTTCTTTTATACAAATTTGCTCTATTGTTTGTTTGTTTTTGCTTTCGGGATTTTTCTTTTCATTGTTAGGCTTGACCACATTGTCAGCTTAAAGGTTTCATCAATGATTGTTGTTGTTTACAGAAGTGTTTTGTCGGTGTTTTGAAATATTTGTTGACTGGTTTGTTTTTATCTTGATGTAATTTGAAGATGCCTTTTTTTTTCTTTTTTCCATCTTCCACTTCACATATTATGCTATCCTAGTCTTATCATTGGATAGGAATAATTTGGTTCTCATTTAAATTTGAACTGAAATTGTATTTTACTGTTTAAATATATAGATACGAATTTTCAGTTTTTTTTGTGTTTAAGGGGTTTTATGTTTGTTTTTCATGCGTGTGCGTGTCTTTTTCCTTTTATGCCTTCTTTGCTTGTTTTTCCCCCTCACACACGCACGCACGCAACCACACAACAACACACACACACACACACACACACACACACACACACACACACACACACACACACACACACACACACACACACACACACACACACACACACACACGGAATGTATTATTTTTCATATGAATGTTTTGGCTTATAAATTTGTAATGCCTTATGTTTCATGGTCCTGAATACTTGCTATTTTTTCATCTTCATAAGTAAATATAGTATATTTTAATGTACTGAGTTTGATTTAAAACTGGTTTGAATTTATAACCTTAAATGTTGTTTTGCTCCTACTTGATATTTCTTTTATACTATCCTGCTCTTTTGTTGTTTGCTTTTCGGGTTTTCTTTTCCTTGTTAGGCTTGGCCACATTGTGAGCTTATAGATTTCATTGATGATAGTTATTGTTTACAGAAGTGTGAGTGTTTTGAAATACTTTGTTGACTGGTTTGTTTTGATGAAGATGTAATTTGAAGATGCTCGCTCTCCTCTCTCTCTCCTCTCTCTCTCTCTCTCTCTCTCTCTCTCTCTCTCTCTCTCTCTCTCTCTCTCTCTCTCTCTCTCTCTCTCTCTCTCTCTCTCTCTCTCTCTCCCCCTTCCTCCCTTTCCTTCCTTTCCTTTCCATTACAACTTCTACCTTCACATATGCTATCCTAGACTTATTATGGAGAGGAGAGTTTTGGTTCTTATGTCGGATTGAAATTGTTTTCTTACTATTTGAATATAGAGATGTGTTTTTATGTAGCTTTTGGTGTTTAAAGGGGTTTTATGGGTTTTTTATGTGTGGGTTTTTCCCCTTTTATGCCTACTTTGCTTTTTTTTCCCGCTTACACACACACACACACACACACACACACACACACACACACACACACACACACACACACACACACATATGAAACGTTACGCCTTTTGAACACTTTAAACTCGTGTTCTAGAACACGGCTTGAAAAATATCATTTTGGGGCATAACATCATAATGTTGTTGATCAAATGTTTGTTTGCTTAGTTTTTGTTTTTTTACGGGGCGTTCTAGGTTGGGTTTTTCTGGGGGGGGGGGGGGTCATTGTTTTAAAGTAAGAAAGGTTTGTCATGTTTTAATTTTTTTTTCGGGCTGCTCTCTTCTCTGCTGTCACTTCTCAAATTTAATCTAGTTATTATAGCCAGTGTATCTCCTGACATGGATGTCTGGTCGGTTAGGGATTATGTGTTTGTTGAATATATGTACAATTGTCATGGGTTGAACTTCTATTCTTGGTGCTGGTGATGTTGTTTTTCCTTGTTGTTGCTTTGTTTTGTCTTTGCTTTTTGGCTTTTCTCCCGTTTTGGTAGGGTCTCTTTGGGTGTGTTTTTTTTTATTCCCTAATCAGGACAAGGACCGAATGAAAAAAGTATGTAAATGCTTACTTTGTTACCCTTGAAAAATAGATTATTCATTCATTCTCTCTTTTGTCTCGCGACCGTGGACTTAACTACTAATTATAAATGTAAATAAGAAGAAATTCAAGATCAAGCAAACCTACCTCGTTTTCCGTATTATGATTTGTGACAAGTTTGTCACACATTTCAGTGACTATTGCTATGCATTTTTAGAAAAAAAAATTTTACAAATACCAGAAACACTTTGTATTGTTCTTCAAAATGTTTCATATCTATCTTGTTTTTATATAGCATGATTGCAAAAATTATAGAGGAAGTATAAAAGGTTTTGATTTAAGTCGGCATATGTTTTTTTTTCGATTTTGAATTCTTGTCGAAAAGTGATTTTTTCAAACAATTGTCTTTGTTGTCGGCAGAACTGGAAATTAAGTTCTTGTTGCTGCTTGTTCTCATTTCAAAGCGATAGTCGAAATAATGCCTTTAATGAAATAGATTTTTTCACCAAAATCAGATGAACGTTTCGGGGATTTTGATGGTGGTTTTTCAGTTTAAAACATAACTACATTATAGATAACATTCACAAATATTCAAATGTCTTTTGCTGGCAGTTTCATTTTGTAAATCTAACAAAACCTTTACTTTTCCCCATTTTTTCAATTGTTCTTTTTTGTCATTTTTTCTTTGTATGTGAGCACTTTTATGCGTGTTTGTGTGCGAACGTCTTAAAGTGTCAATTCTTTTATATGATGGATATGGCTTTCTATAGTTCGAAATCATTGTTTTTAATGTTTTAGATTGAAATAAACACCACGTTTCCTCAACAAAAAACCTGTTTTCTTTCTTTTAGACTGACGAGTGATGAAAGAATTGACTGACATTTTGGACTACTTGCTCATTGTTACTTACCTTCCCCTCTCCTGATTATAGGCTCTCCCTATCCGGTGTATCGGTTTGTCTTAATCTCTCCTCCTCCTCCTCCTCCTCTTCCTCCTCCTCCTCCTCCTCCTCCTCCTCCTCTTCCTCCTCCTCCTCCTCTTCCTCCTCCTTATCCTCCTCCTCCTCCTCCGTCGTCGTCGTCGTCGTCGTCTTCGTCGTCGTCGTATTCTTCTTCTTCGTCGTTTTTTTTATATTAGTCGTCATCGCTATGATCAATTCCTCATAACGTTAATACTACGCAATATGATGCACCACAGCACACAGTGCAGGGTCGCCGCCACACACAAAAAATACCGCACACACAAACACGAGCGTGCCCAAGCATGCGCGCGCGCACTCACACCCCCAAGATTAAGGCACATATCGAGAAAGTGTGACAAAGTCGCGTATAACCCCGACTTTTGCGCAGTAGCAGACCCCACGGTACCTTGAGAGTGCTATACCGTATGCATACCCACGTGACTAGCATCTTTGATGTGGGTGGAACTACTTACGTGGCAACACCACAGGCCCGAAAAAGTGCAGCCTGGCTTGAATATAGCAAGTCTTGTCCGATTGAAAGTTAGTACAGTGTACGCGACAATACATTGTATTATACAGAATAATAATAATAATAATAATAATAATAATAATAATAATAATGATAATAATAATATACAATACGATGCACCAACGCACAGTGCCGGGTCGTCGCCGAACGTGCGCGCACGCACACACACACACACACACACACACACACACACACACACACACACACACACACATACACACATACATACAAACATACATACATACGTACATACGTACATACGTACATACATACATACATACATACACACACACATTTGCATGCCTATTCATTCTTTTATTTATATATATATATATATATTCCGAAAGGCGGAACGGGGTTTTAACGTATGCGCAAGATGTTCTGCGTGCATTCGCACACGGGGCCTCGGTTTCGAGTCTCATCCGAATGACTTAGGCCATCGTGTGCCGGTAGGAGCGGATGACAAAATTATAACAAACCAGCATGCACACAGGTGTCGTGTATAGACACCATCCCTGAGGAAAAATCGGGGAGTTGGAGTCCCAGAGCGACTCGGGGCTGTAGGTATATGGCAACGTTCTGGTGGCTCCTGCGACGATACTGGAACCATTCGTATCGGTCATTGCCTTTCCAATGGATCATTCCAGTGCCGTGGAGAGTCTGCTGCATGGGTAACAGCTTGCCCTCCATACATACTTGCCCAGGCTTTGCGCTCTAAAGACTAGAGCGCAACTCCATAGTCTTCCGATTCTGATGGGTGCCTACTACTATATATATATTATACAAAAGATATATATTTATATATTATACAAAAGAGTTACAAACAAGACAGAAAGAGAAGATTCCTATCAAGCAATTACTACCACCTCCACCGTCAGCTACAACAAAAACGAACCAGCAAGCAAATCCGAACTGAACTGAATAATCAAGAATACATAATTATTAAATCCCCAGAACAAAATTCAATCCCTAGTTTAATTTTCCACCCACTGATGTCCCTAACAAAGGTCTGCTGTTTCTGGAAGGCACACAAGTCCTGCCCTCAGACCAGAAGGACGGGATAGCCTAGTGGTCAGAACAATGCGCTGGCAGTTTGACGACCCGGGTTCGAGTCCGGTCGAGGAGATTTTTCTCCTGGAGTTAACATCAGTGCTGACTCCACTCTCCCCACAAGTCCTTCAGATTAGACTTTAAACCGAGGCCCCGTGTGCGAACGCACGCAGAACATTTTGCGCACACGTTAAATCCTGTTTCGCTTTTCGTAAGAGTAGGCCATTGTGTGCCGGTGGGAACAGATGACATTTACAAGCACTGCATATACACGGGGACTGGATGAAAAAAAGCACAAGAGTGCTTGTTCCATTATCCTCGATATAAAAGAATAAATCAATAAATCCCTAAAGGGCAGTCAGGTCTTAATGAACTCGCAGTCATTTAATTGTTATCCTTTAGAATAGCATGCACGTGCTCTCCCGTTGAGACTCTGAAAACCATCTTAGAATTTGCAACCTACAGTCGGAACAATTCAGTTTACAGTACGGGTTGTATATAAGGAACACTTCATTGGAACTCATGGCTACGGAAAGCTCAGAACCGCGAGGAGTGGAGGAAGCCGGTTGCAAAATCTTCAGTGGTGCCTTAATGGTCTACTTGATTAAGAGATAGGTGAAGTTGAGATGATGTATAGACACAGCTATGTAGTGAGGAAAAATTAGCTTTGCATAGAAGAAAAATGATTTTTGTGGCTTCCTGCGGTTGTATCGCACACATGCCGTGAACGCGTCGTGGGGGGACGGATAGCCTAGTGGTCAGAACATTACGCTCGCAATTTGACGACCCGGGTTCGATTACCGTTCGAGGGGATTTTTCCCCTGGAGGTTTACATCAGTGCTGACTCCACTCTTCCCAATAGACTATAAACCGAGGCCCCGTATGCGAACGCACGCAGAGCATCTTGCGCACACGTTAAATCCTGTTCCGCTTTTCGTAAGAGTAGGCCATTGTGTGCCGGCGGGAATAGATGACAAGATTTATAAAACTGCATACACACAGGGACTTGATGCAAAAACGTACATGAGTTTTTATTCAAATATCCTCGAAATAAAAGAATAAATAAATACAACAAATAGAAAAATAAACTTCATTTGTACCATGACTGGATTTTGCTTGTATTATGAAATTTCGTGAATGCACCTAAATTCAGTCTGCGCGTCTATTATCTATTGATGCGCACCCCTTCAGTTCTTTCCATCACTCTTCATTTACCGTTAATCTATAGATTCCATCCTTCGGAAACTCTCTTTGGCTGTCTTCTCTACAGAGGAGGGCAGTGGTCTTCGTCGACGTATTTTACCCTCCATCTTTAAGGTACAACTTCACTACCACTTCATTTTTAGCTGGCTTTAAAGACTCTCTGCAGTGAAGCTGACAGCTAGTGGGGATGACCACAAGGTTCTCCAGGAAAGTCCATTTCTTTTCTCCCATGCTGGCGGAACTGTGCAGGCCTGTACGTGACTTATATAAAGGGAGCTTCAGTTTGTATCGATTTGAAATGGTTCTTTTTAGGACGTGGTTTCTAAAAGGGGATACATTTTAGGCTTAAGAATAATCCTCCTTCCCCTGGCTTTCACCGCACACGTCTGCATCCGCATTGCAAGGAGAGACAGAGAGAGACAGAGAGATGAAGACAGAAGAGAGAGAGAGAGAGAGAGAGAGAGAGAGAGAGAGAGAGAGAGACAGAGACAGAGACAGAGAGAGAGAGAGAGAGGGGGGGGGGGATAAATATGTAGAGAGACAGGGGAGAGACCGAGGAAAAGGGAGGGAGAGAGAAAAATAGAGAGAAAAGAAAGAAAGAAAAAAAGAAAGACAGAAAGAAAGAAAGAAAGAAAGAAAGAAAGAAAGAAAGAAAGAAAGAAAGAAAGAAAGAAAGAAAGAAAGAGAGGGGGCTGAGATAACAAGAAGCAAAAGTTTGATAATTATGTGCCATGATTACAAGACAATCACAACAACAACCTACCACGATTCTGCTGAAGAAAATAACATTCACTCCCTGATAACTCCGAACATACAGATCTTGACAGTAGACACAACTATTGAAATACAAAAATAGTCCTGACTTCAGTAGATCTATATAGAATGTGAAAAATTTCGTGTTCATTTTTTTTGGGGGGTGGAGGGGTTGTCTTGTTTTATTTTGTTTCTTTTTTGTTCGTTCCCTGGCATAGCGCTCAGAGATTTAGATTTTGTGTATGCAAGTACTTACACACACACCCTCCTTCCTACATGATAAGCTAGCCACATGCCGATTTCGGAAGTGACAAAGAGTTTAAAACCACCTTTTCCGTACGAAAAAATAATTACAAAATGTTGGCGCTGAAATGCAATTTTGCACTGCATACTTTAAATTAAAAAAAACGTATGCACTCGTTTGAACAGCATAGTACTGGATAGTTTAGAGGTCAGTGCATTCGCTTTCCCCCCAGCCAAAATTTAGCAGCATCAGGCGTGGTTACCAATTGGATGGGTGACCGTTTGCACACCTTGGCTTCAGTACAGTACCCCAGTTCACCCAGCTGTAAAAGGGTACCTACCCTCTTTAGAGTCAGGGAAGGTAAAGCAGCGGGGGAGAGGAGATGGGCGCCGCCCTCAATATGCTGGGCCCTAGAGAAACTGATGTCTCTGAAGCCTAACTCCCCTACGACCCCATAGGTTATGGAACACCTTTATCTTACCTTAGCTCTTTATTCATGAAGAAAAGAGTTCAAATGTTTTCATGAAGACTCTAATATGCGGATTTTTCAAATTGATTTTTTCTTAGGGAAAGAGAATTGAAAGAGAGAGAGAGAGAACTCAAACTCAAACTCGAACTCGAAAGGTTTATTCATGAAAAAAGGCCATTGGCCCATACATGAAGGGGGTTGCCGAATAACGATAACGATAATTGCTTTAAGCTGACACACGACGCTACTCCAAGCCATGGAAACCACAGCATTGATTAGTAATGTACATCGAGACACGAAACTCTTTACTGTCTGGATATGTTACGGCATTCTGAGCCTTTCTTTCGTCCAGTCTTTGTCACACTACACACCCTTAGGTCTAGGCTAGCCAAGAAACCACTGTAGTAGTTCTCTAAGTGTCGTTAAGTCCCTTGAAGCACACGATAGGGTCTCCGTGTGTAGTGTGTTCTGGATTCGCTTCCCATTCCGCAAACTGGCGAGTTTGACACGTTCCTCTTTTAGCATGTTTTTCTCTTGCTGTTTGACAAACCAGTACACACATACTGGCTCAGTGTCTAGTTGGCATGCGCACTGGATCACAATGTCGTCTGATTCACACGTCACAATATCTTCACCCTCTGAATGATGTAGCAGGATTTTCTAAAGTGTGTATTTCTTTGTCTGTCTCTTAGCCTTTTCTGTACGGATCTATCAGTTAGAGTAGCCACATACTGTTTGACATTTCTTGTGTCGAATGGACCAACAATATTATCATCGTTCACCTCAGGCTGCAAAACACACATATCAGCACAGTCACTACAATCAGACATACAGGGAAGTTCTAAATCAACCGATAATGGCAACTTAACTGATGTTTTTGCGTTGATGTCCTGTGTGTGTGTTGTTGGTAGGTCTATTCCATGTGTATCTACACATGCTATATTCCCCTGTTCTACTCCACTGTCAGGCAGACTCGAGGCACTGAGGATACAGTCACTTTCACACACAACACTTGCCTGCTTCTCTTTATGCTTTCGAGAGTGCTCCACATCTCGTCGTCTTTGAGAAAACGATTTTTTCCTGTAGTACTGTGCTTGTGTGCTGCGATTCACTGTTGGATCCGCCATGTTGGTTGACACTGCTGTGTCCACTGGTTTCAGTCGCAAGACAAAAACCACGCTGTCCCCTTCTCCTGCCACTTTCCAGCTGGAAACTGCATTGTCAGTCAGCAGGGCGCCTAAGGTCCTCTCCACAGCCGCTGGAAGTCCAGTAACTGGCATTTTTGACTGAATTTCTAGTTTTACTGCTGCTCACAGAAAATGTACGCCCTGTCCCCTTCACTTCTCGTGACCCCCCCAGAGAGAGAGAGAGAGAGAGAGAGACAGACAGACAGACAGACAGACAGACAGGCAACCAGACAGACAGACAGACAGACAGGCAGACAGACAGGCAGACAGACAAACACACAGACATACAGACAGACAGACAGACATACGACAGACAGACAGACAGAATCAATCCGGGTCACCAGCACTAAACTCTGCCATAGCAGGTGGTCCATAAAATAGCATGACTTTGATCTCTATCACGGTTATCAGGTTTGTGACTGTCAAATGTGTTCATTTATAATGTCATTAGAATTTTTTTGTCTCCAAAAAACCTGGTCTAATATCTCTGAAAATATGAAAAATGCCCATAAACACACACACGCGCGCGCGCGCGAACACACACACACACACTCACAAACTCACTCACTCACTCACTTACACACACGTACAGAGAGAGAGAGAGAGAGAGAGAGAGAGAGAGAGAGAGAGAGAGAGAGAGAGAGAGAGAGAGAGAGAGAGAGAGAGAGAGAGAGAGAGAGAAGAGAGAGAGAGAGAGAGAGAGAGAAGAAGGCAAGGCAAGGCAAGGCAAGGCAAGGCAAGGCAAGGCAAGGCAAGGCAAGGCAAGGCAAGGCAAAATTCTTTTATTCGAGGATAATAGATAAGCACTCGTGTGCTTTTTTACATCCAGTCCCCGCCCTTTTCAGGGATAACATCAAGATAAAAAGATAGCCTCAACTAAACAACAATTACAGTGATTCAAATACCAAGAGCAAGAAACCATACCAAGTATCAAGCAACAGGTAAGAAATAAGACAGAGATACAATATTAAGGTAATGTTATAAAAAGGCACTCATTCAGAAACGAAAATAGAAATACGAATCAACGATGACTGATTTGAATAAAAAAATAAAAAAAAATTTTTAAAAAGGCACAATAATTAAAGATCAAACATGAGAACATGGTGACGTTAAATGACTGAAAACATCAATCCACCACCATCTATCTATCTATTTATCTATCTATCTATCTATCTATCTATCTATCTATCTATCTATCTATCTATCTATCTATCGAGAGAGAGAGAGAGAGAGAGAGAGAGAGAGAGAGAGAGAGAGAGAGAGAGAGAGAGAGAGAGAGAGAGAGAGAGAAGAGAGAGGAAGAGAAACTGTAGTTAAGAGCGATAAAGCGAAAGTATATCACAATAACAATTTCAATATGGCTCATCAGCATCAGTACAATCTGTAAATATGATTATCACCTGTATAAGTTATTTTACACCAAAACGAAAAATGTACCAAAACATTTTGAAGGAACCATTCAATTGCTCTTTCTCCCCTTCTCTCGTCACACCACATGTAAAAAAAAAAAAAAGCAGAACATGTAAAAATAACATTTTAAAAAACAACAACATATAAGTGTTTATTCCATTATCCTTTAAACAAAAAAATGAATAGATAAATAAATAAATAAATAAATAAATAAATAAATAAATAAATAAATAAATAAACACATTCATGTGACTAAGTTTAAAAAGACTTTTATATCAAACGTGTACAGCTTTTCTCTTGTAAGAAACCGCTTCTAGGGTTATTACGCTTGTTGTCACCTCCAGTTTCATTCATAATTTTTTTTTCATCTTTATATAATCTGGTCTGGTTTCTTTATGGATTAGGGATATAACTGAGCCATTGTTTCGTGTGCTTCTTTAAGTCTTCTTCCTGCAACTTGCTCATGCATGAAAAGCGATAGAGAGAAAGGGGGAGAGAGGGATGAAGAGAGAGAGAGGGGGGGGAGGGAGAGAGAAAGAGAGCGTATATATGTGTGCGTGTGTGTGTGCGCGTGCGTGTGTTTTGTGTGTGTATATGTGTGTTAGTGTTTGTGTGTGAGTGTGCATGTGCGTGCGTTTCACACGTGTGTGTGTGTGTGCGTGCGCGCGTGTGTGTGTATGTGTCTGTGTGTGAGTGCGTTCACGTGTGTGCGTGTGTGTGTTAGTGTGTAGTGTGTGTGTGTCTGTCTGTGAGTGCTAGCGTGTGTATGCTAGTGTCTGTGTACATGTTGGAGAGAGAGACGGGGTCAGGCAAACAAACAGACAGACAGACAGACTGACAGACTGACAGACGGGGGTATTATTTGCACTGCTAATTCGATTCAGACAGCGGCACTAAAGTCTGGCATTCCAGATGGTTCATAAACAGCATGACTTTCATCTCTGCCAGAGTTATGGGGTATGTGGCCGTCCCCTGTTTTATAAACGATCTCTTCTCTCTCTCTCTCTCCTCTCTCTCTCTCTCTCTCTCTCCTCTCCTCTCTCTCTCTCTCTCTCTCTCTCCTCTCTCTCTCTCTCTCTCTCTCTCTCTCTCTCTCTCTCTCTCTCTCTCTCTCCTCTCTCTCTCTCTCTCTCTCTCTCTCTCTCTCTCTGTCTGTCTGTCTGTCTGTCTGTCTGTCTAGTCTGTCTGTCTGTCTGTCTGTCTGTCTGTCTGTCTGTCTGTCTGTCTGTCTGTCTCTCTCTCTCTCTCTCTCTCTCTCTCTCTCTCTCTCTCTCTCTCTCTCTCTCTCTCTCTCTCTCTCTCTCTCCATAGACTATGGTCTGTTTTGTTTGAATATAAAAAGGAATGACTGATGCATACTTTGTATGCTTATCCCTGGGTTGGTTGGTTGTTTGGTTTTTGTTATTATTTTTTGTTGCTTTTTTGGTTTAATGTATGTATGTGTTTTACTTACTTTGTGTCTCTTGCTTATACATGAACAATAAGAGGAGACAGACACACAGACACACAGACACACAGACACAGACACAGACACAGACACAGACACAGACACACACACACAACACACACACCACACACACACACACACACAACACACACACACACAAAGATGGAGAGAGAGAGAGAGACAGAGACAGAGAGAGAGACAGAAACAGACAGACAAAGAAAAATACAGAAACAGGAAGACAAAGACAGGCAGGGACAGACAGACACACAATCATACAATCATACAGACAGACAGAGAAGCGACATCAGATTTGTTCTTTTACATATTGACAAAACAAAAAGAAGAAGAAAAACAAAGACAGGCAGGGACAGACATACAGACAGACAGACAGACAGACAGACAGACAGACATACATACATACATACAAACAGACAGAGAAGCAACATCCGTTTTGTTCTTTTACATATTGACAAAACAAACAGAAAAGAAAAGAATAATACAGAAAGGGAGAGTGACGAGGTTATTCTGACACTGCCAATTCAATCTTGATCAATAGCACTGAGGTCTGCGCATTGCCGATGGTGCATAAACAGCAGCAGGACTTTGATCTCTACCAGAGTTAGGAGGTGAGCGGCCTGTGTCCACGTTTTCATTCATGCTGCGGCGATGATGGTTATTCTGTGGGCTCTGTAGAATGATTAGGGTTGCGCGGTTCTTTGTGGAGGAGATAAAAGGAGATGAAATATGAGAGGGCAGGTCTCTGTGCTTGGCTCTCAGTTTTTCCTCCGCTCCGTCCGTTGTTTCTTATTACCCCTGTTTACACATGGAAGTTAGGAGAAGCATGATTGGTGGGGGGGGGGGAGAGATGGGGGAGAGAGGGAGAGAGAGATAGGAAGAGAGGGAGAGATGGAGTTGGGAGAGAGAGAGGGAGGGAGAGATAGGAAGAGAGGGAGAGATGGAGAGAAGGGAGAGAGATAGGGGGAGAGAGAGACAGAGACAGAAATGGAGAAAGAGAGAGAGAGAGAGAGAGATAGACAGAGATAGAGAGAGACAAGAGATACAGACAGAGACACACAGAGAGAGAGATATAAAGAGAGAGAGAGAGAGAGAGAAGAGAGAAGAGAGATGAGAGATACGGAGATACAGAGAAATGGAACGAGAGAGAGAGAGAGAGAGAGAGAGAGAGAGAGAGAGGGGGGGGGGGGGAGCGAGAGAGAGAGAGAGATGGAGGGAGGGAGAGAAAGAGAGAGAGAGACATGCAAAGACAGAGACAGATAGAAGGTAAGAGAGAGAGATAAAGATACAGACAGAAAGAGAGAGACAGATAGGAACATAGGGATATAAAATGATAAACAGAGATATACAGAGAGAAAAAGATACTCTGACAGATGAAACTCAAGGAGGGACAATGAGACAGACAAACGTAAAAAACTAACAGTCATATTCAAGAATAAACTAAAACTGCAACAATGTCTTCTTTCCCTTCTTGGTTATAAACCTTACAAGTTCCTGAAGCTGGAATGCAGCTGCCTTAATCGTGGGCAAAGAACAGTCAAACACACACAATCTCACTACTCGTGAACCTCAGAGCTCTAGCTGAGGAACGGGAAAAAAACAACAAAAAACAAAAAACAAAGAATATTTTAGAATTAATAGACAAAGATAGAGTAGGAAAAAAGGAGACAGATAGACAGACAGACAGACAGACAGACAGGTGGATGGACGGAGAGTAGGCAGGTGGGTTTTTTTCATTTATTTATTTTAGTCTTTTATATCGAGGATAATGGGATAAGCACTCATATGCTTTCTTTCATCCAGTCCCCCGTGTGTATGCAGTTGTGTGAATATTGTCATCTGTTCCCACCGGCACACAATAGCCTACCCTTACGAAAAGCGGAACAGGATTTAACGTAGGTGTAAACAGAGTAGCCAGGAGAAGACAAACAAACTTGAAATAATCTTAGGTTATGGACACTGTGATGCCGTAAAGCAGCTACAACAGAAAGGGGTAAGGTCACACACCACTAGAAAGCTTGGCAGGGGGAGGTAATTGAGTTTGGTGGCTTTGAGTCCCATGGGGTGTCCTCCTAGCCAGTTTGGCATTTTGTGCGCAACAGACGTGCTTCCGCTGTTGTGTAAATTGCTGGTCGCGTTTTGTTGTTGGTGTTGTTGTTGTTGTTGTTTTCCTTAATATTGTTGTTGTTGTTGCTGTTGTGTTGTGTTGGGCTGTGCTGTTCAGCGCCCCTCAATTTAGGCTCCCTAAGGATCATTCAATATTTAGTCTTTCTTTCTTACTTTTGACACCTAGGAATTGCTGTAAAAGCGCTCACTGGATTGCATTTATGGCTATGCTGTTGTTTGGTACCTCACAGTATAGGCATCCTTACTCCGACTTCAATGGCTGTTTTTTTTAATGGGAATTTCAGGTTGTTGTGATTGTTGTAGCCGAAAACAGTGTATACATGTTAAAAAGTTTGGAGAACGACATTTCACTTTGTTCTGTGTCATTTTGACTAGAGACGATAGTTTTTCATTGGCTGTGGTTCGTTGTAGCTAATTCGTGACAGTTTTGGGAGGGGGGTACTTTTTTGGAGGCGGGTTTCTTTTGTTTGTTTCTCAGATAAAGGTCCGAGGTTTACGTATGGTGAGATTTCACATGTGACCGTCTGGCCCACGACAAAGACAGCCACATTCTAACTTCAGAGGCTGTTGTGTCATATGAGTAATTGTTTGTCTGTCACTAGTTGTTTGACACAGTTTTTTTCATCTTTTGTTTTATTGTTTTAATTCGGATTGTACGGGCCTATATTGTATGAGAAAGGTCTAATTCAATCATGTCCTACATTTTTCTATGTATGAGATGACACGAACTTTTAAAAGCTTCAATGCACTTGTCATCAACAGTAAACGTAGGATTAACCTTTAAAAATTAACGACAACGACAAGTTGACACATAGTTTAATATCTTTTTCTTACACGCACAGTATTATATACACACAGACATTAAAATACACACACACACACACCACACACCAACACACACACACACATATATATTTATTATATATATATATATTATTTATTTTTATATATATACTCACGCACACACTAACACACACACACTCACACACTATACACACCACGCACGCACGCATGCACTCACACACACACACACTAAACACACAACACAACACACTCAAATACATTTACACACCCGCACGCACGCACGCACGCACGCACTCAAACAACCACACGCACGCACGCACACATGCCACACGCACTAACTCTTTATCCTACGTTACATTCAAACTCTCTCTCTCTCTCTCTCTTCTCTCTCTCTCTCTCTTCTCTCTCTCTCTCTCTCTCTCTCTCCTCTCTCTCTCTCTCTCTCTCTCTCTCTCTCTCTCTCTCTCTCTCTCTCTCTCTCTCTCTCTCTCTCTCTCTCTCTCTCTCTCTACTTCTCCCACCATTCACATTAATTCCCACACTCTAGTCCCCACAATGGAGATGATGGTCTGTTTATTACCTGATGTCGTTTCTAACCAGAATTATTGGAGTGCTGGTACCCCTCATGTTTTATTTAAGCTGTAATTCATTTTTCTTTTGCGGTCGGTGCCTGAATATTTTACCTATTTTCTTTGGGAATGAAGAAAAGGGCTATAAATGAGATGCATGAATGTCTGGCGAATTTCATTCACACATCAGTTTGTTTATGCATGTATAAGAGTGTTTGTTGATTTTGTATGTTTAAAAATGTTTATGACAAAAAGATTTTAACTGAAAGAGTGAGTGATGAAAAGAGAGTGAAAGAAAGAATATCGAAGAATGGAAAGGAAGAAGGACACACGCTGACACTCGAACGTACGAACTCGCAGGTTCAAGCACGCACGCAGGCACGTGCGCACACACACACACACACACACACACACACACACACACACCACCACCACCACCACCACCACTACCACCACCAAACCACAACCACACCATAACCACAGCAGGCATACTGTGTGCCGCTGATCACATCCAGACTACACAGCATCAAGGTCTGGCAGAGTAGATGGTTTGGTTCTGCAGGATTTGGAACATTCCAGAATGAACAGGTTGCCGTTGGTGCGGTGTCCTCATGTTTCATTCATGCTGTCATTACTTTTCTCTCTGCAGCCCTCGTTTGAATTGCACCGGGCTTTTATTTTTATTCTTTTATTTCGAGCATAACGACATAAGCAATCATGTGCTTTCTTTTACACCCAGTCCTGTGTGTATGCAGTTTTGTCAATTATTTCATCAGTTCCCACAAGCACACACTGGCCTGCTCTTCCGAAAAACGGAGCTGGTTTTAACGTGTACGCAAGATGTTCGTGCGTTCGCATACGGGACTTCGGTTTATAGTCTCATTTGAAGGACTTTTGGGGGTAATAGAGTCGGCACTAACTCCTGAAGAAATATTCTCTTAAACGGGATTCGAACCCAGGTCAGCAGATCACGAGCGCATCACTCTGACCACCTGGCTGTGTCGTCACCCTTCTATGAGAGAGAAGCCCTTTTCATGCATGTCCTGTAATTTATGTCTGAATTTTACTTGGTTATTTCGAGCGAAGCTAGTTTTTTTTTTTTTTAATGCTGCGGTTACTTTGCTCTATCTTTAGCCAACGTTTGAGTCACACTTGGCTTCTATGAGAGAAGCGAGAGAAAATTAACACAATGTCCTAAAATAGATGTTTCGATTTAGTCGTTAGTCTATTTCTGTCTGTAAGCTGGAATGCATATACATCGGAAGAGGGATAAAGAAACACTCTTATCTTTCGCTCTCTCTCTCTCTTCGTCTCTCTCTCTTCTCTCTCTCTCTCTCTCTCTCTCTCTCTGTCTCTCTCTCTCTCTCTCTCTCTCTCTCTCTCGTCTGTCTGTCTGTCTGTCTGTCTGTCTGTCTGTCTGTCTGTCTGTCTGTCTGTCTGTCTGTCTGCTTCTGTCTGTCTCTCTCTCTCTCTCTCTCTCTCTCTCTCTCTCTCTCTCTCTCTCTCTCTCTCTCTCTCTCTCTCTCTCTCTCTCTCTCTCTCTCTGTGTTTCTGTCGGTCGGTCGGTCTGTCTGTTTGCTGAAGGGTAGGTGTTGGTGTGGGTGTGGGTGTGGTATGTATATGTTTTTTGTTATACACAGATACGCAGACACACACAAACACACACACACACACAACACACATACACACACTAACATAAACACAACACCACACACCAACCCTTTTTTTTCTTCCATGTCTCTGAGTCATCAATAGGCGAACAAATCGATCACCTTGCTTTTCATTTGAAGAGGACACGAGTGGTCATTGCAAAAAGGGAACAAAATACAAAGAAAAGATGAAGAAACAGAAGACACTAATACTGGTAAGGAAGCTGAAGACGACAAAAAAAATGATAAAAGAATGACAAGAAATGAGCAGAAGAAGAAAAGAGACAAAAAGAAAAGAAAGAATGAAAAGAAAGGGAAAAGTAGTGTAGAGAGGGGAGGTGGAGCGCTAAGTGGATGAAGAATGTGAGCAACAAGGTATGGTTAGGAAAGGTTCTGGTTTTTTCTTTGTTTCTTATAAAGAAGAGTAGTTGATAATGAAAGTAATATACACGTAGATAGGCAAACACACACAC
Source organism: Stramonita haemastoma (assembly GCA_030674155.1). Lineage (NCBI taxonomy): Eukaryota > Metazoa > Mollusca > Gastropoda > Neogastropoda > Muricidae > Stramonita > Stramonita haemastoma. The sequence continues at coordinate 80,288,009 of CM060318.1, forward strand.
ACACACGACGCGCGCGTGCCACGCACGCACGCACGCACCACCACGCACACACACACACACACACACACACACACTACATTCTAACATGTAAGTAGCTTGTTTACGAGATAGAGACATTGATCTCGTGCTCTTTCTTAATTCCTGAAAAGTTTCGATTGATTGTTCAGGGTTTAATGTTCACTTTTTATGTTTTGCTTACTTTTTGTTTCTACCATTGGTTAAAAGTTCTACAAGTAACATTATTTGTTTGCATTGGGATTTTCGATTTTTTTATTGTTAATATAAGTTTCGTTTTTTTATTGTCTAATATCACTTATGTGAACAGACATTAAACTGAAGAAGAACACACACACGCACACACGTGGTTTGGTTTTTTTTTTCTCTAGATATATGGCTTGATGAAAAAAAGCAAATCAATGTTATTCAATGTACCATCTGGAAATAAAAATTCTGATTTGATTTGAATTAATTTCACACACACACACACACACACATACACACACACAAACACCACACACACACATACATACATCATACATACATACATACATACATACATACATACATACATACATACATACATACATACATACATACATACATACATACATACATACATACATACATACATACACTTATATACACACACAGAGAAAACACATTACACACACTTACACACATACACACTACACACACACATACACACTTACACACACATACACGCACTTAAACACACACACATGCATGGCACACGTATATACATAATTATGTACAGAGATACTAAATCAAACACATGTTTGTATGCTCTCATACACGCTACCACATACGTACATGTATACACACTCTTAGATGGATCCACGTACACAACGTTTCCTTTCTGCGTGTGTAATATGATTCTTTGTGAACAGACAGGAAAAATGAAGATCATACAAACACACACACACACACACACCACACACACACACACACACACACACACACACACACACCACACACACACACACACACACACACACACACACCACACACACACACACACACACACACACAACACAACACATTCCGTCTAATATCACATTAAGTGAACAGACGTAAAATTGAAGACACACAACACAACACAACACGCACGCACACACACACAACACACACACACACACACACACACACACACACACACACACACACACACACACACACACACACACACACACACATACACTCATCTGTCAGCCAAAAGACAAACTAATACAAAGAGCAAACAGAATCAGCCATACCAGACGGTTTGTCATGTTTCCTGTGATCATGTTCATGGGTGTAGACGAAAATAATGAAACCAGACATTGCCGAAGAGTTCCGAAAAAAACCGACTATACCCGAATACGCCCAACTGCATACAGGAACTGATGCGGAAGGAAATGTATTTCCCTTGACAGTAATATACTTTCTCTGGTGTGTGATCAAGATGGGGTTTATTGACAGTACTGTGCTTTTATGTAAAGAAAAAAAAGAAAGAAAAGAAAAGAAACCATCTTTTTGTCCAGCATTTTATTCTGTCTTCTGAAGTGTTATTGACACTTACAAAAGGTAAAGGTGTCCCATAACCTATGTAGTCGTAGGGAAGCGAGACGTCAGAGAACTCACTTTCTACAGGGGCCAGCATATTGAGGGCGGCGCCCATCTCCTCCCCCCCCCCCTCGCTGCTTTACTTTCCCTGACCCTCAAGAGGGCAGGTATCCATTTACAGCTGGGTGAACTAGGGGACTGCACTAAAGCCACGGCGCGCAAACGGTCACCCATCCAGCTGGTAACCGGCTTGATCGATGCTGCTTAACCTCAGCTTGGGGAAAGCGAGTGCTCTGACCACAGAGCTATCCTGTACCCTTGTGATTTTATGTAGAAAATAACTCATAGCTTTTGTCCAGCACATTGTTTTTTCTTCAGAAGGGCTATTGATAAGGCTTTATAATTATAAAATGTATTCTATCATACGAATATAAGTACATTGTTTTTGTAGACACAGTACTTTGAACCATTTAATTGATATCTCATTATAATCCTTTACTGATTTCGATACAGGGACAGATTATTCCACTACAATCACACACACACGCACACACACATACACACGTACACACGTACACGTACACGTACACGTACACGTACACGTACACACACACACACACACACACACACACACACACACACACACACACACACACCACAACACACACACACACACACACACACACACACACACACACACAC
>CM060318.1:80295273-80312773 GCA_030674155.1 Stramonita haemastoma
TCGTTAATTCCAGTATGCTTTTTGCAGACGCAACAGTCCTTAAATACTTTTTAAAAATTATTTATTTCAAGGGTAATGGAATAAGCATTCATATGTATTTTTACATTCAGTCCCCGTGTTTATGCAGTATTGTCAATTTTGTCATCCGTTCTGCTTGTATTTTCCAGGACAACAAAACAAAAACAACAATGATAAGAATAACAAAATTATTATCGATACAAGAAAAATGGTAAAAGAAAACCCTCATGACGTATGAATTACTAGAGAGATGGACAATGACACGTCACAAACAATCGGAACCGTTACTGCACAAAAGAACTGCTTGCAATATTCCATCACCATGTTGCAGCTTGACATTATAGAATATAGCCTTATTTTGATAGCAGAATGAACATTTCTTGGATATAGTTTATAACTTAGTTTCCAATATTATACAGATCTTTGCAATGCTCTGTCGAGCTTTACAATTGTTTGGTAAAAACAAAGTTGTCCACATTGCAAACAATGTGGGCTATGAATATTGTGGTAGCCGTTTATTTCTGCAGAGTTCACAACGAAACTGACAGGTTTTCTTTAACCATATATTTATCAATCTGACTAGATGAGTTGTCCTACGATTCACTGTAACAAAAGACCTTCATGACAAAAGATGTCAAAAGGAAGACAGTGATATTGCCACATGATTTTCTCAATGTGGTGTATGGATATTTTCAGGTAACATGTACCCTCCTGTAAGGAGCACCTATATCACAAAACTTGAGTGTGTACCGTTTGATTGATGTTCATTGCCATTATGCTCTTCATAATTCTATTTCTTGTAAAGACTTACTTATTTCGCAGCAGTTTGTGCTGTTTTAATGTCAGGGCGTATTGGTCCTTAGATATTGTGGAACAGGTTGAACAGGTTTGTGATTCCTGCTTTAAAAGTGCAAAAGTCGTTTCATTTAGGAGATCCTTTTTCTATTTTTACGTCTGAATTATTTGCAATTCTTATGGCCTTGAAGTTTTTGTCTAATATGGCTCTTGATATTTACTACATACTTTTTTGCGTTGATTCAAAAGCAGTATTGATGGCACTAAAGAACTGGCAGGGGAAAATAAGGACAGATGTTATATTTGAGATTAAATTCTTAATACATTGTATTGCAAGCAGAGGCATCCAAATAACTTTATGTTGGGTCCCTTCTCACTGTGGAATTTATTGGAATGAGTTGGTTGATTCTTTAGCAAAACAAGGCGCCTCTGATTGTAGCACTGAAAAGTTTGATTCCAATCTTGTACTGTCCTCGTATGAAATTAGTACTAAATTGATGAATAGAATGCATTCCAAAATGAAAACATCACATTTTGAACATGTTTCTTGTTCTCGTAAACTAGAAATTTCACTATATAAACTGAGGCTAAATGCATGGAATACCAAATATTCTAAAAATGTGTCACGTTGCTGTTTTCAACCTCTTTTAATCCACCATTTATTGTTTGATTGCCCAATTCTTATTGACCTGTTTAAAAGAAGGAGAGACTAGATATTAAAAAAGAGATGCCACTGTTCAAGAAGTTTTATATGACTCTCAGCTGTTAGAGAGAGAGAGGTGATGGTTTGAATGGGAGTGTGTCTATATCACCTAGTAGTGAAGGACATTAAACAAAACAAAACAAACAACGAACAGGTTGAAGTTTGATCATCTGGATTTTATTTTCATAATTTTCTGCAAACATGTCTCAGCATCTATCCCCTGGATAGTAAAATGTATTGTCTGATACAAAGATGTCTTTACCCTTGCTTACGGGTTTCCGATCATTTCTGGGTTTTTCATCCTTCCCACCCGGAGAACTCTCCTATGTCCAGATGAAAAGTAAGGAAAAAGAAGGAGAAGAAGAGAAGAAATCAGAAAACAAACTACCCAGAAAGTCAGCAAACTGCTTTGCCTCGACTGGAAAGAAACAGTCCTCAGGCGCTCAGGCAATAGGGAAATTTCAAGAAGCTTCCCACAAGCTAGCAAAATTAATGATTATATGAACTGAGGATTCACTGACTGTTATATTCTAGTCAAGTTTGTGCTGCATTCTCTCATATACCATCACAAGAAACAGCAAAGAAGTTCATTTTTATTCCTTCCACACAGGAAAAGTAAAAAACTTATTATCTGTTCCATGATTTTGCAAACCGTATTTCCCCTTCCTCCTTCCCTTACAGAGCATTAAGGAATTCTTGTCCTCTCCAGTGCCCCAGTGCACTGGGCCCTGTACATCTCTGGTTCAGCAGTGGAGGGCGGAGCGTGCAGCCTCCTTCCTAAATCACACCGTGCTGACGCTAACAGCTCGCTAAAGGGGGATCCGCAGTCACGCCAGCAAAGAGTGATGCCTGCTATCCTTAGAATTCTCCAACTTTCTTTTTCTGGGGACCTTTAGCATTTATTGTGCTTGCTCCAGTGCTCTTCTGCTTGCTAGACATGTGTGAGAATACAATTTTTTAACTTTTAATTGATTTTGGTTATGGAACATTAGATTTTGTGTTTTAGTTTTGAGTGTTTTATTTTTCATAGTTGAAATTGAAAAAGTATATCGTAATCTTTGATCCTCGTAAATTCTTTGTAAATCTTCAACAAAAATGTCATAAAGGACATACAAACTAAAATCCAAACATGAAAATAACATCACAATAAAAAAAAAAAAAAGGACAGTCGTTGTAGCACAACGTTTGTTTCCTAAACAATTTTGTTAAAGTCCAAATTCATTTCATTACACACACACGCGCGCGTTCCAACTAATTGCAAAATCACGCGGTATCACTGTTGTCATAATTCTAAAGAGAACACTAGTTTTTCAAAGCAGATAAAGATTATGGGAAATAATAATGCAAGGCAAACAAAGACGCGTGAGGCCAGAAAACATAATTCTTTGTTAAAACACGGTCTTGATTTTCTTTGTCCTTTAAAGCGTAATCTAATTCAAATCACATTTATTCATGGGATAGAATTCCCCTCCCCTAATCAAGGGAAATAAATTCTGGAGTTGATGCTAGCTTCAAGCAATAATGTTGACTCTCATCATAATCTTTATTGATAAATCTGAAAATGGATTTCATTCCCAACAACCAACCGTTTCCATCTCCTCTTCAACAAACACCAAAATGTTGACGCAAGAAACACAAAAATGACAGTTTTGCACTCAAAATCACTGGTTTTCATTACAGCAATAATGTTGAGAAATGAGTTTGAAAACTCGTTCAATGGGCACCACCCTACCTCTCCCTCCATGACAAATAGAAATGCGGTGAGATTGAAGTAATGTGTTGGAAAGAGCAGAATAGAAGGTGCAAAAATGCGGGAGTAAATAAATGAGATTAATGATCGATTTTGGGGGGGAGGGAGATGGGCTCAATGCTCTAGAAGCAGAGTACAGCCCTTCTTTTACCCATTTGTTCACTAAATTAATTTGAAGAAAAGGAGGAAATAAACTGAAAAATGTTACAACCATTTTGTTTTACACATACATGCACGCGCCCACATACACACAAAAAAAATACACACATGCACGCACACACACAGACACATATGCACGCACACACACACATACATATACACACACATACACATACACACACATACACATACGCTCGTACGCAAGCAATCAAGCAAGCGAACAAATGCACACATGCATACATGTATGTACACTCTATAAATGCTTTCAACATATTTCAAGGACGCACGCATACATGCACTTACACTGCCACACACACACATAAGGACGTAATATCACTGAGAGTGAACAGACGTTAAATTGAAGACAACAACAAGTTTTGGTGGACAAATGTGGAATGAATATTTATTCTATGCATAAAGGAGGCATGCAAAAAAGGCAAACATACAATATTTTAAACTGATATTTCCAAAGTATATCTGTCTTGAAATTTTATGAAACCTACTTCAATTCAAATTGCGTTTCTTATGTGACAGCACTCCGCACCTCTAATCGAATGAAATGAAAACTTGAGCTGTTGCAAGCAGCGTTTCCTATGATTCAAGTAATTACCCTTTGAAATGAATTTTAAAGCTCGGTTTAATAGAAAACATCTCATCTCCTTAACTTTCATCGTGATGAACATCAAAATGTCGACACGATTTCTGAAAAAGGAAATAAGCAACACGACGAGGCACTTGAAGAAACGATTAAAAATGGAAAATGATCTGAGGATGATAGGAGATTAGTTGCATCAAATATCCACCCCCACCCCTATTTTTTACCAGCATAGCAAAGACCCATGAAGAGAGACAATTCCAAGTTGAGGCAAATCTTTGATATAAAAATGTACACTTTTCTTCTTAAACGGGTAAACCCCTCTGCTGTTTTGAAACCACTTTAAACTCAAGAGCTCCAACCCCATATGTTTACAGGAAAACCTTGCTGAAGTGCATTAATCTTTTTTCTCAAATGAATATGTTAGTAACGTTTTGAATGGATCATGTCTACTGACAAATGCATGTGACTAAAATCAAAATCCCTTGCCAAAAAAGTCAACTCTATCCAGACAAGCTAACCAAAAAAAAGAGAAGAACACACTCCATCCATGAAGAAAACTCCTACATACATTTTTATACACAAAATAACCATGCAAAGGAACGCAGGCACTGGACATTAATTCATTCATTCAGGGGGCAGGATAGCCTAGTGGTCAGAACATTGTGCTCGCAATTTGACGACCCGTGTTCGATTCCCGTTCGAGAGGATTTTCCCCCTAGAGTTAACATAAGTGCTGACTCCATTCCCCCAAAAAGTCTTTCGGATGAGACTGTAAACCAAGCCCCGTGCGCGAAAGCACGCAGAACATCTTGCACACGCGTTAAATCCTGTTCCACTTTTCGTAAGAGTAGGCCATCGTGTGCCGGTGGGAACAGATGACAAGATTTACAAAACTGTATACACACGGGGACTGATGAAAAAAGCACATGAGTGCTTATTCCACTATCCTCGATATAAAAGAATAAATAAATAAATAAATAAATAAAAGTAATGCTCTTGACACGAAGCACACACAAACACCCAGTTACGCCCCATCCCACCTTACCAATCCCATTTAGCTTCTTGTTAGTACTCCAATCATAAAACCTCTCATTACCGACAGACTCTCTCTCTCTCTCTCTCTCTCTCCTCTCTCTCTCTCTCTCTCTCTCTCTCTCTCTCTCTCTCTCTCTCTCTCTCTCTCTCTCTCTCTCTCTCTCTCTCTCTCTCTCTCTCTCTCTCTTGTTGTTGTTGTTTAGTTAGAGGTGGTATTTTATCATGTTATCCCTGAAAAGGGCGGGGACTGGATGTAAAAAAACACACAAGTGCTTATTCATTATCCTCGAATGAAAGAATTTTGCCTTGCCTTGCCTCCTTGCCTTGCCTTGCTTGCCTTGCCTTGCTCTTGCCTCTCTCTCTCTTCCTTCCTCTCTCTTCTCTCTCTCTCTCTCTCTCTCTCTCTCTCTCCTCTCTCTCTCTCTCTCTCTCTCTCTCTCCTCTCTCTCTCTCTCTCTCTCTCTCTCTCTCTCTCTCTCTCCTCTCTCTCTCTCTCTCTCTCTCTCTCTCTCTCTCTCTCTGGGCCTATGGTCACAGAGCGTCTCCTGTTCCCGACCCGATGTTACACGTTCTACCCTCGTACGCTGTCACTTGTCTGTGACGTGTGTCCTCAGAGGATGTGGTAGCTCTACAGGATCCTAGGTGGTGATACTGTCACTCCTCTGGTCGTCTAGATCCCTGTGAGGTTAGGAAGCCTGCATCACTCCTGGGAATGATGGGGTGCCCGTCTTCTATGGCCAAGTTTTCGTCTGTGTAGAGTATTAGGTCCGGCACTTTGTGGTGAGGTTTCTTTTCTCGTGTACCGTTTGTTGTTTGTGGATTGGGATATTTAGCCATTTTGGATAAAGTTTGTCTTCTCTGGTCGTGTGTATTAGGTACGGCACTTTGTGGTGTGATTTCTTTTCTCCTCGAATGGTGCCATTTGTGGATCGGGGTATGCAGCGTTTTGTGATGTAATTCGTCTTCAGCGGTGACCTGTGTGGGGTAGGACGTGTATTAGGCTTTATAGTTATGTCCGTCTATTCCTTTTTTATTCATAATTTCTTGATTCTTTTATTTCTTTATTTATTCTTATTTTTCGAGGATAATGGAATAAGCACTCACGTGCTTTTGTTACATCCAGTCCCCGTGTGTATGCAGTTTGGCAATTTTGTCATCCGTTCTCACCGGCATACAACGGCTTACACTTTCGAATAGCTGAACGGGTTTTAACGTGTGCGCAAGATGTTCTGCGTGCGTTTGCACACGGGACTTTGATTTTATAGTCTCATCCAAAGGACTTTGCTGGTGATGTGTCCCCCTCATTGCGATGTTCTTCACACGTGTTGATGTCCATCTCTAGTGACCGTTGTTGTTGGAGGAGTGGAACATGGCCTTTTGTAGAGGGCTTCCCTCTGTGTAGATCTAGTATCCCCTCATCCAGCTTTTACTCTGGAAATAACCAAACCTCAAATAATTTGATATGTTAGAGCCAGTATGAAATAGAAATTTATATTGACATATGTGTTTGGGGGAGTAGGGGGTAAGGACTCAGGCACTCAACTCAAAAGAATGATGTTAGGCCATGCAGGATTGCGTGTGCTGCCATTTTAGATTTTAGTCACAAAGACAGCACCTATGAAACAAAACAAAAAAATACTCCAGTAACTACTTCATCTGTATTATTTCAACCAGGCAAAAAATAAACAATGAAAGGCAATAACAGTAAACAGCTACACTGTCTTCTGGCAATGTTTTAAGAAAAGCAAACTCCTATATTCATCTATATGCACAGTTAATCATAGGACACCGATATAAATATCCAATTGTTAGTCAAATAACCAAAGACTACAATAATGCATAACAAAATAACCCATGACTAGTAATTATTTTCTGACCAAGATAGTGCATCCTGTAGTCTCCCAATGCTCAGGGGCATACACTCTCTGACTCTGGATGATGCTGTCAGTCCTCCGTGACGTTTGAATTAGCACAGCAGCACACAGCCCCTCCTGATGCTGCCCTTTCCCTTCTCTGTGACGCTTGGCCTGGTATCTTGGTGGTGCCATCTGGTTAAAAAAAATGTTACTTCAGAAAAAGCGGCTATAATACACTTATTTTTTCTTTTGTTTCGAGGATAATGGAATAAGCACTTATATGCTTTTTTACATCCAGTCCCCGTGTGTATGCAGTTTTGTCAATTTTGTCATCCGTTCGCACACATAAGCAGAGTAAGCAACAACAAATCAACGGCTTATCGCGTGTTCCAAAGGCAAAGACTTGCAAAGTTTGCTTGGTAGCTGGTTTGTATAATTATCAGTTTCTTTGAAAATAAGAAAATTTACTGCAAATTTACATAAATACAAAATTAAAAGAAAGAAAGCAAAGAAATGAGATGCCATCTCTCATCTGGTGACGCCTTTCCATTGCAGGGCTGCTGCATATCGACTTAGCTCTTGGTGTCTGAGTGGAGCTTTGGCTCCCTGGTAGCGTGTTCGCAGCTCTTGGTTAAAACTTTATCTTTCATACAGAATGACTTGAAAACCAAAGAAAACGATCGACAGCAGCAGCCAAGTAAATTAAACAAAAAAAGTACCAAAACGCATCAAAGTTCAACTATAGATTTAGTTTAAAAGCAAAACATACTAGAATAAATGTGTGGAGGGTGGGGGCAAAGAACAGCAAACGATCAAACCAGAACATGGCTAAAAATGTAGCACAGAAATCGTGAGAAAAGGGAAAGAGACAGACAGACAAACAGACAGACAGACAGACAGACAGACGGCGACAGACAGACAGAAACAAAGACAGGATACCAAAGGAGACAGACAGACAGAGACAGAGAGACACAGAGAGACACCTAGAGACAGAGAGATACACACACAGACACAAGACACAAGGAGACACAGACAGACAGACAGATAGACAGACAGAAGCAAACAAACACACAAATCAAAATAAAAGAAACTGACACGTACATGGTGGCTCAAGTTAAACAAGCAAGAGATCCTAGCTGGGTTTCAAATCTCTGAAGATTTCATTTGAAACTACATATCCCCTGTGTAAACTCCTGTCTGTTACCAGACCCATTCTGCAGTGCTCCAGGGGAAAGAAAATAAGTGGGGAGGGAAAAGTGATGGGCGATAGAGAGAAAGAGGGGGCGGAGAAACATTTGTGACTTAGGGAGCTTTAGAAAAACGGTATAAGCAAGGTAAAAGAAGTCGAAGACATAGCAAGAGAGAGAGAGAGGAAAGCGAGAGAGAGAGAGAGAGAGAGAGAGAGAGAGAGAGAGAGAGAGAGAGAGAGAGAGAGAGAGAGAGAGAGAAGACAGACAGAAGACAGAGACGACAGACAGACAGACAGACAGACAGAAGACAGACAGACAGACAGACAGACAGACAGACAGACAGACGACAGACAGACATATAGACAGACAGACAGACAGACAGACAGACAGACAGAAAGGACAGAGACAGAGAGGGGAGGGAGGGACGGAGAGAGAGTCAGGGAAATAAGAGACAAACAGACAGACAGACAGAGAAGAGAAGAGAGAACAGAGAAGAGAGAGACAGAGAGAGAAAGAGACAGAAGAAGATAAAGAGACAGACAGAGAGACAGAGACACAGAGAAGAGAGGGGGCATCAGATAGACACACAGAAGCTAACATCTGATCCCACTAAAGTACAATCAAGGAGGGAATGTTAAAGGAACAAATATTGGAGTTGTCTTCAAGCTGAATGGCAGGCAATGTACAAGAAATGTGCAAAGTTTGCTGGTTTCTTTGTCACTTGTGACTGAAATTGAGAAGTGGAAAGAAATCCACACAAGAAGAAGAATTTGAAGAAGAAGAGTTTAAAAGAAGAAGAAGAAGAAGAAGAAGAAGAAGAAAAGAAGAAGAAGAAGAAGAAGAAGAAGAAGAAGAAGAAGAACAAGAACAAGAACAAGAAACAAGAACAGAACAAGAACAACAACAACAACAACAACAACAACAACAACAACAACAACAACAACAAGAGCAAGAAGACCACCAACCAACAACAACAACAATAACAACAAGAGCAAGAAAATCAAGAAGACATACAAGAGGAAGAAGAATGTTAAGGCTTCTCTGATCAACAAAGACCTATTCAACTACTTTCCTATTTAAAGAAGGTGAAGGTGTCCCATAACCTAGGCGGTCGTAGGGGACGAGGTATCAGAGACCTCAGCTACTCTAGGGGTCAGCATGTTGAGGGCGGCGCCCATCTCCTCTCCTCGCTGCTTTACCTTCCCTGACCCTAAAGAGGCAGGTACCCATTTACAGCTGGGTGATCTGGGGAACTGTATTGAAGCTAAGGCGCGCAAACGGTCACCCAGTTTCATATTTACGGTTCTATAAAAAATACATTATTCTGATCTTCAGTGATACCATCATCAGACCAGCCCTTGGTAAAGTGTTCTGTTCAGAAGGAGCTGCATTAGCTCCAGTCCATCCTGTCATGTTGTTTAAAGCCCCGCCGACCACGGAGGCCATATCAGGCTGCGTGTCTTGAAATCTGAAATCGTAGATCAGAACTGTGCTAATATCTACAGATAAAAACAGGTTTAAACCCAACTCTACTGTCGTTCCTTGTATAAACGTCTTCAGAGACCGAAAGAGAGATTTTTTTATTTACTTTTTTATATCAAGGATAATGGAATAAGCACTCTTGTGCTTGTTTTTCATCCATTCCCCGTGTGTATGCAGTTTTGTAAATGTCATCTGTTTCCACCGACACACGATGACCTACTCTTACGAAAAGCGGAACAGGATTTAACAGATAGACAGACAGACAGACATGCAAACAGGCATACAGACAGACATACAGAGACAGAGAGACCGAGAGAGACAGAAAGAGACAGAGAGAGACAGAGAGAGACAAACAGACAGACAGAAAGGCAGACAGGCCGGCAGACAGACTGATTGTGGGAAAAAGAGAGAGAGAGAAAGAAGAGGATGATGAGAGGAGGAAAAAGAAGAGAGAGAGAGAAAATGGATCTATAGGTAAACAGACAAAAGCTAACATCTGATGCCACTGAAGTACTGTCTATGAGGCAATGTTGAAGGAACAAATATTGGAATTGTTTCCTCAACTGAATGACAGACAATGAAGAAGAAATGAGAAAAGTTTGCTGAATCCACTCCACTTGTGACTTGATTTCCAATGGGGAAGAAATGGTACTGTGGAGGAAGAATTTAAAGAAGAATTTGAAGAAGAATTCCAAAGAAAATGACGACGACGACGACGACGATAACGACGACGACGACGACGACGACGACGACGACGACGACGACGACGAAGAAGAAGAAGAAGAAGAAGAAGAAGAAGAAGAAGAAGAAGAAGAAGAAGAAGAAGAAGAAGAAGAAGAAGAAGAAGAAGAAGAAGAAGAAGAACAACAACAACAACAACAACAACAACAACAACAACAAGAACGAGAACAAGAAGAACAAGAAGAACAAGAACAAGAAACAAGAAGAACAAGAAGAACAAGAAGAACAAGAAGAACAAGAACAAGAAGAACAAGAACGAGAACAAGAGCAAGAGGAACAAGAACAAGAAGGTATCAATGCGTTTCTAACTTTGGTGGCTTATCTTTTTTTCCTCGCGTGCCAAAAAAACCCAGTTTGGGAGAAACTGTGTAGGCTTTCATTGGGGTATATATAGTAACTAACGATACAGCAGTGTTTTTGTTATTTCTGGGATTGTGTTTGGTGTTGTTGTTTTTGGGAGAGGGGTTGTTTGCTCTTTTGTTTTGTTTTGGGTGGGGAGTTGTTTTGTTTTTTTTATTTGTTTCGTGTTTTTTGTTGGGTTTTTTGTTGCTGCTTTAACTTCTGCAATACACCTGTCCTGCTGTTCCCACGCCTCTCATTTCAATCTCTCTACCCCAGCCATACCCAGACTGGTTATGTTCCATCCTCAGGGTCAGAGGTCCACAGGGAGCTTATCAATGCAAGGACACCGTGGGGCCACCAGCCAGAGGGCCCTGTACTGCAGCTGAGTCACTTTGGTGGTGTTCAGTGGTGCCTGTTCTGAGCTGACATACGCAGGACACCACCTACTAAGCACCCTACAGTAATTGCTCAGTCACGTGGACAGCCTGGGAGAGACGCCCACTCGGGGTGGCGACCACTACAGCGTCCTTCCAACGATCTCTCCTGTAAACCTCCAACCTCGAGGGCTTTGACTCAAATTCACCTCAGGCACAGAAATGTATGAGGAAACCAATAATGAGGTCACCACGAAACCAGAATAACTGGGGCCACTGAATCAGAGACTTTTTTTTTATTGTATAATGATCAATGACGATGAGGATGGCGTGATGCTGGTGCTATGGAAGTGCATGTGTTTCGAGACCACAGTGTTCTGGACTTCCTATATAATACACCTCGGCGTCAACCAGGCCCCAGAAATACAGGCACCTGCAGGGTTGGTCAGGTAAGTTGAGCAACACTCTCAAGCTCGCATCCATAAAATAGATGAAGCTCGACTGTGTGGACCTCGTCTTCCTAATTTTAGCCCACAGCGTACTCACTCTGGATAGGAGCTGGCCGGAGTCCGAAAAATCCCGATGACTTTTATGGAACTCGATCCCACGACCTTCCAGTCCATAGCCAAACACTAACCACTGCTAGAGATACAACAGTTTTAAATGAATTCATCCAGTACCTTTTCTTTGTCGGTTTCACATTTCTGTATTAACTCTATCAGTAAGAGAAAAAAATCATTTGTTAAAAATAAACAGAGGCATAAAAACAGAGCCTATGCACAGCGTTGTTATCATAACCAAACTAATCTTTACAGAACCATCATCATTTTCACAAAGCTTAGTTCAGAATAAAGTCGAATTTTAAAGTTTGAGCTCAGAAGCAAGAAAACTTTTTTTTTAAAAACAACTGAAAACTACAAAACAAAACAGAAGAGATTAGCTCTGATCTCATATCTTGTCACTGTTAAGCAAAGGTTAACCTCGTTCATAGCCACATTACACTATTCGCAAAACATAGCTTTAACTCTCTTACCCAGCAAATACTTAGACAAAACAAATGCCAAAGTTTTGTTTTTTTAAATCGTGGTAGAAAAATGAAGCAGGTGATTTGGGAAAAATAGATTAGGAAAAAAAGTGTAAAAAATAGCTAACAGGGACTCATCAGTATGGAAGGAAGTTAACTAATTATTTCTTTGTCTGGAGAGGAAATTAAAACTTTTAGGAGCAAGAAAAGAAAGAGAAAAAAAGGACTAGATTGTTTAGTCACAGAAAATGTTCAACACTTCAGACATATTGGTGATTTTTTGTCTAAAGTTTCTATGGGAATGTTATTACATACTGGCTACGACATCAAATATCAGCAGCTCGGTTTTCTGTTTGAAAAAGTTTGTATTTTTAAAAAGCTGTTGTTAAACAGTTGTATTATTTTTTTCAATCTTTTGTTTACTCGAATAACTAATTATCTTTTTGGTTGCATTCATGTACTTACAATGTTATTAAAAGAAAAAATACTTTGTGTGTCTTGAAAGGGAAGGCAGGTATAGGAAAGAGAGAGTCATACTCTCTCTCTCTCTCTCTCTCTCTCTTCTCTCTCTCTCTCTCTCTCTCTCTCTCTCTCTCTCCTCTCTCTCTCTCTCTCTCCTCTCTCTCTCTCTCTCTCTCTCTCTCTCTCTCTCGTCTCTCTCTCTCTCAAACTTACATACATTACACACGCATACACATGCACACAAATTCACACTCACACACACACGCACATGCACGTACGCACGCAAAGAGAGAGAGAGAGAGAGAGAGAGAGAGAGAGAGAGAGAGAGAGAGAGAGAGAGAAGAGGGGAGAGAGGGGAGAGAGAGAGAGGGAGAGAGAGAGAGAGAGAAAGAGAAAGAGAGAGAGAAATTAACTATGATAACTATGCTCTTTTAGAAAAGTCTTAACAAGATAAAGTTGATTTTTAAAATAAAAAAAACATGTATATTAACACTTTTCTCACCAAAAAAAAACCCCTCACTTTTGTTACACACTTCTTTCACCTTTGAAACGTTTTGAACAAATAAAGCGTGTTCAGTTTCTTCACGGTAGTTTCAATTGTTGTTGACATTAACAACCTGAGTATAAATAGACACAGATTCCTGAACTATTTTGCCAGAAGTTGTTCCCTAATCTCTTTTAGTTCTGGTCAAAACACTGCACAATGAACCTCGTTTTCTTTGGATTTCTTACCCAATTAGCCAATGTACATACTAAAGATTTTCTTTAAGAGATAGGGAGGGGGATCGGGGTCAGAAAATAGAGGTTAAGAGAGAGAGGGGCAGAGAGAGGGGGGATAGAGACAGACAGAACAGACAGACAGCAGCAGAGACAGACAGATACAGAGAGAGATAGAGACAGAAAACAGAGTGAGAGAACAGAGAGTGAGAAACAGAGAGACACACATAGAGAGAAACAGACAGACATAGGGAGAGAGCGAACAGAGACAGACAGACAGAGAGTGAGAGAGAGAGAGAGGAGGGGGGGGGGCTAACAGGCAGAAAGGGTTGTCAAAAGCAGCCGTCTTATCTTCTAAAAAAAAAAAGGTAAATGTGTCCTATAACATAGGCAGTCGTAGGGGAGCCGAGGCATCAGAACCTCAGCTTCTCCAGGGGTCAGAATATTGAGGCGGCGCCCATCTCCTCTCCCTCGCTGTTATACCTCCCCGACCCTAAAGAGGACAGGTACCTATTACAGCTGGGGGAACTGGGGGAACTGTACTGAAGCCAAGGCGCGCAAACTGTCCCCTATCCAACTGGTAACCACGCTCGACGCTGCTTAACTTGACTTTGGGAAATCGAGCACTCTGACTACTAAGCTTCCCGCCCCCTATATCTTATATTATCGAACTAAAAAAGCGCTAGCTAACCATAAAAAATACATAACTATCCAAAACGATTAGCATAAGAAAAGAGAAACAAAGAAACAAAAGAACAAAAAAATAAACACAAACAAACGACAAAAGACTAGAAAAGAAAACAAAGAGAGAAGAAAGTGTAGAAGAGAGAAGAAGAAAGAGAAGAGAGAGAGAGAGAAGAGAAGAGAGAGAGAGAGAAGAGAAGAAAGAAAGAAAGAAAGAAAGAAAGAAAGAAAGAAAGAAAGAAAGAAAGAAAGAAAGAAAGAAAGAAAGAAAGAAAAGAAAGAAAGAAAGAAAGAAAGACAAATAAAATCGTACTTTACAAAAGAAAAGGCCAACACACAAAATAGGCTGACAGACAGAAATTAAAAGAAAAGGAAAAACAGGAACATAAAAGACACCAAACAAAAAAACAAAGAAAAAGAAAGAAAAACAAGAGAACAAAAAGACAGAAAAGATACTGACACATAGCGGATCAAGTTAAGCAAGCGGGAGATATTTGATTTGAAATCTCTAAAGATTTCACCTGAAACTTCACTTCCCTTGTGTAAAGCCGGCCCTGTCATCTGACCCATTCCTTGAGGGTAAAAGAGAGAGAGAAACAGACCGACAGACAGACACACAGATAGACAGGCAAGCTGCAGCAGACAGGCAGGCATGTAGGATGCAGGCAGGCTGGCAGGCACATGTACAGACAATGATCTAGCTGTATCTCTGACCTACAAGTTTAGGCTCAATGCTTTTGGAACTAAATTTCCAACAAAAAAGCAACATGTATGTGTTCGAAAATATTACCATTGTTCACAGTCTATTAGAAAGCAGAGATCTAAAACTTTTTTACCCTGTTTTTACAATTTGCTGCTTAGAGCAAATTCTAAGACAACCATTGAATGAAAGAAATTGTATTGTCTTTAACTCATAGTCCTATCATCAGATTCTTATAATTAATGTTTACTAGACATATGAATTGCAAAGTTAGTGTTTTAGCTAGAGTTATAACTTTCTTTCAAAATTGTTTTATGGTTTTTATTTTTGGTTCTTAAGGTTGTTTAATGCAGATAATTAGCTACATGCACACACACACACACTCAACCAAAACCCAAAAAAACACCCACATCACACCACACCCACACACCACCCCACACCCACACATTTCCTGTCTGATATCACTAGTTAGTGGAAGGACGTTAAACTGAAGAACTAACTATCTGGCTGAAAGATAAAGAGACAGGGCCTAACATCCCACCTCAGCTAAAATCCAGTCGATTGAGATAATGCTGAAGAATTAAATGTCGGAGTCATCTTCAAACTAACAGCAAACCAATGAATGAGAAATGAGACAGTTCTTTAGAAATCTGTTGCTTCTTTTGTTACTTGTGGCTAGACTTCAGTGATAGACATTCTTCAGCAGCATCTGCTTCTAACTCTCTCCTCTCTCTCTCTCTCTCTCTCTCTCCTCTCTTCTCCTCTCTCTCTCTCTCTCTCTCTCTCCGTCTCTCTCTCTCTCTCTCTCTCTCTCTCTCTCTCTCTTCTGTCTCTGTCTCTGTCTGTCTGCTTCTTCTGTCTGTCTCTCTCTCCTCTCTCTCTCCTCTCTCGTCTCTCTCCTTCTCTCTGTCTGTCCTGTCTGTCTGTCTGTCTGTCTCTGTCTGTCTTCTTCTTTCTCTCTCTTTTCTCTCTCTCTCTCTCTCCTCTCTCCCCTCTCTCTCTCTCTCTCTGTCTCTGTCTTCTGTCTGTCCTGTCTCTGTCTGTCTGTCTGTCTGCTCTCTCTTCCTCTCTCTCTCTCTCCTCTCTCTCTCTCCATCTCTCTCTCTCTCTCTCTCTCTCTCTCTCTCTCCCCCCCACCTTGTTCACAAGTTCTAATAGCTCTAGCAATTTTAAAAGTGTACAGCACGATAATAGCAAAGAAGCTGAAAAATATGAGAGCTAAACCCCACACTGCAAGGCAGGGGGCCAAGCCTCAGCCTTAACAT
Source organism: Stramonita haemastoma (assembly GCA_030674155.1). NCBI lineage: Eukaryota > Metazoa > Mollusca > Gastropoda > Neogastropoda > Muricidae > Stramonita > Stramonita haemastoma. Next base: position 80,311,169 of record CM060318.1, read on the forward strand.
CTCATTTCAGCTGCAAAATGAAACCCTGTGGGCTGTTTAGGTGGCTGATTTCTTGGACACGATTTGGAAAGTTTGAAAAGTCCACAAGTACAGCGAGATAAGATGGGGGTGGCTGACAAATTTAGCCAGGAGCCAAGTTATACTGCAGACAATTTTCTTTCAGTTTGACGCTAACGCACGCAGCAAATAGCCATGTTGTGTTGTCGATCCTCTTTGTTGATTGGTTGACTCTGAGGACCTTAGAGGGTATTGACCAGTCTACAAGAATGAAGGCAGTGTTTTTTTCTTTTGTTTGTTTTGTTTTTGCATGTTTCATTTCAAGTTTATTTTTCACTTTCTGTGATGTTAGACTTAAACATGTTCTGAAATTAGATAAAACAAGGCAAATAATGAAAATAATTAAATGCAGACAAAAATTTACAATGGCACATTGATAACAGACTGAGAAATAACTTTTAGTGTCTGAATGTGTGTTTGTGTGTGCGTGCGTGCGTGAGTGTGTGTGTGGGGGGGTATGTATGTGTGTGTGTGTGTGGTGTGTGTGTGTGTGTGTGTGTGTGTGTGTGTGTGTGTGTGTGTGTGTGTGTGTAAAAGACAGGGAAGAGCGCAGAGAAAAAGACTATAAGAGAAGACTGTATTTCTGTACTGTGTGCTAAGCTGACTTAAGTACTTTAATAATTAATATTATTTCTGTGAGCTGAGATTGCATGGCCATGGTTCAGTAGACATTAAATCACACATTTCTTGTTGCATACCTGTGTATTTTGATATGATATCATTTTGGAAACTTGCTTATGAAAACTTTCCAGGTTCTTCCCGAAGTACATTCATTTCATTATAAATATCGTTGCTTTTGCCTCTCTCTCTAAAATCTTTACAAGATTCAAAGCTACATAAAATCCATACATCATCATTATTATTATTATTATTACCATCATCGTCATCATCATCATCATCATCACCATCATCATCATCATCACAATATCAAGAAGCAGGATGATGATGATGATGATGATGATGATGATGATGATGATGATGATGATGATGATGATGAAAAACCTGTCCAAATTTTCGCTCTTTTCTCTTCAGTCCCTACCATGCGTTTTGTTTTGGGGATTGTTTTTGGGGGGTGCTCTCTCTCTCTCCTCTCTCTCCTCTCTCTCTCTCTCTCTCTCTCTCTCTCTCTCTCTCTCTCTCTCTCCTCTCTCTCTCTCTCTCTCTCTCTGTAGTGTACTTACTGACCAAAGGCAAGAAGATTCAAAGGGGCACTGCCAATTCTAGAAGATGAAGTCAAGAACGTAAAGAAACTAGCTTCTAACACATGACAATAATGATCAAACTTGGCACTTAAGAGGGAGCAATATCTAACATTTAATTTCAGCTGAAAAAAAAATACTGTACAACTTAGAAATGAAACTCACAGGGCTGTTAAGGTGCCTGACTAACTGGACAAGAATTGGAAAGTCTAAGTTTACAACTGCAGGGTGGAAGCATTGCCCAATATAGCCCTGGGCAATCTGTCCTCTAAAGAAGTTGACTGCACATAGAATTTGTTTTTAGCTTGTTACTAACACACGTGGCAAATAGCTGTGTCAGGGGTTGAGT
>CM060318.1:80317773-80332773 GCA_030674155.1 Stramonita haemastoma
GCTTGCTTGTTTGTTTGCCTCCTTGCTTGCCTGCTTGATTGATTGAGGGACGGGATAGCCCAGTGGTCAGAACATTGCGCTTGCAATTTGACGACCCAGGTTCGATTCCCCGTTCGAGGGTATTTTTTACCTGGAATTAACATCGGTGCTGACTCCACTCTCCGTCAAAGTCCTTCGGATGAGACTATAAACCGAGGCCCCGTGTGCGAACGCACGCAGAACATCTTGCGCACACGTTAAAACCTGTTCCGCTTTTCATAAGAAGGCGATTGTGTGCCGGCGGGAACAGATAACATTTACAAAGTTGCATACACACGGAGACTGGATGTAAAAAGCATATGAGTGCTTATTCCATTATCCTCGATATAAAAGAATAAATAGATAAATACATAAATAAGATTGCTTGCTTGCTTGTTTGCTTTTTTGTTTGTTTGCTTACCTGCTTTCATGTCTGTTTGTCTGTTTGTCTGCTTGTTGTGATTATGTTTTTTACTCTAATTTTTTTTCTTCTCTGTTTGTTCATGTTTGTTCACTAGAAGTGGTTGAAATGGGCGGCACTGCACTTGTGGCGACGCGCTCTCCCCGGGGAGAGCAGCCCAAACTTCACTCAGAGAAATCTGCTGTGAATAAGATGCTGTGAATAAGTGGTATAAGATTATTTTAAAAAATTAATGAAACACTTCTGCAATGTTCATACTGTTGAACCAAATGAAGGTAAAAATTAAGGCTTACATTCGGTGCTTCTTGGTCAGAACTAGAGCGTGACAAATTGTCAAATATGTCGTTAAATCATCTCTTGCCAAGCGTTTGTAATTTGATTAAACGTTTTACACTCGTAGGAAGGCACCCATGTATTTTTGTTGTGCTTCTTATTGATGTATTTACAATCAAGGCGAGTTTTCGACCTATTTTCTTAACTCTGAAACCTAATCCAATCCAATGCAATGACGTTGCTTATAGCCCCGCCGACCCCATAGGCCATATCAGGGCTATCGGCTCGTCACATTTTAAAACTCGTATTAAAAGTGTGCGACTATGTACAGTTTAAAACGAGGTATAAAACCAACTCAACCGTCCTTGCCTGTATCGACGTCCCGGTCGACCATAAGGGTCAGCCCAGGACGGCCCCCGCGTCGTGGGAAAACCCACATCGATCACACTTAAAACGAGATAAAACCAAAACCAGGTTCCTTAAAACAACCTTGTCCTTAAAGACCAACCATACCACTTTCGCTCATATCAGACGAAAAAAGCCGGATTCTCTCAGGAAGTTAAAAATGGTGTCCGGCGGAACATCCCGAAAGAGGATCTTTAGGGAGTCCGCGGTAAAATGCTTGTGCCTAATATCCTGAACATCCCGACACTCCAGGAGCAGATGCCTGACGGTCACCCGCACGTCGCAAGTCACGCACCACGGGGTTCCCTCGCCTTTCAGCAAGTGAACGTGAGTGATGTGAGAATGACCCGTGTGTATCCTGGGGAGCACTGTCGCCTCCTTTCGGTTTTTCACACCCAGAGGGAAAACCTCTTTCACGTTGGGACGGATCCGAAAAAGCTTGTTGTCCGTCTGAGCGTTCCACTCCTCCTGCCAGAGGGAATGCACGTACTGCTCGCTCCTAGGTTTCAGATCTGTGAACGGCACCGTGGACCCGGAAACCTCCTGCTCCGTGGCGCGCCTGGCGAGTCGGTCAACCGTCTCGTTGCCCCGAATGCCCGCGTGCCCCGGGACCCACACCAAAACCACGTCACACCCGTCCCGTCTCAAGGAAGTATGCAGCTCGTAGAACTCCTGAAGCCTAGGGTGGTTTACGTTCCTGCAAGGGATAGCCTCCAGAGCAGAGAGCGAGTCCGTACAGACCAAGAAGTCTTTCCTTCCCGATCGCCTGATCAGTCGCAGGGACAAGACCAGAGCGCTCAATTCGGCCGTGTACACCGAGGCATCCGAAGGCAGGCGCTCCGAAAGTGCCGATTCCTTGATGGCGGGACAATAGGCGGCGCAGGCCACCCCCTCCTCCGACTTGGACCCGTCCGTAAAAACCCTAGTGTGGGACGGATACGACGCACAGAGCTCTCGAAAGAAGGCCCCGTACGCCGTGGAGCTGGTGACGTCTTTCCTAAGAGCGGCACTCTGAAACCTCTTTATCTTGACAGACAGAGGTGACAGAATCAGAACCAATTCTGGGACACCCCTCCTCCTCCTCCTCCTCTCCCTCCTTTCCCCAAACGCAGTACCCTCTCTACCCAACCTAGTAGGAGTGTCAGTCCCGTCGTCGGAGTGTAGGACACCAGTTTAATTCGTCGTGATCGTTTCTGTATAATAGTCTCGTTACATAACTTTCTACTTCGCCCCGTGATCTCTTTTCTTTTATAAAGTGTATAGTTTATTGGGTTTATTTCCTTTCTCCTGTTATATGGTGTGTTTTTTAAGTGTTTGTGTTTGATGGTGTGTGTGTTTGTGTTTTGTTGTGGTGTGTGTGTGTGTGTGTGTGTGTGTGTGTGTGTGTGTGTAGGTGGTGGTGGTGTGTGTGTGTGTGTACCTGCGTGTGCGTGCGTGCGTGTGTGTGTGTGCACGCACGAGCGCTTGTATGTATGTCTGTGAGTGTCTGTTGTGCGATTAGGTGTTCTGAAATAGTCATTATCATCATTCATTAAGTACTTACATAACCTACAAACAAATCAAACCAAACAAACATATCACCCAGTGTTTTCCCATCAAACCAAACCTTTTCAGCTCGATACATACACACACATCTCCCTACTTCTTGAACCTTCTGAGTGTATAACAGAGCGAGCAGGCAGAGGACTAGAGGAGAATCAGTCCTCTCCATGACTGCCGTCACTTTCCCTGTGATGGATCGCCTCCTAGCCTATAGTGCTGGGCCCACACTCCCTACAAAGCAGCGCCTTTGATGTGCCGCTAATGAGCCCCCAGACATAGTAGTGGGCTGGCAGGCAGGCAGGCTGCTTTCATCTAAAATTAGCACTGAGGGGAATGGAGGATAATTAGTGGAGTCTATTTATTTGGAGAGAGAGAGAGAGAGAGAGGAGAGAGAGAGAGAGAGAGAGAGAGAGAGAGAGAGAGAGAGAGAGAGAGAGAGAGAGAGAGAGAGAGAGAGAGAGAGAGAGAGAGAGTTGAATTCAATTATGAATTCAACTAGTGATTGATGTGGGGCCACTGACCCATCAAATCAAGCTTCTCTTCATCCCAATAGACCATAACTCTCTCTCTCTCTCTCTCTCTCTCTCTCTCTCTCTCTCTCTCTCTCTCTCTCTCTCTCTCTCTCTCTCTCTCTCTCTCTCTCTCTCTCTCTCTCTCTCTCTCTCTCTCTTTTCTACAAAGCTTAGTTTCACAACTGCATGTAAAGATCTGGCAAGACGAGGTAAACAAAGTTTGCTACTGGTTTTGTGAAAATTACGAATATTGAATAATAACCCTTTTGAATTGTTCATTAAGATATTTGATGCGCAAATACAACCCACTGTATTATATGGTGCATAAATTTGGGGTTTGGATGCAGCTGTAAAGTATTGTGAATCAGTGCACCTCTTTGCTTTAAAGCAGTTTTTAGGCTTAGATAGACGTACACCAAATGATCTTGTGTATAGTGAAACTAACAGATACCCTCTCTCTGTTAATGCTGCTGTAAGATGTATTAGATACTGGATTCAGATTCTATATATGTATGAGAACAGGCTACCTTTTAAGTCTTACAAGATGCTTTATGATCTAGACGTCAAAGGGAAAAACAACAGGGCTACACAAATACGCACCTGTTTATGTGAACTCGATTTTGGATTTGTTTGGCTCAATCAAGTGTTGGAAATTGTAGAGAATTTATAAACACTTTCAGACAAAGATTGATTGTCTGCCGATGGCAGCAATGGAATGACCATATAGAAACCAGTGAAAGATGTCAAATGTACAGACAATTTATAAGTACACATGATATCAAACCTTATCTCAAGCTTGATATGGACATTCATTTGAAAAGAATTATGTCTAAATTTAGACTTGGCGTATCAGATATAAATGTTCATAAATTCAGATACAGAGAATATGATGTTGATTACCCTAGTTTACTATGTCCATTATGTAAGCAAGCACCTGAAGATGAAGTACACTTTGTGTTATGCTGTCCAGTGTTAGAGGCTGTTAGGCAGAGTTACATCCCTGTAAAATATAGTAGGCAGGCTAAATCTTTTAGACTGTTTACTCATGGCGTCAAGCCAGCCTGAGGTTGTGCGCAGCCTCACTTTATATTTGTGTAAAGCTTTCAGAATAAGAGATATTTTATTATCGTAAGTCATATCTTTGTTGCTGCTATATAATAATTCCTTTTGTTGTTATTGCTGTTGTCTTAATCCAACAACAAAATGCTAAAGCAGTTTGGCAACCCCCTTCATGTATGGGCCAATGGCCCTTTTGAGTAGATCATTCGAGTTCGAGTTCGAGTTCTCTCTCTCTCTCTCTCTCTCTCTCTCTCTCTCTCTCTCTCTCTCTCTCTCTCTCTCTCTCTCTCTCTCTCTCTCTCTCTCTCTCTCTCTCTCTCTCTCTCTGGATAGCCTAATGGTCATGGTCAGAACATTGCGCTGGCAATTTGACGACCCGAGTTCGAATCCCGTTGGAGGGGATTTTTCCCTGGAGTTAACATCAGTGCTAACTCCACTCTCCCCAAAAGTCTTTCGGATGAGACTGTAAACCGAGGCCCCGTGTGCAAACGCACGCAGAACATCTTGCGCACACGTTAAATCCTGTTCCGCTTTTCGTAAGAGTAGGCCATTGTATGCCGGTGGAACAGATAACAATATTTACACAACTGCATACACACGGGGACTGGATGAAAAAAGCACATGAGTGCTTATCCCATTATTGTCCATATAAAAGAATAAAATAAAATGAAATAGATAAATAAATAAATCTCTCTCAGTGGGAAAGTGGAATGACAAGGGAACAAACCAGAATGGCTTCTTGTCCGTTTTGAAGGGATCATGTCTACTGACAAATGCATGTGACTAAAAACAAAATCCCTTGCCAAAAAAGTAAACTTTATCCAAACAAGCTAACCAAAAAAAAAGAGAAGAACACACTCCATCCTTGAAGAAAACTCCTACAAACATTTTTATACACAAAAGAACCATGCAAAGGAACGCAGGCACTGGACATTAATTCATTCATTCAGGGGGCAGGATAGCCTAGTGGTCAGAACATCGTGCTCGCAATTTGATGACCCGTGTTCGATTCCCGTTCGAGAGGATTTTTCCCCTAGAGTTAACATAAGTGCTGACTCCATTCCCCCCAAAAGTCTTTCGGATGAGACTGTAAACCAAGGCCCGTGCGCGAAAGCACGCAGAACATCTTGCACACGCGTTAAATCCTGTTCCACTTTTCGTAAGAGTAGGCCATTGTATGCCGGTGGAACAGATAACAATATTTACACAACTGCATACACACGGGGACTGGATGAAAAAAGCACATGAGTGCTTATCCCATTATTGTCCATATAAAAGAATAAAATAAAATGAAATAGATAAATAAATAAATCTCTCTCAGTGGGAAAGTGGAATGACAAGGGAACAAACCAGAATGGCTTCTTGGGAACATTGTATTTTCTATTATTTCCCTTGGACCACTGCTCGTTCATGTGTGCATTTAGTCATACAGTTTCTAGGTGGTCAGCATGCGTGCTAGCTGCAGTGTCTGTGTCTGTGTCTGTGTCTCTGTGTGTCTCTGTGTGTCTCTGTGTGTCTGTGTCTGTGTGTCTGTGTCTGTATCTGTGTGTCTGTGTGTATATGAGTGCGTGTCCATGTGCGTGTGCGTGTACATGTATGCACGCGAGTTATACAAACGCTCTTTCACTCGCTCACACACAGACACAGACACAGACACATACACTCACACACACACACACACACACACACACACACACACACACACACACACACACACACACACACACACACACACACACACACACACAGAGCACTGACCTACTCACACACCTTGATCACAACTCTTCACTTTCGATAAAGAAAATGTATTCTATGAAACAAGTCAAATAATCGCCATGGACATTACGCAATACATTGGACACTGAAAAGGGCATTATGCAATGTATTCGACATTGAAAGGCATATCACAGAAACACTTGGACTGCTAGTTTGCTTGTTGTTTGTTTTTTTCTACAGCATAGAAATAGAACACAAACCAGTGCTATATCTATTAGAAAGACAAGTCTGAGAGTTCTTAGTAGCTGTGTATTTGTACTGAAGACGTATAGTATCGTATGTTGTTGATGATGAAAAAAGAACAAATGAAAGAATGCAGAAAGAAAAGAAAAGACAGAAGAGAACATTGTCAGGGAAAATAATAGTATACAAACAGAGAGAAAAAGCAAAGAAAATACCAGAAAACTTACAAAATGATAAAGGACAGTTATAAAATTTTCAGGAAAGAAAAGAAAAAAAGGAAAAGAATTCGATGAATAGAAAAGAACACCCACTATGGATTAAAGAGAATACAAAAAAGATAGAGAAAATAACAGAGAAAATGTAAACTAAAAGACAGAAAAGTAGAGGTAAAAACAAAAAAGTGCATGTAAAAAAACAGAACAGACTGAAAACAAAGAGATTTAACTGAAAACTAAAAGAAAAAAAGGTTTTTTTTCTCAAAATCGTTAAATACTAAACTAAATCAAAGTAGACACAGAAGAGAAAAAATGAAAACGAGAAAGATTTTTTGTTTAATGGAGAAAAAGTAAAGACGGAAAAGAGAGAAGAAATTCAGAAGAACAAGAGAAAAAGAGAAAAAGAAAAACAATATGAAAATATGAGGAGACAACATACTTTAAAATATTGGAGAAGAGGAGAGACAGACTGACAGACAGACAGACAGACAGACAGACAGACAGACAGACAGACAGACAGACAGACAGACAGACAGATGGAGACAGAAAGAACCAAAACTGGCAAAGAAAGGGGAAGAAAGAATAGTAAACTAGATAGAAGAATGAAAAGAAAATCAACTAAGATACAAGAAGATCATAAGGAGACAAGAAACGTAATCAAAATAGAACTTTTTCTGAAAAAAAGAGGAGGCAAAAATTGAAATGATTCATGTACAAGCAAATCATCATAATCTGCGCATCAACAGCATCACCATAAATATTTGCAATTCATCACTATCTGGTACGTGCAAAAATACAAGCTTTTACAATACATCACTTTTTTCAATGCGAAAACAACCCAAACAAATCAATTCCTCAATGTAATATTCAATAACAATACAGCAATTCTTCCATCTGCACAATTCAAGGTGGGTGGTTTTTAAAGCTTGATACAGAGTAGGCCTACAGCTCGGGATGACAATAATTATTAATCAAGATATATCTACATTTTTCATGCATGTGGTTTACTAGAGAATCTTTCATAAACATTGACATGAAAACCGATCAGCTTGTCATCTCTCATTCACCCACGTTTATCACTCTCTTCAGCGCATGCGCACACGAGGGCTTGCGCACGCATGCACGCACGCACACAGGCATACACGAGGACGCAAGCACAATGGCACACGTACTCATGCATGCATGCACATACACACACATAAACATGCACTCACGCACACACGCATACACGCACGCACGCATGCATGCACGCACACACATACACACACACACACACACACACACACACACACACACACACACACACACACACACACACACACACACACACACCTGCGCACGCACGCACGTTCGTGCAACCTCAGTCACCGCGAAAAAGAATGATAGTTAATCAAATACTCATAGACCGTAACAGCACCGGTTTGCTGCATTTTGTGTACACCAGAAAACAAACCAACCAAGATGACTTATTTTATTTTGTGATAATATTTAAATGTACATGACAATCTTATTTGGTGCTATTTTACAAACGCACAAAGCAGCAGACCAACCGCTATAACTAAATGATGAGATATGTTGGATGTGTACACATATACACGCGACAAATACATACTCAGAATCAGAAAACGAGAGACTGACAAAGACAGCAACAGAAACGCAGATAAAAACAGCGGATCATAAGAATTACTACTCTCCTACCTAATAAGTTATCATACATGCGTGCAAAAGAATATCAACAAGAAATTCTATTAAATCTAATATTTCTGAAAGTCAACGATGATAATATGAATGTTCAAAATGATTCACATTTGATTCCATTCAAACGGACATTCATTATACACAGAACGCTCGCACAGTCGAAAGAAAGAGACATCAGCATTTGGGCTTTAAAGCTGCTGAACACAATAGTTAGAAGAAAACTATGTGTTCTATTATTTGTTTATATTCCAGAAAGCATGAATATAATCAACAAAATTTTCTGCTTCATTCTTTCAACTATGTGTGCATGCGTGGCGCATGCGTGCGCGCGCGCACACACACACACACACACACACACACACACACACACACACATTCATACATTCATACATACATACACATGCGAAACCAAAGCGCACACATACGCTTGCACATACGATGTCACATTATCTCTCAAAATACATGCAGAGAAGGATCACGAATTTGTTCCATACATTTTATCATAACAAATCTTTTAAAATCTCTATGTAAATCTGTCACATAATTATATTTGCAACCTTAAACAACATAACGCTTTTTTTCAACTTTCTAAAAAGCAATAACAAGGCATTTTTTTTTCAAAATAAAAGAACAATTCAATCATCATTCATAGTTTCTTATGTATTGATATCTATTTAACCACTGTGCAGATTACCCCAGATGATTATGATTATGCAAAGTACCAAATGACACCAAAGATGAATCGCTATGCAGATTACCTCAGATGATTATGATTATGCAAAGTACCAAATGTCACAAAAGATCACACTTCTCTACCACATAATGTATAATTTACACAAACTGCATGAGAGCTGCGACATGCATGTGTGGAGAGACAGCCCACGCCTCAGCCGCTTAACGTTCTGGTTACAGTCCTCTGCCGGCCGTAGTTTCCTCTGCTGTGTAAACTGTGGTCAAATATAATGTCCAAGTTCCAAGAAGTGAGATCACGACCACAGTGTTACCACAAAAGTTTCTGATGGTGTCCCTGGCAGAGTTACCAGTTCACGTCCACTTTATGATATCATGTTGAATCAAAGACGGTAAAGGATTTTTTTTTTTAAAACAACAAACAAACAAAGATCTCAATCTTTGCTGTTTCACATATTACAAAAATCACTGACAACATTGTATGGAAAAGATATACAGCCAAGTGGTTTTTTAAAGCATGACTATATTACTTTTTTTCCCCTTCCAAGTTCCTTCAGCAAGAACAGTTCTTAAACAGCAATGCGAAAAACCAAAGCTTTACACTCGACATGACAAAGACACAATAGCATTTTCAGAAGGCTAGGGACCCTCCCGTAGACAAAAGTCCTCTGAAAGGCAAATGTACACCCAAAAAAATGGACTCTGACCTATTCTGATCAGCATGACAATAGACCCCGTCACACATTCAGAGCAGCAAGACAAGTGATTAGCAAAAACCTCTCAGCAGATTAGGTCCAGGAGCAAGTTCAAGGTACAGACAGTGTCCAGTGCTTCACACCGCTGTACACACCAAGATTCAGTGTTCAGTTTTCCCTGGAAAGAGTCACCGCCTGCGGTACATTCCATGCATACCAACACCGATACTTCATCATTTCAATGGACAGAGAAATGAAATTCAAATACATCAGACCAGACTTGCCATAAAATCCAGACCCCTGACCAAACGTATTAAAGGCTCATAGTTATTCTATTAGAAGATAAGATCTTATCTTGAACCCCTGCTCTGATCCTTCACGAAAATGGTTCATAAGTATTCTATCAAAAGGTAAGATCTTTTTTATTTCAAACACCTGTTCTGATCATTCACGAAAATGGTTCATAGGTATTCTATCAGAAGCTCGATCTTTTTTATTTCAGACACCTGTTCTGATCATTTACGAAAACAGCTCATAGTTATTCTATGAAAAGTAAGATCTATTCTTGAATACCTGTTCTGATCATTCACGAAAATGGCTAATAGTTATTCTTTCAAAAGTTAAGATCTTTTTATTTCAAACGCCTGCTCTGATCATTCACGAAAATGGCTAATAGTTATTCTTTCAAAAGTTAAGATCTTTTTTATTTCAAACACCTGTTCTGATCATTCACGAAAATGGCTCATAGGTATTCTATCAAAAGATAAGATATTCTTTTATTTCAAACGCCTGTTCTGATCATTCACGAAAATGGATCATAGTCATTCTATCAAAAGTTAAGATCTATTCTTGAACATCTGCCTGATCCTTCACGAAAATGGATCATAGTTATTCTATTGAAAGGTCAGATCAAACACCTGTTCTGATCATTCACGAAAAGCAAATCCACTTAACGAAACTCAGGAAAGTGCCATGATCAAGAACCATGTCAACTTTAGTCAGCAGACCTCAGATTGTACCCTCCAAAACATTCATCATTAAAAAAGAAAACACCTTCTACCCACAACTTTCATATCAAAGAACTTGCTTGCACACGAAACAGGCTTTAAAAAAACAAAATAGCAAGCGTTTCACTCAAAAGCCCACATCCATGACGTTCTGAGCTTGCAAAGCCGACAGGATGATGTAGATGACCCAGAAGCAGCCGACGATGATGGAGGTGATGATCTTGGGGGTTCGGGTGCCGCCCAGCTCTGCCCTGCCGAAGACCTTGAAGGATCGGCGGCACATGAGGAGGGTGACGGTGAGCAGGGCCAGGATGGTGAACAGGGTCACGCTGAACCCCAGAGACCCCGTCTGCACCGTCAGCGTGCCTCCCTGATCACAGGAGAGAGGAGGAGGGAGTTATTTATGTATTTATTTATTTATTGTTTATTTATTTATTGATTGATTGATAGATTGATTTCTTCTTTTATATCGAGGGTGGGGACGGGATGGCTCAGTGGTCAGACCGCTCGCTTTCCCCAAGCCAAGTTAAGCAGCGTCCAGCGTGGTTGCCAGTTGGATGGGTGACCGTTTGCGCGCGCGCCTTGGCTACAGTACTGTTCCCCCAGTTCCCCCAGCTGTAAATGGGTACCTGCCCTCTTTAGGGTCAGGGAAGATAAAGCAGCGTGGGAGAGAAGATGGGCGCCACCCTCAACATGCTGGCCCCTAGAGAAGCAGAGGTCTCTGATGCCTCGCTCCCCTACGACCACACAGGTTATGGGAAACCTTTACCTTTACCTTACCTATATCGAGGATAACGGAATAAGCGCTCATGTCCTTTTTTACTTCCAGTCCCTGTATGTGTGCAGTTTTGTAAAATTTTGTCATCTGTACCCACCGGCACACAATAGCCTACTCTTACGAAAAGCGGAACAGGATTCAACCTGTGCGCAATATGTTCTGCGTCATTGGCACACGGGGCCTCGGTTTACAGACTCATCTCGAAGGACTTTTGGGGAGGGTGGAGTCTGCACTGATGTTAACTTCAGGTGAAAATATCCCCTTGAACGGAAATCGAACTCGGCGGCAGATTGTTAGCGCAATGTTCTAATCACTAGGCTATCCCGTCCCCTACGTTAGAAAGTAAATAACTAAAAGAAAAAAGGGGGGGGGGGAGAAATTGAGGAAGAAACAAACGGAGAAAATGTTTCAATTTTGTTTTTGAAAATAATTTTTTCAAATATAATAATAAACAACTGATTAATACAAACACACAAGTGAATAAATCAACTCAGGTTCAGTGATAACTGACTAATTTCACGAGTTGATATATTAAGAAAAAAATCTCAATTTTTCGGTAATGTTTACACACAACTGATTTCAAAGCAAGTTTGAAAAATGTGCAACGGCTGGGAGGGGAAACAGAAACTGTATACAAAGTGCGCCCCTAACCTTTTACTTTTGCCCTGGGTAATACCTTTGACAGTATCCCTATGATCGGGCGTCTCAGTAATGGCTCGAACCCCAGGTTTGATCTTAGGCCGTAAAATAGCGAGCGCAACGCTCTTTCCACTAGGTTACTACAAACACACATACACACACACACACCACAATACAACACACACACCTACCTTGACTTTCCAGTAGATGCAGGAGATGAGCCAGGGCAGCCCCAGGCCCAGAAAGACGTTGACGGCATTGGAGCCGTTGATGTTGCCGATGGAGCTGTCGGCATACTTCTCGTTCAGGGCGGCGGCCCGGGAGGCGAAAGTGTCCGGCATGGAGGTGCCAGAGCCACCACCGTGATGGCTGTGTCACAGATACAGGGCATGGTTTGTTGTTATTGTTTTTATATAGGTATGATTCACATTGGTGTTTACAGAGCACGGAGATGAGGTATAGTACATGAGTGTGTTTTTTTCTCTATAGGTTACCATGTGGAATGATCCACACGTATGTTGACAGAGTGCGATGATGAGTATTTTTTTTTTAATTATTTATTTATTCTTTTATATCGAGGATAATGGAATAAGCACTCTTATGATTTTTACATCCAGTGTCAGTGTGTATTCAGTTTTGGAAATGTCATCTGTTCCCACCGGAACATGATGGCCTACTCTTACGAAAAGCACAAAATATATGTTACCATGTGGAATTATTAAAATCCGAAATCGAAATTCCAATACTTAATGGTCTCAGAAACAGAGAAATTCACGCGGGTTACGAGCCGCAGATAAAAACAGTAGACATGTAAATATGATATCACGAGAAATACCACAACATAATACCACAAAATAGCTAACAATTATTAACATTGATGTTTACAAAGCACGGAGATAAGGATAGAGTACGTGAGTGTGTGTGCGCGCGCGCATGTGTGTGTATGTATGTGTGTGTGTGTCTGTTGTGTGTATGTGTGTGCACGTGTGCTTAGGCATGTATATGCGCATATACACGCGCATAATGTTTACAAGTAAGCACGTTGACATGAACGCACAAACATGTGGGCACACGCGCACACATATCCGCACATACACACATAAATTATACACACACACTAAAATTACTGCCCGTCATACACGCCAACCCCTCACACACACGCATACGCGCGCGCGCACACACACAAACACCACACACATACATACACACACACTCACACACACACAACACACACACACTCACACATACACACACACAACACACAACTACCACACACACACACACACACACACACACACACACACACACACACACCACACACACACACCACACACACACACACACACACACACACACAAACAAACAAAATAATCCCACGCTTCACCAACCAGTGATAGTGTCGGACAAGCCCACGACACAGCCGAAGATGGAGGCGAGGTCAGTGATGATGATGGTCAGCACCCCGATCCAGAAGAGAGCCACCCCGAACGTCAGCCACCCGCCCCCTATGGAGGTGGGGGGGATGAAGGCGAACAGCACCTGGAAGCCATCACAGCACCAAACATCAGCACTTTTATATTTTGTTTTTTTTTATCTGTGTTCGATATCTTATTAGAATAGTGTACAAATTTCATTGGTATTTGTCTTATCTTACAATATGTTAGAACAATCTGGTTTATGTCTTAAATTGCGTGCGCATATGTGCGAAAGTTTTTAATATTTTGTGTTTGTATATGTGTGCGTGTGTATGTGTGGATGCGTGGGCATACTGGGGCCCACACGAATGTTTGTGATTTTACTTGGGTGAGTTTGTGGCTGGCTGAGGTGTTGCTGACTTGTGGGTGCTCTTTGTGCTGTGATGGGTTCCTGCTGATGTTCAGAACCTGTGTTGAGCTATATTGATGTTATTTTTGTGTAGTTTATATATATATATATATAAATATAAATATAAATAATATATATATTATATATATATATATATATATATATATATATATATATATATATGGCTTGTAACCACCGGAATTTCTCTGTTTTAGAGATAATAAAGTATTTTCAATTGAATAAAATTGAATTTGTCCGCGTTTGTGTTACTGTTGTTGCTGGGTTTTGTTTGGTTTTTACTTTCTTTTCTGCAAATTTCTTGGTATCTCCTGGGGAAGGGATAGCTCAGTGGTCATAGCGCTCGCTTACCCCAAGCTAAGATTAAACAGCATCGTAGTGTGGTTATCAAGTGGATGGGTGACCAGTTTGTGTGCCTTGGTTTCAGTACAGTTCCCCCCACCCCCCAGTTCACCCAGGTGTAAATGGGTACCTGCCCTCTTTAGGGTCGGGGAAGATAGAGCAGCGAGGGAGAGGAGATGGGCGCCGGCCTCAATACGCTGGCCCCTAGAGAAGCTGAGATCTCTGATGCCTCGCTCCCCTACGACCATGTAGATTGTGGGACACCTTTAACTCTGTTTTTGCTTTTTGTTATGCTTTGGGTTTATTCGAGGGTGGGGAGTATACCTTTTGGTATTTCCTGTTAAGTTTAAATTACCAACAAATTAGTACAGAATCAGACAAGTTATCGGACCTTGCGAAATCTCTCGACCACAGTAAAGAGGCAAAACCTAAAGTGGCATGGACATATCTCATGATCACAAGAGTTTGCCAATAATATATAGTCCTGCAAAATGCAAGGTGAATAGAAATGTGTTCTCATGACCTTTGTGGTCGTTGGGGGAAGTAAGGTGTCAGAGACCTCAGCATCTCTAGGAGGCCAGAATATTGACAGCGGCACCCATCACCTCTGCTCTCCCTGTGTTACCTTTCTTGTCCCTAAATCATTGTTATGATATTTACGTCCAAGCGCAGAACTGTCTCTAAAGAGAGCAGGTACCCATTTACAGCTGGGTGAAGTGAAGGACTTTACTGAAACCAAGGTGCGCAAACTAAACGGTCACCCATGCACATGGTCATGATGCTCAATGCTGCCTAACCTTAGCTAGTGGAGAAAGAGTGTTCTGACAACTGAGCTATCCCGTCCCCATCTACGTACGCTTTAACTTAACAAAATACATCCCATACTACATCACAACACGTATAGC
>CM060318.1:80337773-80347773 GCA_030674155.1 Stramonita haemastoma
GAAGTGATGTTGACCAGTAATGGACTTGGCTTGTCCAAAGTCGCGGAGAGAAACTGGTCCGGGGTGAAAGCATTTGTTTACCGTTTCCAGCAGCTAGAGCTTTCTCGTTGGCCGTACCTCTCTAGCTGGTTTCGATCTGTGTGAGCGGGGAAACGGGCCTGAGTTCGGTATTGTAGATTGCTCACGTTTTCCTCTCAACATGAGGTTGTGGAGGGGGGGTTGGTGTTTTTTTTCTGATTTTTTTTTACAGCAAGAAATATGCAGTAATATTTGATTGTTGTTTTTTTTTAAATGTGCAGTGAGGAAGCGATGTTGGTGTGTAATATATCAATGTATTGAAGATAAAGTTTTTAAGTATTGTATTTTTATCCTTGTGGACCGTATTCAATTTAAATGGAGTTTGACCTCTGTTGCTGAAAATAGAAAAAAATATAGTTTAAGTTTTTTGTATTCTTAATGTTTTTACATACAAGAATTTGTATGTCATATTTTAACTTTTATTATCAAACCAACCTTATTTCTTTCTTATGAAGCAATGGTAGCTGTACTGTGTGAAAAATGACATGCTCAGTGCTCTGAATAAATAGTTGACTATGTCTTTTGATTTATCGTTACAAATTGGGGAAAAAGAGAAAACATTTCTACCATAACAGACTACCTGTTTGTAGCAGAACACAAGATTTTACATTCAGACCATTTCTCTGTTAAGCTAAAGATATAAATGTACAGTGGTATTCACAAGCCGGACTACATTTTCTGTTTCATGATATGTTCCCACACATTGTTACAGAAAATAGACTCGCCACTCCTGTCTTCAGAATAAACTTGTATTTATAGAGTATATAGTTGTTTCGATTCTCTAAATACATACTAATTGTGAATTTAAAAATAAATATATGCATCTATCTCTCAAAGATTTGAAAGAGGTAAAAAAAAAATGTATAAAAGCATCCTGAGGAGAAAGCTAAGAAACCGCGTAAAACAAATCTGAAATGTCAGAATACTTTTTTTCTCCGAAGTCTTGAAATGAAACAAAAGAAGTCCCTCTTGCAATGTCAATGAATTTTTAAACAGTTTTACAAATTCTTTTTTAAAACTTAATGCTTCGAATTTGTCAGTTAACTAATCACTTTTATCCACTCCACCCATACGTTTATTGTAGTCTTTTGACTAAATCATTGTTGTCTAACTATGATTTTTTTTCTAAAATGTACGCCTCTGAATTTTTTGGTTATCTGCAATGAACAAAGCTAGAGCTATCTGCAGGAAGAATGGATGACAATCAAACAGATCTGCTATCCCTCCACTGCATAGAAAGTATGTATCCCACCTTCACACACCTGATATCATCCCTGTTTTACTTTTTTCAAACCCTTTCACATTTGTCATTATTGGAAAAAACAAAAACTCTTTTTCTTCAGCTATGGTAACTCCCTCTACTCCTCCTCCTCCCCTACTGAAAGCAATAATAGCTTAGACAGGGCGCCAGACTGAGTGAGACAGACGCCCACCCGTGGTCACCACAACGCCCCTACAACGTCATTCTTTCGCGAACCTTCAGCAAAAATGTTTTGACACAAACTCATCACAGGTAAATAGGGGTATTAGGAAAACAATACTGGTGTCCCATGAAACCAGAGCAGGCAGAGCCAACGAATCAGAGAACTGTCTTTATTGCATTAGGATTAATGGTGATGAGTGTGATGTAAAGATATTGCTTTGGCTGTACTCTACACTTTCTTTCATGACATATCCGGCCGTCCACAAGGCCCGAGAAATATAGACGCCTGCAGTGACGATCCGGTAATTTGAGCAACACTCTCTAAATCACATCCATAATAAAGATAAAACTTCACTGTGTAGTCCCAGTCTTCAAAAAGAAAAACCTAGCCAACTCAATCTGTGTAAAAGCCGGCCGGAGTCAGAAAAAAAAATCCCCCATGACAATGTAACTCGAACTGGCGACCTTGCAGCTCCTACCCCAAATCCCTAACCACTGCAGCAGGGAAGCTGGTGGCCTGACTTTCCTCATCCACTCACCTGGATGCCGATGATGCCCACAGAGACGTTCTTGGAGGTCTCCCCGTGCAGGAAGGTGACTTTGCCGGAGTTGCCCACGTACTCCCTGCCTGCCTTGGCGCTGAGGTCCTTGGTCTTCCAGGTGACCACCACCTCCCCATCCGCCCCGTTCACCCGGTTGATGGTCAGCTGGGCCTGCTCCGCGCTCTCCTTCACGATGTAGGAAGGCTTGGACCACTCGAACTTCCCCGGCTCTGGGAAAGAGGGTAATGGTAGGAATACCAGATCAAAAGACAATCAGACTCCAGAGTACTGACAGGCATAGAAAGTTGCCACTGGCTAATAGTAAGGTAAGGATGGTAAAGGTAATGATGATAATGCCAGCTTCAAGCTTTAAGATTTTTTTCGCCTTTGACCCCTGTTGGGGCGTAGAGGGTTTCAGTAAACAGAATCTACTGTGATATATATATGATTTGCATTGAGAAAATACGTTTACAACACGGAATTTCACAAGAAATAGAAATGTAGTCAACCTTTTCATTAATGTCATGCAACTTTACTCTGAACTATAAATTTAAGGTACGGTAGGTAAAGGTGTCCCATAACCTGTGCGGTGGTAGGGGAGTGAGGCATCAGAGACTTCAATTTCTCAAGGGGCCAGCATATTGAGGGTAGTGCCCATCTACCTCTCCCTCGCTGCTTTACCTTCTCTGACCCGAAAGAGGGCAGGTGCCCATTTACAGCTGGGTGCACTGGGGGACTGTACTGAAGCCAAACCGCACAAACGGTCATCCATCCAACTAGTAAGCACGCTCGATGATGCGTAACCTTAGCTTGGGGAAGGCAAGTGCTCTGACCACTGAGCCATCCCGTCCCCCATTGGCTAATATCTTTTTATATGACGGTTTTCCTACAAGACACAGTTACTGTTTGGTAGTGATGGAACGCTTATCCGTGACTGATATGTTTATTACTTTCTTGTGCAGGACAATCTCTCCGTGCATTTGCTACAGAAAAACGAAAAATAGCTGCCGTTGATATCCTTTCTGTTTACAAGAATGGAGAAACAACCCGAGTTAAACTATGATTTTTCCGTCACTTATTTGGTGTATTATTGCATGCATTCCGCTATTGTTACTTACAATGATGAAAATGGCAATTGGGAACAGATTATGCGGTTCTAAATCATCAATAGTTTAAAGTCAACACACACACACACACACACACACACACACACACACACACACACACACACACACACACACACACACACAACACACACACACACACACACACACACACACACACACACACACACACACACACACACACACACCACACACACACACACACACACACACACACACACACACACACACACATGATAATGTATTCTCTACATTCAACGTGTTTTTGAGATATTACAAAACAATCACCCATCCTAATTTTTGTCATGCACATTAAAAACAAGATTGCAAAAGTATTTTGGTTAGAATCAGAAACTGGCAATTGAATTGTACAGTCTTCATTGCGCTATCAACAGGAAATTTTCACAATGTTTGTTGGGGTTTTTCCTTAGAAAACTATAAAAGAGCTTCTATTAAAATCAGTTTTTGCACAATAGAAAAGTACAGTGCATTTTCGAAAGACACGTCTCTTTTCTTTTCCTTTATTTCATGTTTTAGGATTCCTTCTTCGACAATTATTTTACCAGCCATGGAACTTTTTTTCCCTCCTTTTTTTCTTTTTTGATTTTTGTTTGTTTGTTTTCTTGTGGTTTGGTTTGAGGTTCTATTGAGCGATGTTTATTTGTTTGGGTTTTTTCGTTTTGTTTTAGGGTTGTTGTTTTGTTGTGGTTTTTGGTGTTTTTTTCTGTTTTTGGTTTGAGGTTGCTGGATTTGTTTTGTTGTTTTTTGTTGGTTTGTTGTTGCTGTAGTTTTTTAGGGGGAGCATAATTTCATTACACACCGCTGTGAAGGCAGCCGCTCTCTATTTTTTCTTCAAGGGTGGCTCACATCATTTCCGAGTTCAATGGCCCAGTGAACTTAGGCAGACATGGAAAACAATGCTGTTTATCTTGCTTGTCTAATCTTCCGTGCATGTTCGAACTTGACAGCGGTGAGGATGTAGATGAATGGGATAAGAAGCTGGCATGGAATGTCAATTTCCGGCCATTACCCGCACAGTGCCGCTAATATTCCTCCCAGGGCCTATAGGATCAATGGGATTTCAAACGAACGATTCCGTCCATTTGATTTATTTGTGCCTAGCAACTATCATGCAAAAATGTACGTAAACACAAACGCACAACCCCATATCCATGCTCACACTCACGCACACACTCAGGAACACACACGCACGCGCGCGCGTGTGCACGCACTTACGGACGTGTTCACACAAATACGTACACATATACATATACACACACGCACGCATGCACGCGCAATGAAACACATACAGACATACAGACATATATATACATATAGACATACATGCATACATACATACACACACACACACACACACACACACACACACACACACACACACACACCACACACACCACACGCACACACACACACACACACACACCACACACACACACCACACACACACACACACACACACACACACACACACACACAACACACACAATTTTAACTATTTTCGTATCTCTCCCCATCTTTTACTATTGTATCTTTTTCTTTTGCTTTTACTTCATTATTGTTTTGTTTGGTGGTGAGCTGGTTTTTTAGGTTTTCTTTTTTTTTGCTTTTTTCTCACCTCCCTCCCCTCACCCCACCCCCATTTGTGTTCGCTTTATCTTTTGTTTTACATACTTGTTTATCTTTCTATTCATTTTCGACAATAACGACCCATACAGTATGCATTCTAATCGTGGCTAATGCTTACTAATGAGTTTCACAGCCTCTGTAGTGTGTTATGAATGTAGTGACGTTGCCATTGCGGAAGCGCTATTCGTTCAACCTTTTATCAGATGCATTATTCACGTTGACTGCAGAGTGGATGGGGTACAGCCCCATAGAGCCCCGGCAATTAGTGCAGCTAGTGCAGAGACAACGCTTTGGTTAATTGAGAGAATTGTGAGTACTGAGGCCAACTTTTGTTGTTGTTGTTGTGATTAAATTAACGGCCCAGTAGAGATTTCCGATTTAGGGAGTACTGAAACTGGATTTTGCATCACGGTTTTGTATTAATTTTGATTTGGCCAAACTCATGGCTAAAAGAAAACTTCGCCTTTAGAACTGATCTCTCGCACTGGACGTACCTGAACATACTTTCATAAATATTTAAAATTTGTGTTAAGTGTTCGATATAAGTTTTTTGTGGTTCTTTTTTAATCATGTCGTTACCTCGTGTCCTGGGGTTTGTTGAATAGGAAAAATACAATTAAAGGGATTCATTATCATCATATCATTATATCATTACATCATTATTGGGACGTTCAACTGATCTGTTGGTGACCCCAAAGCCAGCTTGGCCCTAATCCCACCGAAACCGAAAATGTCCCGTATACGGAAGGATTCACAAGGATAACGAGTGCTGACTTTATCAATAGGACAAGAAACTGAACCTGAGGTTCCTAGTGCAACCAATATACTGTGCAATTAGGAACAAGGCAACAAGAGAGCGTGCTGCCTTTAGTCAAGTGCCGAAGATAAGCCCTCTCTCAAGGCAAACAGATGGCCATGTAGAAAGAACAGGGGAAATCAGAGTGTTGTCTTGTTATATTACAGAACAGGGGGCCAGATAGCTGTCCCCGAGCTAAGGTTAAGCAGCATCGAGCTTGGTTACCGATTGGATGGAAGACCGTTTGCGCGCCTTGGCTTCAGTACAGTCCCCCAGTCCACCTAGCTGTAAATGTGTACCTTCCCTCTTTAGGGTCAGGGAAGGTAGACCAGCGAGAGAGAGAGGAGATGGACATCGCCCTCAATATGCTGGCCCACAGAGAAGCTGAGGTCTCTGATGCCTCGCTCCCCTACGACCACATAGGTGATAGGACACCTTTACCGTATATTAAACACTGTCACAGTGAAGAGTAGTGAGAAATTCGTAAGAGAGAAAGTTTGCCTTAGCATCAATAGTGATCATAACAAGACATAGAAACAAACATAACAGGAACGGTAAACCGGGGAGGTGGGAATAATAAATCCATTTTGTGAGGTATACTACAATACCAACAAAAAAAAAAAAGAAAAGGAGAGAAAGATAATTGAAAAAAGAGAGTGAGACAGACAGGCAGATTAGACAGACAATCATAACAAACAAAACTGATAAGTTTTATTTGAACAGGAAACGGACTAAAGCTAACTTTCCCCCTTACATCCAGCATTTAGCTGTGAGCAACAACAACCAAAAAACTCCTCCAGACAAATTTCATCACCTTTTTTTTTTTAAAACCCACACATACACGCATTTACTAACCGAACTACCTCAACTAATCTGCAACCCAAACCCAACCAACCAAACCCAACAAACCAACCCAACCAACCAAACCCAACCAACCAAACCCAACCAACCAAACCCAACCAACCAAACCCAACCAATCAAACCAAAAACCTAAACCCAACCATAATAATACCCTATTGAACCATTATTACCAAGAACCATCAACTCCTGTACCACCCAAACCCCAGAGACAACATCAGCGAATGACAGCCTACACTCAAGAAAACCCGAGAAAGGACGAACAGAGAGAGGAATAGAAGGAACGTGCAAGTCTTCAGGTGCCCCCACGTCCCAGACTACAATAGATAGATAGATAGATAGATAGATAGATAGATAGATTTAATAGAACATAGATGATATATGTACACCATAGATCATGGATAGTAGATAGATAGAATAGATAGATAGACAACAAGAGAATAGAGAGAAGGAGATAGAGAGATAGAGAATAGATAGATAATGATAGATAGATAATAGTAGAGAAGATGATAGATAGTAGATAGATAGACAGTAGACAGATAGACAGACAGACAGACAGACAGACAGCGAGACAGCAGATAGATAGATAGATAGATAGATAGATAGATAGATAGATAGATAGATAGATAGACAGACAGACAGACAGACAGACAGACAGACAGAAAGATAAAAAAGATAGATAGATAGATAGATAGATAGATAGACAGATAGATAGACAGACAAACAGACAGACAGACAGACAACACACAACACAGACAGACAGATAGATAGGCACCCACACTGACGCCACACTCACCGTCATCGTTGACAATGGTGACCTGGTTGATGCAGACTTTCCCCAGGACCAGATCGTCTTCGGAGCTGCCCTGAGGGTCGTGGAACATCTTCACGTAGAAGAACTCGTCCGGCTCCCAGACATCGTCGTCCACTATCTCCACATAGACGTCCTTCAGCGACTCGTTGGCCTTGAAGGTGATCAGCTTCTTGATGGGCTTGTAGTCCTCGCCTGCCTCCGCTGTGCCGTCAATCGTTTCCACCCTGTGGGAGACAGAGGAAGATGAGGTAGATGTATGGTTATTAAAGGTAAAGGTGTCCCGTACCCTGTGTGTCGTGGGGAGCGAGGCATCAGAGACCTCAGCTCCTCTGGGGCCAGCATGTTGAGGGCGGGCCCATCTCCTCTCCCTCGCTGCTTTACCTTCCCTGACCCTAAAGAGGGAAGGTACCCATTTACAGCTGGGCGAACTGGGGGGCTGTACTGAAGCCAAGGCGTGCGGACGGTCCCCCATCTAATTGGTAACCACGCTCAACGCTGCTTAACATTGGCTGGAGGAAAGCGAGTGCTCTGACCACTGAGCTATCCCGTCCCCAAGATGGGTGGTTTGATAAAGAAACAGGGAGTGGAGTGGAGAAAGTAAGGAAAATGGGGAAATAATTTACATGATGACGATGACGACGATGAAAAAATTTTATTTGCTGAATGTAATGAATCAAGCACTTTACTTTTTTTCATCTAGCCTTCTGTGTGCGTGCACGTGCACACGCACATACACATACACACATACACATACACATATATTCAATGCTGGGAACAGATTCATTAATTTCGTATGGAATGCTCAGACAGCACCTCTTGTTGTCTATCATACGAGCTACAATCTGTTGAGCTACCATTCTAAGCACCTAACAAGTCAATCCTTGCACATCCGACTTCAGCATGGGAGAGAATCTTTATCTTTTAAACCTTTCTGGAAATAAAGTAGGAGAATGGACCAATGCTATAGAAAATAAACAAGAAGGAGGTGACAAGGGAAAAAAGTAACAAGCAGAAACAAAGAGGGGGATAGAGAAGAGGAAATTATGAGCGAAAAGTTTCTTCACGATGGAGCTACTATTCAAACTTACAGGCCCCTGGTATCACCACAAGGAGGAAAAAATCAAAACAAAAATCAGAAGAAAAAAAAATTAAACAAAAAACAAAGTACAACAAAACAAGACAGTTGAAAGATGGCGGCCGTACCCCACAGAGATCTCCTTCTCCATGTTGCCATAGCGCCGGATGCCCAGCCTGACGTGGCCCTCGTTCTCCAGGACGGCACAGGTGGCGCTGGTGAACTCCAGCACGGCCTTGTCCAGGAACTGGCTGGGGTCAGGCGCCGTCATCGACATCTTGCGGATCGACTCCGCGTTGTTCTGAGAGCGTATCTTTTCGAACAGCTGAAAATGCATCCATCAGTTAGTCCGTCAGTTAATCAATCAAATTAACAGCTAACAAACCAAGTAGGAAATCTATAAACTATAATTCTGTGCAAAAGAAGAGCAAGAAATGCATCCATCAGTCAGTCAGTCAGTTAATCAAGCAAATAAACAGCTAAAAAATCAACTAAGTAGGAAATCTATAAACTATAATTCTGTGTCCTTTAACCTATGTGGTCGTAGGGGAGCGAGGCATCAGAGACCTCAGCTTCTCTAGGGGCCAGCATATTGAGGGCTGGCACCCATCTCCTCTCCCTCGCTGCTTTACCTTCCCTGACTCTAAAGGGGGCAGGTAACTATTAACAGCTGGGTGAACTGGGGGGATTGTGCTGAAGCCAAGGCGCGCAATCGATCACCCATCCAACTGGTAACCACGCTAGATGCTGCTTACCCTTAGCTCGGGAAAAGAAAGTGCTCTGACCACTGGGCTATCTATATTCTATTAATCGGTGTTTTTTTTTAATTCAAGTAAGTAGGTGATCTATTAGCTAATCAATCTATTAATGTTAATCTATTCAATATTCCGTGAATCAAATCACAATAATGTTTGTGATCAGCTAGCCAATCATTTTATCAATCTATTTGTCCCCCTATCCATCACTGCGTGAATCAGTTGACAATCCTGATTGTGGTCAGCCAGCCAGCCAACCAGCCAGCCCGCTTATCAATCTCCGGCAATAAATCAGATTATGTGGAATCAGTGGTATTAGTGTTATCAGGGTAGAGGGTTGGAAATTAATCACATTTTATTCATCAGAAAGGCCTTGACTTTATGCCTGTTGATAGTCAATGTATGCCTGTTTTGCAACCAGCAAACTATCGGCTTGTCTGTTTGTCTGTCTGTGGAAATAAAGTAAATCATAAAATTTGTAACCTTAAAAAAGTGTATTGAATCATGAAGTATCTGTGGGTGTCTCGAATCCAATTACAGTGCCGGTAAAAACAGATGACAACATCACAAAACCGCATGCATACCGGTACTGGATGTAAAACTAAAACACATGAGTGCTTATTCTGTTGTCCTCGAAATAAAAGAATATAAAAAATACATTGTTATAGAATTACTTTCAACCTTCTTTTCTCAAAAACACTTCAAAACCATAATAAACCCAACATTAACAATAAAGAAAAAAAACTAGACAACATTGTTAGCGATCTTCGTCAGACACAACATTCAATATCATTACACTACCCTGTTAGTTAAATAATATTGGTGAAATGGGGGGGATTCGTTTTTTTTTCCCTTAGGTAGATGGCTTGATGAAAAAATAAAGCAAAT
>CM060318.1:80357773-80365273 GCA_030674155.1 Stramonita haemastoma
CTCTCTCTCTCTCTCTCTCTCTCAAAGGCAAAATATGTCTGGAATGCAGCTCAAAGCGAAAAGTTTGTAAATGCTTTAAATTCAGATGAAAGTTATAAAAGAGTAAATGAAGCTATACAACTGATTGACAACGACGTTGATTTAGCATTAAATGTATTTAATAACTGTATTAGAAGTGCAGCAGCTTCAATGAAAAAAGTATGTTTGATAAATAGGCATAAGAAAAAAGAAGAATGGTATGATGAAGAATGTAGATTAAAGAAAAGATTAACTCGTAGAGCACTTAGAAAATACCGGCGTTTTAAAAAAGAAGAAGACAGAAGTCCATATTGTATACAGAGAAGAGAATATAAGAATCTTTTAGCTAGAAAGAAAAAAGAGCATAATGCACTGATGATTGATAAGTTAATGGCTTCTATTGATTCTAAAGAAATGTTTTGGGACACAATACACAGCGCTATGCCAAAAAGAAAATTAGTTAGAAATAAAATCTCTGTAGAGCAATGGTATGATCATTTTAGTAATCTTCTTGACAAAAGTAATGAAAGTAATGTAGATAACACTTTAGTGGAGGAGGATGACTCGGATTCAGATGATGAATGTATATTTAATCAGCCTATAATGGAGGAAGAGGTTCAGTTAGCTATTTGTAAACTGAAGGTGGGGAAAGCTGCTGGCCCTGATGGCTTGATACCTGAACTGTTAAAAAATGCATCTACAAAGATTACTCCTTTTTTGTTAAGTTTTTTAATGCTCTGTTTGACAAAGGTGTCTTTCCTACAAACTGGTCAGAATCAATTATTTTACCACTGTATAAGAAAGGGGGAGTAAATGTTCCTGGAAATTATAGGGGTATTTCCTTGTGTGATGTGAGTAGCAAAATTTATAGTGGTATCATAAACAGAAGACTACAAGCATGGGTAAAAGAAAATAATTTAACAGGGGAATTTCAAGCAGGATTTAAAAAAGGATACTCAACTGTTGATCATGTATTTACACTTTTAGCGTGTGTACAAAAACAATTCAGTTTGAACAGAAAATTGTATGTTGCCTTTATAGACTTCGAAAAGGCGTTCGATTCCATCAACAGAAATTTGCTATGGCCAATATTGTTGAAAAATGAAGTAAAGGGAAAATTGTTTCGTTGTGTGAAAAGCATGTATAATTGTGTTAAGGCAAGAGTAAGATGTGGAACTAAATTATCGCCTTATATTCAATGTTCAGCAGGTGTCAAACAGGGTGACGTTTGCAGCCCGGTTCTATTTTCTCTGTTTATTAATGAGTTAGCACTTGAAGTAATACAAAATGGAAAACATGGTGTGACATTTTTGCTAGATACTTTGGAACTGTTTATACTTTTGTTTGCGGATGATGTTGTTGTTCTTTCTGAAACAGTTGTTGGTCTGCAGACCCAGATAAATAGTCTAATGCACGCTTCTTCCTCTTTGAGATTGAAGGTAAATATGGGTAAATCAAATATTGTTGTGTTTAGAAAGGGGGGTTATTTGAGTGCCAGAGAACACTGGTCAGTTGATGGTAATCAGATAGAAGTTGTCAATGCCTATAAATATTTGGGGGTATATTTTTCAACTAGGCTTAGTTTCACTGCTACATGCAGAGATTTAGCAAGCCGTGCAAAAAAGGCACTTCTCACTATCATGCGAGGATTAAATGCTTTGAATAATAGCTCAGTAAGACTTTTTTTGAAATTATTTGATGCACAAATTCAGCCTATTATGCAGTATGGTTCAGAAGTTTGGGGTATTTATGCTGCGGCAGAATATTGTGAAAAAACCCATTTATTTGCTTTAAAGAAATTTTTGGGAGTGGATAGACGAACACCTAACGACTTAGTGTACAGGGAAATGAATAGGTATCCTATCACTATAAATTTTGTTGTCAGTACTATACGCTATCGGTTAAAGCTAACAAGAATGGAACCAGAAAGGTTACCAAGGAAAGCGTATATGATGCTATGTGAGTTGGATGATCGAGGAAAAACAACATGGGTAACAAATGTAAGAAAGTGTCTTTTTCAGTATGGATTTGGTTTTGTTTGGTTTCATCAAGGTGTGGAAAGAGTGAATGAATTTTTGCGTGCATTCAAAAGTCGTTTAATTGATTGTAGGTGGCAAGAGTGGAACAATCATGTTCAAAATAGTGAGAGGTTCAGCATGTATCGTGCGTTCACTAGCCCTGTGCCTCGTATACAAAACTATTTGCTATTAGATATTGACAAACATTTGAAATTTATGATGACTAGATTTCGTTTTGGTATCTCTAGTATAACTGTTCATTCATTTCGATATAAACACCAAAGTGACAATGATTTGATATGTCCATTATGTAAAGAAGAAAACGAGGATGAAATTCATTTCCTTCTTTGTTGTCCATCTTTAGCAGAAATCAGGAAACAGTTTATTGCTATGAAGTTTTTCAGAGACCCAAATTTGTTCAGATTTAGATTACTAATGTCTGCAACAAACCCGGAAACTGTGAAAAATTTGTCCATATACCTGTATAAAGCATTTCAGATAAGAGAAATAGCAGTATCGTAATGTCATTACTATTTTTTTTCTAAGAACTAAGAATGTTCAAATTGTGCATGTCTCCATATACACACACACACACCCCTTCATATGGGGCGAAGGCCTTTCATGAATAAAATTTCGTATTCGTATTCGTATTCTCTCTCTCTCTCTCTCTCTCTCTCTCTCTCTCTCTCTCTCTCTCTCTCTCTCTCTCTCTCTCTCTCTCTCTCTCTCTCTCTCCCACACATCTTTTTTTGTCAGTTACAGATTCGTTTGGTTTGTCTTCCTGGCAACATAGATCGATTGGCTTCTGTGCTTTGAGGCATAACAAAAAAATTACAAAGCGTTCTTTTATAGCCCAACTATAATGGAACGCTGAAGTTTCTGTATCGCTACATGGACGTAGTCAGAGAGAAGAGGGTTAAAAATTATTAAATAATAAAAACATGCACAAATACATGCATTCTCTAGTATATTCAAGCGTGTGCCCTTACATGCATTTATGCATGTGTGCCCCATGTACGTACGTGTTACACACACACACACACTCACACACACTCACACACACACACACACACACACACACACACACACACACACACACACACACACACACACACACACACACACACACACACACACACACAAGACCATACGTGCGTGTCTAAAAGCTTTCTGAACTTCTATGGCAATAAAGGTTGTTCTTGTTCTTGTTATGCATGTACACATTTATACACGTATATGCTCGAGCTTATACATATGTATACACACGTGCACGCACATGCTCACACACAGAATGACAGAGAGCAGACAGAGAGTCAAGAGGAAAGAGAGACAAACAATGAAGCAGACAGACAAATGGACAGAAGTGTAAAGTAATGCAAAGAACAACTCATACTTAATTTAAAGAAACATGCGTTATACCTAGCAGGCATGGTGTGAAATTGTGCGTGTGGACGTGTGTGTACGTGCGGATGGGTGTGCTTGTGTGGTGTGTGTGTGTGTGTGTGTGTGTGTGTGTGTGTTGTGCGTGTGCGTGTGTGGGTGGGTGGGTGGGTGGGTGTGCGTGTGTGTGCGTGTGGGGGGATGGGGGTGCGTGCGGGTGGGTGCGTGGGTGTGTATGTGTTTTTGTGTGCGGGCACACACACTCACTTATCTGTTTCTGTGTCTATGTTTGTGACAGTGTAGGTGCGAGTGCACACACACGCATGCGGTCTTATAATCAAATGAACCGAACTGAAACCTGCGATATCGATGCATATTTGTGTATCATAAAACACCTTTGGACATGTAACTAAACTTCCACGCTTTTGCAGGCCGAAAAATGACCGATAAAATCATTACAGACCCATCATCCTTCCAAGCTAGGGCAACGCTCCGATAGTTAGTCTACAGCATGTCCCAGGAGAGAGAGAGAGAGAGAGAGAGAGAGAGAGAGAGAGGGAGAGGGAGAGGGAGAGAGAGAGGGGGGGGAGGGGAGGGGAGGGGGAAGGGGGTGGAGAGAGATGTAGCGAGAAAGGTGGGGAGAGAGACAGACGGACAGACAGACAGAGATGTAGAGAGAGGGGGTATGGAGAAAGAGAGAGATAGAAAGAGAGAGAGGGAGAGAGAGAGAGAAAGAGAGAGAGAGAGAGAGAGAGAGAGAGAGAGAGAGAGAGAGAGAGAGAGAGAGAGAGGAGAGAGAGAGAGAGAGAGAGAGAGATGTAGAGAGAGGGGGGATGGAGAGAGAGAGAGAGAGAAAGAAATGGAGAGAGAGAGAAGGATGGATAGAAATACAGGAGATATAGAGAGAGAGAGAAAGAGAGACGTAGAGAGAGAAGGGGGTATAAGACAGAGAGAGAGGGTGGGTGAAGAAAGAGAGAGAGAAGGGTGGTTATGTATTTTTAGAGAGAGAGACACAGAGAGAGACATAGAGAGAGAGAGCGGGGGCAGGGAGGGAGAGGGAGATCGATGTTTTCCATATTTTGCTTTTGTCAAGTGGAGTGTTGGTCAAATTGGTCTGGGCGACTGGTTTTACAGGTTTTGGAAGGTGAATCTGCATGGTGTGAACAAAGACCCTCCTCTGTTTTGATGGGAAAATCATTCAGCCTTGCGTGGTTTTGGAAAGGGGGGAGGGTGTTAGGAGGGAGGGATTGCCTATCTAGTTGTGATATAGTGGACGGGGTAGCTCAGTGGTCAGGGCACTCACTTTCCCCGAGCTAAAGTTAAGCATTAATTGTGGTAACCAATTATTATTAATTAATTGTGGTAACCCATTTTTAAACTAGTGAGAAATTAATGTTGAACTAAGCAGCATATCTTTTAAAATCAAATGGTATTGAAATGCAAGAAAATACCAAGAAAAAATTGTATGCGAACTTTGTTTCTCTTGTCTTATTTTGTGGTGCTCCTTTAATAAATTTCTATTACGTGTAAGGTATTTTGTTGCGTTTACATCGATTGTTATAATTATCGATAAACACTTGAACGTCAATTCAAAATAATCTTTCGGCAATCTGAAGAAGTATTTGTGTGGTCTGATATCGTAGTCACAGCAGTCCCCACACCGACACAACACCAGTTCGTGCCTTCCTCCTTCTTGAAAGTCACGTGTCCACGTCCATCTTCTACCCACACTTAATTAAATAGGAAGACTGAATATGTTGCTCTTTTGGTTTTCTTCCGAATGCTGTAGTTGTCTTTCAAGCCATGTTGATCTTGAATGACACCACAATACTGCATTCACGCTACGTTTCCATAGCGGTCACCCCTTTATCATCGTCAATCTTCAGCTAGAAAATAATTTTTCGGGTATAATCTTACAGCGACATAATTTTCTCTTTTTTATATTTAGTTTTGTTGGGGCGGGGTGGTCGGGGATGAAAGCTAAAAACGAAAACGAAAACAAACATAAAATATGTTTGTTTTCGTTTTCATTTTGAGTTTGGTGTTGTTTTTTGTTTGTTTTTGCTATTTTCATTCTTGGTATGCAGGTTCATTGGGAGCTGATCCCTGTCAGAGATCCACTATGGTCTTTACATGAGAATGGGCTGTAATTTAGAGTGGTTGTGTCGTTAAACCAGCATTGTAGTTAATGAAGTGTTGGATGGAGTCCATGATTGGTCAGGCTGAAGGCAGCACAGTTATTCATCATTAAATGATCCGGCAGCAGTGCCAGATCATTAGGCCAGGACGCGGTGTGATGTGGTGTGCTGTGGCTTCAGAATGGCATCACAGGGACGGCTGCATCTGTCTGAATGTGCCATAGAGCTGGGAAGCAAGCGTGGGAACCTGAGCGATAGAGCGTGAAAGCTTAGAAGAGAGAAGCTCCCCAAAACTGTGGCATAGGCTTATATTTGTTCTGGTCTTGTTTCCATCTATGGAAATTGTTTGCTCTGGTTGTTTTTCAGCCTACGATGGCTTGCTTGACTGTTTTGATATCCAAAGTTTTAACAATTCTAAAAGATGTCTGCACAAAATCTGGTAAAGGATCCCAAAGCATCGCAGATCGATGGCTACACTGTTGTGACAAAACAAATCAGGGTAAGGCTGTAAATAGTAAAGTTATGACAGAGGGAATTATGGTAAAATTCAATTCAGATACTTTATTATCTCACAGACAAATTCATGAGATGGCATAAATGGGACAACTAAAGTTGTGTTCACATGTCAGTAAGAGATAGAGCATGCTATATACACGCTTACATGATCACGCAAAACAACAACTACAACAATAATTATCAATAGCACTGACGACAACAATGAGCGGTTGTAAGTCTAACAAATAACACCAATGGATGTGTCACTAAAACCCTGTAAAAATTGTATGTCTAAAACCATCAAAACAAAATCATGGCGAACCGACTTTTTCTGCTTTCATGTAAGATTCAACCGTGACGGCAGAATAACAAAATAACAAAAACAATAGGAGGAATCGACCTGTTCGATTATCTCGCCCCGTTAAATGGAACTCTTGTTCAGAGTGGAAATGGGTGAGTGGCTCTACGCGCCTTTGAAAGCCGCGAACCGGGAATGGATCAGCGAGGGACAGACGATCTTTCAGTCGATGGGAAAGTCATTCAACTGCGTGATGTCAGTGTAGCGAGGCAGAGGGTCAGAAAATGGTTCTCTCTTGAAACCCGATCCCCCGCCTCTCCCCGCCTCTCCCCGCTCTTTCCTCTGGCTGTTTTATGGCCAAACCTTGACCAACACAGAACGAGCTGTATCGTACGTTAAGAGGATTAGACCGTAGGACAATAGTCTTTTTTTTTTACTGATGCGATTCTGATTGTTCACTCTCGGGCTTGGTTGAATGAGTACGCTCGGTGTCTGTGATGTAAAGGGAAATATTCACGCTGTGATTTGGATGGCATCGTCATCGTCATCGTCATCTCCATCAAAGGTGGAACAGTCACGGTAGTTTCCATGCCCTAGTCATCTGGGACTGGCACACATAATTAACTTCTCTGGCGCCTCTATGTGGGGGATTAGGTCTGTGTAAATCGGATGGACTGGCAATATGCGTGATACGTGTATATTGTTTGGTTTGCATGGTTGTGTTGTTTTTGTTTTTTGGTTAGAACTACCTTTTTTTGTTAGGCTAGGTTGCACGATGTTGCTGGTTCTAGCTAAGAGACTGAATTATGCTCTGTAATTAAATACCCACCATCAACTGTGAAAAGTGTGGTAGATTATGTTACCACTATACCAGATCAAGCAGGCATAAGGGGCAGGACAGCCTAGTGTTGGAGCGTTGCACTAGCAATTTAACGGCTTGAGATCGTGCCCTAGTTTAATCAACCACCTAAACGCCCGTTTAATGGGATTTTCCCCTGCAGTTAACATCAGTACTGACTGCACTCTCCTGAAAGTCCTTCAAATGATACTATATACCAAGGCTCTGTGTGAGAACGCTCGCAGAACATCTTGCACACATTTTAAAATCCCTCCTGCCTTTCAGAAGAGTAGGCCATTCGTACCGGAAAGAATA
>CM060318.1:80372773-80382773 GCA_030674155.1 Stramonita haemastoma
CAAGGCCTAGCTAGCTGCTTGGCTCATAGCAGATAATAAGTAGTGTGTCAAAAGTTATTAACTCCTATATATAGAAGCCGGCGGAGCATAAAGTTAACACTCAAGCTGGTTGTAAGAGAGCGAGAGATTAGCATCGACGGTCACTTTCATTCCTGTCGTCTGGCTGGCTACAGGTTTTAAGGTCAGTGTAAGATGAGGGTCATTAGTCCTCGCTCCTGTTTGTTTCTTAGCCACCTTAGTGACCTTAGTTTGTGGTCAGTTTAGTGCCTGAGGCAGCAGTGGGCATTATTGGGTCATTGTTTGACTTGTTACCTTGTTTTGTTGTTGTTGTTGTTGGAGATGTTTTATTGCATCGCCGAACAATTTTTGTATTAATTCACACATGCACGCAAGCACACACGCACGCATGCACGCACACACTCGGGCGCGCACACACACACACACGCATGCACGCATGTACCCCTCCACCCCCACCCCCCAACCGCACCCCATCCCCCACCCCCACATACATTTGGAATCTAGGTGGCAAACTTAACAAACTTTGGTGTTCTTTACACTTCAGATGTGTTGAGTCTGTTTTTTTATGATTAGCATTATGGAAGAATAGCTATTTAAAAAAATTAATCTGTTCTGTACTGACCCGTGGGACCGCAATGTTTCACATCTGGAGAGATTAGTTTAGTTGTACAATGGAAGAAGTGTAAGCATAGTCAAGTTCAGCATGGCTGCATAAGTCCTTCAAATAGTCCACGTCTGTGCTGAGAATTGTTTGCTGGAACAAAACGATATTCTTCTGGGGTTTTCCAATAAAACATTATATGATTTGTACACCTATTCTTGTCTTTGAATACTTTAAGAACAATAATCTGACTTTTGGGGGATTTTGCAATCATTCTTTTTCCTTCAAGTATGGGTTTTGTTAATCTTTGATGGGTAGATTTTCAAACACTTGATCGGAACATCACCGCATATATCTTGAGAAACGTCTGCATTGTCAAAGTATGTATGTATTCTGAAATATAGAACTTTTGTTAATTATCTCCAAGTCTGTAAATTCCTTCTGTTTAACTATCATTAAATTCAGTGTTAATAATTTTAATCGACACCATAACTTTCTTTACCTTGTAAACAAATTCACTTACATTTTTTAAAATTATCATTTGCACGGGACACAAACTGCACTAATTCCAGGGTCATACGTGTGAGGATTTCGAGCAGAGCTTCAGCTTGCATGACATTGAACAAGGCACTCCTGACAGACCCTTAGACTTGAAGGGTGTGGGGGACTGGCCTTGCCTCAGGCAAGGTCTATCAGCATGGCTCCTAGCGGGTAATGAGCTTTGTCACAAGCTGTAACCTTCTGCTCACAGGCGATGGAGCATATGCTAAGCGGACTGGGTAGGTAGGTATGAATGATTAAAAACTGCAGCACTATTCCCATCCTTTGGCCACAAGTTGTCAAGGTTGGTATGAATGAGGGTGATTTGTTTATGTTCATATTACTTGAGACCTTTCTGTTGAAAAAAGTGTTTTCTTAAATATTTAGAACGTCAGCTAAGCTTACTGCCACCAATCAGTTGATAAACATTAGCTGAGCCCCTTACACTCAAATAGAAACGTGTGGGATCTAAACAGAGACAAAGACTAACAAAATCCTTAGATTAGTTATATTTCAAAAGAGGCAGACCACCAACATCCTACATCGCCAACGTCCCTAAGATCAGTGGTCTGGGAGGGCTACAGGAGATGGTAGAACTCAGCAGAGACAGAGAAATATGGCATTGCAAGGAGCTCCTTCCGACGACATCGGCGGTGGAAACAGTTGAGTTGAGCTGAGTTGATACTTCAGCAAATTCTGCTGTGTTTTTTGTCTGTTTCTAGAGTACTGATATGGAGATATTACAATTTCACTCAAAGAAATGGAGTTGGGTTGGGTTGTTTAGGGGGGGGGGGGTTACACATTTTTGACAACTTTTAGTTGTGGACTTTTTTTTTAAATTTTCAGTTATAGATTACTTTTGCATCGTGTTATAAGTTCTTCAAACAGTCTACATCTGAGACAAGAGCTGCTAGCAACAACAGATCAGGTTTGGGTCAGACAGATATTGTAGATAGTTTCGAATGAACTGTCTTCTGATTTTTATGTCTATTCCTGTCTTTTGGTTTCGGTCTTACAAACAACAAAATGCAAGAGTGCTTGCTCGTGTACATATAGTACACGTGTTTGTTGCTGCTTCATTTTCATCTCTTTCCCCTCATTCCAATCAGTAAAAAACAGACGATCAAAACAGCATCGATGATTGACAATCCCACAGAAATCATAAACCATCATAATGTCGGAATGTGTACTGGCAGAGACCAGCGGGCAGACCTCCCGCCGAGTTACAAGCAGAGAGGAAGACCAGGCTCCATGTACCCCACCCACAATACGAAAGCAGAGAAGAAAAGAGAAATCATCTCTTTTTTAACAGTGCAACATCTTTACTTCATACCACACCGTCAATACACTACAACATCTTCAAGAGAAACTATCTCTTCGTTAGTTCAGAAGTACACATTCACTTATGTTTATAGCATCTCTTCGTAGCCTTTTGGAGTCAGGACTTGTTCAAAACAGCTTATAACAACAATGCCAGGAAGTTGCAAACGACTGATTAGCAGGTAGCTGGTTTACTTGCAGGAAAACACCCTGGTCTGCTGTAAGAGCACTTTGCAGTAGCTCTCTGGACCAGCGGTCATTTTGAACAACAGACGTATCCTTGATTCAGGAAGGAGTAGTGTGATTAGGTAAGGTAGTTGGAATTAGTTCTGGTGAGTTTTTAGAGTATATGTATGTGCATGTGTGTGTGTGAGTGTGTGTGTTGTGTGTGTGTGTGTGTGTGTGTGTGTGTGTGTGTGTGTGTGTGTGTGTGTGTGTGTGTGTGTGTGTGTGTGTGTGTGTGTGTGTGTGTGTGTGTGTGTGTCAAAGTCAAAGTCAAAGTCAAAGTCAAAGTCAAAGTCAAACTTTTATTTCCAGATGGTACATTGAGTAAGCAGTCCAATTGCTTTTTTTCATCAAGCCATCAAGCATGTGTGTGTGTGTGTGTGTGTGTTGTGTGTGTACCTGTATATGTTTGTATGTGCGCCTACACAGTGGTGTACTCGTGTGATAGTGAGTGAGAGAGTGGGACGGGGCTGAGAGAGGCTGCACACGCTCGCATGCGTATGTATATGTCCACTCGCATGTGTGGCATGTATGCGTACATGTAGGTAAGGAAAAAAAGCGGAGCAGGGTTGCAAAAAAATCATCAATACTCCTCCAACAAATGCTTAGGAATGAGTGTTTCCGCACAGAACCTGCACGAAGCTGACATTAATTTTTGTTGATGATGTATGCCCTGTGATGAAAATCGTTACATCCCCTCGCCCACAGATCAGAGTGCATGGCCTCTGCACTGCATGACAGATAAATCATGTTGTCAGTGTCAGTGCCATTGGCAGTGCCAGAGCTGCTCGCTGTGTGTGTGGTGTGTGTGTGTCTTGTGGGGGGGGGCCGTACTTTTGTTTGCGTGTGTGTTGTGCGTGGTGTGTGTGTGTGTGTGTGTTTTATGTGTGTGTGGGGGGGTCTTCTGTCAGTGTGTGTGTGTTGTGTGTATGTATGTGTTTATGTGTATGTGTTTGTATGTGCGTACGTGTGTTTATTCGTACGTGCTTACACATAATTGCATGTATGTGTGGATGTTAACATGAACCCCACACACTTGTGTGCATGTGCTCGCGAACACTGACTTGCGCGAGTGTGCATTTGTGTATGAAAGGAAATTAAAAAGTGCACAAATCACGGATCTGGCCTGTAAATCCACACATTTCATCTTTAATTTCATTTTTTTAGTTCTTCGGTTAGACCTCCGAGATCCACCACTCGTGAGATTTTTGCACCTGCGACCTTCTTCACCACCCCCCTTCCATAATTTAGGTAGCCGCATTCTGACTTCGGAGATGGTGCATGAACGCGACATCTGCGCACACTTTTTTTTTTAATGCTTTCATTCGTTCCTACTCTATCAAAAGGCATAACAGGTTTTTAACGTTAGCACGAGATAGTCTGCGTACATTCGCACACGGGTCGTCGTTTCATAGTCTCATCTGAAACACCTTGAAATTCAGTTCGATTCTTCTCGTCAAACTAGGGAGAAAGGGCAAGGCTGGGAATTGAACACCGAATCTAACGGTTTACTCGTTACGTGGGTCTTAACCGTCCCGCCGCTACTTTCCTTCTTTGACTTGGTATAAACCTGGCATTAGGCCAATAAACCCTCTGGTGCCGTGATTCATGCCGTCACCACAGCTAACACCAGAGGCTGCTGCAGCACGCGTGATGACGGAGTCAGGAAATATGCCGGATGCCACTGTGCAGCAACCGAACATAAATCAGAGTTCTCTTTCATCGTGTGCAATAGGAGCGGTGACTGCACTGTGGTCATTGCTCTAAGCATCAGACGTCTGGCCTTTTTCCTTCATTTTCTGTCCCTTTTTTTTTTTCTTCTATGGCATCTTTACTTCACATCGTATCATTATTAACGTCTGGTCTTGGTTTGGGTTTGGGTGTTTTCTGCGTGGGAGTAGTGTACTGCTCAGAATGCTCATCGTCTTTATTCATTTAGACAGGTCGCGTATTGAATATGCTCAATATGTCGTCCATACTAATGGTTATAGCTGGTTTATTTTTCAAGAAAGGATGGAATCTTTTTAAAAGGTGTGTGTAATATATTATGCATGCATATAAAAAGGTAAAAAGGTAAAGGTGTCTCATAAGCTAGGGGAGCGAGGCATCAGAGACCTCAGCTTCTCTAGGGGGGCAGCATATTGAGGGCGGAGGTGCCCATCTCCTCTCCCTCGATACTTTACCTTCCCTGACCCTAAAGAGGGCAGGTACCCATTTACAGCGTGCTTGTTGTATGCATATACACGAGTAATGAGCTTAAAGTCCCATCCGAAGTATTTGTATCTGATAGAGTCACAGAACCAACTCACCCGTAGAACAGAGAGGCTCAGGGAAGGTTTGAACCCACGCTTTCAGGTTCCTTCAGATCACGAATCCAGTGTTCTAGCCACCGAGCTGTCTGTGTATGCCTACAATATCCTCCATCTTTCTGTTTCCATGCCTGTCCCACATAACTCGATCAAGTCTATAAAGCAAGCAAGGCTGCGGGAATTTAAGTGCCATCCGTGGATACCTTCATAGTTACAGAATGATAGATCTCAAAATCTGTTTGTATCTAAATTTGCATGATTTTCCAGCATGTTCCGTTTTATCTAAATACAAAACCTGGTTGCTGTATACAGGGGTATATACGGATAAATATGTGTGTGATTTCCTAAGAGAGGGCGCGGAAAAGTGCGCTGAATAAAACCTTAATATACTGTGCACACACACATACACATGTGTGCGCGCGTGCGCACACACCTACACACACACACACAAACACACACACACACACACACACACACACACACACACACACACACACACACACACACACACACACACACACACACACACACACACACACACACACACAACACAACACAACACAACACAACACAGCACAACACACACACAACACACACACACCACCACACACCACACACACGACCACCAACCACCACCACCAACCACCACCACAGAATTCCTACACTATACCATACTGCACCAAAGATAGTGTCTACTACAGCACTATTCCCTCCCTCCCTTAGAGATTAAGCGTCCACTAGGCCTAGCTAGCAGCGCGCGACTCTTCTCTCCTACTGGTCACGGCGTTTCCGATTGATGTCAACTGACCCCAGGCCTGTGGACTGGTCAGCGGCTTGACCGTTCCCCTTCTGGCCGGGCTAATCCGGGGCCAAGGGGTCGTGAGCTCGTTAACCTGCTTACGCGCTTTTTCCTGCCGGCATGACGTGTGGGTCTGATGCATGCAGCAGTAGTCGTATAGATAGATGTGAAAAGTATTGAGTTGTTTTGTGTGTCTGTGTGTTGGTGGGGAAAGTGCATTACTACTACAGACAGTGCGGTGTTACTTTGGGGTTTTGTGTTAGTTTGGTGTAGGGGGGGAGGGGGGTGTTTGTGTGTGTGTGTGTGTATGTGTGTGTGTGTGTATGTGTGTGTGTTTGTGTGTGTGTGTGTGGTGTGTGTGTGTCTGTGCCTGTGTGTATGTGTGTGATGTCTGTGTATATGTACGTGCATGCACACGTGTGTGAGTGCGTGTGTCTGCCTATATGTTTGTTTGTCTTTCTGTCTCTGTCTCTGTCTCTGTCTGTCATCTGTTTCAGTAGTAGTAGTAGTAGTAGTAGTAGTAGTAGTAGTAGTAAGTAGTAGTAGTAGTAGTAGTAGTAGTAGTAGTAGTAGTAGTAGTAGTAGTAGTAGTAGTGTGTTATCCGAATAATTCTTACCACATTATTGTATCAAAGCCCTCATGAGGGACGGCAGAGGAAACTCCAATGTAAAACAAGATGTGTACATCAACATTGTGACCGCCAAACACGATTACAGTATCTGCTTCCATTCCGATAAGCATTTCCAGCTAAGATCTGGTTTTGTTTTGCTTTTATCCCCCTTTTACGAAAAAAACAGGGGACTGGGTAAACCAGTGGTTAGGGTACTTGCTTTCCCCTAGCTAAGGTTAAGCAGTATTGAGCGTAATTACCAAGTGGATGGGTGACCGTTTGCGCTCCTTGGCTTCATTACAGCCCCCCTGTTCACTCAGCTGTAAATGGGTACCTGCCCTTTTAAGATTCTAGGAGGGTAAAGCAGCGAGGGAAAGGAGATGGGCGCCGCCCTCAATATGCTGACCCCTGGGGAAGTGAGGTCTCTGATGCCTCGCTCCCCTATGACCACATAGGCTATGGGATACCTTTACCTTTTTTACCTTTTTTCACAATATCCACTGTCTAGTATGATATCTACGTCTGCAATATGCTCCTCCATTTAAGTTGTCACCTCTGCTACATAACTGCCTCTGTTATGATATAACTATGTCTCCACCATTATGTTATGATATCCATCTTCAATACAACACCATCCAATACAGGATCCTAATCTACCTCAATATTCATATGCATTACAATAGCATCCCTGACGATGTTTCCTCTACTGACATATCCATGATTCTTACCAGTAGTCTTGTGACCGTTGTGGCACCCCCGAAGACTTGACAACCAGTTTCCTCCTTTCCATCTCTCTGTTCTGCCTTTCTCATGATTTTGTTGAGTTCTAGGC
The DNA here is from genome assembly GCA_030674155.1 of Stramonita haemastoma. NCBI lineage: Eukaryota > Metazoa > Mollusca > Gastropoda > Neogastropoda > Muricidae > Stramonita > Stramonita haemastoma. The sequence continues at coordinate 80,380,029 of CM060318.1, forward strand.
CTGTCCATTCGCTGATGTTGTCCTCCCATCTCTTCTTTGGTCTGCCTCTTTTTCTTCCTCCCTGGACAGTGCGTTGCAGTATTGTTTTTTCAAGTCCTTTTGATCTTGCGACATGCCCATACCATTTCAGTTTACGCTTTTTTACGATTTTTAAAAGGTTTTGTAGGGCCCAGTGGTTTGCTGGATTCTGCTACGCAAGTCTTCGTTGCTTATGTGGTCTATATAGGAGATACAAAGGAGTCTCCGGAGGCATCTCATCTCTACCGCCTGTGCTCTTCTCTCCGATTTGCAGTCAGGATCTAGGATCCAATGTCTATTGGACATATCCATATCCAATACAATATCAAGCTCTACATTTTCACTTTTCCAATGCGATGCCTTTTTTCCAATACAACATCAATCTCTTCAATACAATCTCCCGCTGGATATCTATCTGCAATACTACACTTCCACTACAATATATCATCTTTCACTACGATGTCCACCTTTAATACAGTATCATCCACGCCAAAATTATTTTATATTCACCACTGTGTCCTTTATCTCCACGTTAAACCCTGTTCCGCTTTCCGAAAAAGTAGGCCATTGTATGCCGGTGGGGACAGATGACAAGTTTTAAAAAACTGCAAACACACGGGGACTGGATATAAAAAGGCACATGAGTGCTATATTATCCTCTATGTAAAAAAATAAATAAATAAATAAATGACCTATCTTCAATACAGAATTGCCCACTGCAATATCCTCTTCTGCTTCTATATCCGTCTTCGATACAACTAGTATCCAATATTACAATAATAATAGTCTACAAAGTTTTCTATCCGTGCTTTGATCACTATGTACAGTGGCATAATCATATCCGCTACAGTATCTACTACAACTCCGACGTCAGCAAAAGGCAGCCACGTACGCTACAGTGGTAAATCTACCTAAGACATCTTTTTTTTTTTTTAAACATAACAGGCAGATATAAAGAAAAGAAGAAAGGGAGGAAAAGAAACAAACAATCAAACAAATAAAAAGGAAACAAAGAAAGAAACAAAGAAACAAGCAAAGAAGCAAACAAATAAAGAAAAGAAAGCAACAAAGAAAGAAACAAACAAACAAAAAGAAAGAAAGAAACCAAAGACAGAAACAAAGGAAAAAGAAACAAAAAAAAATAAGAAAGAATGAACAAAAAAATAATACACACTCCAAAACTCCAATCATACATTTTCATCATGCATCGACCTATAGGTCACTCATCCCAATTCACATTAGATTAGCTCGGTTGAATGCAAAGAACGAAAAGAATGTACAGATAGAAACTAAATGGTTTGTGTTTAGATACAAGTACACGTGCACTTGCTTCAACAGACAACTCGCTGAGCAGGCAGGGGCTCAGTGGGATTGGCATTTTTTCATCCTCAGTCAGAAAATGTCAGGTTCGATTTCTGTCAGTGGAAGTGACGAGGTGTGAATGATAGGGTGCTTAATCAGGATTAGTGCCAGGTGACTGCTAATTTATGGTAATCCGCAAATCTCTCCCTCTCTGTCTCTGTCTCTCTGTCTCTCTGTGTGTGTCTCTCTCTGTCTCTGTCTCTGTCTCTCTCTCTGTCTGTTTTTCTGTCTCTCTCTCTCTCTGTCTCTCTCTGTCTCTGTCTGTCTGTCTGTCTGTCTGTCTGTCTGTCTGTCTGTCTGTCTGTCTGTCTGTCTGTCTGTCTGTCTCTCTCTCTCTCTCTCTCTCTCTCTCTCTCTCTCTCTCTCTCTCTCTCTCTCTCTCTCTCCTCCTCTCTCACACACACACACACACACACTAACACACACATACACACACTCACATACACACATACACACACGCGCGCGCACAAACACACACACACACATACACATACACACATAAGAAGGCACAGAGAGAGTAAGAAGAGAGAGGGATAAACACAGAGAGAGACAGAGAGAAAGACAGACAGACAGAGATAGCAACAATAACAATGACAAAGACAACGACATATTGTGGTAAGCTTTTAAGTCTTTTCCTAAAGAGAACATTAACAAGGGGAATGGGCACGAAACATGTTTAACAAAGAAGAAAAAACAATTCTCAACAGTTTAAATGATCACCATGGCATAGATTCAATTATCATGGTTTAACGGCAGCAACAAACGGAAATATTAAAACTATAGATATTTCTTTTTTGCACAGAGAGAACAATGAACAATAAACAAAATTTACTGCTGTTAAAGCTTTGCAAGCCTATCAGCAATGTGTCACGCGAGTCATTGATATATGCCACTTTGCTTCGTTTTCTTTTTTAGCATGAAGAGAGCAATGAACAATGAGCAATATTTATTTCAGTAAAAGCTTTGCAATCCTATTAGCAATACACTACGTGAGTCATTGATACGTGCAATATTGTTTTGGTTTTGTTATTTACGTCCTGTAGGAAATCAACTCTGATGCGAAAAGTCGACATGGAGACCACGTCAGTACAATTGTCTATAAGATCACTAGACCATAGCAAAGACAGCGGAGAGCGAAAAGCATTCGCCGCATGTTACAAGAGACAAAGACATACAGACAGACAGACAGGCAGACAGACTGGCAAAGTCAGTGACACACAATCTTCAGTTTCACATAAAAAACGGTAGATTTTTTGTTTTACAAGGAGGGTGATGTTGTTGCATCGCCATTACACTTCGAGTGATACTCTAGATACTTGCCTTTCGGATAAAACGATAAAACCAAAGTGTTTTGTGTGCTAACGT
>CM060318.1:80390273-80405273 GCA_030674155.1 Stramonita haemastoma
ACATGACACTTCTCCTTGACAAAACTTTTGTAGAGAAAGCCACTCTCATGAAACAACAAATACATAGCTATGCATACAAAAAAATTGTTTAAGGTTCTTAAAGGCGCGTGTTGTTGCTCTTGCGACGACACGCTCCCGCATGGTAGCGGCCTGAATGTCATTAAAAGAAATCTGCCGTGATTGATAATGATATACAATACAAAACAGCGTCTACATGTTTCGAGAAACTTGCTCCGTGTTTTGAACCTCCGGAAAAGGCACGCTATAAATGATTCATTTTAGCAGTAGTAGTAGTAGTAGTAGTAGTAGTAGTAGTAGTAGTAGTAGTAGTAGTAGTAGTAGTAGTAGTAGCAGTAGAAGTAGTAGTAGTAGTAGTAGTAGTAGTAGTAGTTAGTAGTAGTAGTAGTAGTAGTAGTAGTAGTAGTAGTGGGCGGCGGCGGCGACGCAGCAGCAGCAGCAGCAGCAGCAGCAGCAGCAGCAGCAGCAGCAGCAGCAGTATAGTAGTAGTAGTAGTAGTAGTAGTAGTAGTAGTAGTAGTAGTAGTAGTAGTAGTAGTATAGTAGTAGTAGTAGTAGTAGCAGCAGCAGCAGCAGTAGCAGCAGCAGCAGCAGTAGTAGTAGTAGTAGTAGTAGTAGTAGTAGTCAGCAGCAGCAGCAGTAGAAGAAGTATCAGCAGCTGTAGCAGCAGCAGCAGCAGCAGAGGGCAGCCTGAATTTGAAACAAAGAAATGTGCCGTGACCGAAAGTGATACACCATACAAAACAACGTCTACATTATAATGAAGGTTATGAACAGGCACAGCTAGCTGCCTTAAAAGCATGTCCCACACATTGCTTTGGTCCTGTATTGTTAAGCTCCTTTCCTGTGACCGTTCCGAACCAGCGTGTGGGTATCTATAATTCAGCAGAGCTGTGAATGAGGTGTATGGTATCGGTGGCACTAGGTAGCAAACAGTATAGCAGCTGGAACTTTTGTTTCATGATACAGCGATGTAAGACATCCAATGAATGAGATGTACTGTAGTGAAACATGTGTTGTGTTGTGTTGTTTATGCTGTATTGATTTGTCTTGTCTTGTCTTCTATTATTTTGTCTTGTATGGTCATAGATGATTTCTACCATGTGACATTTAAGGGGAAGTAACAAAATGTGCTTAGGGGGGCGTGTGTGTGTGTGTGTGTGCGTGCGTGTGTGCGTGCGCGCGCGCGTGTGTGTATTTGTGTGTGATGTCTGTGTATATGTACGTGTAGGCGCATATGCGTGCGTGCGTTTGTCTGCCTATTTTCATGTTTGTCTCTCAGTCTCTGTAGTAGTAGTAGTAGTAGTAGTAGTAGTAGTAGTAGTAGTAGTAGTAGTAGTAGTAGTAGTAGTAGTAGTAGTAGTAGCAGTAGCAGCAGCAGCAGTAGCAGTAGTATTAATAGTATTAGTGTTGCTATTGCTGTTGCAGTTGCTGTCATTTATCATCATTGTTATTGTTAATGCTGCTGCCCTTGTTGTTGTCAATGGGAAACGAGCCATCAGGGCCAAGGGAAATGGGCCTGTTTCCTCTTCAGTGTGGGAAGCCAGTCATGCAGAAGGTCCATTTAGTCCCCTTCACTTTTCCCACCGTCTGACAGCCCAGGCCACCAGCTTTGTCAGTTTGGGATGTCAGCTAAGTTTTCTTCTCTTTGTTTTTATTCTTTTATTTCGAGGATGAGTGCTCGCTTTCCCCCAGGCAATGTTAAGCAGCAATGGGTGACTGTTTGGGCGCCTTGGTTTCAGCACAGTTCCCTAGTTCACCCAGCTGTAAATGGGTACCTACTCTCTTTAGGGTCAGGGAAAGCAAAGCAGCGAGAGAGAGGAGATGGGCGCTGCCCTCAATGTGCTGGCCCCTAGAGAAGCTGAGGTCTCTGATGCCCCGCTCCCCTACGACCACATAGGCTATGCGACACCTTTACCTTTTCACCTTTTTTATTTATTTCGGGAATAATGGAGTAAGCACTCATGTGCTTTTTTTTACATCCAGTCCCCGTGTGTATGAAGATTTCTCAATTTTGTTATCCTCTCCCACCGGTACACAATGGCCTACCCTTCCGAAAAGCGGAACTGGTTTTAACCGTTTACGCAAGATGTTCTGCGTGCGTTCGCACACGGGACTTCGGTTTATAGTCTCATTCAAAGGACTTTTGGGAGGTGTGGAGTCGGCATTGATGTTAACTCCGGAGGAAAAATCCTCTTAAACGAGATTTGAACCCAGGTCAGCAGATCACGAGCGCATCACTCTGATTCACCAGGCTATCCCGTCCCCCTAAATTTCGAGGTCAATATCAAAATGTCAATATGCTTTGAGATGTTATTATGAGGTTGTCTTCCTAGTATAACAACCTGCATTCTACTGTAAAGGAACAAAACTCCTTAGAAACCTGAGTATAGCAGCCTATGTGGCGTGGTTCTTGCCAATGTGTGCCGGTGGGAACAGATGACAAGATTTACAAAACTTCATACACACGGCGACTGAGTGCTTATTCCATTATCCTAGATATAAAAGAATAAATAAATAAAGTAAATAAAAGACTCAGACATGCAAACTTCTCATCTAGTGAGTCTTTACAACCCCACAGTGATTCTCTGATGTAGAGAGTGAGGAGTCAGACTGTATAATAGATAAAATTATGTGGGACGCTGCTACCCTTGTGGCGACATCCCGTCCCTTAGAATAGCATCCCAAACTTACGCAGAGAAATCTGCAATATCGAAAGTGGTATACAATACAGTACAATGAACTGCAATACAATCCAATACCATTATTTCATCATAGTCGGAATTTGGGCGAAATAAAAAATGTGCACATATAGTGTTGTATGTTACGTCATTTCCTGACAGCCCAAAGGGAGGTAAAACATGACTCATGTGTCACGCCCTCATAACCCCAGTTGCGCACATACATCCTGACAACTACTGCGACACCATCAAGTATCCTAGCCCTCCTTTGCGCCGTAGTAAAATGTTCCATAGCTTATTGGTTTAAACAGAATTTATTCACAGAAAAGTGTCACAAAAGTACAAACATACCTTGACAGGTCCACAAGCAAACTTATGATACTGACATTAATAGTTGCATATGTATTTAAGCAGCTGAGCAAACTTTCATGACAAAAACCGTTTCCATCGGATATGTGATATACCAACGAGTCATCTGTTTGAATCTGTTCAAAAAAATGTATACAATAATAAACGATTGCAAGAATAGGTTAGAAAGGTCATCAAACTCAATAATAATAATAATATAATAATAATAATAATAATAATAATAATAATAATAATAATAATAATAATAATAATATAATAATAATAATAATAAATATTAATAATAATATTAATAATAATAACAGAAATATATCAATAATAACAATATGTATAAATTCTAATTAATACAATGACGATAATAATAGCTGTGACAAGGAGAAGAATGAAGCGAAAACGTGGCAGGGCAGGAAGATCAACAAAAAAATAAGGCGAGCAGAGAGAGAGAGAAGACTAAGGGCAAGGTTTGGTATGAAGACTGTACAGGGTGTTAGTTAACACATCGGTTAGTTATTCTCTTCCAGCCTTTCTCCTTCTATTCAACATGGCGGTCATGACACCATCCATCCCGGCTCCTTACGGATGGCTGAACGCATCTCCGGTGGTGGGATTTTCCGGGCATTTCTGGGCCGCCACCTGCTGTCTCCTGCCCACGGAAAGCATGGAAGCCTAGCCTAGTCATCCAGCCAGCCATGCATGCCCGTTATGGAGGACTATGCGTCATGCATTGCCTTGTTTACGGGTTGTAGTGTTGGTTACGATCAGTGCCTGGTAGAACATGTGTATATATAAATATATATAATATATATATATATATTATAATATATATAATATATATATATATATATATATATATATATATATATATATATATATATCGGTTAACCTCTACAGAATTTTTGTGATGTTTCGATCAGTGTCTGGTAGAAAAATGTCAGGACGGGATACCTCAGTGGTCAGAGCGCTTGCTTTACCCCAGCCAATGTTAAGCAGCGTTGAGCATGGTTACCAGTTGGATGGGTGACCGTTTGTGCGCCTTGGCTTCAGTACAGTCCCCCATTTCATCCAGCTGTAAATGGGTACCTGCCTTCTTTAGGGTCAGGGAAGGTAAAGCAGCGAGGGAGAGGAGATGGGCCCGCCCTCAGTATGCTGGCCCCTAGAGAAGCTGAGGTCTCTGACGCCTCGATCACCTACGACCACATAGGTTATGGGAAACCTTTACCTTGCCTTACCTTTAGAAAATGTCTATGTGGGGTTATACAGTATTTTTTTTTCTTTTTGAGGTGCTCACAGAATGGCACTATAATCTAATGTGTTTGGTTTGATTAAGGTAGAAACGATGACAGAAGAACAACAAAGTTGAAGAAAGTAGGAGTAAGATCTCAAATTGCCAAGAAGAAGAATAAGAACAAGTACAAAAAGAACAAGAACAAGAATAAGAACAAGAAGAACAAAGAACAAGAAGGACAAGAAGAAGAAAAACAAGAACAAGAAGAACAAAAATAAGAAAAACAATAACAAGAACAACAAGAACAACAAGAACAACACTATAACAAGGAAAGACTTGAAGGAGATAAAAGGAAAGCGTCAATATGAATTTGTCCGTTAAAGAAGCTGTGTGCCGGTGGAGGGGTGGGGCGGGGTGATTTACAGAGAGATGGTTTAAAAAAAAAAGTCAAATTAATCAAAAGCCTCCTCTCTCTCTCTCTCTCTCTCTCTCTCTCTCTCTCTCTCTCTCTCTCTCTCTCTCTCTCTCTCTCTCTCTCTCTCTCTCTCTCTCTCTCTCTCTCCTCTCTCTCCTCCCTCCTCTCCTCTCTCTCTCCTCTCTCCCTCGTTGCCTGCAGATACAATATTCTGCGGGTCCTGCTCTGTTATCTCAAGCTAGATAATAATTGTCACCTATTGCACTGCAGTAGTAAATATTTCGTCATTGCTGTGGTTTTCTGCGTCAATGTTATGCTCAGGCTGGTTGTATAATCATATTGCATCACCGTAGTGCTGTCACAACCAAATAGTAATCTATTTCTGCTGTCTGTCTGTCTCTCTGTCTCGTCCTGTCTGTCTGTCTGTCTTTATCTATCTCTGCCTCTCTCTGTCTCTCTCTCTTTCTCTGTCTCTGTCTCTGTCTCTCTCTCTCTTCTTTCTTTCTTTCTTGTTTCTCCCCCATCTCTCTGTGTCTCTCTCTCTGTCTGTGTCTCTCTCTCTTCTCTCTCTGCTCTCTCTCTCTCTTTATGTGTTGTGTCCTCTCTCTCTCTCTCTCTCTCTCTCTCTCTCTCTCTCTCTCTCTCTCTCTCTCTCTCTTTCTCTCCCTCTCTCTCTCTCTCTCTCTCTCTCTCTCTCTCTCTCTCTCTCTCTCTTCTCTCTCTCTCTCTCTCTCTCTCTCTCTCCTCCTCTCTCTCTCTCTCTCTCTCTCTCTCTCTCTCCCTCTCTCTCTCTGCTGCATACCTAAAAACAAAAAATGCACTATAGTCTGTGAGTGACAAGGTGGTAGAAAAAGAAGGAGGGAAGGAAGAATGGAAGGAGGGAGGGAGGAGGAGTGAGCAGGTCGATGTAACGTGCATAGACTTCCCCTCTTGTCCAAATAAAATCGATCACGAGAGTTACTGAGGTAACGGCATAACACTGACACCCACTCTGCGTTGTGTGTGTGTGTGTGTGTGTGTGCGCATGCGAGTGTGTGTGGTGTGTGTGTGTGTGTGTGTGTGTGTGTTGTGTGTGTGTGTGTGTGCGTGTGTGTATGTGTGTGTGTGTTTGTGTGTGTGTGTGTGTGTGTGTGTGTGTGTGTTGTGTGTTGTGTGTGTGTAGTGTGTGTGTGTTTGTAGTGTGTGTATGTGTGTGTGTATGTGTGTCTGTGTGTGTGCTGGGTGTATGTGTGTCACTCCTAAAGCACTTAACTGTGTCGTGAGAGAGAGGGGGGGAGAATGGAGAGCAAGGTTAGAGGTAGACAGAAGGAGGGGGAAGAAGTGAGGGAAAGAGGGGAATAGAGAGAGGGGAGTAAAGAGAGGGTAAGGAAGAAGAGAGAATAAGAGATAGAAAGAGAGGGAGAGAGACAGGGGGAGGGAGGGAGGGAGGGAGGGAGAGAATCAGAGGCAAGCAGACAGAGAGGGGGAGAAAAAGAGGGAATAAGAGAGACAAAGTTGGAAGACGGAGACAGAGTGAGAAAGAGAGAGAGAGAGAGAGAGAGAGAGAGAGAGAGAGAGAGAGAGAGAGAGAGAGAGAGAGAGAGAGAGAGAGAGAGAGAGAGAGAGAGAGAGAGAGAGAGAGAATCTGGAAGATAAAGAAAAGAGAGACAGGAAGCATCAGAAAGAGAAAAGTAGTAGCGGTGATAGCCCCATTGTTCGTCACACATCCTTGTCACCTTCGTCAAAACGTGTCCACAGTCACTAAGAGCTGTCTCTTGTTTCCCCCCATCCATAATGCAGACCTACACGTCTGTTGTCCTTTCCTCTCTCCAATGACAATACTCTAAAGCTCGAAAGAGTTCTGACAAAAATTTTACATTATTTTGATGTGTGTGTGAGGGGGTGGGGGTGGGTTGTGTGTTGGGGGGGGGGGGGTTGTGTGTGTAGTGTGTGTGCTGTGTTGTCTCTGTGTGTGTGTGTGTGTTTGTGGATGGGTGGGTGGGGTGGATGTTGGTGTGTGTGTGTGTGTGTGTGTGTGTGTGTGTGTGGTGTGTGTGTGTGTGTGTGTGTGTGTTTGTGTGTTTGTGTGTTGTGTGTGCATGTGTGTGTTGTGTGTATGTGTGAGTGAGCCAATTATTATTTTTTAAAACATATTGTTAGGGATGTGTGGAGATAGGAGGTACAACATATCTGATAAAGTTATTATTTGACAGGAACCTTTTTCATAAGAATGTTCTGATATACATAAAAAGTTTGCCGAACATAACTACCACAATCTACAAAATTGTTTGACATGATCGTTGCAGAAGGGGGATGTTAAGGATTTTTTTTTGTTTCACTAATAGGACCAATTAGCTGATAATTAAAGTGACAATCTACATAATTAACATTAGCGTTGTGATGTGAGGCGTTTGTTTGTTATTTCTCTTTTGTTTTGCTTTGTATTGGGGAGTACTTTTTCTTTTTATGTGTGTTGTTGTCGGTATTGTGTTGGTGTTATGCGTTCCCCGGCTTAACATTCTGGGGGTCACCCAGAATGTGCAACCTGACTCACTCATCCCACCAGGGAATCACCGCGATTGAAATTGCACACTGAATGAGAAGTTTGCGTGTGTGACTGTTTTCAAATACCTCGCCATAGAGGCAGCCATACTCCAACTTCAGAGAAATGTTCCTACTTTAAAGGAGAGTGCATGTTATTGTGTTAAAAGCTTGTCAATATGGCTGAAGGTAATTTCAACACAATATTTTACAACATCTTTATGTTTGATTTGGCTTGTTAATGCGCTTGATTTTTGTAAGTTTATAAATTTCGAACTATATGTTACACATTCTGATCCTTGATTTTATTCCCTTGATCCCATGTATCACCGAAAACAAATATCTTCTTATCAAACAAAATGTTATGAAAACGAAGATGTTCAGTTTCACAATCTGATGAATAGGTGTATGTACATATGCAAGTATGTACGTATGTATGTATGTTTATATGTATGTATGTATATATGTATGTGTGTATGTATGTATATATGTATGTATGTTTATATGTGTGTATGGTGGATGGATGTGGATGGATGGATGGATGGATGGGTGGATGCATGCATGCATGCATGCATGTATGTATGATGTTTGTTTGTTTGTTTGTTTGTTATTTGTTTGTTTGTTTGTTTGTTTAAAGAACCGTGGAATGTATCAACAACTCTCATTATTAAAATTCAATCCCTCAGCCCAGTCATATGAATAATCAGGGATGAACACTCTCCCTTCAGTCTCTCCCCTAATCAGATTAGCACGTTGTTTGGGGACAAACCACGTGACCTGAAAATTACATACGGGGTTTGGATTTTAGCGCTGCAAACTCTCTCTCTCTCTCCCCTCTCTCTCTCTCTCTCTCTCTCTCTCTCTCTCTCTCTCTCTCTCTCTCTCTCTCTCTCTCTCTCTCTCTCTCTCTCTCCAAGGCCAATGTACATTAAATCATTTCAGTGTTCTCTCTCTCCTCTCTCTCTCTCTCTCTCTCTCCTCTCTCTCTCTCTCTCTTCTCTCTCTCTCTCTCTCTCTCTCTCTCTCTCTCTCTCTCTAAGGATATAGGAAATATGTAGCTTTATTCTGCCAAGAAATGACGACACAGTTCAGTTTACCCTATCTGTGGGCCAGTGAGGCCATCAAACTATTTTCTGATGGCCTTTGGTGACGTCCTGTGAATAAGTCTTCAATGCTGGCTCTTACTCTCTGTATTCCTCTCCCACCATACACGCGGATTGCTTCAAAAAGATGGCCTCTCTTGGACATATGTAAAAAAAAAAAATTTAAAAAGGCTCTGCTTATAATTATAGTATTGGGGGACGAGATACCTCAGTGGTCTCAGTGCTCGCTTTCCCCCTGCCAATGTTAGGTAGCGCCGAGCGTGGTTACCAGTTTGATGGGTGACCGTTTGAGCGCCTTGGCTTCAGTACAGTTCCCCCAGTTCGCCCAGTTGTAAAATGGGTACCTGCTCTCTTTAGAGTCAGGGAAGATAAAGCAGCGAGGGAGAGGAGATGGGCGCCGCCCTCAATATGCTGGCCCTAGAGAAGCTGAGGTCTCTGACTCCTCGCTCCCTTACGACAACATAAGGTTATGGAACACCTATACCATTTATATATATATTTACTGTCTCTTGCATATATGTATGTATGTGCATAGAGTTCTGTGGAAAGTAATGGGTATAGGCTTATGACTTGCTGGTATGTCGCACTGTAGTCTCCTGCCTGTGTTGATGCTTCTCCAAGGATACGCTTTGCATGCATGTATACAAACAAACATACACGCTTCTGGCTGGTTGGCTGGCTGGCTGGCTGGCTGGCTGGCTCTCTCTCTCTCTCATCTCCTCTCTCTCTCTCTTCTCTCATCTCCTCTCCTCTCTCTCTCTCTCTCCTCTTTTCTCCTCTCTCTCTTTTCTCTCTGTCTCTCTCTGTCTCTCTCTGTCTCTCTATCTCTTGTCTCTGCCTCTGTCATCTCTCTCTGTCTCTGTCTCTGTTCCTCTTCTCTCTCTCTCTCTCTCTCTCTCTCTCTCTCTCTCTCTTCTCTCTCTCTCTCTCTCTCTCTCTCTCTCTCTCTCCTCTCTCTCTCAGATATACACCCACGCACACGTGTGTGTATGTGTGTGTGCACGCGTGCGTGTGTGCATGTGTGTGTGCGTGTGCGTGTGTGTGTGTCTGTGTCTCTGTGTGTGTGTGTCATGTCTGTGTGTGGTGTGGTGTGAGGCAAGAGATGAGTGAGGAAGAGGACTGAGAGAGAGATAGAGAGAGAGAGAGAGAGAGAGAGAGAGAGAGAGAGAGAGAGAGAGAGAGAGAGGAGAGAGAGAGAGAGAGAGAGAGAGAGAGAGAGTAGTATTTTCGATTTTCTGGCTTTTTGAAATGTTAAACACTTTCAAGACCTTTGCAGGCATGTTTAATTGAGCAAAACATCTTACCATTTTGGGACCTACTGGAGCTGTTTAATCGAACTCCACATCCGCAGTACAAATATGACATTTGTAACAGCAAAATACAAAAGACTCTTAACCCCACCATCCCCCCCTCCCCCCCTCTCTCTCTCTCTCTCTCTCCTCTCTCTCTCTCTCTCTCTCTCTCTCTCTCTCTCTTCTCTCTCTCTCTCTCTCTCTCTCTCTCTCTCTCTCTGTGTGTGTGTGTGTGTGTGTGTGTGTGTGTGGTGTGTGTGTGTGTGTGTGTGTGTGTGTGTGTGTGTGTGTGTGGTGTGTGTGTGTGTGTGTGTGTGTGTGTGTGTGTGTGTTCTTTTCGTGGAACCAATAAATCCCTATTTCCGAGTTCCGGTAAGGTGTATGCAGACCATAATACCATCACAGAAGCAATCGAAATTGAACGTGAGACCCTCTTGCCACGCACGGGCTCAAGTCAACGCCAATCAATAGTGCATAGAATTCAACTGCTCATGGTTTTTTGACAAACCACTGTAAATCAGAAAATCTTTTTTTTTGAACGCTATCAGTGTCAATTAATCGAACTCGACATCGCAGTACAAATAGACATTTGAAACCAGTAATATAAAAGACTTTTATTCCGACCATCACCACTCTGTCTGTCTGTCTGTCTGTCTGTCTGTCTTCTGTCTGTCTGTCTCTCTGTCTCTCCTAAATTGCGTTTCATCCATTCCCACCGTCACAAATAGCCTACTGTTTTAAAAGGTGAAACAGATTTTTTTTTTACATGTGTTCAAGATGTTATGCGTGCGTTTGCATACGGGACTTCGGTTCAGAGCTTCATCCAAAGGACTTTCAGGGGAGTCGAGTCGGCTCTGCTGTTGACTACAGGGGAAAATCTCTCCAAACAAACGTTTCAGGGGTGGCTCAAACCTGGGCATAGCAGGAACACAGCCCCATGAGCGGCAGTTCTGAAGGCCAGATATCGGCCCTCAGGTTTTGGCGTGTTGGATAGATCTGGAAGAAGTGTTCCACGGTCATGAGAGAAGTGCCGCAGGGGAACAATACAGAATCGCCAGTGTGGAACTTGGTAAATATGTGACATCTGTGTCTGCAGTGTCCAGTCCCATTATGATCACATGATCTTCTCTGGGGCAAGAGGTAGTGGTAGCCATCCTGACAGCTGATATTAGGGTCCTGCTGACGCCATCTTCACTTTTGCTCTTCTTGTCCTCTGCAACAAGTGAAAGTGGTTTTTTTCATTATTATTCTTTTATTTCGATGATAAGCAAATACGCACTCATGTGCTTTTTAACATCCAGTCTCCGAGTGTTTGCAGTTTTGTAAATGTCACCCGTTCCCACCGGCACACAATAGCCTACTTTTCCACAAAGCAGAACGGGTTTTTACGTGCGCGCAAGATGTTCTCCATGTGTTCGCACACAGGACCTTGGTTTATAGTCTCAACCGAAAGTTCCGAAAGAACTCATGTTAACTCCGGAGGAAAAACCCTCCTGAACGAGATTGGAACTCGGGTCAGCAGATCACGAGCGCATCACTCTGACCACCAGGCTATCCCGCCCCCCTGATCTAGCATAGTGTGCTCTTATTTCCTTCCATAGCCCAGACTGATCAAGTCTAGCCTATATCATAATCCTCTGTGCGACTACTACCTATAAGAAAAAAGCTTTGTCCTGTTAGGTATATACCATGTTTCTGTCCAGTGCCTGTTACTCCAATACTGTCCTGCCAATCCACTTTCTTGTGTGTGCATGTATGCCACTGCAGTACTCACTCGCCGAGCACTTACTTTACCGGGGAGAAATCGGTCATCACTGTCGTCATCGGATTATCGATCTATTGATCGTGTTGGAGAGACAGGTGATCTCCTGTCCGTGTCATTCCCTATTCACGGTTCGGTACGTTCGTACAGTGCGCTGCTTGTTCTTCGAAATTAGTTCCTTTCTCGTAGATTTTGTTTTCGGAAGTTTTCAGGAGCGGGGGAGGGGGGGGAGGTTAGGTCTATAATGTCATTTCCAGGTCATTTCCTTTGATCTTATTTTTAAACATCCGGCTCTGATTAAAAGAAGTAATTATTACAGAGACTCACAAATGGAAACTGAATCTCTCTGTTTCTGTCTCTGTATCTGTCTCTGTCTCTGTCTCTCTGTCTCTTCTCTCTCTCTCTCTTCTCTCTCTCCTGTCTCTCTCTCTCTCTGTCTCTCTCTCTCTCTCCCTCTCTCTCTCTCTCTGTTTAGTTAAAAGAGGGTGATTATTATCTAGATTTAATCCCTGATAAGGATGTAAAAAAGCACGCGAGTGCTTATTCATTATCCTCGAACTAAAAGAACTTGCTTTGCCTTGCCTTGTCTCTCCTCCCCTCCCCTCCCCTTCCCTTCCCTCCCCTCCCTCTCCTCCGTTTTCCCAACCTCCCTTTCCTCCTGTTTCTTGTTATTTGTTAATTATTCTCTATTTAGGTTTTCCTCTTTAGGAACAATGTAAATAACTGATGACATTCTCATAATTATCGTCATCGATTCTGCTCAGATTTTGGCCTCACTCTAAACAATTTGCCATCATTATTCTTTTTGATCGAATAGAACATGCTGGGTTTTTCCCCCTGCTAACTTCAAAAACAAAAACAAAAAAAATCATCTACGTCATCCATGTCACCATCCCTCTTTTTGGCCAAACAGTTCGTTTCCATAATAAACAAACCTTCTTGGGCCTCTATTCACGGGGGAAATCAATATAAGGAATGGGCACCCATTTGTCATTGTGTTCATCTTTTCTAATCCAGTGATTTTTTTTAATGATGCCACCACCATTTCTTCTTTCTCAGTTGATTTCCTTCCTTGGATTTCGAAGCCATTTCTGGAGGACTGTAGTCTTAATGATAGCGGAACTCTGCAATTTGCAGGAAGGTGAAAAGTACATCGGAGGAGTGAGAGGGGGGTTCGAAGGTGGAATTGCGCGGGGTTGGGGGGGTGGGGGTGGAGGCTAAATGGAAGGAGGGGGAGGGTTAGAGAGGAGGAAGAAAGGAAGATGGTGTGTGTGTGTGTGTGTGTGTGTGTGTGTGTGTGTGTGTGTGTGTGTGTGTGTGTGTGTGTGTGTGTGTGTAATAGCACAAGTTTTATTCCCCACGTGTAACAAAAGAGAAGAAATTTATGTCAAACGCTACCTAGATCAAGATAACATCAAGGCTACGCAGCTATTGAATAAAAACAAAAAGCGTCAGACCTATCCCACTAAATAATCTAAGGAAGATACGCATATGTGTGTGAGCGCGTGTGTTGTGCGCGCGCGCGCGCGTTTGTGTGTGTGTATGTGTGTGTATGTGTGTGTGTAGAGTTGTGTGTGTGTGCGTGTGTGCGTGTGTGTGTGTGTGGGTCTGTCTGTCTGTATGTCTGTCCCTGTGTCTGTCTGTCTGACCGTCTCTGTGTCTGTGTGTCCATGTCTGTCTGTCTGTCTGTCTGAGTCTGAGCCTCTGTCTCTATCTCTCTGTGTATGTATTCCTACCTAGTACCAGCATTAACCCATTAACGAAAAATATATATAAAAAACCATATTGATTGCATGTTCACGATCAGTACGTAGCACTTCTCCTCACGACGATTAATTTCTAACACCCAGAACTGTGACTAGGCGCGCCATGGCTAAGCCAGGCAGGCTGGCACTAATCCGGCCTGCAAGTGTTGGCATGCAGGTGTAAATTTATAAAGTCTGCTGCAGCAGCATTTCCTAATCCGCGGCCAGCTAAAGACGCTTGTGCAGTGCAGCAGCTAAGCCGTGCCCGCTGATAGAGAGAGATAATCTGGGCGTTAAAGCGTGTGCTTGCGCGGAGACAGAAGTCAAGAGGGCCCCCTGAACTCCCCTAGGTGTGGTTGAAGGGTGGAGCTTAGAATAAGTGGGTGTTTATACATGTACTTTTAGTTATATATATATATATATAACACACATATATATATATGTGTGTGTGTATATGTGTGTGTAGATATATATTACATGTGAACCCATGTACATACCACATGCATGCATGCATGCATACACATCCACATCTGCACTCATGTAAACACACGCTCAAACACACACACACACACACACACACACACACACACACACACACACACACACACACACACACACACACACACACACACCGTGCATTCATAAACACATACACAAACACGTGCACGCATGTACAGACGTACACATGTACGCCGCATATACACGCCTGTGCATACGCTCACACACACACACACACACACACACACACACACACACACACACACACACACACACACACACACATACACGCACATACACGCACATACACACACATCCACGCATGCATGCATTCATATATATACACAAACACATACACGCATACACACACACATACATACATACATACATACATACATACATACATACATACATACATACATACATACATACATCATACATACATACATACATACATACATACATACATACATACATACATACATACATACATACATACATACATACATACATACATACATACATACATACATACATACATACATACATACATACATACATACATACATACATACATACATACATACATACATACATATGCATGAAAACAACATAAATGTAGACAGAAACAAGAGACAGAAACTGCAAGCGATTATTATCAGCACCTCACGATGGTGTTTCCGAAACAGTTTTTAAAAAAATAATAAAAACACGCTCTACTTTCCCTCTTACTCAAATGTGCCAAACAGAACACAACAAATGACCTGAAATATTCATGTGCCGCTACACAAACAAAGGATACGGGTTGTTTCAGAGGTGTTTCAGAATGACAAAAAATATCTATTCAAACTGGAGGCCTTGAATTTACTCTTTTGTTTCGTTGAAAAATATTACAAAGAACCAAGCATCACATTACCAAATACAATATTAAAATATTTATTCTTCCCAAAGCATCAACTAGCAAGAAATACCTGTGCTTATTTAGAAGATGATTGATAAGTTAAATGATATATGCAATGCACAGCGTAGTCTGGAGTATTGTGCACTCACATGAGTAAACACGCTTTTAAAACCATGCACAAACAGACGCATGTATGTATGTATGTATGTATGTATGTATGTATGTATGTATGTATGTATGTATGTATGTATGTATGTACGTACGTACGTACGTACGTACGTACGTACGTACGTATGTACGATGCATGCATGCATGTATGCATGTATGTATGTATGTATGTATGTATGTATGTATGTATGTATGTATGTATGTATGTATGTGTGTATGTATGTATGTATGTATGTATGTATGTATGTATGTATGTATGTATGTATGTATGTATGTATGTATGTATGTATGTATGTGTGTATGTATG
>CM060318.1:80410273-80425273 GCA_030674155.1 Stramonita haemastoma
CAAATTGCGAGGGCAAGGTTCTAAGCACTGGGCTATCCCGTCCCCTTAACAGTCTAGAAGTAAAGTACAGGACAAGAAAACTGCGGAGGCTCTCTTCTTACGTGACTGGGCTTAGCAGCAGGGCGGGAACTGACAGGGGCTGGCAAGTGATGCTTATGGCAAGTGATGCTTATGGCAAGTGATGCTTATCTCAGTGGCTCTCCCAGTGTCGGTTTTAGCGAAAGATGAGTTGAATATCGAGAGTTCTGTTCTTTGTTAAAATACAATCACATCTTTCTGTCATCTGCTTTTTTGTTTGTTTGTTTGTTTGTTTTAGTTTTAGATTTAAGCATAGTAGTCAATATCGCAACATTCATAATGGAAGTACCATTTACAAACACACACAATATGCGCGCCTGCACACACACACACACACACACACACACACACACACACACACACACACACACACACACACTCACTCACTCACTCACCACCACCACCACCACCACCACAACAACAACAACAACAACAACAACCCAACACAACAATTACCAGTTGGATCGGTGACCGTTTGTGCGCCTTAGCTTCTGTACAGTCCCCCTAGTTCACCCAGCTGTAAATGGGTACCTGCCCTCTTTAGGGAAGAAAAAGCAGCGAAGGAGAGGAGATGGGCGCCGCCCTCAATATGCTGGCCCCCTAGAGAAGCTGAGGTCTGTGATGCATCGCTCCTCTAGGACCACATAGGTTATGGGACACCTTTACCTTTACCACCTGCAAAGGCTCTTCAATGTGAAATGGAAGACAGATATTATGAGAACTATTTTTGAAAGAAAGAAGGATCAACTGACTCGACACATAAAACCATCAAAGCTATTTTCGTGTTCAAGACAAAAATATATGTTAACTGACTTAACACGGAATTGATAACTATCATGACACTAGAGTCCTACCCTGATAACACTTCTAGCAGCACTGTATCACTGGCTCATAGGATACCCACTGGCGCCAACCTAATTTTGATAATAGTCGTGTAGAATGGGTGGGTGAGCTACCCACTGAGCTCCAAGCCTCAGAGACACATCTTGAAGCACAACATATGAAAAAATATATATTAATAATTATTAGGTATGCCTTTTGAAGTGAATCAATAATTGATGAAGGTGTCTATTGTATCATAAGATCCGCTTTTCAGAAGAGTAGGCCATTTTGTGCCGGTGGGAACGGATGACAAAATTCACAAAGCTACATACACACGGGGACATGATGTAAAAAAAAGTAATAAAAAAAAATTTTTAAAAGCACACGAGTGCTTATTCCAGTATCATCGAAATGAATGAATTAAAAAAAATTAAATTTAAAACCTTGGTTGTTAGTGGATTTTGAGGCATAGACAGCGAAGTCTATGTTGAATTGGTTTCATTATGGAACCGCAATACTTCGGCTTCTTGCTTGCTTACTTACTTGACCGTTTGGTGTTTGCATGAAGCCAGGCCACACACAGAGAAAGAATGCAGACAAAATAAAACACTCCCTTATCTGTGGCTATGGACACGCGTCCCGTTTCCACCAGCACACAGAAACACCAGCCCGCCCTCCTGTCTGCCCGCTTACACGCCAATTTGCCCGTATCGTAATTCGGCGTGACGTCTTCGTCGCTCTTGCTGACGTCTTGCGGTGTTATTGTCCTTGACTCGGCGTCACAGCTGGGGAGCTTTCATCATCTAATTAACTAGATTCCTTTATATTTGGATTTCTACGCTTGCAAAGCCGAACTTCCTGTCATTATCCGGGTATTATTGTTATCATTATCGTCGTCATCATCATCATCATCATTATCATCATCAATAGTCTGGATGGTGGTGGTAGTGATGTTGTCTTGCTGTCATGAAAATAGACACATTGAACTCCTTCTAAGGCTAGGTCTGTCAATGGTAATATTTGATTGAGTCAGAAAAAGAGAGAGAGAGAGAATGACAATGACAATATTTTATTGTCTAGAGAGACAGACAGACAGAGAGAAAGAGACAGACAGACAGACAGACAGACAGACAGACAGACAGACAGACAGACAGACAGTCACAGACACACAGAGAGAGACAGAGAGAGCAGAGACACAGAAAGAGAGAGACAGAGAGATATATACAGAGACAGACACAGAGAGAGGGAGTGTGTGTGTATATGTGTGTGCCTGTACGTGTGTGTGTGTGTGTGTGTGTGTGTGTGTGTGTGTGTGTGTGTGTGTGTGTGTGTGTGTGTGTGTGTGTGTGTGTGTGCCTGTATGTGTGTGTGTGTGTGTGTATGGTGTATGTGTGTGTGTCACCTGCTAGCATTTCTATGATTATTTTCAGTAATAAAAGGAAAAAGTATCAATAATAATAAATGCAATCCTAAAAAGAAAGTAGCTTTCCTTGACCCAAGAAGATTGCTGCTCTACGAAGGCGATGACTGTCGCCTAGGGCTGATGGCTATTCTTTATTTATTCTTTCTTTTCTATCCCGGTTAATGGAATAAGCATGCATGTGCTTTTTCACATCTAGTCCCCATGTGCATGCAGTTTTGTAAATCTTGTCATCTGTTCCCACCGTCACACCTACTCTTTCGAAAATTGAGACAGGATTTAACGTGTGCGCAAGATGTTCTGTGTGTGTTCGCACACGGGGCCTTGGTATATAGTCTCATCCGAAGGACTTGTGGGGAGAAGTGGAGTGTGCACTGATATTAACTCCAGGGGGAAAATCCCCTTGAACTGGAATCGAACCCGGTCGTCAAATTGTGATCGCGAAGTTCTGACCACTAGGCTGTCCCGTCCCCCTAAAGACTGCTAGCTGTTCAGGTGCTCTTTGTCATCAACAAACAGACAGAAATCATTAAAAACATAACAAAAAAATCAAACCAAAAGCAAACTGAGCAAAGTCTAGTTCTAATCAGTACCATGTGGTTATTGCTGTTGTTGTGCATTCCCCAGCTTAACACTCTGTGGGTCACCCAGAATGTACACTCTGATTCACTCATCCCACCTGGAGAATCCCTGTGAGATTGAAATTGCACACTGAATGAGAAGTTTCCGTGA
Source organism: Stramonita haemastoma (assembly GCA_030674155.1). Classification (NCBI taxonomy): domain Eukaryota; kingdom Metazoa; phylum Mollusca; class Gastropoda; order Neogastropoda; family Muricidae; genus Stramonita; species Stramonita haemastoma. Next base: position 80,413,326 of record CM060318.1, read on the forward strand.
TTTACTGTTTTTAAGTACCTCGCCATGTAGACAGTTATACTCCGACTTCAGAGGATTTTGTACTCGTGTAAAGGGGAGTGCAAGTTGTTCTGTTAAGAGCTTTCCATGGCTGAAGGCAATCTCAACACACAACATAATATTATGAGTGTGTGTGTGTGAACATGCCAAGATATATGTTATTTATGAGGGGGGGGGGTCGCTCCTTAGCTAGACCTCCGAGCTTCACAAATGATGAGATTTTGCGTAAGTGAACATTTTTCTGACCATTACTGTAGCCGCTTCCTGAATTAGGAGGTGATGTCTAAACAAAGCTCCAGTGTGCATGCAAGGCTTTGCCTTGTTTTGTTTTGGGGAATATATATTTTTGTCATCCGTTCTTACTGGCGTAAATGGGTGCACAAAATTTTCTATACACGGAGCCTCGGTTGATAGTCTCATCCGGAGGGCTTTCGCAGAAAGTCGATTCAGTACTGATGTTAACTCCATGAGATCGAAATATCCCCTAGAACGGGCACTTCGGTGCTGGCTTAAACCAGACTCATCCCAGGCCGTCAAATTGTGGACGCAACTCTCTAACCATGAAAGGCTACCCTGTCCTCCGTTATTGGGTGATGACATAAGACGTCAGACACTACAGCCACAGTCTACGTTGGGCCAGACATTAGGGCATCGCAGAACACATCTGCGAAATAAAGAATAATAAGAAAGAGCCATGTACGCTATCAACAGACTTCATGCACAGGAGAAAGAGAGAGAAAGAAAATAAGAGAGTCATTGACATTTTTCAACAGACTTCATACACAGGGGCAAAGGGAAGACAGAAAGAAAGAATATAAGGGAGCCATTAGCATTTTCAACGGACTTTGTGAACAAGCAGCTGATCTCCGCAAACAGCGGAGAAAGAAAGAATAAGAGAGCCATGTCCATTATCAACAGACTTCATGAACAAGGGCAAACAGCGGAGAAAGAAAGAATAAGAGAGCCATGCACATTTTCAACTAGACATCAGACATAAGAGCAAAAACAGATGGGTGAAAGGAAGAATAAGAAAGCCATATCAACAGACCTCAAACATTTTTTTTTAATTCTTTTATATGAGGATAATGGAATAAGCACTCATATGCTTTTTTTTCATCCAGTCCCCGTGTGTATGCAGTTTTGTAAATATTGTCATCTGTTCCAACCGGCACACAATGGCCTACTCTTACGCAAAGCGGAACAGGATTTAACGTGTGCGCAAGATGTTCTGCGTGCATTCGCACACGGGGCATAAGGGCAAACAGAAGTGAGAGGAAGAACAGGAAAGCCATACACATGCTCAACAGACTTCCTCACGCACAGGGGCAAACGGAGGAGAAAAGTCCGTGACTGGAGCACATCTCTTAAATGGACACGTAATGGCCGAGGTCTTGACGTGAACGACTTTCTACACTTTCTGACGCAGCCTGCTGTGACCAGACTGTTCCTGCACACAAGTGACAGGGAGGGATTGTTCTCAAGCGGCAATTACGGTGTGATGACAGACAGTGCATGAGGGAGTCAGGAGGTTGCAGTCTGGAGTCTGGCGGAATGATAGACTGACTGTGATGGTTTGGTTTAGAGGGTCGTTTCTTTGCTGGTTTGTCGTTATATTGTTGATAAAAGTCATCCTAATTCATTGCCTGGCTTTTTTTTCTTTTTTTATACTAATGTTTATACCATCAAAATAAAAAGTAAATGAACAAAAATACTTTATACTTCTGTTTCCTTTTATTTTCTTCTCTGTCTTTCATCATCATCATCATCATCATCATCATCATCATCATCATCATCATCATCATCTCTCTCTCTCTCTCTCTCTCTCCTCTCTCTCTCTCTCTCTCTCTCTCTCTCTCTCTCTCTCTATCTATCTATCTATCTATCTATCTATCTATCTATCTATCTATCTATCTATCTATCTATCTATCTATCTCCTTGCCTTCCTCCCTCCCTCCCTCCCTCCCTCTCTCTGACGAGGAAACCATGCTTGTTTCCTCTCATTTAAACAAGAAAAAAATCCATTTAAAAAGAGAGACTCTCTCCCCTGCATGACCCAAGCAGATTGCTGGCAGCCTGAAGACGATGAGTGTCGTTCAGTGCTGAGGGCTGACGATGGTGGGTGTGGAGGAGGCAGTGTTATTTGTCCACAGATCGATATCACAGCTTCATAACCTCTCCTTACCTGCCCCCATCACCTCCTCACTACTTTATTTCGGACACGCTATGACTACAGCAGTGAATCTGGAAACTGCTTTTGAGAATGAGGTAGGAGATGTCCAAACAAAACAAAAATCCTAACATGTCTTTAAAAAGTTAGTACAGAAATTAAGCATGTCTATTTCTTGTCTTTGTCTTCTCACGCTTTTATCTGCTTTATTCTAGGCATGGTGGCCTGGCCTACGAAACAGCATTGGTAATTCGCAAGGGCATACCCTTTACACTAGTGACCATACTATTGTAGGCTGTTGTTTATTGACAGCTGATCTTCTAAAGAGTAAGAGTTTTGTTCGATGGTTGGTCCGGGGTTTACAAATTTTCTGTTAAAAATACATGGAATATTGCTGCTGCAACTCATTGTAAATCCCTAGCTTCTTCTCAAAAGAATTTGTCAATGAATCTATTGTTTAAGGCACGGAGAGAAACTGCTATTGTTAGCGTATGTATAATTTTCATTGTGTAGGTGAGATATTTTTATCTTGTCGCTTAAAGAAAGCTACTATGTTTATTCAGTCTGGTACAGTCTGTCGTGCTAATGGTCAGATAACGAGCTGTTGTGTTATATTCACGATATAAAAGAATGAATAAATGAATGAATGAATAGAATTCAGCTTTCATGATATTGCCCTTGTGTTTTCCGTTGCCACTGGTATTGCTTGTCATCTGTTGGTTCTTCTGTTTGCACTGATTCATGCGAGACGGTGTAGATGATTTGCGCTATGTTCTCCGAGTTCAACCGGTTCTTTGCTTTTAGATAATAAAAAAAATAGATCTTTCTCTGAGGTAGAAATTTTCTGATCAGCCAGTAAAGCATGTTATTTATAGCACTGTCCCCAAAGTTCACTGTTCCGGGGTAGTCTTCCGGTACATCAGCCATAAATTGTTGGTGACAAAATGTTAAAAAGAATGGGGGGGGGGGACGCACCCTTGTGGGATGCCAGCAAGTGCATGGCACCATTTGCACGATCTGCCTTTGTGCAGATAGAGGCACTGCACTGGCAGCTCTGCATTATACTATTCTCTGGTTTAATTCCGCCAAAGCTGATGCCCAAAGTTCCCTCTCATCGCCCACAAGGCCAGAGGTCAGACAATATCAAATGCTTTCTTGAAACTTATGAAGATATTATAACGCTGGTTTCGCTTTTCTCAAGGAGACAAGACGTTTTCATCTTTTGGATCCAAAAGTATTAATGAGTCGATATTAATACTCACTTAAATACTGATATACATAGATATACATATGAATATAGATATAGATATAAATATATTGTGCTTTTGTTGTTGTTGTTGCTTCTATTGCTGCTGCTGCTGCTGCTGTTGTTGTTGTTGCCGTTGTTGTCATCGGTTTTTGTCTTGTTTGTTTTTATTGTTGAGTCTCTCTCTCTCTCTCTCTCTCTCTCCTCTCTCTCTCTCTCTCTCTCTCTCTCTCTCTCTCTCTCTCTCTCTCTCTCTCTCTCTCTCTCTCTCTCTCCTCTCTCTCTCTCTCTCTCTCTCTCTCTCTCTCCTCCCTCCCTCCCTCCCTCCCTCCTACCTACACGCAAACGCCACGCAAAAATGTCCATGCTAGTGTTCAGAGAGTGCACGAAGAGAGGGACGACAAGGAATGCATGGCAATGTTCACGCGTTTTAGTACGCCATCATGCAAGCTTTAAACACTGCAGCGACATGAAGACATAGTGGCAGTGTAGCATTGGACTGTGACGTCAGGAACATGTCCTGGAAGAGAAAGCACCCAGTAATGGAGCACTACAGTCCATGAAAGTCTGGAAGGCTTCTTGCCAGACGTAGGAGGAAAGTGCGTGGCAACAAGGTATCAAGGACAAGGTTCCAGGGGTGAAGATTAATCGGTTTCTTTACGCTATCCCCTAGAGTCCAAGACTTGGAACTGTGTTACGTAACATGCAATCGTTCTCGGTGAGTTGTCACGTTTCGGTTTTATACAGGGAGAATTCATGGATAAGTAGAGACTTTTTAACGAAGACGGTTTTTCTTTAGTGGCCTCTGTTGGTGACTGTCTGTACACCTAGGAAAGAAATTAAATCTTGTCGTAATAAGTAAAACAATATGATCACGTTTGTTTCAAATGCGTCTTCTTCTTTGCATTCTTCTTATTCTTCTTTGCATTCTTCTTCTTCTTCTTGCATTCTTCGCATTGTTCTTCTTCGCAGTTCTTCTTCCTCGCAATTCATCTTTTTCTTCCGCAATTCTTCTTCTTCTTCGCAATTCTTCTTCTTCTTTTGCTTCTGCTTCTTCTTTGAACATTCAGACAACAATTACTGTTGTCTGTAAAATGAGCGAAATGTGTTGCACTGCCGTTAAGCGCCTGACAAAAGTCAGGCCCAGCGCATCCGACTTCGGCATGGGAGAGAACTGTTATTCTGTAGAAGTTTTTCTGTGGGGAAAAAAAGCAGAAGAATGGACCAAGAATGCAAAAAATAGACAAGAATTGAATTGAATTAATTAAATGAATTTTTTTAAGAGGGTAATTACGTAAGAAAACATGATTTTTTTACAACCAGCCCTCTGGAAGAAGGAGGTGATAGGAAAAAAAAGAACACAACAGAACAGAAGAGAGGGACAGAAAAGAGGAATATTCCTAGCACAGAATTTCCAAAAAGTGGGGATCTATTTATCTAGACACACCCCCGGTATCCCCGCGGGAAAATTTGCAAGGCGTCAAACTCAGATAGCAAATAAAGGAACTTAACGCAGCCAGCCACGAAAACATAGAGGCACGAACCCCTTCGCCCACTGGCCATAAAACATTCATAGACTGCCGTTCAAGCAGAGATGAAAAGCAATAATGAATGTGTCCCCCCGGGGACCAGGAAATGAAATGGAACCTTCTAATATTAAAACAAAATATGCTTGAGTCTTTGAACAGAGAGGGAGAAAAACGCGCGCGCGCGCGCGTTTGTGTGTGTGTGTGTGTGTGGTGTGTGTGTGTGTGTGTGTGTGTGTGTGTGGTGTGTGTTGTGTGTGTGTGTGTGTGTGTGTGTGTGTGTGTGTGTGTGTTTGTGTGTGCAAAAGTGCCTGGGCTAGAGACTGTGACGAAGAAACTAACCTGATTAATTGCTAAAACTATTAATTGTTGTTGATTGCTTGTGTGTTGTATAGGTCGAGTGCAACCGCTTTGATTTGTTTTTGCAAGATATAGCACTATATAAATTCCATGCATTATTAGTATTATACCAGCCACCTTGTTCATAATTATGCGAGTCCAATCTCCCCAAAAGTCCTTCGGACGAGACTATAAACCGAGGTCCCGCGTGCGAACGCACGCAGAACATCTTGCGCACATATTAAAACCTGTTCCGCTTTTCGAAAGAGTAGGCAATCGGTGGATCAGTGGTCCAGATTAACGCGCCTGTCCAGGAAGCGAAAAGTACGGATCGAAGTGTGCGGTGGTTTGAATCCTATTTGGGCCCAAAACTTTTCCCCAATCCATTAGACCATCTGGGTGCTAGTCATTCGGATGAGACAATAAACCGAGGTCCCGTGTGTTACACATCATTTTTAGCGCACGTAAAAGAACCCACGGCACCAAGATCGTTGTCCCTGGCAAAATTCTGTAGAAAAAGCCACTCTGATAGGGAAACAAATACAGTTGCAGACAGAACAAGGAAAAAAAATAATGGGTAGGCGCTGCAATTGTGGCGACGCGCTCTGCCCGGGGAGAACAGCCCGAATTTCACGCAGAGAAATCTGTTGTGACATAAAGTGGTATGAATAATAAATAAATAAATGATTGTGTGCCGGTGGGAACGAATGACAAAATTTACAAAACTGCATACACATGGGTACTGGATGTAAAAAAAAATAGTACATGAGTACTATTCCATTATCCTCGAAATAAAAGAATAAATTAGTAAATAAAGAAAGAAAAGAAAAGAAAACTTAAGAGTAAACGCGTTGTGTAGTTGGAAATCTGTGCCTCTACACACAGCATTTGTATCGTTTGTATGATTATTATTTGCAATGTAGAGTTTTTGATACAACTGATTATGTAAGGTTTGTATGACATGGATCGTAATGATCTCTAGTTCGATTTTCCCGGTTTTTGTATACTCTCTCATATTAAAATCTGCAGGAAAAGAGAATAGGCTTTGTTTCCTTTGATTCGTTGTTGTTGGTTTCTTTGTTTTGTTTTTAATTGAGAGAGGATTCGTTTTCTTTTCAAAACATCAAAGAAAACATATTTCTCTACCACATATTCTCTTACATCTTTTCATGCGACGGAATATAGCGAGAATTTCGATTGATTCATTCATTCCTTTCTTCATTCTTTTATATCGAGAATAATGGAATAAGCACTCAAGTGCTCTTTTACATCCAGTCCCCGTGTGTAAGTGGTTTTGTATATTTTTTTCTGTTCCCACTGAGCACACAATGGCCAACTCTTTCGACTTTTATAATTTTTTTTTAATAACGCGCAGTTAATTTGTACATTATATACCACTTGCTTTACTTTGGTACAGCATTTTGATAGAATGGTTAGAATTTTCAATTCACTACCACATTCTCTTCTTTTCTTTTATCTTTATTGTAATATTGGCTTATACCCTTGCTCGTTTATCTTTTCTGTAGCTAAACAAAAATGAGGGTGTTTTTTCTTCACTGTAGTTGTGTCAACAAGGCCTGCGTACAATTCATTACTCTGGCTTCAAGGACATAAAACATTCATGGAAACTGATTTGGACCGGAATCATTTACACAACAGCAGGTGCTGACTGATCTAATTTTTCTCCTTCTTCTTCTTCGAACGCTCAGACAGCAACTATTGTTTTTCATGTGAGCGAAAATGCGTTGCACTGCCGTTAAGCGCCTGACAAGTCAGGCTCAGCACATCCGACGAGCATGGGAGAGAATTAGAAATGTTATGGTTTAAGTCTCTCGGAGAAAAAAGGCAGGAAAATGTTAAAACCGACATGGAACCTACAAGGAAATTGTACCATGCTGTTTCTGCATACTGCAGACAGATACCGTTTGTATTTTATTGATGTAACACAGTAATAATGCTTGAGTGGAAACGTACTTGCTAAGGAAAGCTGAAAACCGAGATGAGTGGTGGAAGCTAGCTGTTGCAAAAATCTTCAGTAGTTCCTAACGTATACTTGACTATGAGATAGGGAGGTGAGGTGAATAATGTTTTAAAAATGCAGAGATTTGTCATATTTTTAGGGCTTCATGCATGGTGAGGATGCTTAGTCCACAAGCGTTTTGGTTTTAGTGGTGGAAGTAGAAGTAGTAGTGGCAGCAGCAGCAGTTGCAGCAGCAGTAGTAGTAGTAACAGCAGCAGTAGTAATAGCAACAGTAGTAGTATAACAGCAGTAGAAGTAATAGCAACAGCAGCAGCAGCAGCAGTAGTAGTAGCAGCAGCAGCAGCAGCAACAGTATTAGTAGAAAAAGTAGCAGCAGCACATCACCACCACCAGTAGTAGTAGTTGTAGTCACCACAACATCATGGACCTTGGGATTGAAGTCGAACAGTCTTACCGACTCAGCTAACTATATAGCGTCCGTCACCATTTAGTTTGATTCTTTTTCCAAGCTAAATGTAGACTCCTTCTGTGTATCCCACTTTAGCTGAGATGAATAAACCACAAGCCCTCTCCTCTCCTAGCGTCTTCAGGGCAGGTGCTGTGGCTTAGGTACTCTCCATTAGGTCTGCCGCGTTGGTCATGAAACATGCATGAGACATGAGGTAAAGCATTCCTGTGGCAAAGGGTTGCACTGAGGTAGGTCTAGGGAAGGAAAGAAAGAGAGGGGGAAAGGTGGGGGGGGGAGGGGAGGTTGGGGGGAGGATGTTTTTGTCAAGGCTTGAAGTACGTTTATTGGTATCGGCTAACGTCGATGGTAAACAAGGTGCTGTTTTTGTTGTTGTTGTTGTTGCTATTGTTGCTGCTGCTGCTGCTGCTGTATTGTTGTTGCAGTTGTTATTGTTGCTGTTGTTTTGACGTCGTCGTTTTGTTTGTTTTGTTGCTTTGCTGTTATTCAGGTTGTTAGTAGTAACGGTGATGACGATAGTGATGACAAAATGTGTGAGCATGTGTCCATACTTGTGAATGGCCTGGAACGTGTACGCATGCGTGTGTGTGAAGAAAGAGAGATTTTCATTTCTTTATTCTATAATTTCGAAGATAATGGGAAAAGCGCCTATGTGCTTTTTGCATCCAGTCCCTGTGTCCATGTGGTTTTGTAAATTTTGTCATCCGTTCTCACCGGCACACAATGGTTTACTCTTCCAAAAATCTGAGCAGGTTTGAACATGCGCACAAGCTGTTGTTCTGCAGGACATCCGTTCATAGTTTCATCCGAAGGACTTGAGAGACAGACAGACAGACAGACAGAAAGAGAGAGAGGGTGAGAGGGAGACAGACAGACAGAGACAGACAGACAGACAGACAGATAGACAGACAGAGACAGAGACAGACAGACAGAGAGATTGATATACGCTACAGTCAGCTAATTAATACGTTCTGGCAAGTCACTCAATTATCTTCTTCTCACTCTCTCTCTCTCTCTCTCTCTCTCTCTCTCTCTCTCTCTCTCTCTCTCTCTCTCTCTCTCTCTCTCTCTCTCTCTCTCTCTCTCTCTCTCTCTCTCTCTCTCTCTTGACATCAATCTCAAATTCATCAACAGAAGAAGAGTTTATCCTGGCTTTATTTTCCAAATGCGTAGAGAAATCAGCATTATCTTTACAAAGACAAAACATTTCACATATTTTCTAAACCTATATACAAATAAATAGACATGCCGTAATACTTACAGTATGAAAAATATCAATGCTTTGATCGTTTTGGGTCGTTTGCCAAAAAGAGTGAAAATTAAAGCTTTACTGCTGAGCAATGGAAACGCGATTTTTCAAAGATATGAAACGACCGCAAGAGATAGAGAGAAGGGGGAGGGAGGGAAGGAGGGAGACAGACAGACAGACAGACAGACAGAGACAGAGACACAGAGACACACAGACAGACAGAGACATACACACAGATACACAGATACACAGACACACAGATAACACAGACAGACACAGACAGACAGACCGAGAGAGACAACACAGAGAGAGACTGAGACAGAGACAGACAGACAGACAGAGACTCACAAACACTCAGACAACACAGACTGACAGACAGACAGACCCGACAGACAGACAGACAGACAGACAGACAGACAGACAGACAGATGACTTTACAAAAAAACTGATACCGTGCCTTTTAGAATAGATTAAAGTTTTGATTCATATACATTGTTATTAAAAAAAAAACCAATATCAGATCACAACGAATCATTTTGGCAACAAATCAATCTGGTTTGTGCTTTCCTGATAATACACTCTCCATTATGTCACAACTATCTCTTGACAAAAATAATATGAAAACAGAATGCTGTGGGGTGAGAGGGGGGGGGTGGATGTTGGATGATAGTCACCATACTAGAATAACTGTTTCGTTACAGAAAAGAGATGCAGGTAATTGATAAAACCACACGGACAATAGATGAAAGAAACCTCACTTTAATAACAGATGATTCTTGAAAAATACAAATAAAATAATACTCTCTCTCTCTCTCTCTCTCTCTCTCTCTCTCTCTCTCTCTCTCTCTCTCTCTCTCTCTCTCTCTCTCTCTCTCTTTATACGCTTCTGAGCTCTGGGGTTTTACAAAATTTCACTGTATTGAATCAATGCATTTATATTATGCTTGCAAATGTTTATTAAATGCTTACCCGAAAACTCCAAATACAATGATCAGAGAACTGGACGCTATCCTTTCGCGAATGTTGAATCCTAAAAACAATTTTTTTAATTGTTTTTGTATGCAGACTAGGCCAAGAAAAATAATGTAAACAATACGAACAAAATAAATGCGCGCTGTTGTTGTGTGTGTCGTTGTGTGTGTGTGTGTGTGTGTGTGTGTGTGTGTGTGTGTGTGTGTGAGTGTGAGTGTGCGTGTGCGTGCGTGTGTGGTGTGGTGTGCTAGTGCGTGTGTGTGCGTGTGTGTGTGTGTGTGTGCGTGTGCGTGCGCGTGTGCTAGTGCGTGTGTGTGCGTGTGTGTGTGTGTGTGTGTGTGTGTTTTGTGTGTGTGTGTGTGTGTGTGTGTGTGTGTGTGTGTGCGAATGTGTGTGTATGTGCGTGTTTTGTTTTTCATGGGGGGGGGATTGTTGTTTATGTTGTGGCTGTTTCATTGTTGTCGTTGTTTTTCTTTTTTCGACAAAATGTTCAGGTTGAAATGTTTCCCTTAAATAGTTCCCAGCAAGATCAAGTGTTTGGTCAAGAATTGTGGATCACTTGATGTAGTTCTTTTCTGAAATTATATGCAGTACAATAAGAATGAAAAAAGTACATGACATCATGCAAAATACTTTCAAAGGAATGCAATATGCTGGAGAACATGATTAGATCAGATTCTTTGGTTCTTTCTGATTCCATGTGAATGTGCAGTTTAAAGATAGTTGACTAAACATGTAAGCCTGTGAGCATAAGTCCACACTGATGCATCATTCGTCTCTACATTCTCACGAAACTTAACAAGAAGAGACCAACTTCTGAGCTGGACAAAGAGACAAGTTTCGTCATATGCACATTTGCATGATGATATTTGGACCTCCCCGTGCATGCGCACTTGCGCACGTACGCACACACGCACCTACGCACGCGCGCACACACACACACACACACACACTCATAAACACAAATATACACACACATATACACAACCACACACACACATATATGCACACACATAAACACACACACATACACACACACGCACGCACAGCACGCAAGCATGCGCACACACAGCACTGGAGACAGGTAATGAGTCCCCATACAAAAAAATAATTACCGTACAGTGTGATTTTCGACATGGAAAACAAACATGGGAAGTAATATTCAACTTTATCACAGCGTCGTTCAATACTTTCATGTAATCAAGACGACAAAAGTACACATTTATTAAAGACTCAATCATGACAAATATTCCTAATCACTAATCGAATGTATTTTTACAGGGGAGGGCGCTTAGTGTGTAAATCAAATATCTAACCACTACAGCTATGTTATTCGGTCTGTTAACAAGAATTTTATTGTTAGAATGAAATTTCACGTGCACAAAAAGAAAAATTGTATTTCTACTACTAGTGTATTTGTTGATAAAACAAATCTAATGTTGTGTCCAAAATGGGGGGAAACCGTAACTGGCTTTTAAAATAAAAAAAGCAAAAGAGCAACGGTAAGAAGTATGCCTAGTTTGTGATTTTGTGTCTATTTGGGATCTTTCCACACACAAAAATATTGGCTCAGTTTTTCTCTCTTCTACATTTTAACAACAGTTTGGATGGTAACAGGAATAGTTAGCGTCAGCCACAGCTGGGAATTCCGAGAATATCCATCTAAGGGCCGAAACTCGGGTTAAAGTGTGACAGGATGGGTTGTTGTTCTTGAAACTTACCTAAAACGCTGTCATTTAGGAATTTTATATTTTTATTACTTTTCTTCACATAAACCTTTGAAAAATCATGTTCATACTGATTTACAACAGAACCTCCTGTTAAAGTTTTCATTGCTGTTTTATGCTAATGTTATGGAAAAAACCGATTATCATCACCACACACAACACAGTTAAGATTCAGTCACAAGATGTGATGACAGATGTGACGATGTGATGGCAAAAATGAATACAAATTGTTTCTTTTTTAATAATGCATCAAATAC
>CM060318.1:80432773-80435273 GCA_030674155.1 Stramonita haemastoma
TGCTGAGCGTTATGTAACTGTCAATGTCATCCTATAATCAAACCATCTTATTGAATACATAAATCACTGATACATTATAGAAATAAATTTGTTTGTTTGTTTATTTATTTTTTTTTTTTTATTCGTTGTTTTATATCAAGGATAATGGAGTAAGCACTCATGTGTTTGTTTTTTACATCCAGTCCCCGTATGCAATGATTAAGTAATTGAGTAAGTGAGTGAGTGAGTGAGTGAATCAATCAATCAATCAATGAGTGAATTAAAAAAAATAATAAAATAGGGAACAAAAACAAGACGACAAATCACTACTAACCATCCACACACCATCTACCTCGCCAAAAAAATAAAACGACAAGAAGATAAACCTAAACAACTAAAAACAAAGTCTTGATTGCTAACAATAGCAGACTGTGCTTTTGGGTATTGCTAGTTCTCTTAAAAGGCATACTTGAAAGCCAGCCTGCTACAAACAGAAAGAAAACAACCACAAGCACAACAACAACGAAAACAATAAAATATAAACATGAATGAATGAATGAATGAATGAATGAATGTGAATGAATGAATGAATGAATGAATGAATGAATGAATGAATGAAGAATAATAGAAAAGGAAAGACAAATTGTTATGCTTAACGAGGCTGTCCTCATAATTGTCAGATTGATTAAGCTGTTCTGCTTTTTTAAAAAAAAAAAGTATTTTTAAAAAGGGGGATCTAAAAACTATGAAGAAAGAAAGAAAGAAAGAAAAACAAACAAACAAACAAACAAGCAAACAAACAAACAAAGAAAAAAACAGTGTACCTGACAAGGAAAGTTTTGGGAGTGACCTGTTTTCATCATGGCGATGATGACGATGATGATCACAACGACGATGACCATGATGATGATGGGTGATAATGACGACGACAAAGACCACGACAAAGACCACGATAACGATGACGATCACGACGCTGATAATGACGATAATAAACTATCAAAAACAAAAAAACGAAAAAGGTAGGTGTACCTAACGAGGACCGAGTTTTGGGTGTTGCCATGTTCTCATGATGGTGAGGTGGGTGAAGCCGTCCTGCTCCAGCACAGCAGAGGAGTCCGATGCCCACTGCAGCACGGCCTGCTCCCCCCCTCTGATGACAGGGAGCCTGTGGAGCCCAGGGCCTGCTCCGTCAGCAGACTGTTCAACACCTGATCACACAAATCAACACATTGCAAAACATCAACAATAGATTGAAAGAACATCAAACCATGTCATATCATATCATATAGGGATCATGTCAAATCATATTGGATCATGTCAAATCATATTGGATAATATCAAATCATATCGAGTCATATCAAGTCATATCGAATCATATCGAATCATATCAAAATATATCGAATTATATCAAATCACAACAAATGAAACCAAAATGCTTATTGCCGAGGGTGGCAGAATAAAGCAGCGAATTATCGAGAGATGGGACAGAGATCGTTACTTTAATTCGTTTTGGATATTAGGTCATTGATGATCGGTTATGGAACGTTTGTTGGATGGGGCTGTGGGAATAAATGAAAGGAAACACCTTGAAAGATCCCAACAATAAAAAATCATTTTGCTGAAGAAGAATTCAACACCCGCTCGCGCGCGCGCACACACACACACACTTCCTCTCTCTCTCTCTTCCTCTCTTTCTCTCCTCTCCTCTCTCTCTCTCTCCTCTCCTCTCTCTCTCTCTCTCTCTCTCTCTCTCTCTCTCTCTCTCTCTCTCTCTCTCTCTTCTCTCATCTCTGTACTTTGTGTCTGTACTGTATGTATGTATGTATATGTATGTATGTATGTATGTATGTATGTATGTATGTAGTATGTATGTATGTATGTATGTATGTATGTATGTATGTTGCACATATATATGCAGTATGTTTGCCTGCATACATGTACATATGAAAATTTGTTAAAAACACAGATGACACAGACAAAACACTGACACAGACAGAGAAAACGAAAAAACTGAAACAAACAAACAGTGGGGTATGAAAAAGAAAATGACATAACACAAACCAGAAGACTAAACAAAAACCACAACCACAAAAGCAGCAGCTACATCCACAACAACAACCACAACAAGAACAACCAAAGCAGCAACAACGACAGCAACAATAATAACAACAGCAATAACACCAGCAGCAATAACAACAACAATAGTAGCAACAACACCAATTGAGCAATAACAACACCAGCATTAATTATAACAACAGTAGCAACAACAACAACAACAACAACAGTAATAATAACAGCAACAATGACAACGGCAACAACCATAATGACAACAAGGGCAACAACAATAGCAATATTTGTATTTTTTTGTATTTTGTACCACTTTATGTCACGGCAGATTTCTCTGCGTAAAATTCGGGCTGCTCTCCCCGGGGAGAGCGCGTCGCCACATGTGCAGCGCCTACCCTTTTTTTTTTCTTTTTCCTGCATGCAAGTGTATTTGTTTCCCTATCAGAGTGGCTTC
>CM060318.1:80440273-80442773 GCA_030674155.1 Stramonita haemastoma
CTCTCTCTCTCTCTCTCCTCTCTCTCTCTCTCTCTCCTCTCTCTCTCTCTCTCTCTTCTCTCTCTCTCTCTGTTATACCATTATTGAACATTGTAATATTGATTGCGATCATATAGTGTGTGCGAGTGTGTTATATATTTTTGCATAATTTTTCAAGTTCCCATTGATAATAGAGGCGTGCGTGTGTGTGTGTGTGTGTGTGTGTGTGTGTGTGGTGCGTGCGTGCGTGCGTGCGTGCGTGCGTGCGTGCGTGCGTACTTGCGTGCGTACGTGCATGTGTATATATGTGTGTATGCCTTTTGCTCAATTTCGTTTGATTTGGTTGATATTTTGTCATAGGGAAATCTTGCAAAGAAGGGATGGGTGGGCGGGTAAGGCAGAGACTCGGTGAGGGAAAGTGGGAAACATAGAAGAGTTTGAGTGTGTTTGGATTTTTCTTATCTTCAATAGCTCTTGTTATACATGTATTGACTAGTTTTTTTTTGTTTTTTTTTATTGGTAGTGTGCTTATTTTGCTATTGGTTGTCCTCTATTAATATTTTGGTGGGAAAATGGGAAGGAGGAAGAGGAGGGGGGGGGTGAATAGATCATAGTATAAAAAACCCCAACATTTTGTGATTATTCATTTCCCTACTCTATAGTGCTTTTGTATACTCTCTGTCCATCTTGGTCTTGTCTGTCTGTTTCTCTCCCTCTCCCTCTCTCTCTCTCTCTCTCTCTCTCTCTCTCTCCTCTCTCTCTCTCCTCTCTCTCTCTCTCTGTTTCTGTCTGTCTGTCTGTGTGTCTGCCTGTCTCTCCCCCTCTGACCCCACCTACTATTTTTTTGCCTCTCTGATTTTCACCTAATTGTTATTTGTAGTTTTCATTATCATGCTCATTTTGTCTATTCATTTAAATGTATTTGAAAGTGTTGATCATTATGTATTGGAAAGTGTTGATCATTATTGTTTGCATATGCTGCTTACTTGAGTTTTTGTGCATGTGCATGTGCATGTGCATGTGCGTGTGTGTGTGTGTGTGTGTGTGTGTGTGTTGTGTGTGTATGTGTGTGTGTGTGTGTGTGTGTGTGTGTGTGTGTGTGTGTGTGTGTGTGTGTGTGTGTGTGTGTGTGTGTGTGTGTGGTTTTTCCTTTCATTTCCTTTTTTTCCGATTTTGGGGGTTTTTTTGTTTTTGTTTTGTTTTTTCTTTTTTTTTTGTTTTGTTTTTTTTGTGAGAGCATGGTGTAAAGAAGCTTTGTGCTTATCCATTTACTCTCAATAAACATTTCGAGTTCGAGTTCGAGTTCTCTCTCTCTCTCTCTCTCTCTCTCTCTCTCTCTCTCTCTCTCTCTCTCCTCTCTCTCTCTCTCTCTCTCTCTCTCTCTCTCTCTCTCTCTCTCTCTCTCTGAGACAGATAGCCTAGTGTTCAGAACATTGCGCTGGCAATTTGACGACCCGGGTTCGATTCCCGATCGAGGAAATTTTTTCTCCTGGAGTTAACATCAGTGTTGACTCCACTCTCCCCAAAAGTCCTTCGGATGAGACTATAAACCGAGGCCCCGTGTGCGAACGCACGCAGAATATCTTGCCCACACGTTAAATCCTGTTCCACTTTTCGTAAGAGTAGGCCATTGTGTGCCGGTGGGAACATATGACATTTACAAATGTGCATACACACGGGGACTGGATGTAAAAAAGCACAAGAGTGCTTATTCCATTATCCTCGATATAAAAGAATAAATGAATGAATGAATGAATGAATGAATGAATCAATCTCTCTCTCTCTCTCTCTCTCTCTCTCTCTCTCTCTCTCCTCTCTCTCTCTCTCTCTCTCTCTCTCTCTCTCTCTCTCTCTCTCTCTCTCTCTCTCCTCTCTTCTCTCTCTCTGATCAAAGTTTACTTACACGTAATATGCTGGTAATCATTTCTTTAGAGGCTTTGTCACCTGTGTGCAGAGAATCCACATCTGAAAAGACATCAAATCAAATGATGATCGTGGTGGCGGTTGTGAGAGCGGTTTCATCATCATCATCGCCGTAGTCATTACGATAATAATCATGATTGTCATCATCATCATCATCATCATTATTATCATTATCACCATCACCATCATCATCATCATCATCATCATCATCATCATCATTATTATATTTACTAAGGCATGAAAATGAGTACAGGAAAATATACTGTCTTCTTGCCAACAGTTTCAATGTCACTGGAAAAGACAGAAAGAAGGATAGAGGTATAACCTCCCCCCCACGCACACACGCATGTGCGCACGCACGCACATACACACACACATACACACACAAACGCGCGCGTGTGCACACGCGCGCGCACACACACTTAATCTATTGTATACTCAATGTACCATCTGGGAATAACATTTTGACTTTGACTTGACTTCGACTTTCACACACACACACACACACACACACACACACACACACACACACACACACACACACACACACACATACACACATACACACACACATACACACACACATACAAACACACAT
>CM060318.1:80450273-80457773 GCA_030674155.1 Stramonita haemastoma
CTGTCCTGTCCTGTCCGTCTTGTCCTGTCCTGTCCTGTCCCGTCCTGTCCCGTCTTGTCCTGTCCTGTCTGCCTGTTGGGGTCTTCAGGGCCGGTGTGCCTGATGCTGCTCACCTCCTCTCTGGAACAGGCAACAGTGGTAAGGAGTTAGGTTGATACATAGTGTCATAAACATTTTTCTTGCTTATTTGTTTGCTTGTTTGTTTCGCTGTCTGTCTGTTTGTGTAGTTGGTTGGATAGATAGATAGATAGATAGATAGATAGATAGATAGATAGATATAGATAGATAGATAATAGATAGATAGATAGATAGATAGATAGATAGATAGATAGATAGATAGATAGATAGATAGATAGTAGATAGTTAGTTAGTTAGTTAGTTAGTTAGTTAGTTAGTTAGTTAGTTAGTTAGTTAGTTAGTTAGTTAGTTAGTTAGTTAGTTAGTTAGTTAGTTAGTTAGTTAGTTAGTTAGTTAGTTAGTTAGTTAGTTTAGTTAGTTAGTTAGTTAGTTAGATAGATAGATAGATAGATAGCTAGTTTCTTTCTCTCTTTGTTTTCAGGAAAGACGTCTATCAACTTTCATCACGATGATCATCAACACACTCCACTAGGGTCTGGTACAGTCCTACTACCACCACAACTGTCCTCCTCCTCCTCTTCCTCCTCCTCTTCCTCTTCATCCTCATCCTCCTCATCATCGCCTTCTGCCAGACTTAGAGAGAGGAGGAAGCAAAATCGATGAGACAGAGCCAATCTGGCAGGGGCAGTGACATTTTGGGGCCATGGCAGCTGGCTGATTGGGGTCTAGCCTCATTCTCTCTCCTCCACAGCCCCGTCCCGTCCGTCTTGCAAGCAATCTTCGGACCACATACATTCCTTTAGACACCCCCTTTTTCTCCCCTCCCCTCCCCTCGCCCTGCGTCGCTTTGTCTTCTACCCCCCCCCCTTCCCTCCCCTCTCCTTCCTCAACCCTTCCTCCTGTGATTTTTTATCCTTTGCTGCTTTTTTCGTCTGCCCAAGTGATGGCAGAGAAAGACAGGGCAGGCTAAGCTTGCTGTCAACAGGCGAGGCATGGAAGATAAGTGCCAGTGAATGACCGTGATACTTTGCCTTGTCTTTGCTGTTCTGGTAGGGCAGCAGGAAAGGAAGTAGGCCTATAAGTTGTGAGAGCGAGAGTTTGTATGTGTGTGTGTTTGATTGATTGATTTATTGATTGATTGATTGATTGATTGATTCTTTTATATCGAGGATAATGGAATAAGCACTCTTGTGCTTTTTTCACATCCAGTCCCCATGTGTATGCCGTTTTGTAAATGTCATCTGTTCCCACCGGCACACGATGGCCTACTCTTACGAAAAACAGAACAGGATTTAACGTGTGTGTATGTGTGTGTGAGTGTGTGTGTGTGTGTGTGTGTGTGTGTGTGTGTGTGTGTGTGTGTTGTGTGTGTGTGTGTGTGTGTGTGTGTGTGTGTGTGTTATGTGTGTTGCACAAAAAAACCTTGCAAGATAATTGAAACATTGATATGTGTACTACAATCACAATGTCAGAATGCTACATACTGAATTGGAATTGAACATTTTGTTGTTGATGTTTTTTTCGCTTTAACATCCTCCCACCTTAAATAATATTGAACAATAAATGAGTGTTTTGTATTGATGAAGATATATGTGCTTTATGAGAGAATATAACCTGCAATACAAGGTAAAAAAAAAAAGTGTGAGAGCAAAGGAAGAGGAGGGGGTGGGGGTGTTATTTCTAATTTGATGTTGTTCTGTTGTTATTGGTGGTCCTGGTCGTAATGTTGTCAGTTAGGGATTTTTTTAGGGGAAGGATAGATGTCTCTCTACCTTTCTCCCTTCCCTCCTGGAGGGGGGGGGGGGGTTGGCTGGGGATGGTTGCTATTCCCTAATCAGGGCAAGGGTCGGATGAAAAAAGTATGTGAATTCTTACTCTTGTTACCCTTGGAAAATAAAGATCATTCATTCATTCTTTCTTAAGAATTCTCGGCACTCCCTGCCACCTCCCCTGGATTGTTTTCACCTTTGTTGTTGTTCTTGTTGTTTATTTTTGAATACAGATGGAGGGGAAAGACCTACAGTGAAAAAGAAAAGAGAATACATGCAAGCGAGAGAAGGGTTGGGTCGAGCGTATTAATTGTATGCACAGCAATCAGTGTGTGTGTGTGTGTGGGTGTGTGGGTGTGGGTGTGGGGGGTGTGTGTGTGTGTGTGTGTGTGTGTGTGTGTGTGTGTATGTGTGTGTGTGTGTGTGTGTGTGTGTGTGTGTGTGTGTGTGTGTGTGTGTGTGTGTGTGTGTGTGTGTGTGTGTGTGTGTGTCACAGAGAGAGAGAGAGAGAAAGAGAGTATGTACGCAAAGTTGTGTATGTGCGTGTGTATCTCCGCATGCATCTGTGTAACTGCACACATACGAACACTTGTATGTATATATTATCATTTTGTTCGTGGGCACAATGAACGTGTGTACCAAACACACACACACACACACACACACACACACACACACACACAAAACGCACACACACACACACACACACACAGCAAAGCCTACACACTGAATAGTGCACAGGAATGGTCAGAGAAGACAGGAGAGTGAAAGGGGGGGGGGAGAGAGAGAGAGAGAGAGAGAGAGAGAGTGCGCGTGTGTACGCAGAGTTGTGTATGTGCGTGTATCTCTGCATGCAACTGTGTGACTGCACTCATAGTACACGTGTATACATATATAATATAGCCCACCCCTCACAGATCAAATACTGCCTGCTAGCCAGACCGCAATACAATGTTCTCCCTGCCAGTGCTAATAAAATACCTGTCTGCGTTAGGCGGGGCAGTGGGCAAAGCCGTACAACAAACAGCCGACATATAATAGCCTAGATATACATCTCGTCACGGTTCGACCCACTCTTTCAGGGTTTTTTTTCCCCTTTCTTTAAATTGCTCTGACGCGTACACTCTTTATATTACTCTGACGCACACACGCACGAGCGCGCGAGCACCTATACACGCACGCGTGCGCGCATCCGTACACACACACACACACACACACACACACACACACACACACACACACACACACACACACACACACACACACACACACACACACACACACACACACACACAAGGGGACTGGATGTAAAAAAATATATTAAAAAAATTCTTAAAGCACATAAGTGCTTATTCCGTTATCCTCGATATAAAAGAATACAATTTTAAATAGATAAATAATTAGATAAAACGGGGGACGGGATAGCCTAGTGGTCAGAACATTGCGCTCGCTATTTGACGACCCAGGTTCGATTCCCGTTCGAGGAGATTTTTCCCCTGGAGTCAACATCAGTGCTGACTCCACTCTCCCCAAAAGTCTTTCGGATGACACTATAAACCGAGGCCCCGTGTGTGAACGCCTGCAGAACATCCTGCGCACAGGTTAAATCCTGTTCCGCTTTTTGTAAGAGTGGGCCATCGTGTGGCGGTAGGAACAAATGGCACTATTCACAAAAACTGCATACACACGGGGACTAGATGTAAATTTTAAAAAAGCTTATGAGTGCTTATTCCATTACCCTCGATATAAATAAATAAATAAATAAATAAATAAATAAATAAAACACACAACACAACACAACACAACACAACACAACGCAACGCAACGCAACGCAACACACCACCACCACCACCACCCCACCACACACACACACACAAAACACACACACACACACACACACACACACACACACACACACACACACACACACACACACACACACACACCACACACACACACACACAGAGAGAGAGAGAGTAGACTACAAGAATAGTATTGGTGCTGCTGTCTTCAGTGAAGCGTATAGATACTGCGGACTTGCGAAACCTTCTGTGCTAGGCTAAAAGTGCTCAGATCAGGTGATCGAACAAAAGAGAGAGAGAGAAATAACACAAGATATCTTCCCCCACCACCCCAAAAAATGGGTAGTGGTAGGAGGGGGGGGGGGGGCGGTTTCCAGGGCGCACCCACCCCGTGGGTGTATGGGGTGTGTTTTATTATTTATTTATTTATTTATGTATCTTTCATATCGAGGATAATGGAATAAGCACTCATGTGCTTTTTTTTTACATCCAGTCCCATGTGTATGCAGTTTTGTAAATCTTGTCATCTGTTCCCACCGGCACACAATGGCTTACTCTTACGAAAAGCGGAACGGGATTTAAGGTGTGCGCAAGAAGTTCTGCGTGTGTTAGCACCCGGGCCTCGGTTTACAGTCTCATCCGAACTTTTGGGGAGAGTGGATTCAGCACTTTTGTTAATTCCAGGGGGAAAATCCCAGAGAGAGAGAGAGGGGGGGGGGGGGGGGGGGAGAGAGAGAGAGACAGACAGACAGACAGACAGACAGACAGACAGACAGACAGGACAGAGAACGTTTGTGCGCGTGTACTTTTACTAACATAATTATTATGTTTATATTGCAAAGAGTTTTCAGCTTTTATCAATAGTAATATCAATTAGGCCTATATTCTATAATACATGCGTAATAGCTGCTGCTGCGCGTGCACATGTGTGTGCTTGTGTGCGTGCGCGCGCGTGTGTGTGTTTGCGCACGCGCGCGCATGTGTGTGTTTGTGTGTGTGTGTGTGTGTGCGCGCGCGCGTGTGTGTATGCACGTTTGTTACTATGTATGCTTGCATGCTTGTGTTTATGTAGCCTATGCTCGCGCGTTCACCAATTCCTGATATATTTTGTGTATGTATGGGATGTACCATGAATTCAAAGAAAGACAGAGCCTTGACAATTTTATCACCAAAAAGAAAAACGTTCACAATATCATCATTCACTACCATATTCATCTAACAGGTCTAACAAAACACGAATGATCGATATACTCCTTCCTGAAGTCGGAATGTGGCTACCTTTATGGTGGGCAAAAATGGTCGCATACGCTAAATCTCACCATTGGTAAAAACCTTGGAGCTGTGGCCAAGGAACGAAAAAAATAAAAAGAACTAGTCTGTTGCAATAGCCGCTGCTGTAGTCTAATGGTTAGGGCGTTGGACTCGTAATCTAAAGGTTGCGGGTTCGATCCCAGCTTTCGACTATGGCGTTGTGCCCTTGGAAAAGGCACTTTACGGCTATTTTCTCACCCCACCCAGGTGTAAAAGGGGTACCAACCTTGTGTTGGGGGTTAACCCTGCGATAGACTGGCGTCCTATCCAGGGGGGAGTCGATGACTCTCAGTCGCTTAACGCCGCAGAAACCGGGATAAGCACCGGCCTGATGAGCCTTAGGCTCGGAACAGACTTTAACTAAAAGTCTTTTGCAATGATTAACTAATAATTTGATTATTCACTCAGCGGATTGCTTATTACTTAAACATCAAAGCCGTTGAGAGCACAGTGCTGTCACTGTCTTTAAAGGGGAAGGGATAGCCCAGTGGTTAGAACATTGCGCTCGGAATCTGACGACCCGGCTTCGAATCCCGTCTAAGGGGATTTTTTTTCCCCTGGGGTTAACATCAGTACTACCTTCACTCCCCCCCAAAAATCTTTCGGATAAGACTATAAACCGAGGCCCAGTGTGCGAACGCATGCAGAACAGCTTGTGCATACATTCAACCCTGTTCCGCTTTTCGAAAGAGTAGGCTATTGTGTGCCGGTGGGAACGGATGACAAAATTGACAAACCGCATACACACGGGGACTGGATGTAAAAAAAAAAAAGCACACGAGTCCTTATTCCATTATCCTCTATATAAACGACTAAAAATAATAAATAAATTTACTCCCTGAACCTGCCGTCTGGGATACACTTTCATGCATATTTTACTTACGTACAAGGGTACGGGCCCTGATCATTTATTTATTTATGTATCTGCCTCACCGGCAGTCGAGAGTTAAGCTAATTAAAGCAGTGGGTTGATCATGAGATCTTGCGTGGAATTTTTCCAAAGTTTGGGCGATGGGATGGGTTTGGGGTGGCTTTTTTAAATGTTATTTCTGTGGAAATGATGTAATATTGTCATGAAATAGGGAAGCTGGTGTGTGTGTGTGTGTGTGTGTGTGTGTGTGTGTGTGTGTGTGTGTGTGTGTGTGTGTGTGTGTGTGTGTGTGTGTGTGTGTGTGTGTGTGTGTGTGTGTGTGTGTTTGTGATTCAGATAGATAGAAAAATAGATAGACAGACAGACAGACAGACAGACAGACAGACAGACAGACAGACAGACAGAGATAGATAGATAGATAGATAGATAGATAGATAGATAGATAGATAGATAGATAGATAGATAGATAAGATAGATAGATAGATAGATAGATAGATAGATAGATAGATAGATAGATAGATAGATAGATAGATAGATAGATGAGATTTGATTTGATTTGATTTGATTTATTGTTTTATATCGAGGATAATGGGATAAACACTCTTGTGCTTTTTTACATCCAGTCCCCGTGTGTATGCAGTTTTGTAAATGTCATCAGTTCCCACCGGCACAAGATGGCCTACTCTTACGAAAAGCGGAACAGGATTTAACGTGTGCGCAAGATGTTCTGCGTGCGTTCGCACACGGGGCCTCGGTTTATAGTCTCATCCGAAGGACTTTTGGGAGAGTGGAGTCAGCACAGATGTTAAATCCAGGAGAAAAATCTCCTCGACCGGAATCGAACCCGGGTCGTCAAATTGCAATGCGCAATGTTCTGACCACTAGGGTATCCCATCTCCCTGACGGTAAGTGAAGGCGTGGGTTTAAGTCTCACTGACGGATCATACGGGAGACCTTGTGGTTAGAACACTGCATTCGCAATTAACGACCCGGGCTCGATTTCACTATCCTCGGTATAAAAGAATAAATAAATAAATAAAAATTAAGTAAATACTACAAAGCGATCGATCCTGGGTTGAAAATAGCGTCCACTGCATACACATAACTAAAAACCAATCCATTATTTTGCGACAGAAGAAGCCATTTATGGCCGCTGGTATGGATGGTGTGAACATACCTAGACTGCATCCTGGTGGTCTAGAGATAACACGCCTGCCTGGAAAGGAAAATTCCAGATTCCAAGCCCCCCCCCCCCCCCTCCCCTATCCACTAGACCATGAGTGGTGTTCTGGGTGCTAGTCTTTTGGATGAGAATACGAGTCCCGTGTATAACACGCATTTAGTGCTCGTTAAAGAACCCACAGCAAAAAGAACGTTGTCCATGGCAACATTGTGTACAAAAAAGCCCTCTGATAGGAGAAACAAATACAGTTGCAGACCGGAAAAGACAAAATAATAATGGGTGGCTAGTCTTGTGGTGACACGCTCTCTTCGGAGACAGCAGCCCGAATTTTACGCAGAGACATCTGCAGTGACAAAAGTAGTTGATAATACAATCATACAATACAATACAATACATACATACAATACAATACAATACAATGCATACAATACAATGCAACACAATGCTATAATGCAATAAACACAATGCATGCAATACAAAACAAGA
>CM060318.1:80462773-80555273 GCA_030674155.1 Stramonita haemastoma
TAGGTGTCCGCCGGGGTCCGAAAAATCCCTATGACTTCTATAGGATTCGAATCCGTGACCTTCCAGTCCGAAATCCAAAGCGCTAACCACTGCGCCATGGCAGCTGTTTTCTTGACATCAAAACACTCGGGGGTAGGGGGGGTATTATGGAAAATGTACATAGTGGGATTCAATCATAATTAGTTCCATTTGTGAATATTGAATGAAATAGGATTCATTGCCATTATTAGTAATCTCCCTTTTCAACAACAAAAATCCTTGAAATAAAACATACATTAATGAAATTTTTGTCATCTATCTAAACCTTTGGGTGGGTGAGGGAACTGGATTTTTGTTTTAAAGCACATCAGTGTTAATACATTATCTTCGAAATAAATGAACGTGATCTGCTGTATTTTAAGTCTGCCATTATTGTTAAAATCTAACTTTCTTTGAATGTTGTAGGATTATATGTGTGGTGATGTATTTTTATGTGTTTGAGTGTATTGCTATATATACTTGTTATAATAATGTAAAGCACTTTGTGCTACCCTTATAAAGGGGAGAGAATGTGCTCAAGAAATGTTTATCATTATTCCCCCCCCCCCCCTCTCTCTCTCTTCTCTCTCTCTCTCTCTCTCTCTCTCTCTCTCTCTCTCTCTCTCTCTCTCTCTCTCTCTCTCTCTCTGTCAGATATTTCTTTCTTTAATATGTTAATTGCTCTTGCTGAATGTGAGCGTGGCTTTGAGAGATCAATTTCTCTCACTTGGATAAATTTCCTTCTTCTCTACAAGTTACATTCCCACAACCTTTCTTTCATAAATTCATGCCTCTGCCCACTTTCAATTATTCTGACAAAAAAGTTAAAAAGGTACTGATGATGATGTTGGTAATGATGGTGTCGGCATGTATAGTATGTGCATGCGTGTGAGAGAGTGTGTGTGTGAGTGCATGTGTGTGTGTGTTGTTATTGTTGTTGTTTTTTGTTGTTGCTGCTGCTATTTTTCAGGGAAAATACTACTGCAACACTTATGTCTCTACAACCTGGAAAATAAATCGAGAAATGGTATCCAATATATCGCCCTACCCTCATAATTATGCGAACATAAAAAAACAAGGCTCACACACAAAAAATACCCATAGCTTTAACATATCCCTTAAACCAGTGTGCTTTTGTTTTCTTTTCTTGATCTTTTTCTAACTTAGGACTTGCATGAACTATGTCACAGGAGATCTATGCACATTCAATGGGCCTGTCTACTCTTCTGAACGGCGGATCCCGTTTCTGGGGCAGTCAGCATTTTCAAGGGTGACACTCATCCAATCCTGCCCGCCTCTAGCCCAGTGATTCCGACCGTTCGACTTCAATCCTGTGGGTCCATGAAGTCTGAGTTCGAATCTCGGCAGCGTCTGGTGAATTAAGGGTGAGGATTTTTACGATCTCCAAGGTTAATTCAAGTACAGACCTGTTATACATACATACATAAAAATATACATAATACATACATACATACATAATACATACATACATACTACATCATACATACATACATACATAATAGATAGATAGATAGATAGATAGATAGATAGATAGATAGATAGATAGATAGATAGATAGATAGATAGATAGATAGATGATAGATAGTAGTAGGTAGTAGGTAGGTAGTAGGTAGTAGGTAGGTATAGGTAGTAGGTAGTAGGTATATATAGTAGTATAGGTAGTAGTAGGTAGATAATAGATAGATAGATAGATAGATAGATATATAATAGATATATAGATAGATAATGATAATAGATAATAGATATGATATTCAGAATCGTTATATGCCGTTAAAGAGTCTGTTATTCTGATCAGCGCTTGCCAATTATGCAAAACAGGAACATATCCAGCATACATCCCGTAGTCAAAATACGGCTACCTTTACTAGAGATGGGGGGGAGGGGACTGTCCCATACGCAAAAAACTCACATTGGTGACCTGAGATCGAGCTGAGGAACGAAAAAACATAATTTTGAAGAATAACTTACATCTATCTATCTGATCTAGTCTGTCTGTCTTCTGTCTGTCTGTCTGTCTTCTGTCTATCTATCTATCTATCTATCTATCTATCTCTATCTATCTATCTATCTATCTATCTATCTATCTACCTATCTATCTATCTGTCTGTCTGTCTGTCTGTCTGTCCCTTAGTCTGGTGACCGTGGGGGCACCCCTGAAGACTTGACAACCAGTTCCCTCCATTCCTCTATGTTCTGCCTTTCTCAAAGTCTTGTTGAGTTCTAGGCCTGTCCATTCGCTGATGTTGTCCTCCCATCCCTTCCTTGACCTGCCCTCTTTTTGTTACTCCTTGGAATACTGCAAGGCACTGTCCAAGGAGGAAGGAGAAAGGATGGAACTTGACCATAGAAGTATTGAAAAGCCAATTGGAGCAGATCAAAAACATATTGGGTGTTTAACGTGAAGAAGAACACAGACCAGTCGCAGACACTACACACACACACACACACACACACACACACACACACACACACACACACACACACACACACACATACATACATACATAACATCACACACGCGCGCGCAGGCACGCACGCACACAGGCACGCGCGCGCGCACGCGTGCGCGCACACACACACACACACCACACACACACACACACACACACACACACACACACACACTTGGGGGACGGGATAGCCTACTGATCAGACCATTGCGCTGGCAATTTGACGACCTGGGTTCGATTCCCGTTCGAGGACATTTTTCTCCTGGAGTTAACATCAGTGCTGACTCCACTATCCCCAAAGTCCTTCGGATGAGACTATAAACCGAGGCCCCGTGTGTGAACGCACGCAGAACATCCTGCACAAATGCTAAATCCTGTTCCGCTTTTCGTAAGAGTAGGCCATCGTGTGCCGGTGGGAACAGATGACATTTACAAAACTGCATACACACGGGGACTGGATGTAAAAAAGCACAAGAGTGCTTCTCCCATTATCCTCGATATAAAAGAATAAAATAAAAATAATAAAATAAATAAATAAATAAAACACACGCGCGCGCGCGCACACACACACACACACACACACACACACACACACACACACACACCACCACGCACGCACGCACGAAACGCACGCACGCACACCACACACACACACACACACACACACACACACACACACACACACACACCGCGCGCGCGCGCCGCGCGCGCGCGCGCACGCACGCTCTTGTTCGTTGTAGATTAATTTATGCGCAATAATTTTTTCCTCTGCTCCTAAATATTTGATCAGAAAAATGCAAAGTGTATACAGTAAGTCTTTCAAGTTGGCAATTGGAGTTCCTATACATGCAGCAACTTTTAAAATGTGTGCAGAAATAAGTGTCTTACCTTTTGAAGAACAAATTAAGCTGCCTCAGCAATATGTACAGGTCGGAAATTTTTTTTTTTGATTTTCACCATTTTTTTTTTTTTAAGTAGGAAAAATGCACTGTGCAGTTGTTTTGGCGAATAAGACATAGAGCAATAACAGGTAGGCCTAGTCACGAGATAGTTGAAAATGATCATCAAATGAGGATTGTTTGTGTTCCTACAGCATTGACCAGGCGCATGCATACTGGGGTTAGGAAGGTAGCTGAGTGAGGGGGTTTGCTGAAAATTTTTTAAAGTTCAAACCTACCCCAATTTGTGCAAAATCAAATGAATTTTGAGTCAGGGGCTAGTCTTTCTGGAATAGGGTGGGTTTTTTTGTTGTTTTTTTTAATCTGTAGATTCCTTAGTACGTGTAGTGTGAATGCAAGAGTGATGAAAATAAGGAAAATAACTCAAAATTAATAGTGATGTGTATCCTAGGATAGGACTTTGGCAAGGAAAATTCAAGGGGTACTAATCTGAATACTAAAACACAAAAGTGCTTTCCCTTTAAAATTGTTTATTTGATGTATATAATAATAGTCGTTTATTAGTTATAGCGCATTTAAATGCAATATACTTAATATAAAAAAAATACGATATATTTTTTTTTACACTTTTAAATTTAGGAGGTTAATGTCTTTTCTAAAAAAATTATAAATATTTTCATTATTTTGTTTAATATAAGTCCATTGTTTACTGCATCATATATACGATAATCTGAAATTCCCGTTTTCTGTACTATCATAATTTCCGATTAATAACACAACTTTTGGCTGGTTACACATAACCAATTTTAAATAAACTGAATTAAAATGAAAATATGCCTGAGCCTAATAGGCTAGCAGAGGCCTCTTCATTGATGACGCTAACACAGTAGTAATAAACTGAATTATAAATGAAAATATGCCTGAGCCTAATAAGCTAGCAGAGGCCACTTCATTGATGACGCTAGACACAGTAGGCTTTGGCCGTGGCCATATTGAACCCGTCTTTTTGACAGCGTCAAAAATGCTGCCTGGCTGAATTACTCTGTGGCGTCACTGTAAACCGCTGTGCGTGGCCATGGGCCTAGTAGACCCGGCCCGTTCTTTTTAACCCCGTCGTTTTGACGTTCAGCAACACTGGACGTGTTGCCGGGTCGACGGAAAGGAAAATAATCAAGAAAAACTTATTTATGGTGCTTCAAAAATTCTGACTACACAAACTAGTAAATTGACCCTTCCCGATTGCATTTCAATGGTTTTGATAAAAGTTTATTGGGGGGATTTTACGTAAAAACACTGTTTATGTTGAACTATTTTCTGTGCAAATCACTGCGGCAGCCTCTTTTTGCGTCACTCGCAGTCTCGGGGTAACCATATTGTCAGAAAGAGACGGCTGGGTTGACTATGGCCGCTTTGACAGATCCGTTCTACCGTCAAAGAGACAGAGGTCAAAACAAGGCTACAGCCATAGTAAACCCAGGCCTGTTTTGATGGCCGTCTCTTTGACGGCTGCAGCGTCTGATACTCCCCGTGAATCGACAGAAAATAGTTCGATATAAAAAGTAAACTCCCCCCACAAAACTTTTAACAAAACCACTGAAATGTAATCGGAAGGGTCAATTTACTAGTTTGTGTAGTCAGAATTTTTGAAGCACCATAAATAAGTTTTTCTTGATTATTTTCCTTTCCATCAACCCAGCAAACAGTACAGACTGTGGCTCCAACGTCAAAACCACAGGGTTAAAAAAAAAAAAAAAAAAAAAAAAGGCCAGCCTAAGCCTAGGTCTTCACAGGCCAGCCTAGACTAGACTAGCCTAGCCTAGCCTAGGCTAAGATAAATCTAGGTAGTTTAGGCCTAGGCTAATGAGGAAGGTTGGCTAGGTGTAGGCTAGGCCTAATGACTATATAGCCTAGCTAGTTCCTGCCTAGCCTATCGCACCTAGGCCCATGGGAGTTTGTCCAGGGAATCACTAGGCCTATTCTTGCCACCATGCCAGATTGCAGTGGTCTTTTCTTCTGAAGCTAGCTAGGCTATCACTTGCATCAAGATTTCAGAAAGTGTTGCTGGCAGGATGTCTGTGGCGGTTTTCAATGCTATCTGTATCAGGATAGCTGTCTCTTGCAGAAACCAGAGACTTGATGTTGTTGTGAATAGGCTAATAGGTCCTAGTTATTGCTGCTTTGGTAAGTCCATCTGTTAAACTTCAGCACTGGATTCTCTTTACTCTTTGTAAACTTCTGAAGAATACAGTCTGCTGTTCTGAGTGAAATGATATCAGTTTTGTTATTGGAATGATAACACGCAATCTCATCACCATAATGTTTTAAGAGTTTAACTTTCATGTGTTGTGCACAGTATGCATCATACTCTGCATCCTTAAGTAAGTCCTTCATGAAACACACTAAATCATGCACTGTGACTCAGTCATCATCAAGAGAGTCTAAATACTGAATTGTCTGCATGAAGGCACTAAATCGCACACTTTGTTCAGGTCTACCAAGGCGCAGATTCTTGACAACAGGCTGAGCATTCCTGAACATGTAGGGGATTCTACAGGTTCGGAAAGAAAGTTGGTACAGCAGACACCATGGTATATTGTGTCACTGGCAATGCGGCCTTGACAAATTATATTTTCCCTTTTACATTTTTTGCCCATGACTCTCAATATAGGGCAGTCAACAAAAGAATCAGAAAGTCAATGACAGAAGCAAAAGAGAAATGGATCGGTGAACAGTGCCCTGACATCGAAGAGAACATCAGGAAAAACAATAGCAAGAAAGTACATCAGCTCGTGATAGACCTGTCTTGCACGAAAGAGAGAAAAGGCTCAACAATCCAAGACAGAAATAGAAAGTGCCTCACTGACAATTAGGATATTCTGAACAGATGGACTGCTCCGACCTGATACACAGATGGACAGAACAATTCTCCAACCTGCACAACTACAGAACCTCAGGAGACCCAGAAGTCCTCAATGTCCCCACAAGTACAGATACAGTCACCCTATCCTCCGAGGAGAAATGGAAACAGCAGTCAGATCGCTGAAAAAGGGGAAGTCAGCAGGGGCTGACAACATTCCAGCTGAATTGGTTCAAGCTGAAGGGGAAGCCATGATCAGCGCTCTACTAAAAATCTGCAATAAGATCTGGCAGACAGGAAAATGGCCAACACCATAGACATAGTCACTCATCATCACCCTTCCCAAGAAAGGAAATCTACAACAGTACAAGAAATGCTGCACAATCAGACTCATATGCCACCCAAGCAAGGTCATGTTGAAGATTATAATTATTTGACTGAAGCCACAAGCAAAGACCATCATTGCTGAGGAACAAGCAGATTTCAGAGCAGACCGTAGCACAACTGAACAGATAATGAAATTCAACCTCAGAATACTCTGCAAGCAGTATCTTCAACACCAACAAGACTCTACCACGTATTTATTGATTTTAAGAAGGCATTTGACAGGGTGTGGCATGCAGCTTTGTGGGCATTCATGAATTTGTACAGCATCAATACAAACCTAATCAGATTTATCAAGCAAACAAAGGCCACCAGTGCAGTGTACTACAACAGCAACATTGGAGAGTGGTTTCGAACAACAGTTAGAGTATGGCAGGGCTGTCTAGTCTCACCCACTCTTTTCAACATCTTCCTTGAAAGAATCATGGCTGATGCACTGGAACACCATAACGGATCAGTCAGCATTGGTGGCAGAACGATCACAAACCTTTGCAGATGACATTGACGGACTAGCAGGATCAGGACAAGAGCTTGCCAGCCTAACAGAACACCTGAGCAAGGCCTCCAAAATATACCACATTGAAATCAGTGTAAAGAAGACCAAACTGATAACCAATAATGCCAAGGGCATCAGCGCTGATATCAGGGTCAGTGACCAAAAGCTGGAAACGGTTCAAAGCTTTAAGTACTTGGGAGCTGTTGTATCAGACCAGGGGTCCAAGCCAGAAGTAGTATGCAGGATTGCACAGCCAATAACAGCACTGTCAAAACTGAACACCATCTGGAGAGATAAAAACATTTCACTCAACTCCAAGATCAAACTAATGGGCTCCCTTGTCGTATCCACATTCCCTTTTGTCTGTGAATGTGGACCCTGACTGCAGATTTGGTAGAGAAGAGTACAGGCGGTAGAGATGAGATGCTTCCGGAGACACCTTGGCACGCGTATGTTTTGCATTCTTTTTTCTGCAGTAAAATTGTTCGATGTATTCAATAGTGTCAAGAACAGCATCCATATTTTTATCTACTTTATACCACTTTGTGGTTATGTAGGAAAAATTGTGGAGGAAAAACAAGTGCAGGTAAACATTTACAACTTCTTCATCATTTTCAACTTCTTTATCAAGTCATAGCAGATATTTCTGCGTGAAATTCAGGCTGCTTCTCCCCGGGAAGAGCGCGTCGCCACAAGCGCAGCGCCACCCATTATTTTTCTTCCTTTCTGCAACTGTATTTGTTTCCCTATCATAGTGGCTTTTTTCTACATAATTTTGCCAGGGACAACCCTCTTGTTGCCGTGGGTTCTTTTACGTGCGCTAAATAATGTTGTCTAAGTAACACACGGGACCTTGGTTTATCGCCTCATCCGGAATACTAGCACCCAGACCACCACTCATGGTCTAATGGAAGGGGGGAAATTTTGGGGCCAGCCAAAGGGGATTCGAACCATTCGAACACACACCGACCAGGAGTTTTTGCTTTCTAAGCAAACGCGTAACCTCTAGACCACCGATCTGTTGGGAAGATTTTGTTTAACTTTTATTTGGTTAGAATAGAACTCTCCTCTCTGTTGTATTCATTATTGTCTCAACTCGAAGAACAGCATCTAGATCTGTTGGTCGTTTCTTTTCATTAATTATCATTTGGCTGTTTGATTCATTGCTTTTTGTTCCTTTATGGTTTGGGTTTCCTTTTGGGGGGGGGGGGGGGGGGCGAACAATTCGTCCCTGAACAGAGCTTGAATTTCACACTTTTTTGTGGGGCGCGTGACTGCTGTAGTAGATTTTGCCAAAAAGACAAGGACCTTTTTGTTTGGTTGGTTGGTTTGTTATTTTTCAGGGGGAAGGGAGCTAGATGGTATATACGAAATCTTTGTCACAGATTATGACGTTTGGAGTTGAAAAGTATTGTTGTTAGAATTAGTTTATCGGGCTCCTGAGCCCGTGATTTTTGTTGTTTGGTGAAGGTGGTACCTGTGCACGATTTTTTGTAATGGTTGGGCTGTTTTGGGGCCATTTTCCTTTTCTGTTATGTTTTATTAGTGATGTTTGTTTTGTGCGTGGGTCCCGTGGTGGTAGCGGAAGTTCTTGGTCTGAGTGAGATGAGATCTTGGGGCAGATTTTTGCATCAGAGAGGGAGAGAGTTTTCGAAGATGATTCAGTTGGGTGCAGGCTCCTTAGAGGGGGAGTTGGCATCCTCTGGCTGTCTGTGATGTTTTTTTTGTTGTTTTTTGTCCTGTTTGGTTTTGTTTGGTTTTATTCTGTGTGGTGACTTTGTGCTACTCCTTGGAGGAGGAGTTGATAGCTGGGCTTGTTTTGTGATGTTGAAGTCCAGCTTGTTTTTTTCCAGGTGATTCAGCTGGGTGCAGGCTCTCGGAGGAGTTGGCATCCTCTGGTTGACTGTGATGTTTAATTGTCCTGTTTGGTTTGGTTTGGTTTGAAGTGGTGCCTGTGCAGTTTGTACTCCTCGGAGGAGGAGTTGATAGTGATAGATGGGTTGTTTTGTGATGAAGTCCAGGCTGGTATTTATCCAGGTGATTTAGAAGGGTACAAGCTCCTCGGAGGAGTGGGTAGCTTCTTCGTTTTGTGGCGTCCAGTTGTCTTGGCGGTTGTTGTTTTTTTTCGATGTGAATTGGGCTGTGGGCCTTGTGCCACTCCTTGTGAGGTGCTCACAGCTGCTGTTTTGTGGCGTTCAGTTTGTGTTGATGGTTTTTTTGTTTTTCATATTCGATGGGATTTGGGCTGTGTGCTTGTGCCACTCCTTGGAGGAGGAGTTGACAGCGGTTTTTTTTTGTGTTTGCTGTTATTGGAATTGAGTTGTTAATGGTGATCATTTTGCTGGTGTGTGGCAAGATGCTGGTTGTGTGTGTGGGTGCAGTGACGGTTTGGAGGATTGTGGTCGTAGAAGTATTTGTGATTGCTGGTGGTAATTTGTTTGGACTTAGGGGGGAGGGGGGAGTGAGTGTGAGGACAGTGCCAGATAGCTGGTGTGACAGCGTGTGTGATAAGGTGAGAGTGGAAGGCGTTTTTCTTTTATACCTAACATTGGTTAGGATACATTTTCATTGGTGTTGAGTTTGATTTAGAATGTTATAGGTGTTTTTTGTGGATGTGTAAGAATTATGAACCACTGATTGTGTAAAGATTGAAAAAAGTGAGGTTGGGTTTGACTCTGGGCGTGAAGCTGGTGATATTGTATTGTTGTAACGTTGTGGTATTGAACTGGTGGAAAGGTTGAGGAGTTGGGGTTTTTTGTTTAGTAAATGGTTGGATGTTTGTAAAAAATGTTGAAATATCAACTGGTGTCTGTTTTGTGTTGTCTGAATTAGAGTTGTGATAGGTGGAAAGGGGGGTTTCAAAATGACATCCCACTAGGGGGTGACACCCCATTTAGAGCAAGTTATCAATGGGCTTTGCTTCAAGACGTTCACAAGTTCTTCTTTGAATTTCAATGTCTTTTCACATTCCATGCAAGGCTGGAATTGCTCTACTATCATCAATGGATGCATTTTTATGGAACTGCTGACAGTAAAAGATGTAGAGCAACAAAGCTGGTAATTGTGAAACTATCGGGCAAATGGGATATATAGATTAGAGCAACAAACTGGTAATTTGTGAAACTATCAGGCAAATGGGATATATAGATCTAGAGCAACAAAGCTGGTAATTTGTGAAACTATCAGGCAAATGGGATATATAGATCTAGAGCAACAAACTGGTAATTTGTGAAACTATCAGGCAAATGGGATATATAGATCTAGAGCAACAAAGCTGGTAATTTGTGAAACTATCAGGCAAATGGGATATATAGATCTAGAGCAACAAAGCTGGTAATTTGTGAAACTATCAGGCAAATGGGATATACCATGTAAGACGGTATCTAGGGATACAGCATTGTTATGTGGACTATATTGGTTATAGTCCACATAACAATGCTGTATCCCTAGATACCGTCTTACATGATATATCCCATTTGCCTGATAGTGGACGTTTACACTAAATGCCACCACAAAATAAAATATTTCATTATGTGCACTATAACCAACGTGGACATTACGCTAAATGCCACCACAAAATAAAATATTTCATTATGTGCACTATAACCAACGTGGACATTACGCTAAATGCCACCACAAAATAAAATATATCCCATTTGCCTGATAGTGGACGTTTACACTAAATGCCACCACAAAATAAAATATTTCATTATGTGCACTATAACCAACGTGGACATTACGCTAAATGCCACCACAAAATAAAATATTTCATTATGTGCACTATAACCAACGTGGACATTACGCTAAATGCCACCACAAAATAAAATATTTCGGGTTCAGTGATCCATTATTCCCATGTCTCGCGTAGACCTCGCCTTTTCTTTCTCTTCATCTGAGGAAAGTGCATGTCAAACTCATCAGAGAGGATATGTCAATGGACGATGCCAAGACTTGGAGCAAGAAAATCAACAAAGCATTCATTGACAAAAATACACAGATTCAACAACAAACCATACATACATAAGGTTTATTCCTTTTTAAAAGTGACAACCACATGGTACACGACTGAAATAACCTCCTAAGATTTTCTTCTTAAAGATGAAACACACACACTCACACTCACTCACACACACACACTCACTCACTCACTCACACTCGCACACACACTCACTCACTCACACACACACACACACACACTCACACTCACTCACTCGCATTCACTTTCATGCATATTTCTCATACTAGTTTTCAAATCAAACTAGATCTTAAGTGAATATGATTTTCCAATTCAAAGCAACATACAAAAATGACTAAATAAAAACTATGAAAAAGACACTTTTCTCCCATTTCTGTGTCTTGTTCATCTATCAACATTCACCACACCTGAAGAAATAAACGCGATTTCATGTTAAGCCTTAAAGTGCATGACACAAAAACTGAACTAAACATAGACACCTCTAAAAACGAACACAGCGCAGGCCTGTATACCCTGCTACTACAGATTTCAGTCTTTTTACGACTTCCAGAATTTTTCAAAGAGATTCCAAATTTTCATGTGTTTCTGTGCAACAAGCTTTTTCAACATTTAAAATAAATGATTTTTTTTTTAAGTCAGCTATTTTTCATTCCTTTCCATTGTAAATAAGATTGTTTTTTCTAATTAGCAAATCTAGACAGGTTTGATATGGGGATTACTGATCAAAATGATTATTTCTTTCAAAATCTTTCCAAAACGTGAGAGAGAGAGAGAGAGAGAGAGAGAGAGAGAGAGAGAGAGAGAGAGAGCCATTGGCCCATACATGGAGGTTGCCGAATTGCTTAGTATTTGGTGGGTGATAAAAACAGTAACAACAAAAAAAAGTTATAACAAAAAAGTTATAACAAAAAATGATACACCAGGTCTAAATGTAGACATAACTCTTTTCAGATGAATGTTCACATCAAGCTTTAGTAAGGTTTGACATCAAGATCTTATAAATTGTCTATACATTTAATATCTTTCAATGGTTTGTATAATTATGATCACTCCATTGCTGCCATCAGCAGTTACAATCTTTGCCTGAAAGCGTTTATAAATGTGAGAGAGAGAGAGAGTGAGAGAGATAGGGGGCTGGTAGGTGAAAACTAGTAAAGGGTAGAGTTCCCCAGAAGAGAGTGCGTGTGTGTGTGTGTGCCCAGTGTTTATCTAGCATGAATAAGCTTTCCCATGGGAAAACCCGTCTGTAACATTACCGGCACAGACATACTGATAAAATGTACACTCTGGTAAAGATCCTGAGAAGTGTTGTAAATTTTTTCCCCCTTGCAAATGAAAGCTTACATTTCACTAAACCAAGAGACATGGCTCGGGTTCAATGCTCACTCAGCAAAACAAATGGCCAATTTTGCTGTTTGTGCTTCTATATCCACAACTGTATCTCTTCCCACCCCATCCTGGCCTGTTAACACTTTCTACCCCGGGTACGGATTAATCCGTACCACGCGATCATCTCCCCTGGACGGGGTACGGACTAATCCGTACCACAGCAGGTACTTTCACTTTCGCCCTCCCATTCTGTTCTATTCTCACATGGTCGTTTTAGCTTGTTGGCTTTCGCTGCCACATTATTCGCACATCGTTCGCAGCTATTTTGCATATAAATTGAGCGTTTTTTGTTGTGTTTCTTGTTTTACGTGTCATATGCTTGTAGTATGGCTTTGGTACATCATACTTTCACTGCTGATGAAGTAACAGAAGTTTTAAACCAGTTATTACGTTGCCGATAAAGATCGTGTTTTGGATAGAGATCGTGAGAGCTTTGAGTCTCGCGATACTAGACTGTGTGCCACTTGAGGAACGAGATAGGTCAGCTGGAAGGGGGGGGGGGGGGGTGACTGGGGAGGGGCGTGGCCTTGGTACTGTGAGTACCGCTACGATAAACACCAACTGTTTACATGAAAATGAACAAGCCACCTGGTGAAGTGCAAACATTCTGTATATGAATAAAGTAGTGTAGAAAAGTTCAGGAACTTACTTGGACTAGGGAAGAAATGTTATCTGTATATTCCATGATGGTTATTGTGACAGTATCATGTGTACAGTTCAGTGGTTCCCTTTGATTATATTACATTTGATGCAATGCTAGAAGAAAACTTGTATAGTACCTATGTTTGCCCCTGTTTATTTGAGAGTCTTGTATAGTTTTGTTGTTGTTGTGTTATATTTGTTGCATACATTGCATAAAAATCATAAGCCCATCAGTGGGATCACCACTTAAAATCAGAGCAATTACGTAATTTGACACCATAATAAAATTATTATCATACTCTTTTTTATGCAATATAAATTTTTATGCACGCATATAATGGGCAGTCATTTACCCACACAATGCCATAGTTTTATAAGAAATGGGCTTCAAACAAAAAAGATATGAGGATTTTACTATGATGACCCAGTGCACACTGCACTCAGCTGCTGCAGGGCTGGTCCAGAGACTGCACTGCAGCTGCACCCTTGGGGTACAAAGTGTTAAAGTCATTTTGCATTAACTCTACGTCTTGCTTTGCTTGTGTGTCAGTTTGGAAAATTTGTCTGCAAAAATCTCTACTGTGATCCACCATACTGTTGTGACAATGGTGCCATCAAAGGTCATGGTGCGTGCGCACCGACTCAACAGTCTGGTAAGGGGAGACTAGCATCTGAACAACAGATGACAATGTGAGGTGAACTGAAGTCTCTGAATGATAGCATACAATGTTTCTATTTTCAGATTTTTTTTATGGAAAACATGAAATTTTGACACATTAAATCATATTTCTGTCATAAAAATATGGAGGATGTACAGGCCTGCTACTGTACCATAGCCAGTTTTATGGGGGGAAAGAATGAGAGCCAAATAATAAAAAATACAGTTATCAAATTAAGTTACAAAATAAAATATCATGAATCATGCCTTTAAATATGCTTTCTCCCCCATTAAATGAGATATTTCAACTTCATTCACTGGCTGCTGATTGATCAA
Source organism: Stramonita haemastoma (assembly GCA_030674155.1). NCBI lineage: Eukaryota > Metazoa > Mollusca > Gastropoda > Neogastropoda > Muricidae > Stramonita > Stramonita haemastoma. Next base: position 80,476,900 of record CM060318.1, read on the forward strand.
ATTCTTTTCCTTTATTTCAGTTTCATGACATAAAAGTAGGAATAAAAACCAAATAAAACTACAGTGAGAAGACTGTCTTCACGGCCATAATGAAAATGTCTTTTGCTGAAACAAAGGGAAATGTCCAACAGATCAGATGAGCAACTTCTCAATAGATTTCCTCACTTCGTCAATCTGACTTTTCAGCTGTGATCCGTCTTTTGTGGTGATGGAACAAGCAATAACTGGTCTGGTCACACCACAGGCTCGCCCCAAAGCTGAAACAAAACAATGGGGGAAAAAATGAACTTGCTGTTTTGAATCGTATACATTAGTCACAATTCAAGTAAGAAAACAGTTTCATTGACTTGATCTCAAAGAAATGAGCATGTTTTTAATACAAAAGAGTAGATCCATTAAAAGCAAAAATGCTAAGAATTTATGAGAAAATGGAAAAATCTTTTACTTTTTTCCTGGCCTTTCTAATAACTTCAGAATATATTACTATACAGGGTTCGCGCTAGGATTTTTTAAAACAGGTACTGGGAGTTGCCATATCAGAGATATCTTGACCATCTCCCCCAAAATCGGTCCCCAGAAAATAAAATCCGGTACCTACTGTGAACAAAACGAAACTATTCAGCGAGGGGGGTGGGGGAGGGGGAGATTGTTCGACAGCAAAACTAAATCTAAATTGAACACAAATCTCTCAGAGACTTTGAATGCCGTGCTGCTGCCACTCGCTCCTTGGGCACGAAACCAAGCAGGAAATAGGATTTTTTTTTCTAGCACCTGTGTCACTGTCTGTGTCAAGTCTGTTGTTTTGCATGATGTCATTGGTGTGATTTATATTCTTCTTTCTTGTTTCTATGCTTAGCGCTCATCTAGATCTTTCATTCAATTAGATTTAGTTTTCGATTCTTCTCTCTCAAAGTAACGCGCAAATTCATAGTCATAGACCCTCCGCTTTTCGTAAGAGCAGGCCATCGTGTGCCGGTGGGAACAGATGACATTTACAAAACTGCATACACACGGGGACTAGATGTAAAAAAATTTTTAAAAAGCACAGGAGTGCTTATTCGATTATCCTCGATATAAAAGAATAAAGAATAAATCAACCTAGGCCCCATTTACTCATTGTGAATGGGAAGTCACTGTCATGCCGAGAAAAGCGCGAAGCTCTATTCTTTCACAGTAAAGCTTGCTGTTCTGCGTGCTAATGAGGTTGGCGCCAAAGGTGGGCCTAAGAGTTCCTGGGAAGGGGTGGGAAGGGGTAGGTGCGTAAGTACAGGCACATGACAAACTGTCAGAAAATGTCACTTCAGACTTTTTTTTTTTAGACGGAAATCTAATCGGTCACAGGCAAACAGAATCGGTACGCGGTACCGGCTGCATCGAAAATTTTCAGTATTCCCGGTTTACAATCGGTAAAATACCGACAATTACCGATTATCGCGAACCCTGCTATATGATGATTTTAGAACATTTACTGATGTATAATGCTTTCAGAACATCCTACTGAAACTGGTACTGTGAACAGCATTATACTGTCGTATTGTCTGTATCATCTGATGAGACAGACAATACCAATTACTATGCTATTCTATTTACAACATCAACTTCTATTCAGAATTTACAAAATTAATTAAATGTACATAAAAAAAACAACTACTAAATAAATGAAAAGTCATGATTGGGTCTATCAAGTTATGCTGACGGAGGAAAAAGAACACAAGAACTGATCAAGCAATGAAAAGATATTAACATTATCAGAAGATGTGAAGTGAACTGCTTACCTTGCTTTGATCGGACAAACACATAGTCGACGTTCTGAAACATAAAAACAATATTGTGGTTAAGAAAATATACTACATTTAGAGAGAGTTACTTTTTTAAAATTTCTATTCAAGCAGAAAAGATTTGATTATAATTCTTTAAAGTACTTTACCCTACAACACACAAGCAACAGCATACATCCTGTTTACTTATTATGTTATGACTCATGGTAATCAATTTTCACAATGACACTGCTTTAACCCTAGTATTCTGAAACCCTGAAATGCTTTGAAAGAATCATTCTGAAACAGCTTCTTCTCTCCACTTCCCCACATCTAGATTCTCTACAATTTGCTTACAAAGCCAATAGAAGTACATATGATGCTACCATTATCTTGCTGCACAATGCCTACTGTCACCTAGAAAAACCTAACTCTTTTGTTCGTATACTTTTTGTCGACTTTTCCTCTGCCTTTAATACTATTCAGCCCCATCTCGTAGCACTCAAACTGCTCTCCATAAACGTCTGTCCTTGGCTTATTCTCTGGATAATGAGTTTCTTGATGGAACAAACACAGTCTGTCCGTTTTCAGAAAGCAATATCGACTAAAAGATCAACTTCTACTAGTTCTCCCCAAGGCACTGTTCTGTCTCCCATTCTTTTCACCCTTTACACTAATGATTGCACTGGCTCTGATCTAATAACTTAAATCAAATATTCTGATGACTCTGCTCTGGAAGACTTGTCTAACTCCCATGTCATGTATTATCAGCTAGTTGAAGAGTTTGCCTCCTGGTGCAAACAAAATTGTCTAGACTTCAACGTTAAAAAGATGAAGGAAATGTTAACTGATTTTCGTAAAAATCTGAGCCTATACCATATCTTTTCATTGATGGTGTAATGGTTGAACGTGTGCACGAGTATAAATATCTAGGTCCTGTTATTGATGATAAACTGAATTTTAATGCTAATACAGATCTTGTGAATAGAAAACGCCATTCTCGCATCTTTTTACTTCTAAAGCTCCGTACTTCTGGTGAACGTGAAAGTTTTACAGAATTTTTATCGATGTTTTATCGAGTCTGTTCTTTCCTTCTCCTTAATGTGTTGGTACAGAAGCCTTACTGTCAAAAACAGAAATGTACTGAACAGGATTGTAACCAGATGTGGCAAAATTGTGGGATGTGAGTGTGTGCAAATGAAACTGTATGATTTGTATGAAAGCCAAATGAGAGAGAGAGCCAGACAGACTGTAACTGACGGTACCCATGTGCTAGCAAAATACTTTGAACTTCTCCCATCTCAAAAGTGCTACAGAATGTCCAAGTCTAAGACTGCACTATAAAAATAGTTTTATTCCCACCTTAATTTTGCTGCTTAATAAGTGAATGACAACAAGTCTGAACTAACCCGTAGTAAGACAGTGAGACAGAGAGAGAGAGAGAGGGGGGGGGGGAAGGGGGGGAGAGAGTGAGATTTAGTGCTCAGGTAAAAAAAAGGGATTTTCAAGTGTAGGAATGGCTACCTTTTATCATTCTAAACTGCACTCAATATTTTATTGGGTAAAATATTCATTAAAAAAAAATATTGGTATTTGTTTTTATCATACAACATGCTATAACAGTTTGGTTTATGTGCGCGTGCGTGCGTGAAATTTCACTTGGGCTGGAGAATAAGATATGCTCAATTTAATGTGGGATGAAAAGGGTTAATGATTTTTTTTTTTTTAAACTGTTAGAGCTAGCCACATTAAATACAACAAAATACAATATGTATTGCCAGTGCTTGCATTATTTTTATGTGATGCATGTATACATGTGAAGAAAGAACTTACCTTGTCTTCACACAGCAAAGGCAGGTGGAGGAGGATTTCAATAGGTTGTGCATCTGCTGCCATCACAATGAACTCGCATATCCCTCTGTTCAGTGTTTTTGTTGCTGCAACACACCAACATCACAACATCTCATTATTTCCTAATAAAACTAGTAATACCTTTCTTTATACAGATTTAAGAAAATATTCCATGCCACAAGTTGGCAAAGGCAACAAATATTACAATAGATATGTTGATGCATAGGAATGAAAAACTACATGACTTATGACATCTAAAATTGTGCTCTAATAAGATTATAATAGGAAAGTACATAATCATGATAGTTTTTATTAATACCCATTCAAGTTTCCAAACACTGCATGCACAGTGGAAAGACCATGAAGCAAAAAAAGAAAGACAACTCATCCAATGCACTCTTCAACACAACAAAATCAATCATAAATTTGAACTTCCTTATAATCATCAAAAGATAAAGATTACGATCATTTAGCATAGCTAGTTTCCTTTTAAAAATCAATCATAGATTTGGATTAACTTCTGTCAAAAGATAAAAATTGCACAGTCATTTAAGCGTTGCTTCTTTGTTTTGTAATTCATCAACACAAAATACATTGTCTGGGCAGAAATAAAACTGGTATACATCATAAAGGAGAAAAGGCAATTCTCCCTTTGCTTTTCTTTTAGAAGCTATCATAGACTATGAGTATCATTAATCATCACCATAATAGTATATATTTTGCAATTGTTTTTGAACAAAAGTTTTGGCAATCACAATTTTATAAGGCAAAGCAAAAAACTTAACCTTGAATTTCTGAAATGCAAAGGGTATGATTTTCTAATCTTGTAAATTAACCATATAAAATATGCTATAGAAAGCCCAATGTGAAGCTAAAAAAGAAAAGGTAAAATCACTTACTAATACTACTGTAACTGGTATTCAGTACGCTACTCGGGTTATGGGTGGGGGTAGGATAGCTAGGTGGTCAGAGTGCTCGCTTTCCCCAAGTCAAGTTAAGCAGCGTCGAGCGTGGTTACCAGTTAGATGGGTGACTGCGCGCCTTGGCTTCAGTACAGTCCCCCCAGCTGTAAATGGGTACCTGCCCTCTTTAGGGTCAGGGAAGGTAAAGCAGCGAGGGAGAAGAGATAGGCGCTGCCCTCAATATGCTGGCCTCTAGAGAAGCTGAGGTCTCCGATGCCTTGCTCTCCTACGACCGCCTAGGTTATGGGACACCTTTACCTTTTTACTTAGGTTGAACATGCAAATTTGATAGACATGCCATAAAATTTAATTTAACAGTTTACCATTATTACTGACATTTAAATTATGCAGTCAGACCCCACAACAAGCCATACACTACAGCTGCAAGTTTCAATCTAAAATTACATGTTACTTATTTGACAAGCATACCATAAACATACCAATGAGCAGCAAAACCATGAAGAAAGTTTGATTTTTTTTTTACTTGGAGAGAATGCACATGAAGGGAAACTTTAACATCTGGCTAAAGGCGTAACGCCATCTTCCAACCAAACTGTTTAACACAGCAACGCTTCCTTCACAAGACTGCCCAAAATTAAACCTAAAAGTTAAACAGTAAAAGTAGCACGTGATTTCATGAACCCTCAGGGGAAGCAAATCAAGATACTTTAACGTCATTCACTACTTTACACAATCTTCCAAGAACTGAAGCAATGTAAAGCATACTTGTTCACTGACACTAACAGGACTGCTGAATGGGCCGGGCTACATTACAAATACAACTGGATTCCTTTCTACAGTTGCATTGCATTTTCATTACCATTCCCTGCAGACTATAACTTCTGTAAGTAGCAGCACTGCTTGCAACTCCGCAGCTTACACTGCGATCGACCACAGAGTTACAAATCTTAGAATTTCTTTAAAAAAAGTGACTGCAGACTAAGCATGTACAACTGTACTGAAGATGTACAGCTCAGTAAACAGAATAACCTTTGAGTAATAAGGGTAAGGCTGGGAGTCAAACCCAGAACCTCACAGTTTATGACCACAGGAAGGTGAATGTCAACCATCCTGACATAGATCTACCTTCTTCCCGCCTGGTAATTTTTGACAAAGATGCCCCGGAAGGGCAGACACCACCAACAATACTCTCCTCACCTTCGTTGGCTCCCTTTCTCAGCTGTTTGTAGTTGCCAGCCTGCTGCACGAGGTCCAGAATCTGCTGGGACAGGGCAGGGTCAGCCAGGGGGTAGGCCTTAGAGTTGACTTGTTCATTAGCCTGTTCACAGGGAAAATTGTAACATTGTTAAAATCCAATACATTCTCAGTGACATGAGGCACGCATACAACTCATTCACAATGCAAGCACAAAATTAATAATGTTATGCCACACATACATTTATGGATATTATGATGATTTATATGATCCTTTTGTTTTGTTTGGGGTTTTTTAGGGGGAGGGGTGGGGAGGGGTGCTTACCAGTTACCCCTACCCAATTTTTCACCAACTTGAGCTCTCCCCCCAAAGCTGTGTGGACTTTTTTTTTTTTTAAATAAATTACAGTATTACACATTGCCATTATAGTATAACTATAACAAGTATATCAAGTCTGAGGTTCTGGGTTCTATAACATTAATAAGCATGACTACAGAACTAGTATTGATCACTTAACGAGTAGGGTAACCTGTGCCGCCAATCTGACCCAATGCGACAGTGCTCCACTCTAGGCCTTTTCTGGCTTGCACACACAACCAGCCAGCCTAGTTTTCAGAGCTCTGATAGATAGACCAATCGCTGGGTGCTTTGACTGTGCCCTGTGGTACAAGCTCATGAATAAGTCACTCTTAGCTTTTGGTCACTAAAACAGTAAGAAGGGTCCTAGGGCCTTCAATTTCAAAATCATTGGATAGATTTGAAAGTGGGTAATTTAAGTACATCCAGGAAAGGAGAATTAGAATTATATCACTTTAATTATATAAATCAATGTAGATAATGTTAATAGAATGCATTGTTTCCAAAATAAGATGGTAGTCTTTTTCAATTTGTTTAAATTGCTACACTTTGGTGATTTGTGGTTTTGAAGGATGTGGTTTCCATGTCACAACCAAACGGTTTCCATGTCACAACCATAACAAAAAACATATCACTCTAAAATGACAAATCAATGTTTATAATGTTAATAAAATGAATTTCTAATTTAAGATGGTGGTTTTTTTTCAATTTGTATTTAAACTGCTTCATATCAGTGATTTGCGGTTTTGAGGGTGTAGTTTCCATGTCACAACCATAACATATCACTCTAAAATGACAAATCAGTGTAAATAATGTTATTGTTAATAGAATGCATTGTTTCCAATTTAAGAGGTTGTTTTTTTGTTTTAATTTGTGTTTTAATTGCTACAATTTCAGGATTTGTGCTTTTGAAGACTGTTGTTTCCATGTCACAACCAAACAGTTTCCATGTCACAACTGTAACATATTACTTCTATGAGGCATTAATATCAAACAGCTTCCATTCTTAGGTAAAGAAAACAGTTTAGTTTAATGGATATGATTATGTGGTTAAAGTTCAGGCTAATCTGTGATGCTTGCTGTGGTCATTTGTACAAAAACCAAACTTTAAATCTGGGTGTACAGAACTGTCTTAGTGTCATTAAAAAATAGCAAAAAAATATGCTTTCCTGATAATTTTCATACTTCCAGAGTCGGTACTGCGAGTTGCCATTTCAGAGATATCTTGACCAACTCCCCCAAAATCAGTCCCCAGAAAATAAAATCTGGTACGTAATGTGAACAAAACGAAACTATTCAGTGAAGGGGTGGGGGAGGGGGGATTGTTCGCAGTAAAACTAAATCTTAATTGAACGCAAATCTCTCAGAGACTTTGACTGCCGTGCTGCTGCCACTCGCTTCTTCGTGTTCTTGGGCATGAAGCCACGCAGGAAATAGGTAGGATTTTTTTTATCTAGTGCCTGTGTCACTGTCTGTGTCAGTCTGTTGTTTTGCTTGACATCATTCGTGTGACTTAACTTGTGCTAAGCCTATTCTTTCTTGTTTCTATGCTTAGCGCTCATCTAGATCTTTCGTTCAATTAAGATTTAGTTTTCGACTCGTCTCTCTCAAAGCAACGCGCAAATTCATAGACCCTTGCTTTTCTAAGAGTAGGCCATCGTGTGCCGGTGGGAACAGATGACATTTACAAAACTGCATACACACGGGAACTGGATGTAAAATCATCCTTGATATAAAAGAATAAAGAAATAAATCAATCTAAGCCCCATTTACTCATTGTGAATGGAAGTCACTGTAATGTCGAGAAGAGCGCGAAGCTCTATTCTTTCACAGTAAAGCTTGCTGTTGTGCGTGCTTATGAGGTTGGCGCCAAAGATAATAGTTCTTTGGAAGGGATGGAAAGGGGTAGGTGCGTACGCACAGGTGCATGACAGACTGTCAAAAAATGTCACTTCAGACTTCAGAAGGGAAGTAATCGCGGACAAGGAAATTAATATCAGTATGGAAGAGTTACTTCCCTTCTGCCATGGTTTAATTTTTGTTTTGTTTTGGGTTTTTTTGGTGGTTGTCAATTAGAAAAATTGCATTTTCGTATTTCAGGTAAAAAAATTTGTAAAAATACGATAAAATCGTACGGGTAGGCAGGTCTGACACATGTCATACCACGTAACCAGTAGGTTTGCTCCCGTGATTTTTTTCCCCAAGGAAGTACATTCCAAAAACTAGAAATTTGCATTTCTGCCGACAACTCCCACCCCGGGGGGATATGTGTGTGTGTGTGTGTGTGTGTGTGTGAGTGTTGTGTGTGTGTGTGTGAGTGTGTGTGTGTGTGTGTGTGTGTGTGTGTGTGTGTGTGTGTGTGTGTGTGTGTGTGTGTGTGTGTGTGTGTGTGTTGTGCGCGCGCGCATGTGCGTATGTGAGAGACTCGGAGAGAGAGACTCGGAGAGAGAGTGTACATGTGTGTGTGTGTGTGTGTGTGTGTGTCAGAGAGAGAGAGAGAGACAGACAGACAGACAGAGACAGAGAGAGAGAGAGAGAGAGAGAGAGACGTCTAGTGAGGACTGACAATCTGACTAGGCTAAAGACCTTGGGTGACGCAGACAAGGGAAGTCATCGCGGACAAGAAATGTAAATATCAGCATATCTGTGCCCTTTATAATAATAATAATAAAATGGAGGCTTATATAGCGCAAATTACCCCCCCCCCCCCAAAAAAAAAAAAAATTGGGCTAACCGCGCTGTACAATCAAATTAAACCCTTTGCCGTGGTTGGTTGTTTTTTTTTCTTTTTTTTTGGTGGTTGTCAAAATCGTATTTTTATCAGGAAAATCGTATTTTCGTATTTAAGGTAAAAATATTGTAAAAATATGATAAAATCGTACGGATAGGCAGGTCTGATGTACACATGTACGCCACTACTAAACATGTCAGTAGTACAGGTTGCAAAGTTTTCTCAGATCTACACTCTCAAGTCTCATACACACACAATGACACAGCATTATGATAACTTCAATCAATAAAAATATAATAATAAATCAACAACTAGATTATTTCTGTCTTGTATATGACTATGAGTGCTTGGTTGAATTTGCTTGGGGTACATTTTTTCATAACAGGGACCAAACAATGGTCAATTTTTCTTAGATCCTTTGTCATTAGGCGTAGATAAAGCAATATTTACACAAATCAATAATTTCTACAAGTCTTTTCGATAACCAGCTTCTCCTTGACAAAAAAAAGAGAAGCGTACTATTTAGTTTGATAAAAAGTCTCTAAAAGCGTAAAGCAGACATAGTTTTAGCCGGAAGATGGGTTTTCAGTTCAAGAAGGCTGTCATCGAGAAGCAGTGACATTGATGGTTATTTCTTCTCACTTTATGTAGGTAGCGGCAGCCAATTTTTTTTATAGCATATACATGCATGAAACTGGTATTTTTAAAAAGAACTTTTTAAAAGAAACACAATAAAAAAAAAATTAAGTCTCTATCTTTATTCTTTCAAAAGTTATTGATGTCCAAAGATGACATAACATTTTCGGGTGTTTTCATAATATGAAAGCCATACTTTGAAAGGGCCTATTGTGCAAAGCACTGCAATCACATTCCTGCACATTTCTATACACAATGTCTGTAACACTGATAATCCCTACAAGAAACATCAACTCTCTATCTTGAAGGGAAAAAAAGATATACTATGTTGAAAATGCCTAATCGTGTGATTGGCAGTCAGTTCAAATTGCACGATTGGCCATGTTTGAGGTCCAACAGGAAGGATAAGATGGCATCTTATGGTTACTTTTTTACATTGTTCAAAAGATATGTTAATATAGACTATGCCCAATTTTTTCTAAGGCTGTACTTGACCAAATGTTTCAAATATTGGGGTCTGATTTTGCTAAAAACCTTAAAATGCCCTGCGACGGACCAAAATACAGTACACAGTAGATTTTTTGTCAATAACTTTTGAACCTGTAGAGATACTGACTTGAAATTTGGTGATGTAAAACATGGTTTTATATGCTATTAAAAAATGCATTTGTTGAATTTGTTCATCCATTACATAATGTAATTTTGGATTCAAAATGGCCGCCAAGTGCCCAAAAATGTGGCGAACATTCTAGAGAAATGTTATGAAACATCAAATTTTATCAAAATTATGCAAACAGTGGACCCAGCTGTTCAACATAAACTGGCTCAGACAGAAATCTATCTCTCTGTGACTTATCCTAAAGAAGTTGCACATTTTCTTCTTCCTTAATGAGATGATACTGCAACCTTGAAAGTTCAGCATCCGGAATGAGTTGACTGAGAAATGAAGCTGTTTCATCAAATGTCTTCCCACCCTCTTGCTTCAGTACCAATAACTGAATCAGCAGATGATTGGAAATCTCTACAACAGGCACCTTTGGACAACGACCTTTTCCAGTAGCCAGAAAAATGGACCCCAGCTTGCTCAGTTGACTTCCATCAGTGTGTCAGCATTTCAGGGAATAAAAAATAAATTTAAAAAACAATAATTAAAAATAAAAGAAAACCAGCAAAAAAACTGTAATTAGTGTAAAAGAATTTCAAAAGGCAAAACTGCCAAAAGGTTTAAAAGAAATCTGATAACAAGAATAGACAAACAATAGGAGTGACAACTGAACAACTTGTGTGTGTGGGGGGGGGGGGGTTGTTCTCCTAATGTATTGTGAATACTCTTTCTTTTTTCTTTTTTCTACCATCCATTGTGTTAGGATTTTTGTTGTGAGTATTTTTCACACGCCCATATCTGCAAGCATTGGTTTTGTCAAATTTCATGTACCCCTTGGGGGGTTTTCTTGAAATAAAATTTTGAAAATTGAAATTTTGAAAATTGAAATTTGAAATAAACTGACACACATAGGGAAATTTATAAACATCTCATTAGTATCAGAACTGTGGTATTGGGGATGGTATCTATCAATGTAGATGTGTCACATATTTTTGTAAAGTCACTGAAGGTTAAAATTACCCAATATATAACACAATTTTACTTTTAACGGTGTTGACTTCTTTATCCTTTTCTTAAAATCACAATTAAAATAGTAGCCTAAGTGGATTCTGCCTTTTTTTAATATCTCGAAATAGTATAAAACCAATCAACAGAAAATAAAAGTAAAGTACTAATTCAAGTAGTAAAGATAGTGAACCCTCAAATGAGTCAAAACAAAAAAACATAATAATGGAAACTCTGAAAAGGAGAATGACTGGGGAAAATGAAAAGGAGAATGACTGGGGAAAATGAAAAGAAAAGACTATGGCTATTAGATACACTGCATAAATCACAAAGAGCAAGCTTACTTGTGGTACTACTGTGCTGAAACTAAACCTGCTTCAGTTCAAGTTACTAAAAAAGAAATTCATTCAAACACTGATATGGCATTTTAGTGATTTACTACTCAGGCTGCATAAAATATTCCAAGTCATGCAGCCCCCCCCAAAAAAAACAACAACAACAACAACAACAACAAAAAACAAAAATGAAAACTGTAACAAACTTAAACTTTTAATTCATCAATCATAAATGAAACCGTGACCTAAACTGGTTCTAATAAATCCCCCCAAAACAGAAGCAACGACCGACGTTTGTTTCACGAAGAAGTGAATCGCGATCTCGGGATTACCTCCTCTTGGTTAGACCGGTCACTCAATAAAACGTACAATAACACACCTATTTCACTATACGACCTTAAAAAAAAAAAGTTTGAATATAAGTATGTTTAAAATATCTGATTTTATAAGCATCATAAATTTAAGAAGTAATTTCGTGAAAATATCCAAGGAAATCGGACACGTTTTCTTCTTTCCGGTTTGCGCATGCCCGATCGTCTTCGACGATCGTATCTACCCTTTTCAAAGTCTTCGTTTTTAATGATCTAATGAATTTTTTTTCAAACTACGCGACCCGTGTCTAAATAAACAATAACATTAATGATCTACAATCACAAATTTATCATATCTACCCAGTAAATCGAGAAAATCGTCGATTTTCGACATGATCGTTTCGCAGCGATCGTTCGTTCTTGCCTCCATGTTTCTGATCTTTCCAAGATTTGAAAACTATGTTTTGGTTGGTTTGCTTATGTAGGACAGCCCATGAATACATTAACCCATTTACAAATTAGAACCAATAGGTGGTCTTGTTTCATTTTCGCCTGTGGTATTGACTATTTTAAGCTACAGGTTCTTTAGAACTTGCCGACGAAGATTGTGTGCCGCAAAAAAACGGAATTTTTGCAAAAACTAATCCATAAATCAATAATTATGTACCCATTTCAGTATTATAGCATAAATACTGAACACAGTGATACCTGTTATAGCACAGTTGATTGTATATCGCGAATGCTCGGGGAACTTAAAGTGGGCATGTCTTTTTGAAGCTTTGTCCGTGTTCGTGAAAATGGCGGCCGCGCAGCGTTTTTTTAGCGGAACACACACCTCATTCACGCACTTCGCGTATTCATCTCAGATCAGTCACAGAAATAAAAATGCACTCAATCAAAAGAAAAAGATCGAACTTTATTTTGATATATAAAAAAATTTAATCAGTACAACAGAAGCAGAGTAATAAAGAAGTGAAAAGATCGAAAAACAGCCATTTTTCAGCTGTGATGACGGGATATGCCGGGGGCTGCCGCTACCTACTTTATGGATGCACATTTACAGCAAATATTTCCAAAGCCAGATCATTTTCATTATTAAAAATTCCTCTTTACATGATTGATATAGGCTGGAAAAATCCACTTCTTGAAAGAGAAGGAATCGAGTTTTAGTGTTGATATCCAGTGGGCTGGTGGTTGAATTTTCTTGAAGGTCAAAAATGTCACAGGTTACCCTATACAGCTAGCCTATAGGCCTAGGCTGAACAAATCCATTTCTTGAAAGAGAAGGATGGGTTTGACTTTGAGTTTACTGTAGTGTTAGTGTTGATATCCACAATCCAGGCTGGTGGTTGAATTTTCTTGGGTGTCAAAAACGCCACAGGTTACCCTAATGGGCAACAGTCAACCCTGAGATTGACCGAGAGGAGATCAGTTGACTAATCTAACTTTAACATGTGAACAATGAACAAAATAACAAAAAATCTTTCAAGTGGGTTGGAGAAGGGGAGCTTTCTCCTTTTCAGCATTTTTTTTTTAGGTGTTCTTCAGTGTCATTCATATCATAGGTCGATCTATGCTTACTGTTGTTAATTCACTTTTAAACTTGTATTCCCATGAGTAAGAAGTCTCAATGACTGTCTCAATTTCTGTCAAACATTAATCTGCAAAATTTAATTGGGTGCCATCTACACACTACACAGTGAATTAGGCCTAGCCTAGGCAGTAGGCTACAGCTTACCAACTCCATCCACCCAATTTCTCTTTTTGTCTAACATCTTTAGGCCTATCCTTCAATACCGCTAGGCCTGCTTTACTGTAAATAGAAGAAATGAGCCTTCGTGAGCTCATAACCACGTGGCCGCTTAAAAAAAATCAAGACAAAATCGTTAGTTCGAGAAACTATAATATTTAGTTAATTATATATCATTTACAGAAAATTCATGTTGACACCATAATTTTAAACAATACAATGAAAGAAATATAAGAACACGAATGAATTTACAAACCATGATGTTTCCTTTTGGTACACTGTGTCCGACAAAACTGAAAGCTGTCTGAGCGATGGCCTAGGCGTTGTACACACGTGCAATGGCGGGGCAAGCAGTAAGCTATCGCTATTCACCGGAAATAGGCATAGGGCATGGTTCCGTATTGGCTACACACCGGTATTAATGTTGATTGCTATTTTCATATATTTTTACTCTTGCGTTTGCACTGCACGTACTAAGGCATCCACAGAAATAAAAAGCACTTTTTCAGAAAGACTAGCCCCTGACTCAAAACTCTGTTGATTTTTCACAAATTTGGTAGGTTTGAACTTTTAAAAAATTTTCAGTGAACACTGTACCCCCTCACTCCTTTGTCCTCTGCTGGCTTCCTAACCCCAATATGCATGCGCAGGTCAAGTGTTTATTTTTTTTTTATTAATCATATGCTTTTTTTCATCCGGTCCCCGTGTGTGTTTGCAGTTTTGTAAGTATTGTCATCTGTTCCCACCGGCACACGATGGCCTACTCTTACGAAAAGCGGAACAGGATTTAACGTGTGCGCAAGATGTTCTGCCTGCCTGCGTTCGCACACGGGGCCTCGGTTTAAAGTCTCATCCCAATGTAGGAACACAAGCAATCCTCAGTTTATGATCATTTACAATTTTCTCATGACTACCTGGTATTGCTCTACTCCTCAATCCCCAAAACAAGTGCACAGTGCATTTTTTTTTTAATATACTACTTGACTCCAAAAATAATACCTGAGTTTAACCTGATTTCTCCTCCACAGTTCTTGTGAATCTAGGTTACACTCCAGTATTAGCTTCGAGTTCATTGTATTGTGTAATTGTATTCATTGTATTGAGTTTATTGTATTGTATTAGGGTGCCAGTGGGAAAATTTCGTGTTGAATTTCATATATTTTTCTAAGTATGAAAAAATGCACTACACGCTTGTTTTGGGGATTGAGAAGATAGATCAATGCCAGGCAGTTACAAGAAAGTTTGAAATTATCATCAACTCAAGATTACTTTTCTTCCTTAAATAATGGGGAAACTCCACTACGAACTGGGAAACTCCCCTAAGGCCATAGTTACAGGGAAACTGGTTAGGCTACAGCATTTTGCTGCAGTCAATTTTGCCAGCCTGGGTGAAAAATGCTGCCTGGCTGAATTACTCTGTGGCATCACTGATGATGGCTGTGTGTGGCCATAGGCCTAAAAGAGCGGGTAACCTCATCCCTAACGTCGGTTTTCCAGGTTGACAGAAAGGAAAATAATCAAGAAAAACTTATTTATGGTGCTTCAAAAATTCTGACTACACAAACTAGTAAATTGACCCTTCCCGATTACATTCCAGTGGTTTTGATAAAAGTTTTTTTGGGGATTTTACCTAAAAACACTTTTTATGTTCAACTATTTTCTGTCAACCCGTGGGGCGTGGGGCAGAGTCTCAGTCCCGGTGGCAGCCTTGTTTTTGCGTCACTCGAAGTCTCGGGGTGACCACATTGTCAGAGAGAGATGGCCGTCAAACTCCAGAAAGCCTGATTGACTATGGTCGCTCTGACTGATCCCTTCTACTGATAAAGAGACCGCCCATCAAAACTCCAGAAGGCCAGGTTTACTATGGCCTCAGGCTACAGTAAACCGGCCTGGAGTTTTTGAGGGGCTGTCTCTTTATCAGTAGAAATCCGTCAAAGCGGCCATAGTCAACCAGGCTTTCTGGAGTTTGAGGGCTGTCTCTTTCTGACAATGTGGTCACCCCGAGACTGGATGCCAAAATGGGGCTGCCACAGCGACTGAGACTCCACCCACTCCCCACCACCCCATGCCCCACCCAAAATCCACAGAAAATAGTTCCACATAAAAAGTGTTTTTAGGTAAAATGCCCCCCACAAAACTTTTATAAAAACCACTGGAATGTAATCGGGAAGGGTCAATTTACTAGGTTTTTTTTATGTTTCTATTCAATCCAACAGTGTATGCATTCTATAAGCAAATAAGGAGAAATTTTGTATCATCATGGAATGATTTTTTCAATCCAAAAAAAAAAAAAGGAAATGCATAAACTTTGTTTCAATCAATAAAATATAAAAAAAAAATAAGGAGAAACAAAAAAGCTTTTTCTACTGGCTGACATAAAAAATTGAAACTACTTTTCTATGACACACATAGGAATGTGCATGATGCTAATGCATAAGATCAAGCTCACATTAACATGTGAATGTCACAGGATCTGAAATATATATTCATGCTTACTCACAGACACACAGACACAGACACACACAGACACAGACACAGACACACACACACACACACACACACACACACACACACACACACACACACACACACACACCACACACACACACACACACACACACACACACACACACACACACACACACACAATATGTTAACTATTTTCTGTGGATTTTGGGTGGGGCTGGGGCGTAGGTGGAGTCTCAGTGGCTGGGGCAGCCCCGTTTTGGCATCACAGTCTGGGGTGACCACATTGTCAGAAAGAGACGGCCCTCAAACTCCAGAAAGCCTGGAGAACATCTTGTGCACATGTTAAATCCTGTTCCGCTTTTCTTAAGAGTAGGCCATCATGTGCCAGTGGGAATAGATGACATTTACAAAACTGCATACACATGGGGACTAGATATAAAAAAGCACAAAAGTGCTTATCCCATTATCCTCGATATAAAAGAATAAATAAAAATAATAAAATAATAAATAGATAAAAATACACACACACACACTTGCAATTTATTTGTACCAAAAATGTGCCGTGTGTGTGTGTGTGTGTGTGTGTGTGTGTGTGTGTGTGTGTGTGTGTGTGTGTGTGTGTGTGTGTGTGTGTGTGTGTGTGTGTGTTGTGTGTGTGTGTGTGTGTCTGTGTGTGTGTGTGTGTGTGTGTGGTGCACACTGTGGTGAGTGTTTGTGATATTTTTATTTGAAGGGTATAACATATAATGTTTGAACAAACATGAAATGTAGCTGTCTTGAGTCTTTTGATTATGATATGCCTGTCAGTATGGTAATTGCCCTTCAGGGATGATTAAAGTGTTTTTGACTTGACTTGACTATGGTATTGACCGCACATGCATATTTTGTTTAGGAAGCTAGCAGACAGCAAAAAACAGTGTTTGCTGAAAATAAAATGAAAAAAAGTTCAAACCCACCAAATCTGTGAAAAATCATACGAGTTTTGAGTCAGAGGCCAGTTTTTCACTAAAAGTGGTCTTCATTTCTTTGGATGCCTTTGTGCCTAGGGTATGTTAATAAGAGTCAATAAGAAACGAAAGAAGTGCCAATTTCTAACACAGGTGTGCAGCCGTATGAGGGGAAGTAATGCAGAGAGACAAAATTGTTCAGCAGACGATAGGATAGGCCTACTGGAGTCCCATTAGGTTAGCCTACAGAGAATACGTTGTAGCCGAAAGTAGCCTACACTGTCAAAGACTTGCTCACCAGTATCACTAACATACAGGGTGTTGTTATTAATGAACTGACGCAAGCTAGCTGGCAACTGTCTTTACAAACATGATGGAGGATCAAGTCGTAGCAGAGCCCGAAGTTCAGAATCAAAGTGACGATGAAGTACGTAAACCGCTGCCTACTTTCTTTTTACCTCACATCTTCACTTTTCTTAATCCCGCCCTTAACACCTTGATGAATCGCTAGGCTGTTGCACATATTTTTTTAAGCATGTGTTTTTAGCAACTTGAAGCTGACAGAGCTGAAGAAGAAGAGCCAATCTTTCCTCAGATTGCAGTCTCGATACACTTTTTTTGTGTTCATGTTAGCATACCAGTCATAGCTAATCAGCTCCTGCACAAAGGCATGTTGCGCACTGGACTTCAGTTTATTTTGTCATCCAAAAGACCAGCACTTAAACTTCTACTTTCCACGTAGTCAGAATGCGGCTACCTTAATGATGGGCAAAAATGGTCAAATATGCAAACAATTGAAACATGTTACCATAGGTGAACCTTACACACTACACAGTTACAGCTTTAGGAGGAACAAAATAATTTTTAAACAAAAAAAAACCCACCCAAAAGACTTCAACAAAAAAAACCAAACAAGAGAAACTAAAGAAAGAAACAAAAAATATACCCCAAATGGTCTCATGGATGAGGGTATGGCAAAGTATATTTGGACAGGTTGTCCTGCTTCTAAATCTAGATCCATGTTTTACCTTTAAACTACCAATCCACATGCAGTTTTCCCATGTTACTCCAATGAGGGCCATTTAAGGTGGTAAAGTAGTCGCTGGATTTTTGACAGTTTGCTCTGTTCCCTTACAAAATTAGAACTTAGACAGTTAGAGGTAGAACTGTCAAAAGTCCCCATAATATTTGATATTACTGATTGGCTAATGGTTGTGCAGAGGTGAACATTACATATAAGTAAAGGTACTTTTGTAGATCAAGATTTAAATTGGTGTCATAGAGTGGGGGTGGGAGCTCCTCGGCTAGAGCTCTTGAGATTTTGCGATACATAGACTGTTTTTGCCCACCATTAAGGTAACTGCATTCTTACTTTGGGGATGATGTTGAAATATGACACCAGTGTGCACCTGTTCAAATAGATACACAATGGCCTACTCTTCTGAATGGTGAAGCAGGTTTTAACATTCATGCAAGCTGTACTGCATGCATGTGCAGTCAAGACCTTGGGCTATAGTCTCATCCCAAGTACTTGCAGGGAAGTGGATTCGGTACTGATTCTATCTCCATTGGGGAAAATCCTTTGAATGGGTGCCTAGTGTTAAATCAAACCTGGGCAATCAGATCACTAGTTGAGGGCCATGCTCTAAGCACTGAGCTATTGAGTCATCCCCCATAGGCATCAAATATATATTAAGAATTGTTTGAAAATGATGTATTACTTTGCTTGATTTTTTTTCATGTGTGTGTGTTTGTGTGTGTGCTTTTTAAAATTCATTTTGTTTCAAGGGTAATGGAATAAGCACTCATGTGCTCTTTTACATCCAGTCCTGGTGTGTATGCAGTTTTGTAAATTTTGTCATCCATTCCCACCGGCACACAATGGCCTACTCTTTGGTAAAACTAAAAGCAGAATGGGTTTCAACATGTGTGCAAGTTGTTCTACATGCATTCACTCATGGGACCTTGGTTTATAGTCTCATCTGAAGGACTTTTAGGGGAAGAGGAGTCAGCACTGATGTTAATTTAATAAGAGGAAGAATCCTCTTGAATAAGATTCGTGTGTGTGTGTGTGTGTGTGTGTGTGTGTGTGTGTGTGTGTGTGTGTGTGTGTGTGTGTGTGTGTTCTCATGAGAATTTTGTAATATGCCTTCTTTTGGGGGTGGGGGATTTTCTGTTCATATTGTAGTTGTTATAGCATGGTAGGAATGGTCTAGTGAATTATTTCTTTGTCATTGTGCAGGAATCATTTTTCCAGGACATTGACCAACTACAAAACCATGGAATAGTAAGTATTCATACTACATACAAACAGGAGGCTTTTAGTTCTATTTGAATTGTTGTTGATATGGAGATTGTGTTTTGTGTTTGTTTTTTGTTGACTGTTTTTGTTTCTCCCCCCCCCCCCTCCTCCACACACACACACAACACATGCACATAAATTTGCTGTAAAAAAACAAAACAGGCCTACCCATAGACTATTTCTGCCCAAGCCCCATAATAATCTCTATAAATCAAGCCTTGCTTATTCAGGAAGAACACTGTGGAATAATCTACCTTCTTTTCTAAAATCAGTTCCTTCAAAACAAATGTTTAAGAAACTTTAGAAGAAACATGTGATGGACAAACTGTAAGTCCACCTTTATGTTCAATACTACCTCACATTTAGCTGCTTGTTGTTATTCATACCCATGTTGTTTTGTATTTCTGTTATTTGTCTGTATGACTTGAGCTTATGTTGTACTGTCTTGGGTTTGTTTTATCTTGTGAGATTTGTCTGGAAGGAAATCCTCATTTATTTTAGTTTTTTCGACAAAGGTTGATATTTTCTTTGAATGTTTTAGAAGTCAATTTTCTTGATTTATTTTGTGTGTGTGAGGGCAGGATGAAAAAAAAGTTGTGTAAACTTAATCTATTACCCTCAATAGAGATCATTTTGACTTGACTTGACTTGACTTGACTTCACACACACACACACACACACACACACACACACACACACACACACACACACACACACACACACACACACACACACACACACACGTTTACTTTCATTGGATTATTAAGTATTGCATATGCCATGACTGTTAGAGTTAAAAAGTTAGCATCATCTCTGCAAGAGTAAATGCCACAAAAGATGGATGGGTGGTCTAGAGGTAACGCGCCTGTCTAGCAAGCGAAAAGTCTGGGTCGAAGTCTGCAGTGGTTCAAATCCTGTTTGGGCCGAAGACTTTTCCCCCATCCATTAGACCATGAGTGGTGGTCTGGGTGCTAGTCATTTGGATGAGATGATAAACCGAGGTCCCGTGCCTTACACATCATTATTTAGCGCACCTAAAAGAACCCACGGCAACAAGAGGGTTGTCCCTGACAAAATTCTGTAGAAAAAAGTCACTCTGATAGGGAAACAAATACAGTTGCAGACAGAAAAAGAAAACAAAAATAATGGGTAGGTGCTGCACTTGTGGCGAAGCACTCTCCCTGGGGAGAGCAGCTTGAATTTCATGCAGAGAAATCTGCTGTGACATAAAGTGGTATGAAATTTTTTTCAGAAGATGTTTAGTCTAATCAGAAATGTTTCATGTGATATTTGAAGCAGTTTGTGTTGAATCAATTATTTTTTGTGACTGATCAGTGATTGGAAATTTTACTGTATATCTTTATTCAATCAGAATGTTGCAGACATAAAGAAACTGAAACAAGCAGGAATATGCACCATCAAGGTAAATATGAATGTGTTTAGATTTTCTGTTCTGTGCTTGAAATTTACTCAGCTTTTTTTCTGTATCTTATGATGTATATATATATATATATATATATATATATATATATATATATATATATATATATATATATATATATATATATATATATAAAATTATATGCCTATTTACAGATTTCACACATACACACACATACCTCATGCACACACACACACACACACACACACACACGCACGCACGCGCGCGCGCTACACAACTACACAACACAAACTCTTGAATGGATTATGCACATGGGTGTGCCCATGCACAGGTGTGCATATGCACACATACATAACAATAACACAGATGATTTCGCAGTCAATGGATAAAACAACTGCTAGAAAGTTCACCTCTGATCTATAATATACCATGAGTATTGGTCATATGATACTGTGACAGCTAGTCTTTCAGCTATTCTTTAAGACATCAAACCGAATTCCCATGTGCAACATTTATTTCATGTGCTTCATCAATTGTTGTGTTCAGCTGAAAAAGTGTTTTGTTTGTAAAAAGTTATAAACATCTTTGCAAAAGTATGTTGCTGCTGCTGCTGTTGTTTGGGGTTCTTTTTTTTTTTTTTTGCTTTTTATTATTATTATTTTTTTTTTTTGGGGGGGGGGGGGCTAGCATTCCCCAGCTTAACGCCCTGGAAATCACCAGGAGTACACTCTCTTATCTCTTTCCTCACACCTGGGAATCACTGTGAAACCCTAACTACACACTGGGTGAGGAATCTGCACGTGTGGCTTCTTTTTAAGTGCTTTGCCTTACAGGCAGTCTCACTCCAAGTTAAGATTTCCCCCCCCTCTTTTGATGGAGAGTATAGGTTTTTACGCTAAGAGGTTGTCATGGATGAAGACAGTATAAGCATAAACATTTCAAAGCTGGGGGGATAGCTAAGTGGTCAGAGCGCTCACTTTCCCCAAGTCAAGTTAAGCAGCGTCGAGCGTGGTTACCAGTTGGATGGGTGACCATTTGCACACCTTGGCTTCAATACAGTCCCCCCAGTTCACCCAGCTGTAAATGGTTACCTGCCCTCTTTAGAGTCAGGGAAAAAAGCAGCGAGGGAGAGGAGATTGGCGCCGCCCTCAATATGCTGGCCCCTAGAGAAGCTGAGGTCTCTTGCTCCCCTATGACCATCTAGGTTATGGAACACCGTTACATTTACCTTTTATTTCAAAGCATTACAACATTTTGATGTAGGCCTTGCCACTTAACTTATTTCTATAACTGACAAAGCTGTTGGACTGGGCTAGGGACATGGACTACATGTTTTACTGTCACTGTATTACAAGATCTTTTTCCTGGGATTTAACTGCAGTGTGTGTGTGTGTGTGTGGGTGTGGGTGTGGGTATTTGTGGGTGAGTGTGTGTATGTGTGTGTGTGTGTTTGTGTGTATTTGTGGGTGAGTGTGCGTGTGTTTGTGTATGTTTGTGTGTATTTATGGGTGAGTGTGTGTGTGTGTGTGTGTGTGTGTTGTGTGTGTGTGTGTGTGTGTGTGTGTGTGTGTGTGTGTGTGTGTATGTGTGTGCTTACGTGTGTGTGCATGGATATTTTCAGGGCATCCACATGACCACAAGGAAAAGACTATGTACAATCAAAGGCATTTCTGAAGCCAAGATGGAGAAAATCAAAGAGGCTGCTTCAAAACTGTGTGTGAGTCCTGTTAGAGTAAAAAATTAGTTGAATATTTTTCACAGTATATATGCTGACATTAAGCTACTAGTACACAGAAAGATTTTGGAATGTAAAGAACAGTCGTTGAAGTTTGTTAGAGTGTACATCCTTACACTTAGCTGTTAGTGTAGAAAAATAGCTTGGAGTGTCATAAAAAGTTGTTCAAGTTTATATGGATTGTTATGAAAAATTATATTTAACAATAGCCCCAGGTCTTTCGTTCTCAGAAGGTGTTTATGAAATTGCTAATGGGGTGTGGTTAACGTTCACTCTCTTCTCTTGCATTCCCGATCATAAATTGTGCAACACAAACTCCTGTAATGGTAATGAAGGAATCTGAGCAGTAAGTCTCTGAAAACTGCATCAGTAAAATAAATGGTGCTACATAGCATTATTCTTGCCTTTTCTTTGGTCATTTTAAGGTTAATGTTGAAGAGATACCTACTTTTCAGAAATGAATGTGTGTTTTCTGATTTGCCATTAGAAACTGTATTGGTGAACAGTCCCTGCAGACAACCTTTTTTTTGGGGGGAGGGGGGAGAGATTGGGCAGGTGGGCAGTGATGCTGTGTGTTTTTTCAACCGTCACTGTATTAGTCTACAGTCTGCAAGCTTTTAATTTTCTTCAAATTATTATTTACCAGTTATTAAGACTTGACTTTGTATATCAACAATCATTATCTACATCGTAAACATTGGAGCATGATAGCACAGGGGTTAAAACACTTTCTTCTTTTAAACTAGATTTTCAGGCTTGAGCAAGCTTTGGAGTGGTGTCGTGGGTGACTGTTCAAGCTGCATTAGCTAGAGTACAGTTGACCTTGTAATGGTAAATAGCAGTCTTTCTTTCCTCTTTAGGAACAGGAAAGGTAATGCAGCAAGGGATCAGAGATGGCTGGTACCCTTGAAATGCCTGCCCTGGAAAAGCAGTAGTTCTGTAATACTCCAAACAATTGATTAAGGATGCCTTTTATGATTGAAGTTGGGTTTTGCCTATTTATTTATTTTTTTATATTGAGGATTATGAAATAAGCACGCATGTGCTTTTTTTACATCTAGTCTCTGTATGTATGCAGTTTTGTAAATTTGTGATCTGTTCCCACCTGTTTATGAGTTATCATGAACAATGTACATGCACCCCTTGATTTTATTATATCTTGATTTTTTTTTTTTTTAACAGGATGCTGCATTTCAAACAGCTTTAGAATATGCTGACAAAAGGAAACAAGTCTTCAAGATTTCAACAGGCAGTGCAGAGTTGAAGTGAGTGTTCAATGTTGTGTATAGTTTACATTAGTATTACTTTGAATTGAACTTTAGATATATACAAGAGAACAGCTTGTCTTTTCCCAAAAATAAAATGTTGGTGAGAAGATGTAGGCGTGTGTGTGCATGTGTGTGTGAGACTTTGATTTAACGTCTGTTCACTTGAAGTGATAATAGATGTGTGTGTGTGTGTGTGTGTGTGTGTGTGTGTGTGTGTGTGTGTGTGTGTGTGTGTGTGTGTGTGCACATGTATAGATGCCTTTACAATTTTTATCCTTGAATTTCAACGTGAGTGTATTAATTTTTTACTTAATTTTCAGGGTTTCAAATCGTCTACTTTTTAAAAATCAAACTGTGCTGTTGACAAATCCCAGTTTACTGATTTCTGTATACATTTTTCAGCAAACTGCTGGGTGGAGGCATAGAAAGCATGGCCATAACAGAGGCGTTTGGAGAATTCAGGACAGGAAAGACTCAGCTTTCACATACACTGTGTGGTAAGATGTGGCATGATGCTCTATCTCGGGATAGTGGATTTGCTGTTTAACCTCTTTACTGCACTGTTGACGAACAGCATGTCATAGAAACCATTGCCAGCAATGCTCAGTTGATGATTTGCTGTTCGTTATGATTCTGTTTCGTCCAGCATGTGCCTGAGCAAAATATGATAGCAGCGAAAGGGTTAACAACAGGCAACAGTTTGTTACATGTAGTCATAATTAAAATGCACATGGTAGATGACCTTGATGGTATCATGCTGAACATGTTAAATGTCTTACGCTACAAATGCTGCACATATTCTCTACAGAAATGCTCATATTTTGACCTGCCTAGGGTTATGTTTTATTTAACACAAGAAGAGGCAGACACAAGGTGGAATTTTGTTGTATGATACAACCACATCTGATGTTTTTAGCATACTTATCTGCATGATGATTGATGAGAAAATAAAGGTGATATACATAAGTTTGAGACAGTGTGGTATAACGTTTACCTTTTATGTATTCCAAACTCAACAAGATCTTAACCAAGCCTAAAACACAGAGGCTGCATTGTGAAGTATTTGACTAACAGTCATATTTAGCATCTGTGAAGCTGATGATTTTCAGCTATGAAATCAACTCTTCCCTTTAAGTGTATATCACATTTAACATTAAATAGGTGGTGGCTAGAGTCCTTAAGTAAATCCTTTAAAGTAAGTATACTTCTGTGAGGGATCAGACCTCATGGTCCCATCTGACTGTGCACAGTGCTAACCACTGCACCACAGCATTGGTTCATGGCATCTTGTTTTCTACTTTGCAGTCACCTCTCAACTTCCCACAGAAAATGGATACACAGGTGGAAAGGTGGTTTTCATCGACACAGAGAACACTTTGTATCCTTTTTTTGGCTTCATTTGGTTTGGAAGGTCTGTCTCTTGATACGATATTTTGTATACAGTATGTATTGCCAGTATATCCATTTGTGTGCTAGGTTTGGGGTTTTTTCTTCAATTTTGTGCATACTTGCTCTTACACTTAAACGTGTGTGTGTGTGTGTGTGTGTGTGTGTGTGTGTGTGTGTGTGTGTGTGTGTGTGTGTGTGTGTGTGTTTGTGTGTGTGTGTGTGTGCGCGTGTGTGTGTGTATGCACTCAGACACACCATGCATGCATGTATGTGCATGCATTTATGACTACATTCCCTTTCTCGCACATATGTATACACACATGTACCCACAAATGTTTTCATGAGAGCATACAAACATGCATGTGTTTACCTTTGTTCATACTGTTACGTCTCTCTACACAGAACTAAAACAGAATTTTCCTTAATATCAACCAGTCGACCTGACAGGTTGAGAAGCATTGCAGACAGGTTCAATCTGGATCAGAGTGCTGTTCTCGACAATGTGCTGTATGCAAGAGCCTATACAAGTAAGTTGTGTGGGTGTGGGTTTTGGGTGTGGGTGTGTGTGTATTCACAAAACAATTTCAATAAAAGAGGGATAACGCTAAAAACTTTTTTTTTTAAAGCAGTGAAGCTTGAAAATAAAAAAGTTAAAGTCTGTCCCGAGCCGTAAGGCTCATCAGGCCGGTGCTTATCCCGGTTTCTGTGGCGTTAAGCGACTGAGAGTCATAGACTCCCCCCTGGATAGGACGCCAGTCTATCGCAGGGTTAACCCCCAACACAAGGTTGGTACCCCTTTTACACCTGGGTGGGGTGAGAAAATAGCCGTAAAGTGCCTTTTCCAAGGGCACAACGCCATAGCGGAATAGCTGGGATCGAACCCGCAACCTTTAGATTACGAGTACAACGCCCTAACCACTAGGCCACAGCGGCGGCTCAAAGCTTGAAAATACAATAGATAAAAGGGTATGGCACTCTTTCAGTGATGTTAAAAAGTTCAATTTTTACTGTAATCTTTTTTGCAAGAATACATCATTAAGAAATAATTGTGTAGTAATTGACATTAACTCTTACACTACCAAAATTTAACCCCCCCCCCCCCAAACTCTTACGCGGCCATGAACAACATATTGACACTACCATTCACCGCCACAGGCAACTTTCATTGACAATGCAGGTCATGTTACAAAGGACAGTTTTTCATTCAGGGACAAGGTTTCACACCTACAGTTGACTTGCACTTGTGATAGCAGACATATCGTCCTTCACTCTTTCGCCCAGTTTTGAGCTGAAAAGCCAACCATGTCATACTCAACACGAAATGAATACTGAAAAATCAGCATAAGCGCTAAAAATACTTGTCGCTGAAGAAAGTTTTTCTGTCAGAAACTTGGTGGCAAAAGAGTTAAACACACAGCGTGCACAGACTATTTTTTAGATTATGTGCAGTCTCAATACCAAGGGTTAACTATTAACCTCTTTACTGCGCTGTTGACAAACAGCGTTTGTCACAGAAACTGTCGCCAGCTATGCTCAGTCGACGATCACTGTTTGTCATGAGTCAATGCTCTCTCTGTTCCATCCAGCATGTGCCTGAGCAAAATATGATAGCAGCAAAAGGGTTAAGCTAACAGTTTTTTGAATTAGCATTTTAGTATTATGGCTTCAGGGCTGAACTGATTGTTGGGTAACACAGGCAAAATGTGCTTTGTTATAAAATCATTGAAGACAGTTATTGAAGTCAGCAACATTCATCAGGTGAACACCAGTATGAGCTCCTGGACTTTGTAGCTGCTAAATTCTATGAGGAACCAGGAGTGTTTAAGCTGTTGGTAAGATTGGGTTCAACAGTTTGCAGTTTATCATGTAGCACGTTTATGTTATGCTTGAGTTTTTGTTCTTTTTGCAAGTCTCATTTGAAAATCTTGTTGTTCATGAAATGGTTTTGGTTTGTTATGATTTTTTACAAATATTAATCATATGGGCATTTTTCTGGTTAGCTTGTTTGTTTATGTTTGACTAATATCTTGATCTGAAACAAAGCTTTTGTTGAAACAAATGTTTTGTAGCATGATTCTTTATTTTGTTGCAATATTTAAAGTTTGTTTCCAGGTTATCTTGTTATGTGTTTCAGAATGACAGCAATCTATTAGAGTTCTGGCTTAGAGCCAGAATTTTTTATCTATCAGCATTCTTATAAAAAATTCAGCTTTTTCAAGCTGTCTCTTCAGATAAACTAGTCTTTGTAAATTTTGGCTAGGTGTTGTTTTGTTTTTATTCGTGTTTGGAGTTTATTTGGTTGCTTGTTGTAAGCCTCATTTGCTACGTTTGTTTAAGATCAGGTAAATCCACTACTGACTTCCTTTTTTTTATGTCAGAACATCACTTTTTTTTTGAGTGGCTGTGTTTATATGACCATTTGTTCACTTGACGTGTGGATCAGTGGTCAAGAGGTAACACCCTGCCTAGAAAGCAAAAAGTCAAGGTTTGGAGTGTGTGGTGGTTCAATTCCCGTCAGTGCCCAACACTTTTCCCCATCCACTGGACCTTGAGTGGTGGTCTGGGTACTAGTCTTTCAGATGAGATGATGAACTCGAGGTCCCATGTGCAACACACATTGGTACATGTAAAAAAAACCCATTCCAACAAGAGTTGTCCCTGGCAAAATTCTGTTGAAAAGAGCCACTCTGATAGGAAAACAAATACACAAATGCTGTGGTGCACGGAAGGCCCATAAACAATACATTACAATACAAAATCTACCGCATACAGTACCAACATAGCTGAGGGGATCTTTACATTTGTATTTGATATTGTGCATGAGAGGGGATTTAAAGTACAAAGAAAATCTCTGCAGGTATAGTTTAGCCTAGGACTTGGAACATGTTATATCTTGCTTGACACTGAAAGAACCATACTACTCTCTTTATTATGCCTCAAAAGTGAGTTTTATTTATTGATTTCTTTATATTTTGTTTTGCTTTTGTTTTTTGCATGTATCTTTGCACACTTACAATTTGTTTCAGTGAAACAAACAAACACGACATTATAATCATGCTGAAGAACATTTCAACTTTGTATGTTTTTATAGTATGATTTATGCAACAGATGAGCTCTAATACCATAAAAAAACCTAACAAAATGACATTATTAAACAACAACCCTGAAAGAAATCTAAGCAGTAGATATGGTGTACTTTTCAAACTATTCATCAGAGGAATGGAGCATCATTTTTCTACCCACATGTATAAACGGGCTCATAAGTAAATACTGGTAATATATTTTATTGGCCCGCTATTTTCAGATCGTGGATTCCATCATGGCGTTGTTCCGTGTGGACTTCAGTGGGCGAGGGGAGCTGGCTGACAGACAGCAGAAACTGGCCCAGCTACTGTCACGTCTGCAGAAAATTGCTGAAGGTACAACGTGGGGAAGAATCATGTCTATAACACAGTGCTCAAATCTAGCATCACCAAGAGTACTAAATTTAGTGCACCCTTTCCTTTTACCTAGTCCATGTGTGGTCAGCACCAGCTGGCCCCAATTGGGATGAAATGGGGTGGAATTTAGCAGCTGAAAGTGGGGGGGAAATTTACAGCTGTGATAAATGACCAGATGAAGAATTCATATGTTTGTATTCAGTTCATAATGTAGTGCAACCATTTTGTTTTGAGTGAACAATATGTAGGTAAATTGATGCAGGTATGGGTAATTGTTATGCATTCCGTATTCAGTGTTGATTTCATCCAATTAACGTGAAGAGAGATTAATAAGCATAAATGTACTTATAAATCTATCCCCCCTTCCCTCCCCCCAAATTACTGATATTCTCTAAAACCTTGCATTTGTTATATGATACCCATTCCATGAAATGGAAAGAGCAGTTTTATTTCAGCATAAAATGATCAAGATCTGGGTTTGTTTGGGTTTACAGAACATTGCAGCAGATACTGTTGTTTTCTGTTACAGAGTACAATGTGGCGTGTTTTGTCACCAATCAAATGACAGCCGATCCTGGAGCCACTATGAGGTAAGTATTCTTAAAAATCTGTTTTGAAATGGTTTATTTTGGAAATGATTTTAGAACAGTATTTTGTTGTTGTTGGTTGTATTTTTGTGTCCAGATTGGTTTGGTTGTTTTTGTTGTTGTTGTTTTTTTTTTTGGGGGGGGGGGGCGGGGGCGTTGGAGTTTTGAAAAGATTAATGTATTTGAGTTTGTGAATTCTTGTCAAAAAACAAAATCTAAACTTGCCAGTCACAGGATGAACTTGATTGAGAACAATCCAGGATAAGCATGATATAAGCTGGCATGCAAAGTGAATGGTGCTTTGTGTGCAGTTTCCAAGCGGATCCAAAGAAACCCATTGGTGGCCACATTCTGGCTCATGCATCAACCACACGCCTCATGCTGAGAAAAGGACGTGGTGAAAATAGGATTGCCAAAATTTATGACAGGTATTATTTACAGGTGTTTTTGTCATGCACATGTGAGATATGTACAACTTGTCTTTCTTGGGGTCACTTAAAAATAGTCATCACATGTAATTTTGCTTGAAGAGAAATGGTTCTGTGCATATTAAAGTTTTCTTGGAAATAACTGTGCTCTTGATTATTTGGAATTTTGTTTGTTTTCTTGAAAGAGGACACTATGCATAGCTGATTGACATGGAATGACTCAAGTTTGAGATCACGTGATTCCCAATATTTCACTGTCAAATAGTACAATTCCAAATCCTTTACTAGCGTGGAATGGATTATAAAGGTAGATCCAATGCAGAACTGGCCAATCTATCTATAACTAGTAACATATCAGAGGGGGGAAATAAAACATCTGAATGTAGGTGAGATATTAAGTTGGCCTGTGGATCTGTTATGGTGATATTACCATAGTGATGTTCTGAAATATCATATTTACGACCATACGTATTTGTCATTTTGCGTAATGTCACCATAAAGTTTGTCAATTGTCTTAAAAATTTGATCAGAATACACTGTCTCAGATCTGGATAACCTGGCAATTTCTTGTCATTTTAGAATAAAATGTCAGACACGTCATATAAATATCTCTTCTCTCATCAAAAAATATTCAGAATGCAATTTTGTTTTTTGTTTTTTTATCCAGTACAATAGCACCTGAATTGTAAAGTGTTTATTTTTAGCAGTGGTGGTGATGTTCCAACTGTTTCACTTGTCGGTTCATTTTTGAAGCATCCAAATAGTAGCATGTTTTTCACTACTTTTCAGTTCTCAAATTGATAGCATCATCCATAGTCGCATTCAAAATTATAGCACAGTTCATTTTCCCTCTTATTGATACTGATGGGTTTCGGGGGGGGGTAGAAAAAAGGGTAGGGTTCTTGTCATTTTTTTCATGTATGTGTGTGTGTGTGTGTAAAAGTATACTACGAGTTCATGAAGCTGTTGTGTTTCAGTCCTGACCTGCCAGAGAATGAGGCAACTTTTGCAATCAGTGGAGGGGGAGTCATCGATGCCAAGGAATAGAATCTGTCCGTAATGTTAACTGAAGTGTGCTGGCATTTTTCCATGCTCAGGTCTGCTTGAAACTGACCAAGCATGCCTGTACAGACTGTAAGTCAGCTTCAATTCGTGTTTAGGTTGGCCAGCCAGAGTAGATTTTCTGGTCTCAGTTGGTTGTATTGTTTCACTTTTAGAATTAAAATTTGGTATCTACCTACTGTATGCTTTAGTTGTTTGTTATTGGACCTAATAATTTGAATCTTGGTGTATCTTGAATCTGTTATTTTTTACCTTTGCAAAAGAAGGGGGAAAAGTTACCAAGTGTTTCCAACAAATTTTCTTTGACAACCACAGAATTTTCCTTCCTGGAGTTAACATCAGTACCAACTCCACTCCCTTGAAAGCCCTTCAGATGAGACTATAAACTGAGATACTGTGTGCGGTCACATGCAGAACATCTTGCTCACACATTAAAATCCATTCTGCCTTTCAGAAAAGTAGACCATTTCATGCTAGTAGGAACAGATGACAATGTTGAAGACCATTTCATGCCAGTACGAACAGATGACAATGTTTTCAAAATACACACGCTCACTGGTGTCATGTTTGGAAATCATCCAGCTATCTTACTGGCGGGCAAAATTGGTCGCATACTCAAAATCTCACCACTGGTGAATCTTGAAGTTCTAGCCAAGGAACAATCAACCAAACCAACCACAAAAAAAGTTGAAACTCAAAATGGTTACATTACAAAAATATTTCATACCACTCGCATTCAAAACACAAAATCAAACTTGCAGTCTGCTGAAGAAATTTTCATATTGTCTGTAGCTTTTATTCAATACATATACATGTTGCTACAACATGAAGCTAATCCTAGGTATTTGTCACTATTTTGTATGCCTTACTTATTCAGTCTTGGAGTCGGCACAGGGTACATAGCTTTGTCAGAGAATTAAATATTTTTTCTTCTTTTTTTTTTTGGCAACTAACATATGGATTTAGTGCTGCAGGAACACCAACTGCACTCCAATGCTTCATTCCTTTTCTTTCCTTTGGGTGTCTTGTGATAGGGATGAACTGTGAATTTAACCTTGAATTTTAATCATCTTGATTCACAGATCTAAGATGTGATTTTATAATATGTTTATAGCCAATTTACTTTAAAAATTTTTTTTATTATTATCCTTTCTTTGCCAGGCTGTAAGCCATAGTTATGATTGTTATTTTTAGTTTATTCTTTTTGTCCCCTATAAATCTTCCCTAGTACTCCAAGAAACAATAAGAAATCATAACCCTTTATTCTGGTTTAAATGATGCTTTATGAACATGTAATATCAGCAATTAAGTGGAATCTCTACAGTCTTTACACATTCTACTTATAATTAACACTACCTTCCAAGGCAAAAGCTCTCCTAAAATGTACTAGTTTTCCACTAACACATTTCAACTGTAATATTCAAATTACATTCATTTGATATATCAACACTCCATACATTCCCTGTACCATCTCTTCCAACAAGAAACCAGTGCAATGCAACGATTATTCCACAACCCGCATCTTTGATTTCCTGCAGCAGGACTAAAAACAAGCTTGTCTGCATGAACTGCACAACACATTCATTTTATTTCAAAGAGAAGGACACCGAATGATCCAACTGAACTGTTAAAGAATGCAAGGACAATAAGAAAAAATAAAAAAGCATAACAAAAACACAGTACTGTTTTTCATTCAAAGGCACAAAACATGAAGTCATGTTTAGCACTAATCATCAGCTGTAGAGAAAAAAGGAGCACAGTTGTTAAGTCACAGAAGCTAACACTATTTACTGTCATTAAAATCCCTTTGGCACTGCTGAACTTGTTGGCACACTGACACTGCAGAGCAATGTGCTGATGTGGAGATCGAGGACTATTCCCTAAATCCACATTAACCAACTGACAATTATTCATAAATACTGCTTTCTCCTGTAATTAAAAACTCTTGGCACAAAATGATATACCCACCCCACCCACCCTTTCCTGAAGTAAACTTACAAAACATTCCAAGACAACTCTATAATGTTAAAGTATTAACCAAAAAGCTAATACTTAAAACATCAAATATATATACGAGTAGATTATGAATGCAAAAAGTTATATGCCTATGAATGCAGTGTTGTTTTACTATGCAAGTTGCTGTCATTAAGGCAATGTGCGGCACCCAACATTACTAAATTTAGGTCATTTTGGCTATTTTGAGATTTTTCCAATTTTACATTCTAGGACATGTATATATTCATATGACATAATTAGATTTTACAAATACATTGTCTTTATGCAATTAAAAAACGTTTTACTAACCTAACCCAACCGAGTTTGTGTTCTTTTATTCCGAAAAATGCGTGAAAATGCCGACATTTATGCCCTAGCAACATGCATTTCTAGTTCACAAAGTATGATGTATCATACACCAAACGAAACTAGATTGTCTCCCCTACAAGATTCCGAAGAGCTTCTACTCCGAACACTCATTCACAACGAGTTATACGTCATTTCAGTCGATTAGCATATCGACGGCAACTTCCATATATAGAGAGCGATTCAAAAGTAAGCTGGCCGGTTAGTTGAATCGGGTCACGTGACGCAAAATGGCCGCTGTTTACATCGAGTTCGTACCTCCGCTTCAAGCAGAAAAATGACTCGTTTGAAGAAATAAACGCTTCAATTGGCTTATAAATGCAAGCCGAGTCGCGAAAAACACCTTGCATTTGCTCGACAGTGCAAAACATGGAAGGAAACGGACGAATTGTTGAGAATCAGTGCCGAGTCTGACTTAGTGCTACAGTGTTCTAAAAGTGAAATCTCATCGTCTGCTTCGCTGTCAAGATCGCTGCGTACTGAGAGTGTTTTGCTAAGCAAGAAAGCTTGTACTCTGCTCAAACATGAACCATATCAGGCCGTTTGTGAAAAAAGGTTCGAAAATGCCAGTTCTGAGCCAGCTGGTAACTGTAATGAGCAGAAACTGCTCCAAGTGTAAACTAACTTTTGGCTTCAGAACAGAGGAAAAGAAACCACATGGGTTAGTTGTTCTGTGTATTCAATGTGTGTTGTGTATCACCAGTAAGCAAGCTGTAGGGGGGATTTGGGGTGGGAAACAAGTTCACTGGTAGGCCTAGCTGTTTTATATTTGTGTGTGTGTGTGTGTGTGTGTGTGCAAATGCATGTGTGTGTGTGTGTGTGCAAATGCATGTGTGTGTGTGTGTGTGTGTGCACATGCATGAGTGTGTGTGTGTGTGTGTGTGTGTGTGTGTGTGTGTGTGTGTGTGTGTGTGTGTGTGAGACACAATTTTCTTTATTTATACCTGTAATTCTAATGAGGCAAAACATGAATATATTTTTGCATTTATGGACAGAAGTATAGGATAAAACTTCATGAATTAATTAATTAACAGTTTTCACAAAAGGATTCAGACTGAAATGAATATGGAGTGGAAATCAACTTTATTGTTTGAACAAATTCATTATACTAGATCTAGATTACAGCATACTCTTCATGCAAGTATTCACAAACACACTAGCATATAAATATATATGTATATATATTTATATATGTATATATATGTGTGTGTATATATGTGTGTGTGTGTATATATGTGTGTGTGTGTCTACATGCATACCTACACACACACACACACACACACACACACACACACACACACACACACACACACACACAAGCTCCAAACATAAATTGTTATATCTAGATCAGTATATCTTGATTCAATTTATGAGCTCACATGGAGTTTGAAGCAGTCCTGTGGTGTGCACCATGGAATGCGACAAGGTGTGATATCTTCAGTGAGCTGACAACACCCCTGAACTATGAGAAGCAGCATATCTACTTCATGCCTGTTTATGAGAGAATGACAAAGATGCAGCTGCTTCAAAGATGTGGTGCTGGCAAGACTCAAAGAGTGCCTGAACAGCCTTGTGAAATTTGTTGCTCCATGGACAAGCTCACATCATGCTGGCGAGTTCTCTTTGCAGTCTGACAGCCATCCATGAGTTCAACTTAGGTCCTGCTTCTGCCCAAGACACTGCCAGTTGCTTTAGATTTGATATAAGTGTGCACATGAAGAGGCTGAGGGCATCCAGACAGCAGGACAGGGAGAAGAACAGCCTCAGGTACCAGAGGGCCAGTGTGATCAAGAGGCGCGACACTCTGAGAGCTGCCAAACTGAAGGGGTAGAGGAGCAGATGGTGCTGGAAAGTGGCCCAGCCTAGCCTACAGGGGTGTTCTGATTATTTATTCTTGTTTTTAAAGGGCTGGATATGTGAACTGAAGCTTTCCAACAAGGCTATGAGTAATATATGGTGGTCTGTACATGTTTGTATTCTTTTTCCTCTTTTTTCTCCACTTTGTGTTTTTTGCATCACATGCATTTTGTGATCAAAATTTCTCAAAAACTGTCTATCAGAAATTTATGAAACTTGGCACACTTACACATTATGGTCTTCTTGACAGTAATATAGAGAGACTTTTTTAATATTATGAGTATTTTTTCTGTTAAAAAGATCAGATTACATAATACCTTGTATAAAAAGTGTCCATTAAAAAATTTTTTTATAAAAAATAAACAGTGAATTTTTTCAAGAATGTCTCTCTATTTAACTGTAAATACACCCATTATGTACATTTGTGCCAAAAATCATGAATGTAGCACTTGAATTTATGGGTAAAAAATCATTCCTAAAAAATCCAAGATGGCGGATGTTTATCTTGGTTTCCATGGAAACATGGCTCACTAACATAAAACAAGTAACATTTTTTAAGTTAGAAGTCATAGTACTATAAGTTAATATCAAAGACTAGGTTTTAATTCTTCATTTGTAAAAAGTAAAATTTAGTGCCTCACATTGCCTTAATATGTCACACAACCAAGTGATAAGCATTAATAATAAACCATCACCACACAATATCAAGCAGGTTTCAAATGTGCTGCCATTAAGAAGAATCTGCTTTTAATGCAGACCTTGTTTTCCATCTGAACTCCGATTAGCAAATGAAAATCCACTTACCCAAACTACAACAGCCATTTTCATTCAAGCATTATCCTTAACCCCCCTCCCCCTTTTACCCACCCACACAATGGTACCTTTCTAGACACACTTACGTTTTTTCCCCATGTGGGGTGGGAAGGAGAGAGGCTTAAACATCTATTTTTCCTGTATCTTACATCTTTGAACTTTGGGGGGGTGGGGGGGGGGGGGGGGAGAGAAAAACTCTGAAGTGTTTAGAATAACTGGTAATTCCTCAGCACATTTTTTTATAACTTGGAAAAATCTTGATTTTAATAAATCCCAACTATCAGGAA
This sequence comes from Stramonita haemastoma, assembly GCA_030674155.1. Taxonomy (NCBI): domain Eukaryota; kingdom Metazoa; phylum Mollusca; class Gastropoda; order Neogastropoda; family Muricidae; genus Stramonita; species Stramonita haemastoma. The sequence goes on from CM060318.1 coordinate 80,512,702, forward strand.
TCTGAGGAGGGCTATATGATCAGTGTCAATCCTATATAACAAATGTGTTAATTAAACAAAAAGTTCCGTGTATTTTTAACTTAAAAAAAAATTCAAATATAAGAAGACTTTTATCTTGGTGTTTATATTTACTTACCAGATTAACATATTCACAATCAATGAGGGGAAAAAATCCAGAGTAAGTATTGCTGAAAATACAACTCGCACGGTAAACCAAAAATAGCGCACTTAAAATGTTATCAAAATGAGGACAAAACTCCAGAGAATATGAAAGGTGAAAGAAAAAAAATAGGGACAGCAATATTATATCTTAAAGCCAATAGATTTAAGAAACATATATGCTTATATCACTTTTTTTTTGCCAGGGAATCAAGAGCAACTGCTGAGCAGATACAAAAGAACAAAACAACAGAAATGTATACACAGCACAAATATACCTGTAGGCAAGTCTAGGCACACAAAGAGCCCCACAACTCCCTCATACTCAGATTCATCCAAATAATCTTTGTAAAGACAAAAGATGGGTGACTGAATCAATGAAAGAGAAGATAAAACAGAATGAATCACAGAACATAGAAAAAAAAACAAAGAAAGACAAGTGGTGAATGAGGGGAAATTTCCATTAGGTGTGGGAAACAAATTTACACTGTAAGAATTATAAGGGGGAAATTCCGTTGTAATCTCAGTCAGAATTCAGAGTTTATCTTGGAAAATTAGTCTTTTCACACACACACACACACACACACACACACACACACACAATTTAGTCTGAACAGAATACACAGACATACTTCTGAAAAATTTCAAGAAAATGAATCCAAAGATTACAATTTGTATGATACTGATTGTATCAGCATTAGAATGGGGAAAATGGTAAATATATAATTCTGTAAAAAAAAAAAAAAGACAAGTCAGACTCAACCACCAACTTTAAAATGTGAAATTCTCACCGATATGAAAATGATAAATTCTCTCTCTCTGCCATGCATATGAAAGAAAAATGAACACAGAGGTAAAACACAAGAAGAAAAATTCACTGTCAAACGTCATTCAACTCCATTTGAATATCAACAATTACTCGAACACTCAAGTGTATTAAAGACATTGATCTTAACACAGCATGTACACTGACCTGTGAAGGTTTGTTATTCAGTATTTTTTTCAAGAATAAACCGATAATTCATAGCTGTCTTCACTTAAACAGGAAAAAATGTGGTAAAATATGAAATGATATAAATAAGAGTAGACAAGTAAGACCGAAACACTCATGTATATGGGCCAAGCAAATTTTCAGTTCATCTAAAACCTTTGCTGTTCTGGTTATAATTTCATGACAAGCCAAAAAAAGACAATAAAAAAAACTGTTCAAACATCTCGATATATAAGCAACATAATCAGTCATGTACACTGACTGAATTGTGCACTCTCATGCAAAGTGCATTGCAGCACAGGTAACATTGGCTTTGGTGCCTGGACCCCAACTCACATCTACAACTCCCTGCTCCCCTCCCCCCCCCCCCAAAACACACACACACTATAACATGTAACAGAACTTAGAACTATGTCCCACCAGGCGGCTGTTAAAGCAGTATAAGTAACTGGGAATGAGGTATGGGAACAGAGAGAGAGAGAGAGAGAGAGAGAGGGGGGAAATATGCAGTGGGCAGGCAGATAGGAGGAATAAGGACGGATAAATGTGGGAATGGATAGCAAAAGAAAGAGAGCAGCAGACAGAGAGAGGGAAAGCAAAGAGTTGAGGGAGGCAAAGAGAATGTGAGAGTGAGAGGCAGTAAAAGAAAGAAGTGGAGAAAAGGGAGTGGTGGTGAACATCACAGATCAGTTGACAAACGGGAAAACCAACGAAAAGAAAAAAGGTGAGATAACAGCAGATTGACAGTCTCTCTCAGTCACTTTGCCTGCTTCTCCCTCTTTCCATTCATTGGTTCACCAGTCTATGGACCTATCTGCCCTCCCTCCCTTCCCCGTCATCATCTTTTTCCTGCTACCTCTTTTTCCTCAATCCTCCTCTCTCTGTTTTAGCCTCTCACATTCCTTGTCTCACTACCTCTTCTTTCCTTCTATTTCCCTCTACTTCATATTCCCCTTTCTCTCTCTTTTGCTCCCTGTCTCTTCCTTTCATGCCTTCACCTCTTCTTTTTTCCTTCTTTATGTACCCCCAATAATTGCCTCCTCTCTCTCTCTCTTTTTTTTTTTTTTTTTTTTTTTTATCTCCCCACCTCCTTCCCTACTTACCAAAACTGCTCTTACAGGTAATCACAAACACATAGTTTTAAATTGCACTGCATGTAATAATTTGTTAGCGTGTGTGGAGATAGAAGGGATTATGGATGTGGGTGGGGGTCCAACTACTAGTGTTACTTGTGCTTTGATACATTATGGATGTGGGAGTGTTTGAAAGCTTGGACATGTTGCTGAAACTGTATTCACCCTGATGTGTAATAGATTTTTATTTTCTGTCTTTATTGGCACTTGGCCAATCTTTTAGCTCAAAGATTTTAAATAAATCAAAAATTTCCTTTGCCAAATACCTAACTGTTAAGACAAGTAAAAATATTACAACAGTTTCTTTCATTTATATGTGGAATTCCAATTTTCAAAAGTGAAATATAGTCTGTCTCCTTTCTTATTCTTTTTTGCTTTCATCTTTCCATCCTTGACAAATTTCAATGATACAGTTTAAATACATTTGACCTTGATAGTCATCAAGACCAAAAACTTTCAGTATTGTATGGAAGTGAGGTAATTAGCAAACATCAAGATCTATACATACAATGATAGCACCGTTTCCAGTATTTAGGGATGACTTTCAACAGAAACACGAGTTCTATCCTAACACAGATTTTTACAACATATCACACACACACACAACTAAACTAAACTAAACTAAAATGATCAAAATAAACAATGATATGACAAACACAAGCAGTCCCTGAAACAATGTCAGATCTCAAGTTTTTCACCATCCAGAAATACAAGTAAAACCTAAAAGGAAACTTTCTGACCACAGGATGATCATGCATCAACTGTATGCTACACTCACACAAAGTCACTCAAAACACAAACTAGTCCAGATTCAAAATGTTTCATTCAACTGCGTTTTCTAAGACAAAGGAACAGCTAACAATTCTTCAGGACATCTGGCAATGCTAATAGTCTTCATTTGACAAATCCTCACCAAGATAATGAAATCTTCCACTCCCCCCACCCACCCACTTTTTGTTTGTGTATACTTACAATGACTTGCACATGCAGAGCCACCAAAGCCTCAATCCTATCCCATGTAAAACTCTGGTCTACATGGGATGTACAACTAGATCCAGTGCAAATTACCCTAAGGTTTAAAAGTAGCAAAGGTAATTATTCCTACTTATCAACTAGTCTACATGCACAATGCCTTTGTCCTCTGTAGAAACACATGTTTATGTCAGTGATTCTCTTCCCAGTTTTTGTTTCTGCACTCCATAAAGTCACTTATTGCAACAGCAATTATTCTTGAGAATATACGACAGCCTTAGCATCCTTACACTCACAAAAAATACTGGTTTACTACCCCTAAACCATACTACCCTTAAACATTACAACCTTTCCTGTAGAACAGATGGTTAGACCTAGCAGGTTCACAACATGAAAAATAACTGTTTACAGATGACAACACAAGTACAGCAAATACCTCCTGTAGCTGTTTACACAAATCTACACACCAGAGTATATGACAGCTCGTTTTACAGGGGAAAGGAATGCTAAGATACAAATACACAGCAAGCCTCAAATAAATGAGATCAAATTACTTGATATAAAACACACTTTAATAACAGAATAAGCACATTAACACCTGGACTGATGTTTGTGGGCTGAACACGAGACAGAAAGAGTTTTTGAAGATGAGAGCAATGAGGTGGCAATGAAACAGTAATATGAAGAGGATGGTGATGGTCATAAAAAGATTGTCCCATGAAATGTGAGAGACTGGGATGTGGTTAATTGATATTTATCAGTCATGTGCAACACCCACACAAGCATGTATGCGCACAAAAGTCCATAAAGATTACACAATTTCAAGTATTTTGTAACGTTGCTGCCATAATTGTTCTCTTTTACAGACATATGGGTATAACATACCACAAAAGCCGGCACATTAACAGGCACAAATCTTTATAAATATCTGCTAGATGTTAATATATAATATCCAAGCATATATATACATTACAATTTTCTTTTAAAATCACTCTACTTCATTTGAAGCACAATGGCAATAATGTTTACCAAAAAAGAAAGCCCCCAAAAAGGAAGCAAGGGCAAAAAGAAAAGAAAAAGAAGAATGCAAAGAAAATAAAACCAGCAGAATACCATGTTTAAATATATGTGAAGATAAAAAAAAAAAAAAAAGTACCACCACAACACAACCTATCTTTCTAACATGCTGAGTATAACCACTGCGCGAGTTAGGTTACCACTGCGCGAGTTCTCTTGCACTTTTCTCCCATCCTTCAGTTTTCAAAACCTCCACAACAGTCGATGCAAAAGTCAAGAAAGATGATCTTTCAATGGAAAGACGTGAATCTCATTTTCTTTTTCAAAGTCAGAAAGAGAAAACAAAGGATGAAGAGTCTTGCACTGGATGGGAATATAACTGGTTTGAGGCAATGTTCCATCAGAAAGCCTAAAGGTACAACCTTGGAAGAATTCCATGTTTTTGATTCACGTGTTCACCAATTCTGATTAGCAGTAGAGAGGCGAGATTCTCAGTTATGTTCCTGGGGTAAGCCATGGACCCTGAATCTGTACAAGCACGTGTACTCTTCGTGTCCATGGTTGCTGATAATCCGCAGTTCTATGAAGAGGAAAATGCCGGTTCTTCCATCTGAAACAGATCACCAGTGTGTCATCTTAGCCTCTCTTATTTTCAAAAACTACATGAAACTGAAATTAAAATGTTCAAACGAGAAGAAAAAGACCCAAATGTCAACTTTTCCCCCACAACAAAGTAAATAGTTCAATATACATTTCTAAAAAAAACCCCTACATACAGTAATGTTTTATGTGTGTGTCTGGCATGCACCACTCACCATGTGCACATCAAGCATGGCATGTGAATTTCACAAATGTGTACTTACATTATGGAACGTTAATGAAATCTTAAAAAGGGCAAAAACAAAATGAATAAACAAACAAAAGTAGCATTCATTTTTTTTTTTTTGGGGGGGGGGGGGGGGAGCTTTCAGAAGCTAACTGCCAGTCTTGTGATGCAACTGTAACAACTGGTGACATATATATACTTTGTGCATAGTAAAAAACAAGACCTTTCTGGACCCTTTCTGAAGACTACTACAGGCCTAACTATTTGAAGTGAACAACTAAAATGATATGCCATCAGTATTCTACAAAATGCAAACTTAGCATTTGTGAAGCAGTTATACCACTGGGTCTTTCAACTGAGAAACTCAACTGTAAAACACACCCAAAATTCTTCTCTTTTTATTTTAAAATATTTTTTAAAAGGACATTTCCAAAAAATGTCACACTGATCCAAGCTGATTTCTGAAACCCATAACAGATATGTCCGCATCAGAGCACTACTTTCTGGATATCTGAAATGCCCTATGCAAAGTGTCCCAATAAATCACAAAGCAATATCAGATTAACACCTGATCTGACCAAACTCCAGAAACCCAATGAGGGCAGCTATCTGCATAGAGATCCATTAAAGTTGAATGTCTAGATCCAAATTATCTCCACAACGTTAAAAGCCCTGTATACAGGCAAAAATCTTTAAGGGCATAATAAAGACTCTGCACTACTAGACATTGACTTCACTGATGATGGAGGACAAACTGACCTGCACTTTGAAGTGCTGCATGGGCATTCCCTCGCCGTCATACTGGTACTCTCCCAGAATAACACCTTCTGTGTCGCTTTCTGAACTCAGCCCCTGAAATGTCAGAGAAAATAGGATTCATATACTGTATGCGTGTGTGTGTGTGTGTGTGTGTGAATGTGTGTGTGTGTGTGATGTGTGTGGTGTGTGTGTGTGTGTGTGGTGTGTGGTGTGTGTGGTGTGGTGTGGTGTGGTGTGGTGTGGTGTGGTGTGGTGTGTGGTTGGTGTGGAGTGGAGTGGTGTAGTATGTGTAAGTGTGTGTGTGTTAATATGTAAAAGAAAAATAATGAATCAACCAGCACAACACACACACACACACACACACACACACAACACACACACACCAATTTAAACAAAATCCAAATAACACTTTTATCAATCTAGGAGACCAACCCCTCACTCACTCACCAGAACGATGAAGTTCTTTGGCGCGCTCCTGTTGCTTCCAAAGATGGACTGTGACTTGGCGATGTGCTCCAGGGTGAACATGGTCGGCTTGATGGGCACAGCCAGCTGCACCACCACTGACCCCTCCTGACCCTCAAACGGCCAACAGTTGCCCGGTAACACCTCGGGCTGCACACATAGTCCATACAACACCACTCTGAGAAAAACAAAATAGTCAATGCAGAATATGGCTGCACACATGTCATACAACACCACTCTGAGAAAAAACAAAACTAGTCAATGCAGAATATGGCTGCACACATGTCTACACAACATCATTCTGAGAAAAACAAAAATAGTCAATGCAGAATATGGCTGCACACATGTCATACAACACCACTCTGAGAAAAACAAAACTAGTCAATGCACAGTATGGCTGCTCCCATTTCGGTTTTGATTCTAGAATTTATTTTTTTAAAAGGGGGAAACAGAGCACATGCACAGAAAAAACTTAAATAACTATACATGTGTATTATTAAAACAACACAAACACATACAGTATACACACACTAAACATCAACAGAACAAAGATGAAAAGAATATTATGGCAAAAAAAAAATTGATATAAACAGTGTGATTATCAACTTGATACCCAATCATCCAGTTAGCAGTTGTAATGTTTACATTTCTGGTAAAGAATTTATTACATTTTACAAGAGTCCAACATCACACACACCCTACCCTATATAAACCTATAACTGTTAGTAAATTGTTATTGAAAAAAAATGCATTAAATCAATCTTCATCCCCCTAAATATGATAAATGAATAAATAGAAGATAAAAAAATAAAATAAAATAAAAAAATCAAGTGAATAAAACCCCCAAAGAATCCTACACTGACCTGAATGACTGTTCTGGGTCCATTGACTGTGTAGTAAAGGGGGATTCCCCACACTTTGACAGTGGCTGCTCGCTTGCTGTAGGTTTTGGAGCACCTGATGTTCACCACACTTCCACCTGACAGACATACAACACAAAGTACTGGTCATGCTATTTTTTTTTTAAGATCAACAACAACAAAAAAACAATAGGCCATTCAGATTACCAGTCATCTAAAATATTTCAGCCTATAACCATCATCCATCACAAGCTCTGATAGTAAAGCACTTCATACTGCAACCATGTACTGGTTTCAACCTTTTTAAGGAATTCTACTAACAAATAGGGGGTGGATGGGATAGCCTGGTGGTCAGAACACTGGGCTCATGATCTGACGCCCTGGGTTCAAAGCCACCATCAAGGCACCTGTTTGAGAGGATTTTTCTGCTGGAGATAACTCGTACTAAACTCCACTCCCCCATGTCCTTTGGATGAAGACAATAAACTGAGGTCCTGTGTGCAAAACCACGCAGAACATCTTGCGCACATGTTAAAACCTGTTCTGCGTTTTAGAACAGTAGGCCATAGTGTGCTGGTGAGAATGGATGATAAAATTATTTTTAAAATGCATGCACACTGGTGTTGTGTTCAGACATCATCCCCAAAGTTGGAATGCAGCTACCTTCATAGTGGGCAAACAACGACAGGTCTGCTGACCTGAAACCTACCAGTGGATTCTAAGGCATAGTCGGGCAGGTCCATCTTGTCTGCACTGTACTTCAACAGAGCGGCATCAATCAGACCTTGGATATCCTGAAAACGAAACACACACATAATTAGTTGTAGAGATTAGCTCAGCAACAGATCATAGTTCAACTTCCTTCCCTTCACACAAAATGTCGTTAGTGCTAATTGTTTTAAAAGGATTTATTTGTTCCAAGAAATAAACTCTTTTGCAAAATTTCTATATAGTATTATCCTAAAAACCTTTGGCTCAAAAAGAAAGAAATGACATTTTGTACTCCACTTCAAAGACACAAGAAAGTATAAGGAAAGAAAAGCTGTCTCACCTGATTTGAAGAGGCAAGACACTGGACATTACAAATTGAGCAATGCAAATGGCCAAAGAAGAATGCCAAGAGCAGAACTTGAAACAGTAATTAGAAAAAAGGAGATCATGAAAAAAAGAAAAAACAACAACAACAAACCCCCCCCTAAATAAACACAATCAATCAAAATAAAGGAACTCACAAAAAGAAAAACAGAATAAAAAGGGAAAGATAAAAGATGAATACAAGTTTGCATTTTATCTAAAAATAGGTTATTGACAAAAAAAAAAAGGAAATTTATATCCACCACTGCAAATGCCTATCAAACATACATCATTAACTGTACAGGAAAATTCATATCCGGCATGGCAGATACCTTGTATCAGATTCATTTACTGTGAAGAAAAATTAATATCCAGCACTGCAAATATTTGAAAGCAGAAGCTAACCCTCCATAAAACAAATACTAAAATCACCCAATAAACCACGACATGATCAACATCCACCAGCCTGCAGTCCTCACCTGATCATGGACTGGGCCAACTGCCCCTTGCTGTTTCTCTGCCAGCATCCGTCCAACCTCTCCACGAATCAGGGCCAGCAGAGCTGCCTCGTCCTTGCAGCATTTCTCTGACAGAGCCACAATGTCCTTGTTTGAAGTCTGGGAAGTCTGCTGGATCACAGTCCTCAGATCAGCGATGGTCAATTCCATGTTCGCAAGCTTCGCTTCCCAACCTTCTTGCTCTTGGGTCTTCTGAGCTTTCAGTTTTTTCCTCCATGTTGTCTCGCACTGCATAAATTGCTCTGCAACAAGACAAGTAGCATGTCAGAGTCTGTTGGAATGCTCGTCTATTAGGGTGGGGAGAAAACCAAAAGAAACTATGATATGTCTGCTAATTCATCATGAAAAAGTATGTTCTACACTCTTTTAAGTCATTTCAGGGCAAACTTCAGATTTTTTTCAGAACACATTATTTTTGGTTTTTGATCCTGGGCTATCATAAGACAAAACAAAGCACTATGGTCAGTGATCATTCCAGTCCACTACTTTCAATCTGCGCATACAGTATTTAACATAAAGGATATTTTTCAAGTCCAGTCTGACAAAAATTCATTTCTTGAGAAACATGCACAAAAAAGCTTATTTTTATGATACTACTAATAATTTCCTAGGCCATCTTTCTATTCAGTCTTGTTTTCATTTCTCTGGTAAAGCTCCGGGGTTCACCAATGGTGAGATTTTGCATATGCAACCATCAAGGTAGTGCCTTCCAACTTTGGGGATGATGTTAAAACACGACACCAAAGTGCATACGTTTCTGAATTTAAATTGTGTCATCTGTTTCTACCGTCACACAATAGCCTATTCTTCTGAAAGGCTGAGTGGGTTTTAATGTATGTGTACAAAGCTTTGCATACATTTGTGCACAAGACCTCAATTTTTTGTCTCATCTGTAGAACTGTCAGGGGAGTGGAGTCTGTACTGATCTTAACTCCAGAGTGGTGGCTGAAACTGGCCTCATCAGATTGTCAGCCCCAAACTCCAACCACTAGATAGGCTATTCTCCTCCCAACCCCCCCCCCCCCCCCCCCATCCCCCCAACTTACTATTTCACCAATTCTGAAATCAAATACCATATGCATGAACTTACGCCATCAGCTGTTCTTTGAGACTTGCCAGGTCACCTTCACTGAGCTGAAGACACAAAAGAAAAATGATAAGGGATAATCATTTCAATTATTAGCATTTCAAAATACAAGTAAATACAATAAGACTGTGTTCAATATCATGTGATCTGAGAGTAAATGATTGACTAAAGAAATAAATGTAAGTCTGTCTGTGCGTGTAGCTGTATCAGTATTATATACCTGTCATTCTCTTCATCCTCAACACAAAAACACATATACACAGCACACAATGTCAAAGAAACGGGAGTAAAAGATGAATGACTTCAGACTTCCAAGGGCCATATAAACCCTGATGAGAGTGCATTACAAATACATCTGGCATGACTGTGTTCACATGTGGTAGCATTTATGTGTGCAGACATACATGAAGGCCATGCACATACTAGATTTTGAATGTGATGCACATGTCAATGCAAGTACAACAAAAACAAAACTTTTTCTTAGAAATCACAATGGTAAAGATTCCAAAAATCGACTTCATACCTTGCCCTGGTTGACAAATCCTGCCAGCTGTCCCTCAAGGGCGTCTAAACGCAAACTGGCATTCTGCAACATGTAACAACTGACCATGACACAGCAACCTAACTCTTTTATCCAAGACATCTAGTAAGATTCAAATACATTAATTTCATTCCAAAACACATGTGTTGTTTCATACAACCAAAAGAATGACCAGTAACATTTTTTCTCTTTGATGTTATAAAAAAGAAAACTAACATTTGTTTGTTCTTAAAAGCAATAAGGGAAACAAGTCAGAAACTGATAAAGAAAAAAAAAAAGCCTCAACTTCTTCATAATCACATATCCTTTGTACAATAAAGCGTCTATGGCAGATGTAAAGTGCAAACTCAAAATAGCTGTTTATAAAGGAATGAACAAGCATTCTGATCATATACACACTTTACACAATGACTGAATATACAACTGGTGTTCTCTTGTCTTCTGTTTTCATTCAAAGATAAAGCCTGGAATGGATTTTTAGCAGTATCAACTAAATAATAAGTGCCCATAAACACTGAGAGGTCCTACATACCTGTGCTTTGTTCTGCAGGTCTGCCAGCTGTTGTTGCACAGAGTCCAGTCGCAGTCTGGCATCTTCCTGACTCACTTTCAGGGCATCCTGCAACAACATTCCCCAATATACGCACTCTCAACATCCACACACAACTGTACTGATTCGTAATCAGTGTTCCTAGTAAAAGACAAAAAACCCCACAAAGAACTGGAAACAGGGATCAATAAAAGACAGTTCTGATTGAAACTTTAAGCATTTGCGACAGCCATTCACACATTGCGTGTGCGCGCGCACACATACACACACACACAATCACGCTCAAGGCTTTTACAAAACAAGGACAAAGGTTTTACATAAAAGGCTTAAATAAAACGAAAAACATTTCTCAAAAACTTTTGTTCAAGATTTCCTCCCCTGGTAACATACAAGTGCCTCCCCCCCGCCCCCAATCTTTTTAGGAATAGAGGCTAACCCGCATTCAGCTAATTTTCCAATCACAGAAAGTAGAACTTCCCAGAAACCATGACAGTTACCTGTCCTGCCGTGTTCCCTTCTTGAACGATGTTGACCAGACTGAGTCGCAGTGCTTCCAGCTGAGGGGAGAGCAGTCCTGTCAGCAGAGCCTGAATCTCCGACTCCGTCAGCCACTCGCGCTTCTCCCCCTTCTGCAGCTGCAGGAAAATCTGCTGCACTCGTTCGTTGAGGTCTGTGCTCTGCAACATCAAAGATCAGAATTCTGAATAACTATCTGAAGAACAGAAAACAGTCAATGAACACAACATTCCATGTGAAACTTCTTGTGATTGACAGATCTTTTGTCTGATATCCGATACACCCCTAAGTATTTTTGTATTTTTTGCATAATCACATAGGAAACGGAAAAGCTCCATAACCCTATAAGCACAGGTTTACCACATCTATTGTACATTCATTGAGAGTTAACTCTGAACAATTTTATTGTACAAGGCCACCAACAGCCAAGAAAATGTTGATCCTGGTGAGACTGGAAAATAATCAGCAATAAAAAAACAACTGACATCTGTATTTTAACTGAACCTTGCTGCTAATGAAAAACATTCCATGCAGACACATCACTATATGCATTGGAAAGCCCTGGTCAAAAGATAAAATAGAAGTAAACTCCTGTCATAATGATGACAGGCTTTTTCAATCACTGGGCACTTCCAGGCATGAGCATAGTTGTTCCAGGGACAGACAGATTACCTGGGTCCTGTCTCGAAGCTCTGCCATCTGTTTCTCCACCCCTTCCAATCGCAGCCTGGCCTCCTCCTGGATCACCCCCACATTGCCCTGCAACATCACAACAGTCACCTGCAACATCTACCCTTACGTATCTACCACCCTTTTTTATGTCATAAATGCTATGAAACTACAGTTTTACTTTAGCTTTCAAGTCCAACTTTGTGCCAAATAGTCCCTTTAACACTACCAGCAGTTTGAATATCGAGAAAACAAAATATGAAAACTCCTGTAGATGACTTCAAAAGAGTTAAGATTTTAAAGTAACCACATTTCAATTTTATCTTGAAGTCATTGGTACAGTAACTAAACCACAAAATTTCTATAACTCATAAAATGATACCACTATTTTTTCAGAGGTGTTATAAATCCAGGTTCACAGAAGGCAAACAAATCTAGTAAAAACTGCATTTTTTACAAATTCAAATTTTTGAAGATGCCAACTTGAAGAACAAAAATTAACGACTCCAGAAAGCTTAGTTCACTGCTAATTCATTACAACGCTACTAAGCTTAAGTTTTACTAAACAACCTGTGCCACATTAAGCTTTAAATAATTTGTACATCTTAGCAAAGTTTCGCTACCTGTCTGCTGGTTCAGTGCTACACTGATCATCCTATCCACAAACCTTACCACACATCTTACTGCAACAGCCAAGTCAAGAAATTACCTGTTCTGAGCTGCCCTCTTTCAGACTGCTCAACAGACTGAGTCTCAGGGACTCCATCTGAGAGGTGAGCAGCCCCTTCACCAGGACCTCAATCTCAGCCTGGCTCAGCCAGTCACGCTTCTCGTCCTTCTGCACCTGGAGCAGGATCTGCTGCACCTCCTGCTGAAGGTCTGTGTTCTGCAGTATAAACATCTGCCTTTCAATATCACCACAAGGTGCACCTGATACAACTGTACACATACAGCTATCTTTTTTCTTTCTTTTTAAATATTTTTTTACACAGACAGCTATCAATTTCACCAACAAACCAAAACTTCTACTTCCACACCATTCCATTTGAAAAAAACAAACAAACCCTATAGCCTGAACACTACTTTCAATTCTAATTAATCTTCCCTTTTGATCTAAAACAGCAACACTTTACTTTTAGATAAGGCAAAAACCCTTGTTACAGTTCTAGTGACTTTAGTAGCTTCTTTTAAAACAAAAGCAAAAAAAAAATTTTTTTAATTAAAAAAATTGCACATACAAGTTAACCCATTATCTGATTATAAGGTAATGAAAACAAAAAAAATAGAGAATGCAACATTCATGTTGTAGTATATCATTGTGTGCAGTAAGAACACATTAAAATATGAAGATTAAAAGTTTAGCTTACCTTGACGGAGACAGTTAATTCCTGGAGCTTTTCCTCTATTGCCTTCAAACGCAAAGCTGCATCCTGCACAAAGATATTTGCAGGTAAGCAAAAAAAGTAATCATCTTAGTACTGTTTTCATAAAATCATCTGAACTGTTAGATCAGTAAGACCACTTTTTCCAGATCCATCTCCTTTAACACACTTGTCAAACAGGGTTTCTTGTAAAAAAAAAAACTTTTCTAATTTTTTTATACTGTTAAAAGCAGCATGCAAGCAAAAAAAAACAAACAAAACCCTAAACCTGTAAACTTTGTCATATAAGCCAAAATAACTTTCACACACACACTCCTTGAAATAAAAATAATTGGATTTATCAATAACTTACATGCAGTGCAATACAACACTAGCAGACAGGCACATATACACATTCATCTCTTTCACACTGGTATTACTCAAATCAAATTAATTACTTGCATTCAGAGCACTTTGCCTGAAAGATACCAACACTAAACTAAAAACTCAACACAAAGAAGATAAAACACGAACTATCAAGACAACATTTATCCAACTCTGTGGCTCCCCCCCCCCCCCCAGAAAATCTTATCTTAAAAAAAAAAAAAACACACACAAACACAAAAACCACACACACCTGTTCCGTGCTCCCTTCTTTGGCCAGGTTCAGCAGGTTCAGTTTCAGTGACTCCATCTGCAGATTCAGCATGCTCTGCACCAGCTCCTCTATCTGGGATCGGTTCAGCCAGTCCTGTTTCATCACCATCGGCTTCATCTCGTTGTACAGGGTCAGGATATTCACCGTCTCCTCCTGGCATTGTAATGAATCTTCATATCAAGCAGCAGCAACAGCTTTCCACATGAAACACTGCATGCTCCCAGCATTGCAATGTACACTTTTATCGGCATCCACATACACATTCCTTCTTACACCCCTACAAGACAGAAAAACAATACAGCACAAAATAGTGCATTTATTAACATATTCAATTGATTATTTCAACAAAGCACTTTATTTATATCCTAACTCTGAAAGTGTGAGTGAGCATGTGTGCATGTGAATGTGTGTGCATATGCCCATACACATGTCTGTGACCTGTTGCCTACCCCCTACAGCAGATTCTCAAATCAAAGGTATCCCCAGACACAGACTGGCCCCAGAATCAAAATTCTTAGTCTGTCTGTATGTACGATATGTGATTATTATGGCAATTAGTCGATATAATCAACACCAAGCTGAGCAACAGAGTGTGAGAAATTGCTAAAACAAAGAGGACAACAACACAAACAACAACAACAAAACATTTCACAATAATGCCTGCAATTAGTATTTCAAGAACACATTGAAAAGAGCCTAAAACACACTGACAAAAAGTCAAAACAATGCACACACACAGTCCCAGATGAGCACAACCACAACTCAAGACACTGACAGTTACCTTGGTTTTGCTGAAGAATGCAGCCATCTGTTTTTCTATGGAGTCCAAACGCAGGTTGGTATCTTCCTGGCCTGCTTGCAAGGTTGTCTGTCATGGCATCAAAACAATGGCAACATTACACACAAATAACTAAAAGGCTACCTGTATTTTTTTAAAAATTTAACAGTAAAGTATAAAAGATCAATCGATATATTGCAAAAAACAAACAAACAAACGAAAAAACCAACAACAAGCTTCTACATTTTATACCAGCAATCAGCTGGTTTTTTCCTTACTGCTGTTAAAAGATTCACCTAAACTGGAATAGATGGGTTTGTTTTTTTTAGTCTTCCATCATGACCTACTTAGCCCTAATAAATATCATCTTGTCTTTACCCCCTGAACTAAGATCCATAGGTGTTTCAATTCTCAATTTCTATTTTCAGTAATTCTTTACCTGCAGATAACATGCAAATTCTATTTTGTATACAAATTACACCATCACCACAATTTCTTTTGTAGATCTGCACAAACTTTATTTTGATTGCTGTTTCTTCTTTAGTTGCTTTTCTTTTCATCTGCACCCCCACCACTTTATAAACTCAAACTAGATCAGTATGCATCAAACTTGAAAAAATCAAAACTGAAACAAGTGACCTACATGTTAATAACACCCTTTTTATGCAAGCCAAACCGAACTAAAGAACAGAAACCAATGCAAGCCAAACCTGAACATAACAGAAACACACACACACACACACACACACACACACACACACACACACACACACACACACACCCCTCTCTCTCTCTCTCTCTCTCACTCACTCACACACGACTCCTCAACACTGGGTAGAACCACTAGCTACCTGTTGTGAGCTGCCCTCTTTGGCGATGTTGATGACATTCAGCTGCAGTGACTCTATCTGGGGGTCCAGCATGCCCAGCACAAGTCGCTCAATCTCTGCCCGCGTCAGCCACTGGCGGGGCCCACTGTCCTGTTCCGCCGCGCCAACGACAACGCTCTCCTTCTCAAACAGGTACGTGTGCCAACTGTAAGCCTGGGGGACAAACAAAAGAGATACATGTTGGTAACGTGGAACTCAAGCTTGCTCTTTGTAAGTTTTTTTGTCTTTGAAATCATGATTCGCTTCTTTTTGATGTTTCTGTGATTCAATGTTTGCTAATTGGGTCATAGGGCCCATTCTGAAATATCCCAACACTGAAGAGACCGTTAACAGAGCATATCCTGAGTGAGTGAGTGAGTGAGTGTGAGTGTGAGGTGGTGTGTGTGTGTGGTGCGTGTGTGTGTGTGTATGCGTGTGTGTGTGTGCATGTATTCTAGATTTTTTTCTCTGTTCCTTGGCTACAGCTGTAACCATTTTTGCCCACCATTAACGGTAGCCACATCCCAACCTCAGGGACAGTACCAAATAATATTTTTCAGAATCACACCACTAACACAAAGAAATCCTACTGCTATTTATCCTTTATTATCTGCCAATCAAAAGTAGAATATATCCAGAGTGAAAACCAATTTGCTGAATAAAAAATTAAAAGGTTTCATTTTTGGATTTTTTTTTTTTTTTTTTTTATAATTTCAATGGAATAAAGGTCAGAAAAACATGGACACCTTTTTTACCCCAAGTCAAATAAAATTTTTCTTCAATGTTTGTCCTTACCCCCTCACTTTAAGAAGAGAAACAACTTTGTTTTCCCTGTCATTTTCTCCTTACCCCCCCCCCCAATCACACATGCACACACACACACACACACACAACACACACACACACACACACAGAGTTCCCCATCCCATGATCCTATATTGTTTCTATGCGAACATCATATCCAAAAAGAGCCATATCTTAAACCTCTCAATAAAAGCTGTTAGAATTCACCAGTGATAAGCATGAAACTGTTGCCAGGTGGAGGAAAAGGACCATTATGGTACAGCAAAAAATAAAGACAGATGTTCCAAAACAAGCCAGTACCTACCTGTTGGAGGGTAGAAGCTCCCCATTCTGTGTTGTAGGCATAGTAACCTGAAACAGCCTCACAACAATGTGTCAAGGGAACAAGCACACCTCCAGTTGTCAGTGTCCTAACTCATGCTAACCTTTACATAACTCTGCTCATAGATGTTCATAAAAATTCTGAGGTATAAATCTTGTGATAGGAGAGTAGAGCACTTAAAAAAACAGGTTGATAACTATTTGCTTGCATTTTTTTTTTTTAATACATATCATTCATTTCTTTCTAGAGAAACAAATATCTACACATGCAAACCAATGCATATGATACCACAAAAATGTATACACAATAACACAAAAGCATGTACATAAATAGATATTTTCCAATTGATACATATGCACAAACCATCTCATCCATACTACACAAACACTGAAGCAATCTCATTCACACTTACATACATGTTATGGTTGTGTCACATACTCACAACCCCCCCCTCAATCCCCCCCCCCCCAAAAAAAACAACAAAAAAACCCCATCTAAATTCACACACACATGCATCCTTATTCCTACCAAATACTGAGTGCTTTAAGTACATAAAATAATGAAACCATTCTTTCTGACCAGTGAGACTGGTAAGGCCTCATGCATGTATACAAGAAACACAAGCTTCAAGGCTGACATGGATTTCACAAGTTAAGAGATCTGGTATGAAAGAAAAGATTGCACGCACCTCCACCTAACAACAGAGGCAGCAGAAACAAGGGCAGGCACAAGCAGCAGCAATTCCGCATACCCCTGAAACCAAAATATACAATTTGTTTTTTTCAATGGGACAGTAACCAATCTAAATGAAAATATTAATACAACACACACACACACACACACACAAAACACAAGTTATATATATTCACACACATACAAAAAAGGGATTGCAAGGTTTTTCTCTACAGTGTCTTCAACTCTTTAAGATCCCTAAGAGCTCATTTGGCTTGCAAAAAAGGCAGCGATTTCACGCACGTTTTGCTCCATATTTCCAAGTACATGATTTGAATAAAAAAAGAACTCAACTTCACATAAAAACAAACAAAAAAAAACCCAACTAGGGAGTAGGTTGTGTATGTTTCTGCATGCTAAACATGTTTTAGCTGGACAGTTACCGGCTGAGAATCCAGGCATCCCATATGAGGAAGTAGCTGATGATGGTGCAGATGGTTTCATCTATCCAGGTGATTATCCCACTGACCCTGCTGTACACAGGGCTCACCAAATACGTCCTGACTGGTGCTGTCGCCACTTTGGCTACTGAGTATGTATATTCTGCAAAAAAAAAAACCACACACAAAAAGAATTAGAATTTAAATTCTTGTCCCTCTCCACTCCCAATTTACATCACACATCCTGTTATTTGATTGATTAAAGTAGCCAGCACCCATTCATTTTCAATTCCTAATTTTACAATTTTGCACACTTCTGATTCAGAATCAGTTATGTTGTTACTTTTTATATGAGGATGCTACATCCAGCACTATTTCAATTTAATGATGAACATGTCAGCCACACCAGTTACTCCCCAAAACTGGCAAAACCAAAGGCAAACTGTGAAGTGATCTACAAAGCCACAGCTTTTGTGTTTGGTAAAACCATGACTTTTCTGCATGTTCTCCCAACCAGTCTGGGGCCTTCACACACACACACACACACACACACACACACACACAACACACACACACACACACACACACACACACGCACACACGCACACACGCACACACCACACACACTCACACATCACACACACACCACACACCGCACACAGACACAGACACACGCACTCTGGGTGAATCACACCACAAGGCAGGTCCGTGGTACTTGGAATTACCCTCCCACAGGTGACTTCCAACTTTAACGTCCATCCACATAACTGACCTACAGTTGTGGTGACCACAGTCATGATGAAGTAGAAAAAACTGGAAACCAGTCCCCTCCTTTCTGCAGACCGTTCTTTGCCGTCAGGATGCCTCATGTCAATGTCGTCTACATCTGAAAACACACACACAAGGATAAAGTAACATTAAAAAAAAGAAGAGGTTTACACTAGTCTCAGATTTTTTTTGGTGTTCATTTTCCTCGTGGACACAAACAGCCACGTCAATTTTCAAAACTACGCCAAGGGTTTGCACATGTGTATGCATGAACTGGTGAGCCCATTTGTGGTGTGTGTGTGTGTGTGTGTGTGTGTGTGTGTGTGTGTGTGTGTGTGTGTGTGTGTGTGTGTGTGTGTGTGTGTGTGTGTGTAAGTGAATGTGAGACCAGGCAGGGTTGCAATGGATGCACTATTTTATTTCTACAACCAAACCTACACCTGAAACAAAACATAAAACTGCATGTAATTACGCTATCCCTTTTAAACCAATGACCAATGAAAGGCATTCACAGCAAATAGCTGCATTGTCATCTGGCCAAATTCAAGAAAAGTATTCCTTTCATCAGAAAGTAGGCAATTGTCAATCAAATAATCCAAGACTATAACTAAACAGGAAAAACCCTTATTCTCACTCAGTGCTTTCAACTGACATGATCTTAATGAATGTCCAACAGAACCTAGTCAACGTTAAGCTCTCTTTCACAACACAGGCCCCTAGTATACACCATGTGGATACTGTAGCACTCTATTCCTACCTATGGATGAATCTGAAGAAGACAGTGACTTGTTTGCCAGGTGAGCAGCAGAAGGACTGAATCTTATGTACACTCTGACATTATTTAAATGTTCAGGTGTTGTCTCGTGTGACAGAATTGTTGATTCTGACCTTAAAGACTGAAACCAGCCGGTTCATCAGAGAGAAGAAAAACAAACTGGGGGAGGGGGGGGGGGGGGGGGTGTGTGCAATTTATCGTGCTTGAGGCCCACAGTCTGCACAATACATAAAAGGTGTTAAAACCGTAAACTATGTCAAGTATCAGCATTGAAGTAGGATTACTTTACAACAAAGCCTCATGCAATGAATAGATAAAAGCCCCTTGCTGCAGTAGATAAAGGGACTACAGATAGCACTCCAGTATTATTTTATCTGGAGGTTAAACTTGAGCAAAAAGGAGCTGCATTACTTTATGAAATAATATGAAGACAAGTACTACAAGTCTAAAACAGGAGACATGAACATGTTGAAGTTATCAGCTTCAAAAGAAAACAAAAAAAGAGAGAGAGAAATTTACAATTGGAGGTGGCTGCAAAGCAACTAAGCAAAACGTGCCGTGCATTCATTCTTGTGTGCTGGGGTCCTTTTGTCTGACATCTCTCCAAGCCCATCCAGTGTTATATCTCCAGTAAGTTTTAATTTTTGGGATTTTTGTTTGTTTTGGGTGCTGTCATTTGGGGGGTGGGGGTTGTGGTTTGTTTTTTTATTTGGATTTTTTTTTTTTTTGGGGGGGGGGGGGGTATTGTGAGTTTTGGTTTTTTTTTGTTTAGTTTATTTATTTTGTTTGGGGGGGGGGGGGGTTCCTCTGCTAGAGCCAAAGATGATTCAGTCAAACAACATTTGGAAAGACAGAGGCATACATAAATATCTTGAAATCAGGATTGTCGCATCACTAATCTGGCCTGCATTGCTGTATAGGTCAGAAGCCTGAACACTATGAAAATTGGAAAGCGACAAAACAAACGCAGCCAAAATGGCAGTTCTATAGGCAATTTCTAAGACTCAAATAAAACCACTTTACAGGCTGAAAAACTTTCTGCATTAAAGGTAAGGATAATATAAAAATAAAAAAAATTAAGCCTCATATTATCTAATATTTAGGTTTAGTAAAACTGACGATTCTGTCAGTCCTGGCAATCCAATGAGGACTGGTATTTCCAGATTCTGTTGGTGCCCAAACATGACATGACATGACACTGATAAATGCATTTTTCTGGCCTTCTGGCTTCCATGCCGATAGTTTCAGTCTTAACACTGATGCCATTCTACACTAGAATATACCAAACAAAGGAAAATTCATTAGATCATTGAAGAATAAACATTTCTTATTGTAGAAAAAAAGGAACCCATCCATCACCAAAAAAACTATATAACATTAGTAAGGCCTCCTCAACATATGCCATCCAACAAAGCATAAATTATCATCCTTATTGCTGTTGTTTGTATGGCATCATTTCAGCCTCTTCTCTTGGTGTAAAAATTAGAATTAGCCAAAGGGACATACAAATTCTACAATCTGCTTCAAAACCAATGATATAAGAAAGAAAATGAAATCAGAACATACCAGAGACATCATCTGTTTGATCCATACCTGTAAGCAAAATTTAAAAACCAAATAAATCAAATTGTAATTGATAAATAAGGCATTCAAATTTTTCTCAACACAAAAGGTATGCAAATCATGTAATTTACATAAAAAGAAGTATTTAGTTAAGGTATGAAAATACTATTTTAGGAATCATGACTGCAATTTTACACCTTCCCTATGTCTACCAGGCCAGGCCATCGCAGGCCATCGTGTGCTGGTAGGAGCGGATGACAAAATTATATAAAAAAAACAAAACCAGCATGTACACAGGTGTCGTGTTTAGACACCATCCCTGAGAGGAAAAAAAATAATGGGTAGGCGCTGCACTTGTGGCGACGCGCTCTCCCCGGGGAGAGTAGCCCGAATTTCACGCAGAGAAATCTGCTGTGACATAAAGTGGTATAAAATAAAAATAAAAAATTAAAAAAATACAGTGTACACATCCACAAATAACAAGAACACTCAATTCTTGTTTTCATATTATCTCTCAAATTAATTTTGTCAAATAAACTTTGCAACACACTTAATCTAGTTTGCTCATCACACATTTAATGCATATAAGCTCCATTGTTTTTAACATTTTTTCTCAATTACCTACAAGTTTATTGTTGCAAAGCATAAGCTGTACCAAGTTAGCAAACAGCCTTCAAAAGAAGCACTGCACACCAAGATCTTGCATGTAAAACAAAAGAGTCAACAAAACTAATGTAAACAAAATAAAAACTTTTTTTTTTAAATGATAAACAATCAGCAATACATCAATGTATGAAAAAAAAAGTTTGAAATAAACTGACCATACAAATGTCTCAGTCGAATTCCACTGTCTTCATTGTGGTTTTTGGTGGAGCTCCACGACTGGTATTCACTTTCTCTTTGTTCCTTTTCCAGGAGACTTTGCTCTTCTGTCTGGCTGCCGAACCACTGTCCAGATCTGGCTTGTGATCTAACAAAACAAAAGATCCCCACAAAAAATTAACTGACTGCTTACAGAATCAGTTTTCAAACATGAACATTCATAGGTAAAGATGAATAGTAACCAGCAGAAAACCCACTGAGAATCTGAAATTCTAAGGAAGTTAAGGAACAAACTCATCTCTTCCCTCCCCAAATCTGAAGGGAGACAACTCCACCCCTTCCCACACAAAAACAGAAGACATTTACATTCCAACTGCAGCGATATAACAAAAAATCTTTAACAAATTCATATTTAACTTTATTGCTATAATTACCAGGTCCACACAATTATGTAAGTTTATTATGAGCCCTTTTTTCACACGCACACACACATGCATGCACGCACAATCGCGCGCGCAGCACACACACACACGCTCAATGAAAAAAATAAGCCCATTATCAATACAAATAAAACTGGACCATTTTGAACACCATTCTCCATTTTCACACACACCCAGCAGCACTACATAAAATCCATAGTATTTGGTTTGAACATACTTTACCATTTTATCACTTGTATGACCAACACACAGACATACTGCTATATCACCAATGACATAAGGTTGGTATGGTTGTACTAAAGTACTCAAACATAACCGTGAACACTAACCTGGTCTTATGCCAGAACCGCTGGAATACAAATAATCCTCTTTCTGGTCATCACTGTCCTCGTACATCAGGTAACTGTTTGTGGTGGTGGTCACCGTGACCTGTCTCGATTCCTCAGAGGGGTAGGAGGTGCCATACCTCCGCGTCAACACACCGGTGGGCGTTCCATCCATGGCATGTGTGCTGTTGGATAACCCCGCAGCGGCATTTTTCCGTCGCCTTTCTTCCTGTTCAGCCAGCAACCTCTCTTCCCTGGTCAGCTGGACCCCTGAGCGAAGGGTCATCCCAGAGTGGGTCACCACCTGCTCGTACGTCCTCGTTCCCTCTGCCAACAGGTTTTTTTTTTTTTTTTACAACATAATGCAACACACTGACTTTCAGGTTTCTTGGCAGTTTGTCATAAGCATGGTCACTTTCAGTTATAAGGCTTTCGTATTTACAGATAAAAACAATAACAAAAACAAGCTAACTTAGAAATCGATTTTCTGAGGTAAAAAAATATCATTACTTATCAAACTTAACACACATAAAAGAAACAGAAAGAAAAGTTATCCCTCCACTAAAGCACTTTCAGATGGTGTAGAATAAAATCTCTTCCATCCATGTTGCTTCTAGTCCATTTTAACCATGACGACAAGGGTCATTGTAAGGCTGACACTACAGGAACAAAACTGGTGACAAATCAAACCACTATGGTGACCACCCGAAAAGAAGAAATAATCATGGAAAAGAAACAACTTCAAAGAACACACCACCACCACCAACACCACACACACACACACACACACACACACACTACAGCTAGTAAATCTATATATGCCCCCCCCCAGCCTGGGCTCTTATCACCCAATCTCTCACCTTAGTCCTTTCAATAATTTTGGAGGGAAAAAAATGTATAGAAATAACATATATATTTGTACAGCTTAATTAAAACTGATTTAAGATCGAAAGGGATAATTCATCAGTTCCTATAGTCAAAAGCTGGTAGAATGACAAGATTTAGCTGTAAAGTACTTTGTTCTGGAATTTACAAGTTCTTGAGGTTGGAAACGGGCCAATTTCTTCTGAGATTGGCCATAAGGCTAAATCACCTACCATTGGAAACAGGACCAATTATTTCCTGAGGTTCGGAATAGGGCTTTCGAGGTGGAAAGGCCACATTCCTGAGGTTGGAAAAAGGGCAATATCCTTATCACTTCATCCTCTGACACTGTATTCTTACCTATGGATGAATCTGAATCTGAGTCATGTAGAAGAGAGACTGGGGGCGTCACAATTTTCCTCAAGCCACGACGCGACATGTTGGGAGTTGTGTACTTCTCGTGCAGATGTCTTGGACTGTAACTTCCTCTGGAAAATGTTTATAATTATCTTTTAAAAAAACAAACAAAAGCAGCATGTATGCATGTTTTCATACACTAACATTCTTTTATGCTTACATATGAACACACACACACACCACACACACACCCACCACCACCACACCACACACACACACACACACACACTCACATCACTCACTCTCACTCACCACCTCACCTCACCCACCCACCCACAGTGTCCTGTCACAAACAAACACATACAAAATATGCTATCTTGTCAACATACAAGCACATATACTGTACAAACATACACACACACATACACATGCACACACTCACAGATTGACATGAATTGTTATTCATACACAGAAAAAAGCACTGATAGTTTGAGAGTACCACAGAAAGAAAAAGTACTGAAACAGAGCACCAAAGACAGAAAGGAACCACTGAAATAGAGCGCCATACAGTACAAATTCAACTTACGATCTAGCATACGTATAGTCAGTTTTGGGTAGTCTGTAACAAAGCAAGCAGAATATTGTCAGAAAAATGGGTATCTGTTATGACAGCTATACAGTATACTTATAGGCATGCATGACTCCCACTGATTTATAACTGATATGTGAGACTATGCACCACCACTCCTAGAAAAAACATATGACCTGACCAAGTCAACAA
This sequence comes from Stramonita haemastoma, assembly GCA_030674155.1. Taxonomy (NCBI): domain Eukaryota; kingdom Metazoa; phylum Mollusca; class Gastropoda; order Neogastropoda; family Muricidae; genus Stramonita; species Stramonita haemastoma. The sequence continues at coordinate 80,537,439 of CM060318.1, forward strand.
GCATACGACAACATGCAGAATTTCAAACAAAACTCAGTGAATATAAAACAAAATGAACACTTTCACTAACTCATTCATGCAGAAGCAGCATCCCAATAAGTTTCATTACATTTACAGTAACTAAAAACTGCATGCACCATTCATTCAAACTGTACACACAATGCAAAGCATTCACAACATTTTGAAGTCTGGATTTTTTTCACAAGCTATGTGTCGATTCTTGGCATGATAAACTCATCACACACTGTGTCAGGCAATAATAAAGGACTGCATTATCAATTTATCAGGATGCATCCTAAAGACCAATAAGGCAATATATACTAACAGCAGCACTCAGAAACCAAAAACTCTTCTAAAGAAAAAGGGAAGAGGGGAGACAACAAAATATAGGTATCTTAATTAAGTAGACAAACACTGCTTGCCAGACTTGCACAATGTGCATGCACTTATTAAATTATTTAACATATCAAAATCATTTTTTAAAGAAACATTTCTGTCAAGCATTCTTCAACAGACAACCTTACACAGAAGGAAGAAAAAAATGGTGGTATTATACTTTAATGATGTCCTCTCAAGTTTATAAGATGCGACTTCCGTAAAGTAGCCATAAAAAGATTGCTATATGATGATAATATAACAAACCAGAATACATCACCTATCATGCTATACATAGGAACACCACACCAACAAAAATATTAACCCAGGATGATAGACATCAGCCGCCAGAATGAAAAAGACTGGAGAAACACAGTCAGGTTTAAAGTTTGTAACCTGGCACATTTTTCTTATTATGTGAAAGAACTTACCTCCTCTCTGATTCAATAAGTAACCAAAATAGTCTTCTGTATAAAGACTGCATGAACTATGGCAGTTATATTAACAATGACACATTCATTCCTGACGATGTCTCTTCCCCCATCCTGTTGGCAAATGGCAAAAATCATAAACTGTCTCTACTGTTAGAAAGTGAGTACAGAACTGTATACGTAGATCAGTTAGATTAAAGACCAGATGTTAGCTGACAAAGAGAGTTTGTTAGATCATTGTGCTTGATTTGTGCTTAGTAAAGGAACAAAAATACTCATCACTGGAACAGCCAACTGAGCTGAACAAACTGGCAAGTTTAAAATGTACTAAATGGGGTATTTTCATGGCGCATGAAAAAGAACAGAAAAGAAAAGCTGGCTGCAAGGTTCTAGAACAAGCATCCCTAAATGCAAGCAGCCTGTGGAAGGTCTGAACACACCTATGTGACCTAATCAACCTAACCTAACAGGGTCAGGCACAGACCACAAAGCAAGTTTTGTTCAGGGAGGACCAGCCAGCCAGAAAAAGGGACTAACAAGAAAGAAACAGACAGACAGTAGGTCAATAAACAAGATGTTAAAGAAAAAAACAATCTATCCTAAACTCTGCACTACCCAAATTATGCAACAATCAAGTATCCCTTCCCTAAACTCTGCAATATCGAAATTATGCAAAAATCAACTTATTTCTTTCCCCTCCTTGCTTCGTGTTAAAAGGCCCCATGATGGAATCAACAGCTGGTGGGAATAATCCCTAGATCCCGGAAAAAAAACACTCAAAAAACTTGCATATATATATATATACATATACTGTGACACGAAAAGCAATGTATTCCAACTGCAATCATGATTCAAAGTACTTTACTAACTTGCATATTGACAGATAATAATACACATACATGTATAGATGGATACACAACTTTCTTCAAATACGTGTATATATATATATATAACTTTTTTCATATAATAATCATGCTCATTACACATAAATTCAGAAAATACATCTCAATAAATACTGAAGAATATGTTTTTGTACTGTGTTTGATACGTTCCAAAACTTAGCATACTGCCTAGCCTGTCACCAGAAAATGGATACAAAGCATGCATTGAGTCAAGTATAACACCAAACACACACACACACACACACACACACACACACACACACACACAACACATGTACATTTAAGAAGACGCTGAACAATTACATTAAACAAGTATCACCTATGGACAGGAAAAAAATCCAACTCACCTGAGACAGCATTAGACTTACGCAATTTAGACCTTTTCCAAAGCACTTTTTGCTTTTGCATCCTAATTATACTGTCTATATATATAGTATACTTCCATGTGTGGTTTTTTTTTCCAGTTTAGTCTGAAGAAGATTGATAATAAATATTGTGCTTCAAAAGGTTAAGCTGATGCAAACTTTAAAAACTTTTTCCAAAACATCGTATCTAAACTACCCAGAGGTAAGTTCAGGTAAAGATAAGAAAACACATAAATAAATGAAATAAACAAGTAAATAAACAAATGAATTATAATATTTTTTTAAAAATTAACACAACACCACTAAAATTTTTTTAATGAATATTAATTTAAATATTTTCAACATGTAAATTTGTGCCTACATCAAAATGATTAAGAAGTGAACCTCAGTTAATCTGGTATGAATTATAACAAGATTTCAATTTCTGCAAAAAGTGAAACAAAACTTCACATAATTGATTAAAAAGCAATAAACAATGAAGATGAGGCATTTAGATATGGAGGGTGAGCTCTGATCTTGGGGGGGGGTTGTATGCAAAACAAAATGAAATAAATAGAGAAAATCGGCAACCCTTTCACTCAACAAATGTACATTTTAAGACAACAGACTTACACCTGAATTGTCTCCAGTTTGGGTTAACTGGTGAGGCTGACTGAAAGAAGAGTAAGACTGACAAAAAGCTCTTTTGTTTTAATTATTTTAACATTACAAGAGATCACTGGGACACTTATGCAAACTGGTTAGAAAGCTCTACTTGTTCTCTGGAAGGCTACAGTGGTTAAGCAAGTGGTCTCTTGGTAATGCAGCAACTGAGCAAGGTTATAACTTCTATCACTTCACTTTCAAATTCAAAATGCTACTACACTGGGAAGAAGACATCAACAAGACAATAAATGAAAAATAAACTACATTTCGCTCATTTTTGACAAGAAGACCTGCAAACATAACTATTCAAAAATAACAAGGGGGGGAATATTTACACACACCACAAATAAACACACTGTTAATGGACATTAAGGTACATATCAATCCCAGAGCACTGGATACCACAAGTTCAATTTTCACATCACCACCTCCATGCTTCCTCTTCTTTCCCCAAACTTTCAGTTCGTTAGTTTAGAATTATAGTATTTTCATTCTAATAGAGACTCTTGATAAAATTTTTACCATCATAAAACTGCAGTAGTCAGATAGCATGGGTAACAGTATCCACACAGTCAGTTTCACACTTTAAAAAAAATAAATAAAAGGTTTAGGGAGGAGCGAAAGGAGATAAAAGAACACACTAAACAAAGGAAATGGAAAAATCTCTGAAACAGCAGAAGGGAAACAAGGAGCACTAAGTTCAGATCTCCTTTCCAACTCCCCCATCCCCCTGGACATTCCTTACTCCTGTTCCATCTACCACCACCCCCATCCCCCATCTTACCACCCTCCCTCCCCCCAAATGTATCTAAACATGAGAAAGAAACAAAGCCTTGTTTGCTGTCAAACATTTTTTTTACGTAGATGTTCTACAGATTTTTACATAGATGTTCAATGATTTAATTTGATTAAGCAGACTTGGGATGCAGGGAGGATGGCAGCTCACACAAAATGGGAAGAGAGGAGACAGGGTGAAGGAAGAGGATGGAAAGAATAAGATAACTAGACGAAAATATATTCAGCCAGAAATAAAATGTCAATGTTAGAATCTGCCAAATGCAGTCATCAGTAGAAGTAAGTAAACAAAAGAATTGAAACAGATTTTCAAAAGTAAGATCTCTTTGTAAGTGCTGAAATTACTATTTTATTTACAAATTATAGCATAGCTTTAAATCTACTCACCAAAAAACAGAAGGCATTTATTCTGCATGATTTTTTTTTCCTTTCAAATCCAAGTATAATAAATCTAGTCACAATGTTTTGAGTATGATTCCCCCTCCCCTCCCCTTTTTCACCATAAATGAAAAAAATTCCCTTAGTTTCAAATTTGATGTACACAACAAAAGGATACAAAAATAAAATATGGGCAATGATCTCTACACAAACACACTTCTATTCATTATATTATACACGCATTAAAAGCAACTGATACAGAATTTTCTGTCTTTCTATGAAAATGGAAATAAAATGAACAGGATGAAACAAGAACCAAACTCATCCAACTGTCAAAACTGTAGACTCAACAGTGAGAAAAAAGGGTAGTGCAAGTTTTATGACGTTAAAATGATAAATGAAAAAGGTTAGTATGAGAATAAACTGGGATCAGAATACATAACCTACACATCAGAAGTAGCTTGTGATCTGAAAGGAAATGGGTACATTTTATTTACAGCTTAAAAAATCTTTGAACAAAAAACAACAAATATAACAGTCTACAAGTCCTGGTTCACTGAATGATAGCAGATTGCAACAGCATTTCAGTTAAATAATTCATCATTATCTGATCAAATTGTTGAAAATCATCAATAAGCATGAAAATAGCAGCAACTGACATCTAGCTATGTCAGATTAAAAAGGGGGAAATATGAGGAAAGAAAGAAATGAACATGCTTAAACCTTTAATAGATTATCTGATATGTAAGAAATGAATAGATTACATGTAATTCATAAGTACTGACCCTCCATCACAAAACGAGTCACATTCCACTGGAGCCACTTTTATGCCAGGAGCCATTTTAGGCAGGTAGGGGTCAGTTTGTCGACTTGGAGATTTCAAGTGATTATAAAATCAGTATCTAGGCATAATCTTGTTTCCTTTTGCTTGAAAATGCATTTAAAGATACCCAATCTCTCATCTTCACCACCTTTTACCATTCAAAATATGTTAATTTCTCATTTTGTCACTTCCTGCAGTTTAGCATTTCAATTTGTGATAATTTTTCAAAGAATTTTCCAATTTTCAATCTGTTTGTCTGTACTGAACAGCTTTCTAATTGAGAATGGGTGTAAATAACATATTAACATTAAAAACTGACCTCCAGTACAATGTGAATCATTAAGTGAAAGAGGGTCTCAAATACTTATCACAAGAAAAAGTTTATATCCTTTCTGTTTTTCATTTTAAAATAAATCATGATTCTGTAGATAAAAAACAAACATTACATTAAAATATATGCATCACATCTTATTGTCTAGACAGGTTTTCTGTGGCATTAATAATACTACTACTAATAATAATAATACTACTAATAATAATAATAGGTATTCGGACTATTTAGCTGAGAATTAACCAAAATGAACCCAACCTTGTTGACAAATTGGTAAGTACTATTTCATATCTAATCTTTTAGGATCCTTTTTATAGTGTAACATAATCATAAATCATTAGTAGATCTAGATTCATATCTTTGACCTCTTTTACACTTAAACAAATAGTATCATAGCAGCGTGATCATGCTGTGATTAAATACACGATAAAGTGTGAATAGAAGAGTTAAATCTGACAAAGACAGTAGTAGAAAAGCAAAGTTTCACAAACTCTACAATACAAAAGTTGCTTTTTTTTCATATATATTGTATCAAAGTCAGTAAAAATTTCTTATAACCACAGACTACTCACATCTCAAAGCTGTCCACCTCCTCTCTGTATGTGCTGTTTAGCTGGGGCTTCACTTTCCTGTAACTGGTTTCATAAGTCCTGAAACAAAAGACAGATTCTTTGAAACTGTTTGTAAAACTGTTACAATACACGTGCATCCATTTGACACTGTCTTCAGTACTTTACTTTGCATATTTCTTGAATACATATGGCCCAAATGCTGGGATTATTTAACATGTGTGCATTACTCTTGAGTTGCTCTACCAATGTTTGCATTCTATAAATAGAATATCTTATTTCTAGTTGTATTGCTATCAGGTTAATACTACTCCCAATTTAAGTGCTCTACCATACACAGCATTCAACTTTTTGCCACTATCACTCCAAGAGCCAGCAACCAACAGGAAGAGAGCTCTCTGCTCTGTCAATATTGTGTTAGCTTGCTATGAAATTCCAACCAAAAAAAAAAAAAAAAAGACTGGTCAATTCAGACTCTCAGTTGGAGCAAGGAAACCACTACCTTAGTTCTCAACTAAAAATATATGGAGTGACAGGAACCAAACTGAGCAAGTACTGAAGGAGCCAATTCTTGGTAAGTGACCCACTGACACATTTGTTAAACAGTCTGCATAAATGTACTCAACTTGAATACCCTTTTCCATGATAATATAAACTAACTAGAAGCATAAACAGAGCGAAAAATTAAAACTTTGCTTACCATAAACTCCACTAAGGTTAAAAAAGCAACAACAACAACACTGAATCTTGACATTTCATGAGGACTGGTAAACTGATGCAACTGATAAATAAAATAGGAACAGAAAATCTTGACAGATTCTTTTAAACTTTAATTACATTACTTACTCACAATGCAGCTGCAAACTTTAAGAAATAATAGCTATAGTATAGCACATTTGCAGACTTTTCTATGGTCTGTATCACTGGGTGTAAAAAAAAAAAAATCACTCAAGTCATCAATGTCGGTCCTTTTGCAGATTAGAACAAAGCTAAAAAAAAAAAAGTATATAATCCTTAAAACCAGCTATAGAATTCACTGCTTTAAAAAACATATTGCCCCCCACCCCCCAAAAAAAACCCCAGAAGCACTGTAACATAATTTACTTATAAAATATATAGCTTATTAATACTTAGTATAAGTATTGCTTAATTTATAAGTCACTGATTTAAGAATACATAAAAGCAACTGTTAACCAACCCTCCCAATGCCCCTCCCCCCCCAAAAAAAAGAAAGAAAATGATTTATACTGTATAAATCAAAATGTTATTTTTTTTTTCAATTACTGAATTAAATTCAGAGTGCTCTCACAGAGTTAGCAAAAAGATGTCAATTAAGAATACATCATGAGGCATCATATTGTATAACTGGCTCTATTATACTAGACTAAATCCTGTTCCGCTTTTATTAAGAGTAAGCCATTGTGTGCCGGGGGGAACAGATGACAAGATTTACAAAACTGGGACTAGATGTAAAAAAAATTTTTAACCCTAGTAGCGCTGTTCCCGGATTACTCCGGAGTGACGTAGTGCAGAATTTCTGGCGGCTCCCGGAATATTCCGCGATGACGTCAGTGATCGTAATTGAAGGCTTTCTTTCGCTTTCAAAGGTCATCCAATGAACGTGAAGGCCATTGTAGGGCCGCAGAAATGGGTGAAGGTCGTCCGCAGTCGCAAGCAACGAGGATTCTGATTGGTTTAAAGGTGTATTTTTTATTTTTTTTGGACGAACGTCGATCGCCTGAAAACAAAATGGCGGCAAAGTGTTTGCGCTCGTATCACTCGAAGTATTTTTCGAGTTTTTTGACGATATTGACGGCGATGAGGAGTTTTAGAGGCTGGATTTGGTTGAATTAAACGATAATAGAGACGATAAGGTAAGGATTGTGAAATATTTTTGAAAAACTTCGGAAAAATTGATCGCGATCGGACTGAATCGAGCGGCGCTAAGTTTTGTCCAAAGCACTTCATAGCTACCGGGCGATTTCGATGTCATACATTGTTTTACTTTATTTAACGCAACACGGCTTCGAAATAACTGTTTTTAAGTCATTTCTATATGCTGTCGAGTACTTTGCATCACACGAAATCAAGCGATTGTCGTATTTTCGTCATTGAACGCCGCCAGTTCGCACGAAATAAGTGTTCACCGCCATGACGATCGCGATCGCGTTGATCATTTCGCTCGACTTTTCCGAGTATTTGACGACCGATAAAGCCACGGAAGCTCTTTATTTTTTCAAAACTTATGTCAAGAGACAGTATTTATCGAACCATGACATTTTTGCACCGCAACAACATTGCATATCGTGTTAAAATCAATCTGGGTCACCGACATCGCAACAGTGATTGGTAGTGCACGCGCAGTTTTTAAACTTTATTTATTTTTTACATTATCATAAACACTACATGCTGCTATAAAATTTCACTCTTTTAAAAGCTTGTTATCTAAGCTTTCCAGTGATTTACAACTTTACACACTTAGTTTAGTTTTACATATCAATATCAGGAGTTGTTTGACCCCACCCTACTGCAAATCAACAATGGCTGCTGTTAATTCAGCCAGCAGCACCTAGTACCGCTCCCGTTATTACAGCGCTACTAGGGTTAAATTAAGCAAACAAGTGCTTATTCCATTATCCTCAATATAAAAGAATAGATAGATAAATCTATAGATAAATTAAATACTTTAGTTACTGTTCAAAAATAGCTAACAGGTGTATCCATGCAACATATTTTGGTAAAGAATTTCATTCAACTGCTATCTATCCAGTCATGGCCACACACACAGAGAAACAGATACACATCACATCACATCACACACACACACACACACACACACACACACACACACACACACACACACACACACACACACACACACACACATGTGACACACAGACTGACAGACACACACACAGACACACAATAAAGGTAGAGCTAGACCGGAGGATCTGGTTACACAGAACAGTTCATAACACATTTGACCTGTCATCTCCACCAACTATCAGTCTTTTCACAGTTTGCCTCTAATGCACATGAGTGCATACATTAACTTAAGGAGGCCAACTTCTCCTGCACTGGCCTTGTGAGCATAGCCATAGGCTGAGGAAGTGGAATCAATACTGCCCGGCAGTAAACCATCCAATGCTTTCAGAACCACTGAACTGTAACTGTGCTACGCCATGCCATAGAACTCAGTTGGCCATGAACAAAATAGAGGTCTCTGTGACTTGTTTTTAATTCAGATCCAACAACCAGCTAACAAGAGAAACATTTCTTTTCAATGTTACATGCTGAGTAATACTGAGTATGCTCACAAAACTGAAGATATAAAAATATGTGTCCTTCAAAATAAAAATGCTTTCTTTAGTCACACTGAAAGGTATAAAAAGCGGTATGTTGAAGGATATGGAGGGGAGGGCAGGGAGGGTAATGAATTGAATAATTTCCACACAGACTAAAGCCTAAAGGCTGGCTGGTAAAGTTAGTAATACGCCTGCCTCATTGGTAACTGTGTAATTTATAATAAATCCCAAAAATTCAAGGAAATAAAAATCAGTGTCAGTGAGTAAAATAAAATCTGCAAAAAATCTTCTAAAAGTAAAACACAAAAACCATTCAGCTGTGACTGAAGCCCCTACCCACTGCACAAGAGTAAGGGGTTCACTAAAGTGCTCAACAGTACTTAACATTACATCATGCTGAGCATGAGTGGTTTTAAGTAACGCAAGTGTAACAGACACCTTTTCTGCCATGGAGCATACTATGCATTTAACATTTAAGTGTTAGTTCTGTAACACTTAGCACTACTACTAGCACAACTGAGTGAGCACAGCAAAATAGTGCAGTAAAACTCCATCCTGAAAAGCACTCTCTCTCTCTCTCTCTCTCTCTCTCTCTCTCTCTCTCTCTCTCTCTCTCTCTCTCTCTCTCTCTCTTTTTCTCATATTCTAGATGCATTTCTGTAAAATCATCCAAATAACTACTGGGCATCCCATGTAAACAAACAGATCAATGCTTGCCTGCAAAGGTACATGAATGTGCACACAGAAATTATATTCAAGCAATTATTATATGCACAGATGGCAGGTCTGACCTTAAATCAGTTAATACACACTGCCAACATGTTTTGTTTCGTTTTTAATCTGAAAAAAATCCATCGTTTTCATATTAATCTGAAGAGCACTCACTTTTTTGTCCCTCTCTGAGAGTGGTAGTGGTTGGTGTATATAATCATGATGTGTGTGTGTGTGTGTGTGTGTGTGTGTGTGTGTGTGTGTGTGTGTGTGTGTGTGTGTGTGTGTGTGTGTGAGAGAGAGAGAGAGAGATTGTATGTGTCAAATCAAATGAAATCAAATTTTTATTTCCAGATGGTACATTGAATAAGCAGAGATTTGCTTTTTTTCATCAAGCCAATCACACACACACACACACACCACACACACACACACACACACACACACACACACACACACACACACACACATGATCATATATACACCAACCAAGTGCTACCACTCTCAGAGACAAGAAAGTGAGTGTTCTTCAGATTTATATGAAAACAATGGATTTTCTTTCAAATAAAAACAAAACATGCTGGCAACATGCATCAAGCCATGTGTATTATGTGTGTATGTGTGTGTGTGTGTGTGTGTGTGTGTGTGTGTGTGTGTGTGTGTGTGTGTGTGTGTGTGATTGTGTGTGTGTGTGTGTGTGTGTGTGTGTGTGTGTGTGTGTGTGTGTGTGTGCGCACACAAACATGTTCAGTTGTGTACATCAATCATACATGTGAGCATGAGTACAATTAATTTTTTATTTGGGCTGTGGCCAGTGTGAGTGTGCACTTACATGGCATGCATGAGTAAGCGTGTCATTACTGCAGGCATAAGTGGGCGTGTCCATGAATGCATACTGTATCTTATTCATGTGTACTCAGTGTGTGAGGGAGGAGCAAGACTATTTGTAAATTGATACCTATAATGTGTACATCACTACATGTGTGTATGATTTATCACTGTATCGGTGTATGTGCTTCTTTATGACATGACACTGATGACAGCCTTGATATAATAATTATGGCCTCTGGTCAGTGAGGCTATAAATAACATTGGGTTGCTGAAATATTCCAAACTGAATGGTTAACTTAGCAACACAGTGAAGCAATACTAGAACTTCAATCAATGACCAGTGATGATGACGAAAACAAATTAATACCTTCGTGGCTTCAGCTTTTTACTAAGTTTAGTTTTTAGTTTTACTAGTAAGTGTTCCCATCCACACCCACCTTCTGCAACAATGACAGGTTACCATGTATGTACAACACATTCACTGTTTGTTGGTTGTTTTTTTGTTTGTTTGGGTTTTTATTTTTTATTCTAGTCTACTCTGTCTAGTAACTGGTATTATATCAGTTCCTGGGTTTTGTATAAAGCAGGGACTACTTTTGCTTTTAGAATATGTTCACCAATACTAATGGCAATACTAGTGACACAGTTAACCGAAACCAGAAAAGCTAATTTGGAGCTCAACTTTAGTACTCAAGACCCTAATTCTGTTCTTACTGTGCGATGTAACTTTAATTAAATTTCTTCTTTCACCATCCAATCCTACAAAACTTGTAGACATGCTACAATGATTTATTCTTTTGGTTTTTGTTTGATTCTTTAACATCCCCAGCAGAGCTGTCCAATACAGGGGCTATGATTTACTCGCATTAACATTACTAGTTTGAAATAAATGTGTCAGAAAGACATGTGTACACTCTGTACAGTGTCAACAATGAAACAGTAGACAGAGGACAGTTTGAAATCAGGAAAATCTTTTCACAATTTTTGTCATAAATCTTCACTATTTTCAATTGCCTATTTAAAGAAAAACCTAGGATTATAATCGTATCTCTGTTAAACAAACAAAACCAACAGGGCTAATAACAGGTGCATTCCATTACTAACAAGTACACATGAGTTGAATATTACCTCCCTTCCTTTAAAGGGGGGGAAACCTAGCCACAGCTTACTAAATCTAGTCAGAAATAATGACCGCGGACACCTTTCTCATATCGATCATACTTTTCATGCACAACCTACAAATCATCAACTTAATGAAATGCAGCAGGGTTCATTTTGATATTTCTTGCACGCACTGTGTTCTTAATCTTCGCACGCTTCCACAGGTCGTAGCGAGTGTAGGTGTACTGTTAGTTTACATGGACCGAGTGCGAACAACTAGAATCATTGAGAAGGTTCGTCTTCCAAAACAAAAAGCTGTTTGGCCAGTACTTACACCGTAGAAGTGGATCGGCGATCTCGCACTGGAGATGGCTGTTGAGAGCGACGATTTGTCTTCATAGCTGCTTACACTCACTTCACCGCATAGGCTAGCATAGTAATGCGCTCAACCCACGACAATGGTCATGATGGAGGACTGCAAGGCCTAAGTGAGTGTGTTCGACTTTGGGAGGGAACGCCACTTCCAATTGGTTGTTATTTTTGGATACTGTTTTTTGACACATTCTACCTGTTAGGGGCCAATTTAAAAATTAGTTTGGGACAAGAGCGGTTAAAACGGGGAAAGTGTTCTTCCACCAATTCTCACCATAAAAAAAAAAAATCAGGCATCCAAGAAAAATGAAAAAAAGGGAGGTGTCTGTATTTTAAACTTTTTGGTCTGAACGTTATTGTTTTGCAAGCACACTTCTGTCATTTCACGGAGTACAACAAAAACCTTGATAGGCTATGTTCGTCACCGCCCCCCACCCCTCGAAATTATTTCCCCCTTCCCTCCTGCCATTTGAATTTTTGTGTACCGGCATACATTTCAGGTTAGGAGACATTTACTGCGGTTGAATCATATTTCAGTTTGAATATTGGATGGTTTTAAGTTTCCATCAGCTGCAAAATCTAGGCATAGGCCCTATAGTGTGATCACACGAAACAGCGCAAAGACGAACTCATAAACCCTTGCAACGGCGAACTAGTCTTTAGCCTAACAAATGTAATCGGATAAAAGCTAATTACCAGTTTTCACAGCGAGCAAAACAGACTACGCCTGTGGGCTATATCAATTTGCCAGCCTAGATCAACAAAGCAAACCGACAAACGAGTTAAAACTGGTGATTAGTATCAACCTAATCAGTGTCGTTGACTTTTTTTTAACGAGAAACTCGCCACTGTAAACATGTAATTATCTAAATCAGATCCCAGAAGTTCTCCGATACCCTTCTGTTCACTGTTTCACCTACACACAACCACCAAAGACCTAGTCAAACTGCTAGTTATGATAAAGGCAATTTCTTGATCAAGCGGCAGCATTAAAAAAAAAAAAAAAAAAACTGTCGGCAGTGGTGGTGGCCAGCATCAAGCCATGATGAAAGTTACTTTAATCCCTCCCCTCCCCCCTTTCCATAATTTCATGGATTTCGTATTGGCCATAAACATCACATGCTTTCATCAACAATAGCAACCTTCAAAAGTTAGGTCTAAAGCAACGGATTAAAATTTAACTAAAACTTAAAAGTTACCTCACTGTTTATGTGACTGTTGATCAAGGGAAGCAGACTCCTTTACGAGATTAGAAACTTTAAGGCAGAGTTATCTCCCTTAGTGTTTCTCTCGTTTAAGAATTTTTTAAAACAATATAATAGGCTAAACGAGTTAAGTAGACCTACAGGCCTACCACAGAGAGAGAGAGAGAGAGAGAGAGAGAGAGAGAGAGAGAGAGAGAGAGAGAGAGAGATCTACAATAGGGTCTTTAGTGTGTGGTCAAAACAAAAGTTTGCCAAGAATATAAATTAAAGCCTACTTGGGACTTTCTGTGCTGCCTCTCTTTTCCTGCACTCACATTTTAACGATAAGCTGCAAAGGCTATGCCTACATGACTTTAATACCAGTTATCTATATAGCCTATGCTAGTTATTATTCGATTGGGCTCTCCTTTCGCACATCCTTTCAGATTTTTTGGCAGATATGTTCTTCATTCAGCATTTACATATTTTATGGGGGGAAAAAGAATACAAAGAATATAAACAATTCTGGCCTATGTTTGAAAACAACCCCCATAGTCCATTTAAACTGTTAAAACCTTAACGCTCTACATTGTCCATTCATTCACAGACAAACCTTTCAGCACTGCCACCGGCGAAATTGGTAGGCCAAGCCTAACGTACTCTGCTGCCCCTCTTCTCGCTGCACTGTGTGCCGACTTTTTACCATCCACTCTCTATGCTATTATGTGCATGCCTGTCATCAAGCAGTTACTTGTATGAACCACCACTGTAGAAGAAACGAAGGGAGTGCCACGTTCCGCGTCACATACATCCTTCGTTCCAAACGTTCTTCCGCCTTGCCCTGTGCTGTCGTGAGAAATGATGCAGTTTGTTGCAGATTGTTGCAGACACTTTCAACCGTTCCTTTTGGCTTCCAGCCCTGGAGGCCCTTTTTTTTCTCTTTTTTTTAGGCCTAAAGCAAACAAACCAGCTACGCGAGCTTGTGTGTAGGTATAGGACTTCAGTGTTCAGACCACTGGCCCGAAACCCTTTGACATAAACTTTTAAGTGTTAGTTTCCCGTTAGCCTACACATGAGTCAAGCATTCACAGACCGTGCACGTGTATGCTACCGCTATACAATGGCAACGCCTGAATGGGCTTACACGCTGTGTATAGTTTGACAATAGAAAACTCAAAGCAAAGTCTGCCTGTCAGTCATATGAAAAGACTTTCTGCATGGGGAGGTAAAACGGGGAACCAGGCCTACTATATCCCAACTTTAGTTGAAGGATTGCAAGTGACCGAAATTCGCGGAAAGCAGCACTGGTATGAAGTTATGCACCTCCAGTGAAATAGTATAAATTAAAGTAAGTTTATCATAATAAAGTAATAGTAAAAATTAAAGTCAGCTGGACTAGCCTACCGCCCTTTCGAAGACAGAGGGCAAACACTTTAAAGTGTACATCTCATTTACCATTAGCCTAATTAAGTCCTGGAAAATTAGCCGCCCATCACCAGCAGGCTTTGATCAGTACAGCTAGCAGCGGCCTCCATCGAGATTCAAAATGTTGGCATGTTCGGTTGCCTGCCATCCCTGCTATGACCTACGCCTATCAGGCTCGGGCCTAAGTTCTTAACTGACGACAGATAGGCCTGCTAGATCTAGATCTAGTAAATGAGTCCTCTTTTCAGCAACATAATAGGCCTGTTGACGTGAGGCAGTGATCGTTTGCGTGTGTGCTTCGACTTGTAGGCCTAGTCTCATTCGACAGACTTTTATCAACAACAATCGTTTTAGATGAAAAAGTATTGGTATTTCAGCAAGGTATTTTTATATTCTATAAAATGTTTCGTCAGGTGGCTCTGAGTCGATATATATATCATGTATTACACACACACACACACACACACACACACACACACACACACACACACATATATATATATATATATATATATATATATATATATATATATATATATATATATGGCAATAATAGGCTATTGTACCATGGCTTCTTATGTGGTCAACTTACAGGATGATGATTAGTCTGAACATGGTTGCATTGGACATAGTGACAGAATATGCAGATTCTGGCATCTTTATTCTAAGAGTCTCTAGGGCACCGTCTTGAGGAGCTGTTTACGACTTTCCTCCATTTATGTCAGTTGTGTGTCGAAACCTTGGACCATCCATGCAAATGCATGGTTTTCCTTGTCCATTCTGCCACATAGTTGTTCATACACCTCTTTGTTTTGTTGTTATTTTTTCCTATCTGCTTATGTGTTTTCCTCCCCAGACTCTTTTAGCAAGGTCACTGGAACTTGTCACACATACATACTTAAAATAGCATGATGTTGCTGTTGCAGCCAAGCAGAATGATGCGGATAAATGAGCTAACACCCTGACTCAAAGTAGCCTACCCATGTCTGAATCCGGCCAACTGAAAAAAGGGGGAAAAAAGAAGAGAAAGAATCCGGCCTACTGGCAGGCCTACAGTGACACTTGTTTCGTCACTAAATTCATATTTTGATCTATATTCTTCTTGTAGTAGGCCTATTGTGATTGCTGTTCAAATGAATTTAGACTGCTGGGCTTGGGTGTATCACACACACCACACACACACACACACACACACACACACACACAAAACTACACAACACATTCATAAAGTGAAGAACTAAAGAGCATGCGATCTTCAACACTGTAAAAGGAACAGCAAGTTTTTACCAGTTACGCACACACCAAGTAGATTTTTAAATGGCTAAGATATGCCCAAAACATACCTTGAATCTTGCAGGCATAAAAAAACCAACTAAGTTTTCGTTGCCCAGCTGTTACAACACTGTTACAAGACTAATCCCTCTTCTCGCTTTCAACCATACTTTCAAAGCGTCTTTTTTTTTTTTTTTTTCGACAGACACTGGTTATAGAGGCCTGACAAAGTAAGGTCACGTGTCCGTGATGTAGGCTATTTGTGATGTAATCAAGCAGACACTGTAGGCCTTAGCCTAATATTCCTTTTCGCGCCAAGCAGACCGCGATATCAAGTAAATCAAGTACTGTCATTTTTAAATCTGGAGCATAAAGGAGTTGTTTCATATTTTTTCGTGTGTGTGGTACATTTCTTATTCTCTTGCTATTGATAAGTGCTTGTTTCCCCTTTGGTTAAAAAAAATGCTTGGTACTTTTCCTCTTGGGGGCTTTTTCCATTTTCTTTTAATGTTCACGTCAATCATAATGTGTCCCCTAGTGTACTAGTCCAAGCCTACTCTTACTCTCAAAACATGTCGCACTTAGTGCTACGTGAGCACTGTAAATTTTGCGATCAATAAATGTTTATTGGCTTCTTCTGCCGTTCCACGACTAGAACTCCAAGGTTCACCAATGGTGAAATTTTGCGTATGCGAATGTTGTTACCCACCATTAAGATAACGGCTTTCCGACTTCAGGGATAGTGTCTAAACAAAAACAGCATTATGTATACGTTTTTTGTTTTGTTATTTTTACTTTGTCATCCGTTCATACTGGCACGAAATGGCCTCTTTCAAAAGGCAGAGCGGGTTTTCAACGTGCGTGCAAGATGTTCTGCGTGTGTTCGCACGCGGGGCCTCCGTTTATAGTCTCATTCGAAGGACTTTTGGAAGGAACGGAGTCAGACAGAACTGATGTTAACTCCAGAGTAAAATTCCCTAAAATGGATGCCTCCGTGGTGTCTCGATCCCGGGCCGGCAGATCATGAGCGCAATGCTCCAACCACCACGCTATCATCCCCCATTCCCCGGCCCCTCCTCTCAGCTTATGGCTTAAAAACAGATGATTTCCTTTTTTGAGACCAGCAGCGATGTGTCAGTATGAGAGGCACACGACCTACTCAGTGATGTTCGTAAATAACGCCTTAGGTCTATACTTATCACATCACAATGTAAAATCACCTGACAAATGAAGTTGGGCCGCGCCATGCATATGAGGGTACCGAGTCCCATCAGTGGACATTGGAAACAGTGTGAGACTTGATCATAGTGACTTGCTCTATTTCAAGAGTTGTGGTGTTGCAGGTTCTGAGAGAAAATTCTGTTACCAAGAGGATTTTATTCCACAAAAAGAACCACTCAAGTCTCATGCAAGGGGATTTATTTCGTTCGACTGAAGAAGCTCTTTGGCAACACTTCAAGCTGCTCGCCAGACTGCCACTATTATAATTGTTAGTGTTTTGTGGCCTGGTGTTCCTAAAGTCTCTGTTTGCATCTATGCTTCTTTTGTGATCATTGTCGTGGTAGTTTAGCTGAACTGAAAGCAGGTGGGAGTGTACGTGATATCCATCATGATACTGTAATGGTTTTGACGTTGGCCGATCATATTTAGTACCAAGATCACTGACACCATGTTGGGGGTTGATAACAAACCCAATCAGTCGACTTTCACACCCAGCTTGCGGCCTGTAATAATTTCATGGTCAGCTGTGCTGCAGTTGCCTTTTCCAGCAAGTTACTGCTCATGCCATCCCCCTATGTATTTAGCGTATGTAGGCCTACATGTAAGCCTGTGCTGTGCATTAATAATTGTTCGTAGTGTGTGTGTGTGTGTGTGTGTGTGTGTGTGTGTGTGTGTGTGTGTGTGTGTGTGTGTTACGAGTAGTATTAATGGGACCTACATTGACGAGACATTGTCTTGAGCATTGGGCTAGCAACTACACAAATAATTATTGATACGCACAGCACCAGACTCCATGTGC
>CM060318.1:80560273-80565248 GCA_030674155.1 Stramonita haemastoma
GGGCTAGGCTTTGGCCGTAGGGGATCCATGGCGTTACTTGATCTGTAAATTAATTCGGCACTAGGGACACTTAGGGACTTCATAGGGACACATAGGGACTTCATCATGAGGCCGACTACACGGTCCATGACAAGGGACAGTATTTTTACTACACAGAAACTAGAAGAAATCCAAAATACTCTGGACTCAATCCAAAAAAAATTCGAATGTATACACACCCGCATGCCTCACTGGCGATATACGCTATTTCATAGATATGTAGGTAAATATGCCCCCCACACCTTTCATTCAACATGGACAGAATACAGAGCAAAACATGAACTCTATAATACTGAAGATGATATCGACTTTACATCCCCCATCCCGTCAGATCTCTTTCAGTCAACCCTAGAGATACGAACAGACCAAGGCAAGCTCTTAAAAATACACATCTACTATACCACCAACTTAATTTTAGTGCAGGGAAAGGGCTGTCATGACTGGATAGACAATGAGTTTGAAAAACTGCGCTCCATAGTAGACTACTTAGCATCTAGTGAGGATAGTACAAACATGGCATGCATTAGTGAAGTAGAACAAGAAAGTGATAGGATTAGTAGGAATAGGCTGTGTATCACCAAGGAACAGGAGGACAGTACAGGCGACCAACACTCCTTGCCTGTTGACACCTCTTCAGTTACAGCTGAAGAGGATGTGTTAGCCAACACACCAGCTGTCTGTCAACCGTCATCCCACTCAAGCCAGCAGATTGACTCAAGTCAGCAGACCACTGTCTCCACCACCACAACAGTTGGGCCTCAACCTGGCCCCCTTGAAGAGAAGCGGGACACTTCTCTTACATCACTCTCCCCCTCCAATCCCACCCTCCATCTCTTGTCTTCTCCCTCTTCCCCTATTGCTGCTATGCATGACTGTATTCAACATAGCACGGAGCAACATGCCACCACCACCTCCCCTCCTCCATCTCCTTCCCCCTCCCACCCCCTTGATGACGGAAGTGACTCTGCAATAGGGGAGACCAACTCATCCTCCCCCCCTCCCTGTGAACCCTCCACGTCTCAGTGCCAACTGGAGGGGACAAACCATACCTCCCCCCTCCAAGCTGCTGGCCACAACCAACAGTTGAGTGACAGAGCGACAGTGACGGACGGTGATCCTCACTCCACATGCTGTCATGACAACTGTGTGTCAAGGGCAGAATTTGAAGCTGTGACACACTCTCTTCAAGCAGAGATCACAGCACTCAGAGCTGCATTTTATGAAGCCAGACAGTCCTTTAAAATAGAAGTTGATCATTTGACCACCCTTTCCAAAAGACATTCCCCTTCAAAAAATATGTCCTCGCCCAAACTCCCCCCAAACAAGCCTAACCCCAAACGGAAAAAAAGTCATCCAAAGCCTAACTGTCCCTCAGATCAGAAAGCATCCTCTCCTCCCCTCTCCCTAGCCATAGATATTTCTGCTTCCAAAGATAAAGAAGACGCTCTCCCTGCAAATAAAGACCCCCCATCTTCTCCTACTAAAGACCCCGATCACCCACTTAAAAAACTCAAAATAAACAACAATACATCCCAAATCATTCTAGGTGATTCCTCCATTCAGGGAATAGACATTTCGCGGACAGCCCCCCCAGGCAGCTTCTCACAGAAAGTGTGTATCCCTGATTTAAGGATCGGGGAACTTTCAAAATGGCTCAATCAGCAACCACCTGCCACTAATGTGAGGAATGCCACTATTCATGTTGGGATGAATGACTGCCGGCTGCCAGCAACGTCCGAAGATGGTGGCATTGGCACTGAGACGTGGAGAAACCTTCTCTCCCAATGCCGCCACACCTTCCCCAAAGCCACACTCCATGCCTCCGCCATCATACCAGCCAGAGGCCGTCACATCCTCAATGCTGTCATTGCCCCTAGCAACAGAAAACTACAGCGGGCATGTGACAGCATGGGGGTGAAGTACATCGACCATTCAACAGTCTTCACCACAACCAGTGGAGCGCCTCGGTTGGCCCTGTACGGTGACGCAACCCACCCCTCAAGGAAAGGCACGGCAAGACTGGCTCTCAACCTGTTTCCACCTAGGCCGGAAACTTCAGGCAGAGGAGCAGGGCAACGGAGAAGCCAGCTGGACAGTAGGAAAACATCTCTACACCCCGTCCTCCCTTACCACATCTGTCCCACCCCCAGCCTGCCCAACTAGGCCTATGCCCTAACAACCCCCCCTCCTCCCACATCCCACCCTCCTCCCACATCCCACCACAGGGTCGCAACCAATACGATCATAGGCCTACCAGCGGCCAGAACTCGTTGCCTCGACCACAGGCCTCCTCTGCCCCCCAAAAAGTCGCTCTGCTCCTCTCCCCTCACTCCCTCATAGTCACTCCTCCCCTCCCCTTTCCCAGAGCTCTGATCAGGATCAATATGACGATAGTTTTCCCTCCCTTACCAAGCTCTAGGAATTTATCCAAATCATCGTACTTACCAAGTAATCCAGATACCCCTCCCACCCCTCCCTCTAATCAACCTCCCTTCTCCAATCCATTGCATAACAAATCGGAAGACCCTTTTTCCAAGACCCAAGATTTTCAAATGTGGTACCAAAATTTCTCTTCCAAAAGACCCCCTTATCCATGGTATTCAATGATGTACCCTCCCCCTCCACCTTGGCCCTTCTTTATGCCTCCCCTCCCTCCCCCCAAATATATGCAGTCCCGGCCTTAGGACTTTCTGGACAAGAAAGACATGCGACAGACATAAGCTACTACTCTATGTTTGTTTATGGTTTTGTTTTGCCTTAAGTTTACTTTAAAATGATATTTTATATGTATGTACATGTATGTTTAGACTTTTGTGTATGTATGTTGTGTGTATGCGCGCGCGCCTGTGGTGTGTGTGTGTGTGTGTGTGTGGTGTGTGTGTATGTGTGTGTGTGTGTGTGGTGTGTGTGTTGTGGTGTGTGTGTGTGTGTGTGTGGTGCGCGTATATGCCGTGTGTGTGTGTGTGTGTGTGTGTGTGTGTGTGTGTGTGTATGTGTGTGTGTGTGTGTGTGCGCGTAGCCTCATGAGTGTGTGCCTCATGTGTGTGTGTGTGGTGTGTGTGTGTGTGTGTGTGTGTATGTTGTGTGTGTGTGTGCAGCTGTGTGTGCAGCGTGTGTATATGTATGTGTATTGTCGAGTGAACGCGCGCTTGTGTGTGTGTGTGTGTGTGTGTTGTGTTGTGTGTGTGTGTGTGTGTGTGTGTGTGTGTGTGTGTGTTTGTGGTGTGTGTGTGTGTGTGTGTGTGTGTGGTGTGTTGTGCGCGCGAACGTTATCAGTGTTTTGTGTGTTTTACGTTTAGAGCGAATATATGTGTGCGTGCGTGTGTGCATGTATGTGTTGAGTGTGTGTGTGTGTGTCTGGGGGGGGGGGGTGGGGGGGGGGGGGGGGGGGGGGGGGGGGGTATGTCTGTAGGTTGCATATAAACTACCTGTAGAAATTAACCTTTTTACCTTGATGAATACCTCTGTGGACCTGGTGCCGGCAAATGAAAACATTAAGAATTGTCAGAAAACATTCAACACTATACCTACAGTGCTGAAAAACGCTGTGCTGAAATGACTTGTGTTATTAGTACTAAACGGTGCTTTTTTTGGAACAATCTAGATTGTGAATGCATTCAGTGACAGTTTTTGGATCGATTACGATTGTGAATGTATCTAGATTGTAATTGCATTTAGTGACACCTGTGCTATAACTCCTGTGCTATTTAGTGACAGTTTTGGAACGTCTAGATTTTGTGAATGCGTCTAGATTGTGAATGCCTTTAGTGACTCTTGTGCTGTGTTTTGCAAACCTACAAACTGAAGGTTATCCAAGTTAGGGGATGTGTTTTGTGATTCCCATGCTGTGTTTTGCAAACCTGCAAACTGAATTATCTGAAGTTATTCACAACCGTGGATGTGTTTACTGACTTCTGTGCTGTGTTGTTGCTAACCTTCAAATTGAAGAGTCTAATTTTGAAATGGGACAGACAGATGGAAGGGACACAACAGTGGATTTTAAATTAAAAAAATAATATATATGGTTTTTTTTTTTTTTTGTTTTGTTTTTTCTCCCTTGGATATTGGAAAACAGCATAAACATTTCTCTGCGTGTTGTGTTCCTGCAGAAAGTGTTCAGAAGACTGATTTGATTACCTAACAATATTCCTAGACCTGAGATATGTGTATACCTGATACTGTTTTTAGGATATTTAATATATCTCAAATGGTAACAGTTAAAGCAAGGCTTTTTTTAGTACTATATTTGCTCCTTTTAATTTGTGCAAAAAAAACTGATATAGTTTTTGTATTGCATATTCACTTATTATCCATTCCATTGTATTTACTTGATCAGTTTAAGTTGATAGATATTGTTTCCTCAAACCGTTTAGAATCATTTGGGGTTTTAGTGATCATTATTATTACTTTTTTTATTATTTTTTTCTTCTTCTCCTTCTTCTTCTCTACCTTTTTCAGCAACATGCTCCCTGTCAGAAAACCTGGCCACAAAAAGATGGACTACGTAATGGTCATTTAAACATTAACAGCATTTTAAACAAGCTAGCTGATGTACATAGTATCCTACACAACTCAAATAAACCATTTCATTATTTGGATTTACGAATCCAGACTTTCCAGTTTGGTATCTGATAAAGAAATCCAAATACCTGGGTTTTAGAGGCAATCCTGTAAAGACCCCCTCTTTCCCCAAAACAACAGGAATAGTTGTATATATAAATGAATCCAATAAATTTTAAACGTATTCACCATCTTGAAAACCCAACAAGTATAGTCTTCTATGGCTAGAAAATACACTCAAACGAAGTAAAAACCCATTATTTGTCGGATTTATATACAGAAATCCCTCTGAGAGAATTGATGGGTTGATAGATTTTCCAATAAGATGGTCAGCATCTTTGGATGCTAAAGAATTTTACTATTGGAGATTTTAACA
>CM060318.1:80570348-80576257 GCA_030674155.1 Stramonita haemastoma
TATTTTTTGTTTTGTTTTTGTTTTATTAGACTACATAAGTGCATGTCCAGAATCTTTGCAGCTTTTCTGTTGCTGCTGTCAGGAGACATCTGTTGATGGTATAGGTTCTTTCTCTCCTGTAGTGGTACCATATGCCTGATATGGTCTTCTTGTGTCACTCATTAGTTTTTGATTTCCTCACATTTATCTTATGGTTTTAGATACATACTAATTGGCTGCTGTGCATGTTATTAAGATATTTTCCCTTTGATTGAATGTTTCTAAAAGTTGTACAGTCATGTCACAACATATAAAGTTCTTCTAATGTAATATGGAGTAAAGTGCATCTCGGAAGTAAACTGTTTTCATTGGCATTAAATATTTTGGTGTTATTTTTTCCACATGAAAACAAGAAACATTTCTGGTTTAAAAAACAACAACAACAACAAACAAACAAACATACTGGCAGTACTTAAATGCTTTTCAGTATTTCACTAGTACAAGTAGAACCCATTTCTATGTTCTTTCCAGGTCACCATGGCAGAACAAGAAGAACAAGTGGAGGCAGTAGCTGCGGATGAAGAAGAGAATGACACCCCAGATTACAAGCCTCCAGCCCTCAAGTCCCTGGATGAAATTCTGGGACAAGACAAGGAGGATGCGAGCTTGAGAAAATATAAGGAGCAGTTACTTGCTGATGCTGGAAGTGGGGAGAAAATCATTCATGGTGAGCTCTTGTACATTCAGATGAATTTTGCTTTTGCAAGAGAATGTGTGTGTGTGTGTGTGTGTGTGTGTTGTCTGTCTGTCTGTCTGTCTGTCTGTCTGTCTGTCTGTCTGTCTGTCTGTCTGTCTGTCTGTCTGTCTGAGAGCACATACATGCATTTTGTGTGTGTGTTGTGTGTGTGTGTGTGTGTGTGTGTGTGTGTGTGTGTGTGTGTCAGCACTTACATAAATGTATACATGTGTGTATGTGTGTGTGACTCTGTGTGTGTGTGTTGTGTGTGCGCATACATGCATGTATGAGTGTGTGTGTGAGCACGTGCATGCGTGCATGTGTGTGTGTGGATAGGTGCTCTAGAGATAACAGTTGTATCTATGTTGGGTTACTTTTTTTTTTTTAAAGCAGAACTTTAAGTTTAATTTGCAAGATTGTGAATGGTGATCTGTGTGCTTGTCTTTGACTTGAGTTCTGTGTGCAAAATGAAGTTATTAACTTATGTAAGTGAAGTCAGTGCTGCAGTAAGACTTGTTCCTTGTCATCAGTGTAGCGGTACATCAAAAAGTTACTCTCATAGATTGACAGAAACAAATCATGTGCAAGCATATTCTTTTAATAAATAGGGGCTCAGTACTATGGTAGCCCTCTTTCACTTGGAAGAGTAGCAAGAATTTCATGAGGATACCTGATATACAGAAGTGGGAAAGCAACAGTCCTTGTGTGTGTGTGTGTGTGTGTGTGTGTGTGTGTGTGTGTGTGTGTGTGTTGTGTGTGTGTGTGTGTGTGCTCTTAATATTGTAATTATTGGTATACTTATTGGGCAGGCTAGCATAGTGGTTAGACTTTGGGTTTAAGCTCACGATCTGATGGTGTAGGTTCCAGCCACTACCAAGATTGAAGATGCCCATTTAAGAGGGTTTTCCCCTTGAAGTTAGCATCAGTAATGACTTCACTTCCCTGGATCAATGAATGTCCTTTGGATGAGACTATGAACTGAGGTCCCATGTGCGAACACTGACATGACATCTCGCGCACACACTAAGACCATTCAGCCTTTCCTAAGAGTAGGCCATTACATTCTGGTGGGAACAGATGACAAAATTTTAAAGATGCATGCACACTGGTGTCATGTTTAGACAGATTCCCAAAGTTGGAATGTGGCTATTTTCATGGTGGGCAAATGGTTGCATTTATTGCAAAATCTTACCGTTGGTAACCTTAGAGCTAGAAGAGGACCCAAAAAGAGATAAGATATCCTTGATAAACAGTGATGTTTCAAGACATTGAAAACAAAATAAATTGCATTCATAGAACTTTTCAAACTCACAGTTCATGATAAGACCTAACTCATACATGCGCACATACACATGTATACATGTATGTGTATTTGTGTATGTTATTGTTAAGCATTTTACATGTGTGCTCAAACTTATGTCCATTTTTACTCTCTCTCACACACACACACACACACACACACACACACACACACACTCACACTCGCACTCGCACTCACATTTTACATTCACACACACACACACACACACACACACACACACACACACACACACACACACACACACACACACACACACACACACACACACACACACACACACTCAGAGACACACACGCATGCATACTACACACAATTTGCTCCCTCTCTCTTATCCTCTCCCCTTCCCCTCTTTTTGTCTTTGTTGATATTTTCAGAAAGGATAGTAGAATACTTTTTTTTTTTAAACCTTTGTTTGTACAACCATTTACTTACTTGCTTTGTTTTTTCAGATGAAAAGAACCCCCTGTCTGCGATTGTGAAAAAGCTTGCCATTTCCGTTGAAGGAAGGGATGACATTGAGATTGATCTAACATGTAAGTTTTTTGTGTGTGGATATTTTGACGAGATATTGACTGCAGGTATAGTGCTGTTGCTGACATTAATGAAAAATTGAGTTGAAAGAATAAGAAACAGAGACTGAAAAGAGAGGGGGTGGGCAACAACCTTTCTTATACTAGTTATCTGTAGGATAGCAACATAGTGGAATGGGAGTCAGTTCAACGAATTCATGGAGAATTAATCAGTCAGTGAGTTGCTATGTTGACTGATTTTGAAATGCATGTCATGGGAGCAATGCGGATCATAGAATATACTTGAATATAACCTGTTAAGTTAAAAAAACAAACCCAAAATAAAGAACTATACATAAATATGCTTTTGTATTTGCATGCACACACTCATATAGCTATGCACCCCTTTCTACACATGAACATATTAAGTACAGGGTTTTTCATAGTAGATCCATCTGTGATTATTGTTGAGTACAATGGTTGTATAATGATCAAAAGCAGTGCCAGATTTTAAGATGATGATTATTATTTTTTTTTAAATCAAACTACTCCCCTTATTCTCTGATGTTGAGGGAATACCAACCCTGTTCAGTCAGTTTCAAAAGCAATTCATGGTTAATGAAACTCAAACAATACTGTATCCAAATGACAAAGTATTTCCCTCTTGGATATACTTCTAAGGGACATGAAATTAGAATACTCTGCACTGATTTTCAGTTACTCTTCATGTTATTTCATCACTTGTGACAAGTGCTAATCTTGAATAGAAGATCTTCTGTTGAAAGAGAGTTTTGGACTTTTAAATTTTGACCTGTAAAATATAAACACCAGAAGTGAGCAAAAAACAGAGAAACAGAAAGAGTTCAAGTAACTGTTGATGATATGTGTATGGCCTTTTCATCATTTATTTGTTTTTATTTCAGTGCCAAAAGAGAAAATTAAGGAATGCAAAGTTGGACTGAAGGAGGCGTGCAAGTACCGTGTGAAAATCTTCTTCAACATTCAGAGGGAAATTGTGTCTGGCCTACGATACGAGCAGAAAGTTTACAAAAAAGGCATTAAAGGTGTGGACACATAGATGTATTCATTTTTTTTTGTCTTGACTTTCTTTTGGGCATAGGAAAAAAAGATAAAGATACTGAGGCAGATTTCAAATGACCAGATTCTTCCTTTACTTGATCAGTATCAGTCCAATAATATTGATACTGGTGTGATTGGTATGCAGTGAATATTTTCAGATTTTGTAACTCATGGAACTCTAAGATTTTCAAGGGATTGACTGTTAGCTTGCATGATGCATGTGAGTTATTCAGGTAAGTTTACACCAATAGCAGGTTGGAGGTACTGAAAATAGTCTTACCTTTTTAAGTAGCTCTTTCGAATGGTAGATGTTTCATGTCTTTTCATGTCTTGGTTTGTTGGTGGATTAAAGTGAGGGTTTCACCAGCAATATTTAACTCATGTATGCTTTACTGCCAGATGGTTACTCAGAAGTATTTTGGACTTTTATACTGCCGGAAAAATAAATGCTAGAAGTGGAACTTTGCATATTTTGAGTGCAAAAATGTTTGTGTTTGTGTATTTATACGTGTGCATATTTTAAAAATTATTTATTAAAAACCCTTTTGCATAGATAGGATATCAGGCTAAGAACTTTTCATTCAAGAGAGGCTCAGCATACTTGCTTGCATGTGCTATGGGTAATGCATATTTGTCAAAGCACACTTGCTTGTATGTGCAGTGAGTAATGCAGATTTGTTAAAGCATACTTGCTTGCATTTGCAATGTATCTTGCAGATTTGTCAAAGCATTGTGTAACATAGCCTTTATTATTATTTTTCAGTGGAAAAAGGAAGCCACATGGTTGGAAGCTATGCACCCAAAAAGGAGATACACATATTTGAAACTCCGCCCGAGACTGCACCCCATGGCATGCTTGCTCGTGGCGACTACAAAGTAGAAAGTCGCTTCACTGATGATGATGGGAATATCTACCTGGAGTGGGAATGGTATTTAATCATCAAAAAAGATTTTGATTGAGCTGTATGTTTCCCTTCCTCATCTTTCCCCCCTCTTTTGCCTGCCCCCCCCCCCTCTCCTCTCTCTCTCTCTCTCTCTCTCTCTCTCTCTCTCTCTCTCTCTCCTCTCTCTCTCTCTCTCTCTCTCTCTCTCTCTCTCTCTCTCTCTCTCTCTCTCTCTCTTCTCTCTCTCTTGCTGTCTGTTTCTCTCTTCTTTCTTCTTTTTCAACATGTTTGTGTTTTTGTGTCTGAGAGAATCAAGGCAAATTTGTTGACATTTTTTGCATTTTGTGATGTGATGGTTTAGTCACATAACACGTTTTTTTGTCCTTGGCATGAATTTTTTTTTTCCTCATTGGTGGTACAGTTTCTTGGTGGAATATGAATTGAAATGCACATATATGTGTAATAAATGTGTCCATTACTAGTATTCGTGTCGAATCGGTACTTTTCATGCACTGGAAAAAAAAAAGATCTGGAACAGCGAAGACTTTTGTCACAAAGGAAGGAAAGTGTTGGTGCCCACAGCGAGTTGTTTTGGCTGTAATTACTGTGTTCAGATGACAGAACTAATGTGCAATAAAAGGAAAAGTGGATCATTGGCCATTCTGTTTGAATGCAGGTTTTGTATTGTTCTCCAAGACTTTGGAAGTGTCTGCATGCAGATATCCATCTGTTGTACACTTTCCTTCCCTCTCCTGTGTCATTTGTCAGAAATATCATTTAATTAAAAAAGAAAAACTGATATGTTTAAGCTGACATAATACAGAATCAATAAATGATTGAATGTGGTAGATGGGCTTTTTTTGTTTTAATAAGATTAAATATAATGTCAACATGCTTTGTATTTTAAGCATTTGTTTTTTGTTTTATGTTTTATAGCATTTTTTTTTGGTATTACTGCATAAGTGTATGTTATGAATTTAAAACATCTTTTGATGTCATAAACGAGGGTTTTCATCCCCTCCAATTTTTTTCTTCAAATCTTTTGTCGAGATTTGCTCTGAAAGCTTTTTTTTTTTTTTTTTAAAAGCCTGATACTTAAAAAAAACATTATATATACTTAATACCTTTCCATTTTATTCAGCCTGCTTCAATGTTAATTTTTTTTGTGTTCAGGAAATGTGTCATGATCATGTTTATATGCTCTGTTTTGAAGGAGTGCAAGATAATTTTGGAACTGGTGATCTTGGTGGAATCTCTGTGCAGGACGTGTTGCAGATCAAAGCTTTCAGCATTTGTTTTTTTCACATATCATCATGAGAAGTGTTCCATATTGTTGTATATAAGTTGGCCTGTCCAGTCCCAATGCTCATTGAGTAGCCATCATTTATGTTTATGAATTT
>CM060318.1:80576357-80603857 GCA_030674155.1 Stramonita haemastoma
AAAAGGAATACTTGTTTTTTTAATACAGTGTTTGCCAAAGGCGAGGAAAGGTTTTTTTGTCCCTTTTTTCTTTTTTTTGGGTTTTAAATTTTAGGCTTTTTGGACATAAAGGGTTCAGCTTACTTTTTTTGATTGCAAGTGGCATAAGGTTAAAAATGAAAAAGGGTTGAAAATGCTTTCATGCCAGCATACAAGCACACGCCACACACACACTCCACAACACACACACACACACACACACACACACACACACACACACCACACACAACAACACACACACCACACACGCACACACACAGCGCAGATGATATTACTGTGAAGTTTGTTGCCTGTTGATAGGAGATTCAGTGAGAAAGCTACATGTATTTTAATTACACAATGTACTAATATTATCATACTCAATAATATTGAATACAAAAAAAACCCAAACTAAGCAAAATCATGTTACATATTGCATAAACCAGTCTGCAGAAAGAAACCTTGAAGTTCACCACTGTCTTCTCAAGTCAAGGGTGGAAGACAGTATACAAGTTCTACTTCATAGTATCATACTTCATAACTTCCCCTTGTTTCTTTATTTTCTCTGGTTTTCTCCTGTTTTTTTTTTTTCTTCTGTCTTAAGGTTTTTTCTTGGTTTTTGTGTGTTTGTAAATTTTCTTTTTTGTTGGATGTGTTCATGAAGAAACTTCTCATGCCTGATGTTTACCAAATATCCATGTAGATCTGCTTTTGCTTCAATAAATATTTTGGCATTCAAGATTATTGGAGACAGAAATACCCCCCCCCCCCCCCCCACACACACACACAAGAAGAAACCTCTTTACATGCAGTTTCTTAATTGTGGCTCATTCACAAGCTTTTGTCTCCTTTCCTAGGACTTTCTTCAAGCATTTGGGTGGAGTTTGGTTTGCTGCAGCATTGTCTGCCAACCACAGATTGGGCCTGTGTCCTGCCTCCAGTAAGGCCAGTGTTACTGTGTCGATGTTTGAAAGGTTGTATTCAGCTTCCTCATTCAGTGATGGAGCCCTGGCATAATCAGCATGTTCAGTGCTATTTTTGTGTTCAGATGTATTTTGTGGCATTTCACAATTTGTTTTGAATGATCTTGAAATTTTACTCTCATTTAAAAATTTGATTAATTCCAGTATTTTTCATATCATGTTATCAAGGAAAATGTTTTGGTTTTTTTTGGTGATGTGTCAAATGCATGGTTTGCAATACATATACCATGTATGTATTTTATTCAATTTTACATACACATGCTTTTAGTCGTTTTCATTATTATCGATCATCACGTTTTTTCGAGGTTAGTGAGGGAAGACCCTGTAGTGATGAACAAAGTTGTTTGCTGCAGAGTACAATCATGAACTGAAAGAGCCTTCATCTAGGTTTCTGTTTCTTCGTTCTCCTCCTTTGTTAGTTTGCTTTGGTTTTGATTTGAACAGCTGGACCCCCCCCCCCCCCCCCTTTTTTTTTTTTTTTTTTTTTTTAAATGGATTTCACTCTATATTTTGGGGATATTTTGTTATCAGAAGACCTACTTTATAATTGATTCAGTTTCTGAGTTTCGTGTTCAACTTTCAGTTTTGCCAGGGTGTCATGGCATTCAGAACATTCCACACACAGTACACCTCATCTGCAGAGAATCTGCTTGCAGAGAAGATGCCTGATCAACCGCACAACCATGCTGGTAAAACCTTTAATGTGTGCTGGGTACTTTCAACCCACTGAACACTGCCGTGCATTCAGGATCTTTAATGTGCATATTTGATTTTCTGCATGCATGTAAGCTAGAGGAGAGAGGGCTGTAGTCTGCCTGCATTTAGCTTGATCTGCAGATCTTGGCAACTCCCATCCTGAATTAAACCACGAGGTGCCACTAATAATTGCACCTGTGACCCCTGTTTTCAGGACTATGACAAAAGATTAGAATCTCATTGTTGCTTTATTACTTGACCATTATGCCCTTTTTTTGTGAAGGATCTTTCACTTGCTGTAGAATATAAGTGCTACAGGACAAAACATCATGAAAGGGTTTTTTTTTTTTTTTTCCCTTTGGGATATTTTATGGGCTTTAAGATTTTATTTTAACCACTGCATATATTTATTTGTATTCACTTCACTAATAGATGTGCTTTTAAGGGACAGGTCTCTGAAAAAAGGTTGGGGGGAGGGGGGGGGGGGGAAGACTCACTGATAATCATAAGAAGATTGCAAACTTTTTTTCTTTGCTGGCTGAAGTGAAATGTTCAGATCAAATGCTGACTATAGGTAGGAGAGAGTAAAGGGGTATTCTCCCCCTTCTATCCGTGACCTTTTTTTTTTTTTTTTTTTTTTTTGCAATTGATTGGAACAGAGCAGACCATATTTGATGATAGCTCTGAAGTTGCATGTCTGTTTTATCAGATACTGTATAATCAGGTTCTGTGAATACATTCTTTGATTTTGAAGGGTAAATACACTTAGTGTATGATTGCAATCATCAGTATTTGTCACAAGATAAATTTTAAAAAGGGGGACCAGATATGGGTTGGCCATCTATATACTGTGTATTGTAAGATTGATTTAATTCAGCTCAGAACTAAAGACCCGTTTTGAAAGTGTACTTCCTCAATCTGCGCCTGTCAAATTCAGATGAAAAATAAACTGAAGGGAGAGCTAGACAGCAGAAGGTTTTTAGAGAAGCAGCCTCCCTTCCATGACTAGTAGTGTTTTGCCTCCTAATTAAATTTCATAAAGTTCTAAGTCATGTGAAAAAAACCCCATCTTACTAGGTTGTAATTGGTATATTGTATTTTTCTCTCACAGAAATATATCCTTAAAAATTTTTTTTTTTTTTTTTTTTAAAGAAGTGTGTTTCTTATATTTACACCTCCCCCCCCCCCCAACTGTTTTAACTTAAGGTACACCAGGTTTTAAGTCTGGTGTGAAGTGAGAATAAAGGGTCCTTGTAATGGGACTGATAGAAAATGTAATTATTTTCAGCATCAGAGTCTAGTATGGATTATGTACATGGAAGTTTTATACACTGGCCGATCAGCTTTTATCTACTTGCTTTGAGAAAGCCGTTGATTGAGGTGTGGTGCATGTGCACAAAATTTTTGATGATTTTATTTGTAGTTTTCATACGAGGGCCTGTAGTTACTCTGCAATTTTGCTCAACTGGTTGTAAATTTTAATTAATACTTTGTAGGATTTTAAGTGCATTTCTTTCAAATACAATTATTTGAATTTTTAGCAGCAGTGGATCAGATTTGATGTTTGACATCAAGGTGTAATTTTTTGTTTTGTTCTTGTTTTTGGTTTTCATCTAGTCACAGTTACAATCACACCACAAGGAGACATGAGCACTTTTGCTTTCTTACCCCAGCACAAGGTAATACTGCCAAAGGAAGGGACCAGATTTCATTCATATGCATTTGATTACTCAGCTTAAGCTTCACACTATGCCAAATCAAAAAGTGTTTTTCCACTTCCCAGTTTTCTTTTTCACCTTTACTTGCACACATATGCATGAATATTCTTGCATGAACACACACACACACACACACACACACACACACACACACACACACAACAGAGTCATTATCATGACATTGTGAACATTTTGATGGCATATTTCTTTTTAATCTTCCCTGGAAACAAAAGTGTAATGCAGTAGGGAATTTACATTGACATTTGATATGGTGACAATGCTAGCTGTGTCTAGTCGGTTGATCCTTGTTTATATTTGGGTCACAGTATTTCAGGTACTGTTTTATATTTGTGATTTATTGCATACAGGTACTAGGTGGATGATCTTTGTTACTAAAGCTACAATACCCTATATGATTTTTATGGTATTGCAAGCATGCATTCATTATTTGATTTTTTTTTTGGTTTCTAGTCACAAGTATCAGGGAAATGTGCAAATATTATTCATGCCAAACAACTGACTGGACTTTTTTTTGTGCAGGTGTGTTTGGTATTTTATTTTGATTACCTCTCAGTACTCTAGTCATTTTGCATATATTTTGTTCCTTCTATAAATCCAGATCATAATGTTACTTGTGTTCCTCAAGGTCAGGTGCTTATGAAAATGTTTACAATTGCTGTGTCAAATTAACTTTTTTTTTCTTTTTTTTTCCTGGCTGTGAAACAGCAGCCATAATTTGTATCCAATGTTTTTTGTAATGTATAAGTGCCTTTTGTAAGTCCTCCCCAGATGTTTTTTTCACTTGATTGGCTCAGCTTTTCATTAAGTTTTAGCTCGAGTGTTCGCAAAAGCATTTGAAGAGATGGTCAACTGCTTGCATGAGCAGTGACGTTTCTTATGAGAGCTAATGCTATGCAAAGCTGATTTTTCACTCTGTCACTGCCTAATTTGACCCATCCCACCGGAAAGCATTTTCTGTTTACTTGCATGTCAATCAAAATGTATGCCAATATTTGTATCAGTGGTATTTAGTGTAATAAATTCTTCAGGTGTAGCTTTCTTTGTGTGTGTGAATGTGTGTGTGTGTGTGTGTGTGTGTGTGTGTGTGTGTGTGTGTGCGCGCGTGCGTGCGCGCTTGACTAATTCCTATTCACGCAATATGATTGAACAAATGACCGTATTAACAAAATTATTAAACTTTTTTTTTTGTTCTTTGGCAAGAGCACTGAGAGTCTCTACTGGTGAAATTTGTGTGTATGCGACCACTCCCTCCCCCCCCCTCCCCCCAACCACCACCACCAACTAGTAGTGGCATTCTGACTTTGAAGAGAATGCCATTATGGGATAAGCGGAGAAGAAAGAGAACATGAAATCTGCACTTAAAATTTTGTTTCTGGTGTAAGTGTGGCAGGAAAACCCACATTGAGATCTGAGCATAATTCTTCAGGATCATGGACTGCAAGGTCTGCTGGAGACAACAACACAGGTTTGGTCGGTTGGGTGGGCTTTGTTGGGTTCTTGGGGATTCTTTACAACAGGCATTTAATAACTTCTTAAATGCAACAAAACAAAACAAAAACTTCTTAATTTAAAGCATAGCTGCTAAAAAAACCACTTGTGTTCATTTTCGCAGTGTCAGACGCCATCAAGACTAAGGGAAGCAACTGTTAGGAATTTGCCATTGGTTAACTCACTTGGGACTGTCAGTTATTTCCCATTACTTCCCCCCCCCCTTCCTCTCTCTCTCTCTCTCTCTCTCTCCATCTCTCTTCTCTCTCTCTCTCCTCTCTCTCTCTCTCTCTCTCTCCTCCTCTCTCTCTCTTCTTGGACTCTGTATTGCGATTTAGTAAGGGTTTATTAATCCCCCCCCCCCCCCCCAAACTCAAGAACCAAATAAAAACC
This sequence comes from Stramonita haemastoma, assembly GCA_030674155.1. Taxonomy (NCBI): domain Eukaryota; kingdom Metazoa; phylum Mollusca; class Gastropoda; order Neogastropoda; family Muricidae; genus Stramonita; species Stramonita haemastoma. Next base: position 80,581,675 of record CM060318.1, read on the forward strand.
CCACACCCAAATAGGTATTTACAGAAAAGACATGGACTGTTCAGAGCTGATGGGTGACATGGTGGGCAAGATTGGGTGAAAGTATCAACGTTCCTGCTTTCTTCTTTAATCTTCCATACCCAAGTTTTAAAAAAATGCCCATGTTTTTACTGATTCAAACTGACTTATACAGTTGATCAATGCACATATCTGTGGAAGCTCAATAGCTTTGAAATAGTTAACGTGCAAAATAATCCCCCCCTCCCGCCCCCCCCCCCCAAAAAAAAAAAAAAAAAGAAAGAAAAAAAGTCCAGATGTAATTTTGGAATAGCATCATAGCCAAGAGGGCAACTAATGGTCGACTAATGTGGACACAAACACCATAAGATAAAGGAGAAAAGCACATGGGGCTGTTGGGTTACCATGGCCCCCGTAAACACTTGACTGCTCTCAAAGAAAGGTAGCCTGCAATCTTTGGTTGTTTTCAGAGGGGAAAGGTCAATAAATATTATTGAGTTTAAGACTTTCGTTCATGAAAGTGTGCGCCACTCCAAAAATTCAAACTTTATGAGAGCCCCAATTGGGCCTCTCATCCAGAATGTTTGTAAGAGGTTCGTCATGAGAGAGACCTTAATATTCTAAGCATACATCACGATTCGTCATTCGATGAGATCTAAACCTAGGCCCGTGTGCGAATGCAACGAGAAATCTTGCGCACACGTTAAAACCCCGTTCCACTTTTCGGAGAGTTAGGCCTCACTGTGCGGTAGGAGCGAATTGACAAAATTAAAAAAACACATGCACAAGGTGTCTTTTTAGACACCAATCCCTGAGGAAAAAATCGGGAGTTGGAGTCCCAGAGCGGCTCGGGGTTTAGGTATACGGCAACGTTTGTGGCTCCTGGCGACTGTTTACTGCAAACATTGTATCGGTCATTGCCTTTCCAATGGATCAGTCCAATGCCGTAGAGAGGGGGGGGGGGGGGGGGGGGGGGGGGCTGCTGCATGGGTAACAGCTTGCCCTCCATACATACTTGCCCAGGCTTTGCGCTCTAAAGACTAGAGCGCAACTCCATAGTCTTCCGAGACTGATGGCTGCCTACTACTACTACTACTAACTACTACTACTACTACTACTACTACTACTACTACTACTACTACTACTACTACTATTACTACTACTACTACTACTACTACTACTACTACTACTACTACTACTACTACTACATCACGATTTGATCTCTCAAGAAAATGTCAAAGACATAGGTCAATAGGGGGAAAAAGCTGAGTTAAAGACAGGTGTACATAGTGGAGCACTGGTGAACTGGTTATCGTCAGTTTATTGACCTCAACATGTGAGTAAGTAGTACACTTTTTACTTGACAAGAGATTTAACAGAAAACACAGAAAAGTACTTAATTAAGAAAAAAAGAACACTCTTTAAAAAACCTAACTTTCTTGCTGAGTTTGTGACTATTCTTATGTAAAGATGGTGTCAGTCTTCTGATGCAGTTTTAAATTCCTGATTGAAGCAGTAAAATATATGTTTTACGTAAGCGTCTTGAACTAAATAAAATTGTGGCTGGCACCCCGATTCCTGTGTCACAACCAACAGCAAGAGACAGTCACAACACTGCTTTGCCCTCAAGGGACTGTCAATGTGGCTGACTGTTTAGACTGTGTTCAACACACACACACCACGCCCACGCACGCACACGCACACACACACGAACACATACGCACACACGCACACATAATTATGAACAATTTTCAAAGCAATGTTAGAATATCAGTTTAAAATCATCTTGAGTACAAATGTAAGGGGAAAATAAGGCCCAAATGCAGCTTCTCATTGGCATCGTGCGCTTTGCCTAACTTTTGTGATTTTAAGATAGCCTATACAGAAGTGACTAAAGACTAAACTTTCACTCTCCGAAGGAAGTGTAATCAAAGATTATCTTATTAGATCAAAGTGGGTACTGAAGTTTTGATGAAGCAGTATAGTACATGGTTTTGTTTTCTGATAAATGCTTCATAATCATATTTTTGTATATCGTACAACTGGTCTCTTGACAATATCTATCACTGCTTTTACCAGACAATTCAAAATGAACTAGATCAGATGTACAAGTCTTCTCCAAAACGTCATCATCATTATCGATCCACATCAATTTTAAAGCAATTTATTTTTCAAAAGAACAGGATTGCAAATAGGCCTACTTCTTTTTGCAGATTAGCCTACGTCATTGCCCCTTTCCAAAAGCGGGAAAGGTGAAGGTAAAAGGTAAAGGTGTCCAATAACCTATGAGGTCTTAGGAGAGCGAGGCATCAGAGACCTCAGCTTCTCTAGGGGCCAGCAATTGAGGGCGGCGCCCATCTTCTCTCTCTCATTGCTTTACCTTCCCTGACCCTAAAGGGGCAGGTACCCATTTACAGCTGTCGTTATACCTTTTACCTTGAAAAGCGGGAAATTATACACAGCTTGTATATGAAAACTTGAAGCATTGAATAAATGGAAAGACAACAAAATATTCAACAAATCAACATGTGTTGAGATCACGTAAAATCGTCCCAGGCGTTGACAGAAAATGGCTACTCTACGCAAGATAAACATCAATAGTCACATTACACAAAATTTTCTTTTCTTAATGTGAAACAATTTCAGCTCTATAGTGCAATTAATCAGGTTCTCAATTAACCAAGTCCTGGCACACAAAGCTGAAATGCAGTTTAGTAGGGAGATAAATACAGAGGTCAATATTCATAAGCATTAATTACATTAGCTGAGGGACGCTATAGCCCAGTGGTTAAGACCATAAGACTTCATGGGTCTTTGAAGTCGTGGGTTCGAATCTTGGCAGCACCTGGTGGGAATTTTTACGATTCCCAGGTCAACTTCAAGTACATGCCTGCCAGTGCCTTAATCCCCTTCGTGTACACCACACACACACACACACACACACACACACACACACACACACACACACACACACACACACACACACACACACACACAGAAGATCAAATATGCACATTAAAGATCCCATGATTCCATGTCAACGTTCTGTGGGTTACGGAAACACGAACATAACCCAGCATACTTCTCCGAAGTCGGAATGCAGCTACTTTCATGGTGGACAAGAACAGTCGCCTACGCAAAATGTCACCATTGGTGAAGCTAGCACGAAGGTTACAAAAACAACAACAGCAAGGTGGAAAGTAGCAAATACTTTAGATCATCAGTTAATAAAAAGCAGTAAAAATTTAAAGGTGTCTCATGACCTATGTGGTCGTAGGGGACCGAGGCGTCAGAGACCCCAGGTTCTCTAGGGCCCCAGCATATTGAGGGCGGCGCCCATCTCCTCTCCCTAGCTGCTTTACTTTCCCTGACCCTAAAGAGGGCATGTGCCCATTTACAGCTGGGCGAACTGGGAGACTGTACTGAAACCAAGGCACACAAACGGTCACCCATCCACTTGGTAACAAAGCTCGATGCTGCTTAACACGAGCTTGGGGAAATCAAGCGCTCTGATCACTGAGCTATCCCGTCCCCATATCAAAGCAGTAAACCACAATACAGGCAGGTTATACTACAGAATGGATATCCTGCACCTATTCCAGGGGTCACAATCTCTCTACCTAGGAGCTAAAATAAAATGGCACATACATGTCACATCGTAAAAACAAAAGCAAGGAAATGAAGGTTTCCGTCAAATGGACAGGCCAAAGGCCCGGGAGACAAGCAAGAAAGACATAGTAGGATTACAAGAAAAAAAAACCCCGAAGAATTACACTGAACATCTCCATTCCCCGCTCCCAACAATAATGTTAAATCAAAAGCAAACAACCCCCAGGCAACCACAACCACCCCTCCTTAAAGTAGGGACAAGAAGAAGAAAAAGTGGAATTTATTTGAGAAAAAACCCACCTGGGGTAAAGTGATAGAAAACAAGAAAATTCTGATTCAGAAATTTTGAAAAAGGGGAGAGGGGTGGGGGTGGGTCATTTTTTTTTCTTTCTGAAAAAGTCCTGGTATCTTCATGGCGATGATCAAATACTTCATGGCAAAGAAACAGGGATTGTTGCTTCTTGAAGACTGCTGGTAAGGGAAAAGTTACAAAGCAAGAGTGTGGATGAATATGTTAGAACGTAGCTGTACTGGTACAAAGAAAGGAAGGAGGGGGTGGGGGTGGGGTGGATTAGGGTAGGTATTAAAAGGTTAGAGCCTGGTATTGAAGACAAGGTAACTATTGAAGACACTTCATTGAATTATTGAGAATTATCTCAATATTATGGTGGTCGATTTTTGCAAAATGGAAAATCGATCACTCGTTGTCAACATGCCCCAAAACACAATAATTTTCACCCGAGGAATCTTCTCTATCTCCTTAGCTCAAACACGATGGTAGACAAAGCCCAGTTTTTGTTTCTGGAGCACAAACCCTTTTGTCCTAAAACTATGGAGCTCATTTATTAATGTTGCAAGCAAAGGTGGCATCATGATGACATGTCTGCCCCTTCTCCTTTAGAAATAAAAAAACCATTTGTGAAATGTATTTCAGGCTTGTGTTGTTCTGGTGAGTCCTTGCAGTATCGTGGTATGACAATTAGCCCTTAAAACTGCAATCCTAGCCTGTCAGCGTTATGATTTGCAATTAGAGAAATTCCTTAGAGGACCAGTTCACGCTGTTCAAGGACCTGCACTATCCTTTTCTTCAGCACCGCTGCAGAAACATAATCACCGAACGAGGTGAAATGCCCTCTAGCCCCGGGGTCAAAAAGACTTCAGTTTCTGTGGGACTTCTGCCTGCTTCCTGTGTCAGTATTCCTGTAGGGTTACACAAGGTGCAGTTGCCGAACCACCACCCGGAATGGTGACGTTCTGCACAGTTTCCGGCAGGGTCAGTGTCGTGATCGGCGTCATAGGTGCTGAAGGGCCTTTGTTTGACAGCGGTCAGACAGTCGCCTAAGGGGCTGTTCGTCCAAGCCGTAGTGAAGTTGAAGTCGAAGGTGAAGTTGTGGCTCTCTGGGCTGAGGGTGAAGTGGCGGTAGTAGCGCAGGTAGAAAGTGTTGTTGACCAGGTTTACCTGCATGCCCAGCTTGTAGCACCGGGACTGGGTCAGCAACTGCACCTGGCGGAGCCCCAGCCAGTGGTCACCGAGCATCTGACCAAAGCCCTCGCTGGTCAACATGTACAGAAACAAAGATAATCTATATATCTATTTCTTTATTCTTTTATATCGAGGATAATAGAGTAAGCACTTCTGTGATTTTTTTGTTATACACCAAGTTCCCCTGTGTTTGTGACTTTGTAAATTTTGTCATCTGTTCCCACCAGCGCACAATGGCCTACACTTTCGAAAAGTGGAACAGTTTTAACGTGTGCGCAATTTGTTCTGCGTGACTCCAAATTCAAGTACTTAATATCTCATTGAGAAATTCACACACGGGGCCTCGGTTTATAGTCTCATCTGAAGGACTTTTGGGGAGAGTGGAGTCCCCTTGAACGGGTTTCGAACCCGGGTCGTCAGATTGCGAGCGCAATGTTCTAACCACTAAGTTATTCCATCCCCCACTGATTACTTATATTAAGCATGTCAGTCAGATAATCTGAAATTTAACATATCAGCAGTATGTTAGTGGTTCGTAACGCACACCTCAGTCTTTAAAGCCCTGTTCTCTCACAAAATCAGGCAAGAGGGGATCATGTTGTGACGCAAATTTTTAGTGGACTGGTGTTTTAAAATCTGAAAAAAATGCAATACCTTAGTAGTCATGCAGTGTTGGTTGTCCATAGCTGAAGCCTTGATCGATACTCATGATGACAGTTTTTGCTTTTCTGTCTCCAATGTATGATGAATGTGTCCTGTTACATGTTGCAGAGATTGCTGTGTTTAAAGTGTTTTGATTACTGTTTGTTAAAACCATCACTAAGGAGACTGTTTTCCCCTAAAGATAACATCCGTCTTGACGCCACTCTCCCGAAAGTCCCTTTGACGGGACAATAAACCGAGGTCCCATGTGCAAACGCACTCAGAACATCTTGTGCACACGTAAAACGCTTTCAAAAGAGTAAGCCATTGTGTGCTGGAAATAACAAATGACCAACCCTCAAAACCAAACCAACAAACAATCAAACAGACAACAAACAAACAAACAAACATCAGACACCATGGCGCAGTGGTTAGCGCTTTGGATTTCGGGACTGGAAGGTTGCGGGTTCAAATCCATAAGAGTCATAGGATTTTTCTGACTCCGGCCGGCTCCTACCCAGAGTGAGTGTGCTGTGGGCTCGGTGGGGAGACGGACCACACAGTCGAGCTTCATCCACTTTCACGGATGCGAGTTTGAGAGTGTTACTCAAATTACCTGAAAAACACTGCAGGTGTCTGTATCTCTCGGGCCCGTTTGACGCCGGGATATATTATGAAAGTAAGCGTAGAGTACAACCCTGTTAAGTAGTCTGATTCCATAACAGTATCATTACATCATCCTCATTACCATTGATCATCATGCAATAACAAAAATTGACTCTGTATTCTGTGCCCCCGTTGCTCTGACCTCATGGTGACCTCATATTCGTTTACCCATACACTTCTGTGCCTGTGGTGAGTTTGTGTCAAAGCCTTTGTGGTTGGAGGTTCGCTGGGGACGGTCTTTGTAGGGACATTGTGGTGGTCGCCACCTCGGGTGGGTGACTCACTCAGTCTGGCTCTGCGACGAGCTAATACTGTTGTTAGTAGGGAGCTAGTAGGTGGTGTTCTGCGTAGGTTAACTCAGAACAGGCACCACTGAACACCACCAAAGTGACTCAGCAGAAGTGCAGGGCCCCTCTGGCTGGTGGCCCCGTGGCGGCCTGATATTGATGGTGTCCCGGTGGACTTCCGGCACTGAAGATGACACAACGAATCTGGGTATGGCTGTGGTGGGGAGACTGAAATGAGCGCGTGGGAACAGCAGAACGGGATGTCACAGAAGATGAGGCAGCATAAAACAACAACACACAAACAAAAGAAAAATAACAACACAAAAACACAACGAAAAACCCAACATGCCCACAGGTGTCGTGTTTTGACATTACTCCCGAAGTCGGAATGCAGCAACCTTAATGGTGGGCAAAAACAGTAGCATACACAAAAATCTCACCATTGGTGAACCACGGAGCTCTAGCTGCGGAATACACCCCCTACCCCCCCCCCCCCCACACAAAAAAAAAAAACCAAAAAAACCAGTCGTCTTAAAACTATGATTCAAAAGACATAAGAAAAATTTGTTACTGCCTAAAAATGAACATGGTATGAATAAATGTCCACAACTCATAACCAATACATAATAAAAAAAAACATGTCCATATATTATCACAGACATGTTATCAAAAAACTCTCCATAAACCCCAATCAACACGTTAATAAACTTGCCAACCATTCACAATAAATATTTCAACTGAACAGCCTTGCTTAACTCGTATCATAACATAGAGAACAATTTACTGCCTACAAAAAATGCACAACTTATTTCACCAATGACAGTAAACATAATATCAAAAGATTAATTAATACCACTCTGACGACCAAAGCAACACATTGTTTTACAGTGCTATAAGTAAAATGTAGACTAAATCAATAAACTAAGTATTTACGATAAATAGCACGAACACATCATTGTACTACTTATCACTACTACATTAAGTAACACGTCACTGCTCATAATGAGTACGTTGGCAAATTTATTGAAAATGCTGGTTTTATAAGTAGAGTTGACGTGTTGCTCAGATTATAGGTGGTAGTGAATTCCTAAGTTTTGGCGCAGAAGATCTGAACGTCCCAGTCACCTGCTCTTTTCAGGTTGCATTTGGGAAGTTAAAATACTTCTCAGCTGAAGAGTGCAGAAAGGTATTCCTAAGAACAGAGAAGCAATCAACTACATGAAGATCACAGACCTGGAATTTTGCACAGGCAGCGAAATCGAACAGAAAACCAGTGAAGTTTGCTTAACTAAAGAGAAACACACTTGCATTTTCTTCCTTCAAACCATATTGTTGTGAACATGGCTTATGATACATAGTTGACACATATTTTAGGGTACTTACACGTATTCTGTCCAGTTTCGATATAAATCCAACTTGGTGGTCTTTCTCCTGAGCACCATTCCGCGGTTGTGCTTGTTTTCGCACAGGATGCGGAAAGGTCGCGGGGAGAAGGTCGGGTAGATCCATTTCACGTCGGTACCCGTGTGCCCTGCTTTTCTCCAGTCTACACAATCTTTTGACACACACAAACACACACGCGCGCGCGCGCACGCAAGCACACATGCACACACACACGCGCAGGCAGGCACGCACACACACACACACACACACCACACACACACACACACACACACACACACACACACACACACACACACACACACACACACACACACACACACACACACACACACGCAAGCACACATGCACGCACACAAACGCACACACACAAACATCTGGAAATAAAAATTTGATTGATTGATTGATTGATTGAGCACACACACGTATGCATTAACGTGCCAGACGGGCACTTTGGAAAGCAAGAAAACAAAGCAAGCAGGCATGCATATCATACAGGCACGCACACATGCATGCATGCTCGCGCGCGCGTGCTTGCACACACGACACACACACACACACTCTCACACACACACATTCGCACGCACGCACGGACGCACGCATCTTCCCCCCCCCCCCCCCCCCCCCCCACACACACACACGGAAGAGGAAAAACATTTTGCTCCCAGTAGACATTTGAAACAACTTTCAGCTGATATAATCATAGCATAATAAATCACCTGGATTCTAAAAATACAACTTTCTGTCATACCTAAGGCTCAAAAAGCATCGCAACTCCTGGGACGTGAAATCTATAATTTGCATTTCTCGAAGCATAGAGAAAGATTAAGTTGGTGTTATGCTGCTGATCCGCGGTAGGAGCATTTGTATGGAAATAAGACGTTAGATAAGTTACCACGCTAAATTATTTTTTAAAATTTAATTTAAAGAAAAATTCTTTTATATCGAGGATAATGGGATAAGCACTCTTGTGCTTTTTTTTTATTTTTTACATCCAGTCCCCGTGTATATGCAATTTTTGTAGATGTCATCTGTTCCCACCGGCACACGATGGCCTACTCTTACGAAAAGTGAAAACGGGATTTAACGTATGCGCAGGATGTTCTGCGTGCGTTCACACACGGGGCCTCGGTTTATAGTCTCATTCGAAGGACTACATAGACAATGTACACAACAGTGTTCAATTAATGAACTCAGCAACAGAGAAGATGATCCGTATTCTTCTTTGAGGCATCAGAGCGAGCAATAATTCAGTATACTTATACTAGAGCACAACTGCCTTGACATCAGTCCATCTGACAGGCTTTGCTATTCGCTGGATCCAAGTGCAGTGATGAATACAAACTATATTCATTTATTTATTCATTTATTTATTTATTCATTTATTTATTTATTTATTCATTCTTTTATTTCGAGGATAATGGTAGAAGCACTCATGTGCTTTTTTTTTTTTTTTTTTTTTAAAAACCCATCCAGTCCCCGTGTGTATGTAGTTTTGTAAATTTTGTCATCCGTTCTCACCGGCACACGATGGCCTACTCTTCTGAAAGGCGGAACGGGGTTTAACGTGTGCGCAAGATGTTCTGCGTGCGTTCGCTAGTCTCATCCGGAGGACTTTTAGGGGGAATGGAGTCGGCACTGATGTTAACTTCAGAGGAAAAATCCCCTGGACCCGGGTCAGCAAGATCATAGTGTCAGCTATCCATCGAACCCTGACAGGACTTGTCTGCATGAGTAGGTAGATATACAAAGAGGATGAGGAAAATTGTGAGTCTGCTTTTTGTTTCCCTTTAGCTTTGCACAAAAGGAAGAAGCACCACTGCTCGCGCAATATTCCTTATAAGCTAGGCCTACATCAGACTCATCTCACAGAGAGAAATCTGCTTTGCTTTGCGCTTGACTGGTCTGCTTAATTCAGTGTAACAGTAAAGTTTTGGGTCTGCGCTGGGTATTACAGACGATCCAAATAATTATGTGTATGTTGAAGGTCTCATATTTCATGCGAGGATCATTCACACTTACCAGTCATCTGTTCTGACATAAGGAATCATCCCATGTTCAAGTCATCCTGTTCTGACTTAAGGATGTTACCCCACTTACCAGCTATCCTGTTCTGATACAAGAGATATTTATACGACTCACAATCATATTCTGACGTAAGGAATCATCCACACTTACCAGTCATCCTGTTCTGACATAGAAATATAATCTACACTCACCAGTCATCCTGTTCTGACACAAGGAGTCATCCACACTTACCAGTCATCCTGTTCTGACACAAGAGTCATCCACACTTACCAGTCATCCTGTTCTGACATAAAGAGAATCACCCACACTTACCAGTCATCCTGTTCTGACATAAGGAATACTGCCACACTTACCAGTCATCCTGTTCTGACATAAAGAGAATCATCCACACTTACCAGTCATCCTGTTCTGACATAAAGAGAATCATCCACACTTACCAGTCATCCTGTTCTGACATAAAGAGAATCATCCACACTTACCAGTCATCCTGTTCTGACATAAAGAATCATCCCACACTTACCAGTCATCCTGTTCTGACATAAAGAATCATCCCACACTCACCAGTCATCCTGTTCTGACATAAAGAGAATCATCCACACTTACCAGTCATCCTGTTCTGACATAAAGAATCATCCACACTTACCAGTCATCCTGTTCTGACATAAAGAGAATCATCCACACTACCAGTCATCCTGTTCTGACAAGGAATCACCACACTCACCAGTCATCCTGTTCTGACTAAAGAGAATCACCACATCCCAGTCATCCTGTTCTGACACAGGGGACATCCAGGCAGGGCACTGAAAGAGCATGTGCGTTCCTGATCGTCCTGACATCTCTGCAAACATGGCCTTTTGATGGTTATTTATTTTGCTTTGCTTTACTTTCTGTCTGTCTGTAAGTATGTCTGTCTGTCTGTGTGTTGTCTGTCTGTTACTGTTTTGTTTGTCTGTCTGTCTGTCTGTCTGTCTGTGTCTGTCTGTCTGTCTGTCTGTTGTCTGTTGTCTGTCTGTCTGTCTGTCTGTCTGTCTCTTCTCTCGTCCTCTATCTGTCTGTCTCTCTGTCTCCTCTTCTCTCTCTCTCCTCTCTCTCTCTGGACAGATAGCTAGTGGTCAACATTGCGCTGCATTTGCGCCAGGTTCGGTCCGTCGAGAATTTTTCTCTGATTACATCATGGATCACTTCAAAAGTCTTGGGATGAACTTAAACCGAGCCCGTGTCGAACGCACCAGACATCTGCGCCTTAAATCCTGTTCGTTTGTAAAGTAGGCCTCGTGTCGTGAACAGATGAATTTACAAAAGTGATTACAGGACTGGTGTAAAAAGACAAGATCTTATTCCATTTTCCTACATAAGAATAAATCAAATCAATCAATATCAATCTCTCTCTCTTAATGTGTTGGTCTGTTCTGTCAGCGTTTTCTCAGTTTGCTTGTAAGTTTCTTTCTATGATGCCTCTGTTTTTCTTTCTTTCTTTTTCTTTCTTTCGTTTCTTTCTTTGGCTATTTGATTATGTATGTATTTCTTCTTCTTTCTTGTTCTTCTTCTTCTTTTCTTCTCTTCTTCTTCTCTTCTTCTTCTTCTCTCTCTCTCTTCCCCTTCTCTCTCTCTCTCTCTCTCTCTCTCCTCTCTCTCTCTCTCTCTCCTCTCTCTCTCTCTTATCTCTCTCTCTCTTTACCTATTAATTATTGTTTGTTTTAACTCCCTTTTCTCCTACTTTCATTCTTTAAATTTAATATATTTTCTTTCTGGATTTTTCCTTTTCTGTTCTTTCTCTCCTTTTCTCTCTGTCTTGAGTCCCTTCATTCTTACATCCGTTTTTTTCTGGCTTTATTTTTCTTTTTTTTCTTTTTTCCTTTTTCTTGTTTGCTCCTTTTCCTGTTGTCTTTTATTCTTTTATGCTAATTCAGTGAATTATATTTGAACTGCTGGCATTCACATTTATGTCAGCTTCGAATTTGAATAGCTTTGAAGTTGAATTTTTCAGCTGAATTTCAAGCTCTATAACCAGACGGCCTAAAGTATAAGATGTCTAGAAAGGCGGTAAAATATTCCTAACCAAAGAAGAAACCAGAAAAGATGCACCCCAACTTCCTAAACCCCCTCCCCCGAAAGAAAAGAAAAGAAAAAAAAAACCCGAAAAGTAAACAGAGAGAAAAGAAAGAGAGAAGCCCAACAAACAAAAACAAAACAAAACGAAAACTCTAAAGACAAACAAAATACATGCAAGTACGCACGCACGCACGCACGCCCCACGCACGCACGCACCACACAACACACACACACACACACACACACACACACACACACACACACACACACACACACACACACACACACACACACACACACACACACCAACACTAAACGAAGTCACAGAAGCGACGGAATCCGAGGAGAGTGACAAACGGATCCGAAGAAATAGTCTGCCATTCTTTGAGGGTGAGGTTGGGTTGGTAAAGTTCAAGTTGGGAAAAAAGAGAAAGCGGCAGACGAATGAAAGTTAGTGTAACTGTTTCAAATTCCTAGAAAAGAAACCTTCTGTATGACCAAACTGTAAAAGAAAATGACAGCTTTGTCCTTTCGAAGCTATCCACCCACTCCCTAATAAAAACAAAACAAAAAGCAAAACAAACAAACAAAAAACCCCAAAACATACATACTTCTTATAAAGGATTGGATATTGAAAGACGCTCTGTATAAAGCATTTTAACATAGCTTGCACGCCTCAGGAAAGTAAACAATTACTCACTCAAACAAAAAAATAAACAAACAAAAAGTAAACAGATAAACAAACAGACAAGGCAGCAAGGGAGCAAGCAAGCTAACAAGCAAAACAGATTAATTAAAAAAAACAAAACACCCAACTAAACTGCAACAGTGCGGATGAGATCTGATCAGTCACTGGAATGACCCTCTTTGTACACCAGTTTAATGGATCATAAACAAGCATTGAACAAGCTGTCTCGCGATTCTTTGATCTCTGTATCAATTCAATACAACGCGTCCCAATACCGCATGGCAGGCTTCTTTTTCGTCCACGTACGCTCACACAGCAACTCATTGTTGTCTATCACATGAGCGAAAATGTGTTGCGCTGCACTTAACGCATGACAAGTCTGAGGCCCAGACATCCGACTTGGGCTGATTTTACATCAGACCTGCTGTTTTTCTAGACTGGTTGCTTGTATTGTGCTGCAGAGTCCAGTCTATATATACCCTCGAGGTCATCCTCCTCTGCCTTCACAGCCGTTGGGAGATAGGTTCTCTTTTTCTGCCTGTTCCGCTATTGGAATTCCTCTTGGTATTTCACCCATACCTGGGGGCTGGTTCGTGGGAACTGTGGTATGTCCACACACTAGAGTATGCCGCATGTTAAGGGGGCCAGCTTCTTCCTTGGAGAATCGTTCTTATTTTGAGACTTTCTGGGAGAAAGGCAGGATAATGGATAAAAAAGAGCAGAAATAGATAGAAGGAGGTGGCGGGAAGAAAAAGAACAGGACAGAGACACAGAGAGGGATAGAAAAGGAGGGAATTCATAGACAGAACTTGCGAGAGGTAGGGATGGTATCTATACTGACAGGCCCCCAGCATTCCCACGGGGGAGCATGGTTGGCTGATATGAAGAGTAATCTATGCAGAACGTCAATCAATCAATCAATCATCAATCAATCAATCAATCAATCAATCAATCAATCATCAATTAACCAACTAAACAATCCACCAATCGACCAACCAACCAAACCAACAACACCATCCAACCATAATAATCGGACGATCCATCCATCCATCCATCCATCCATCCATCCATCCATCCATCCAGACTTGATTGGCTTAGAAAGAAAATGTCTCCTATGTGCGACTATGATCACAGACTCCAAAACATTAAAACACCATCACTTGATCAAACACACAACAATACTCCTAGTTCGCAAACGGTCACTCAGGATCAAACAAAACAGGTATCTGCTTGCTCATGGGTTGGTTTGTTTGTTGTGTTGATGTGCATCACATGTTTGAGTTTTTTGTTTACGTACATTACATGTTTGACGGGATAGCCTAGTGGTCAGAACATTGCGCTGGCAATTTGACGACCCGAGTTCGATTCCCGTTGGAGGGGATTTTTCCCCTCGAGTTAACGTCAGTGCTGACTCTATTCTCCCCAAAAGTCTCTCGGATGAGACTATAAACCGAGGCCCCGTGTGCGAAGGCACGCAGAACATCTTATGCACACGTTAAATACCGTTCCGCTTTTCGTAAGAGTAGGCCATCGTGTGCCTGTGGGAACAGATGACAATATTTACACAACTGCATACACACGGGGACTGGATGAAAAAAAGCACATAAGTGCTTATCCAATTATCCTTGATACAAAAGAATAAAATAACCAAAAAAAATCTGTTTGTTGTTTTACATGCATTACATGTTTGACTTGTTTGTTGACGTGCATAACATGTTTGACTTGTTTGTTGTTGACGTGCATTACATGTTTGACTAGTTTGTTGCTGACGTGCATGACATGTTTGACTTGTTTGTTGTTGACGTGCATTACATGTTTGACTTGTTTGTTGTTGACGTGCATTACATGTTTGACTTGTTTGTTGTTGACGTGCATTACATGTTTGACTTGTTTGTTGCTGACGTGCATTACATGTTTGACTTGTTTGTGTTGAAGTGCATTACATGTTTGACTTGTTTGTTGTTGAAGTGCATTACATGTTTGACTTGTTTGTTGTTGAAGTGCATTACATGTTTGACTTGTTTGTTGTTGACGTGCATTACATGTTTTACTGACGGACGCCATAGTGGAGTGAACAGGATAGCCTGGTGGTCAGAGTGATGCACTTGTGACCTGCTGACGCGGGTTCGAATCTAGTTCGAGGATTTTTCCTCTGGAGTTAACATCAGTGCCGACTCCACTCCCCCTCCCCAAATCTTTCGGATGAGACTATAAACCGAGGTCCCGTGTGCGAAAATATGCAGAATATCTTGCGCACACGTTAAAACCCGTTCCGCTTTTCAGAAGAGTAGGCCACTGAGTGCTGGTGGGAACGGATGACAGAATTTACGAAACTGCACACGCACCGGGAATGGATGTAAAAAAAAGCACATGAGTGCTTATTCCATTATCCTCGAAATAAAAAAAAGGCAAAGGTAAACAAAAACGATCAGAGCATTTTTCTCCAATCCCTATGGGTGCATAAAGTCGTTGGTTCGAATTTCGGCAGAAGGGTTTGGAGAGTTCAGGGTGGAGATTTTAAAAAAACAAACAACATTCTCCACTCCCCCGTCAAACTGAAACTCAGACCTGCCAGTGCCTTAACTCCTTTGTGTATACAGGCATGCAGAAGATTAGGTATGCACGTAAATCACATCAGCGTTTGACGGGCCACAGCAACACGAAAATAATCAGCATGTACCTTGTCGAAGGAGAGGGATAGGCTCCCTAAGGCTCAACTTACACAGGAAGCATGGTCTGAAAAACACCTGGGGAGGTAAGGGAAAAGAGAGAAGAAAAGAGAAAAAAGAACCCCTTCGCACTCAGCAGCAGCAGCAGCAGCAGCATCAGCAGCAGCAGCAGCAGCAGCAGCAGCAGCAGCAGCAGCAGCAGCAGCACAACAATAACAATAACCCCACCACCCCTTACTTCCTCCAAACTTTAAGCCTACTTTGATCTCTCTCGACAGGAACACTGGCCGCCAGCCAGCCTGCCATCAGACGTCTTTTAGGGTAGGAAAAAATGTTCCTGCTTAAAAGTGGATTTGATTTGATTTGATTCATTCTTTTGTACGAGGATAATGGAATAAGCACTCTTGTGCTTTTTTTTTTTTTTTTACATCCAGTCCCCATGTGTGGATCGGTGGTCTAGAGGTAATGCACCAGCCTAGAAAACGACAAGTGGCGGGTTCGATACACGTTTGGACCTGAATTTTACCCTCTATCCATTACATATGGAATGGTGGTCTTTCATATTTAGTGCACGTAAAAAACCCACGGCAACAAAAAATGTTTTTGGCACAGAAAAAAGCCACTATCATAAAGAGAACAAATGCACTTGCCAAGAGAAAAATAGATAAAAAAGAAGAAATGGGTGGCGTTGCTCTTGTGGCGACACGCTCTTTCTGAAAGTAGCCCGAACTTCACAGAAAAAAACTTTGCCATGACTGGAAGTGGATGTAATATGGAAAGTTACCAAAGAGCTCTCGCTACACGTATACGAAAAAATTAAACACATCCACATGCGGGCTATAAAGTGTGAATTAAGATGTTTTCATTTGGAAATATAAGAAAAGAGATATATTCCCTGTAAACCTATTTGTCCTCACAAAATCAATACAGCATGAACACAGGACAAAACGAGGAGTATGAAGAAAAACTTAAAGCTTACCTTGTGTCTTTCCAATGAAACACATCATTATAATTATGATTTAACAGGATCCATGACAGAAATAGGAAATTGCAGACACATTTCAACTTCAAATTTCCTGAGGTTAACAGTGGAGAAGATCCCCAGATAAAGTATTCTGTACATACAATAATATCTTTTTACACACACACACACACACACACACACACACACACACACACACACACACACACACACACACACACACACACACAACACACACACACACACAACACACACACACAGACACAGACACAGACACAGACACACACACACACACACACACACACACACACACACACACACACACATTCTTTGTTGAACTTTCAGACAGTAACTATTGTTGTCCGTCATATGAGCGAACATGCTGCCGTTAAACCCCCGACAAGTCAGGCTCAGTGCATCTGACCGGAGTGGGAGAGAATTTTCCTCTTTGAAGTCTTTCCTGAATAAAAAAAAAGCAGGAGAATGGACCAAGAAGCAGAAAATAGACAAGAAGGAGGTGAAAGGAATAAAAGGAACAAGGCAGAAACGAAAAGAGGGATAGAAAAGAGGGAATTCATAGCACACAATTTCCTGAAGGTGGGATGCTGTTTATACTGACAGATCTCCGGCATTCCACGGGGGAGACAAAAAATGGAAACTGAAGCGGAAAAACAAAACAGACAAAATGAAATCCATTGAAAAAACAAATCCAGCATGTAACCTTCAGAATAGATAACAGATATTAGATTAATTTTCAGTTAGAAATTAGAGCAAATGTTCCATTTTCCCCTAAAAATTGACATTTCTTAAAGCATTTGTGTAGTCAACTATTTTGTCTTTCTGTGCTTAAGGTTTCATTTATCTGAAAAACATAATGCTTGCAGTCTGTGTACACGGCTAAATTTGTAGGTAGACACCTTAAACAATGACAAAACGGCACGCGGCCAGGAAAAAAGTAAGGAAGTAAACTAGATATGACTTCTAAAGAGATAAGTAGATACGTACATTACATATAAACAGAGAAATAGAAAGACAGACATACATACATACATACTAAACATAATACATACAACATACATACATACAGACAGACAGACAGACAGACAGACAGATAGACAGATACATAGATAGATAGATGGCCAGGTTGGTCAGTAGGTAGGTAGATTTAGATAGATATAAAAGATAGATAAATAGACAGACAGACAGATAGATAAATAGACAGACAGACAGATAGATAGACAGACAGAGATATAGATAGATAGATAGATAGATAGATAGATAGATAGATAGATAGATAGATAGATAGACAGATAGATAGATAAAGGTGAACAAAGGACAAAGGGAAAAGTAAGCAAAGAAAGAGAGAAAAATCAGCAATAAAAATCACATCAGTAACAACAACATTGCACCAGTAGCAAATGAATAAACAACCGATCGAAACAAAAGAAAAAAAACCGTAAATACTTCATCTAGAAGTCCAGACAAAATATCCAGGACAATGACAGGAATCAAGAAGAGAGGAAGAAAAGAAGAAGACGAGTAGAAGAAGAATAAAAAGAAGAAGAAAAGAAGAAGAAGAAGAAGAAGAGAAGTAAGAGAAGAAGAAGAAGAAATAAGAGAAAGAGAGGAGTAGAAGAAAGAAGAAGAAGAAGAAGAAGAAGAAGAAGAAGAAGAAGAAAGAAGAGAAAAGAAAAGAGAAAGAAGAGAAGAAGAAGAGAGAAGAAGAAGAAGAAGAGAAGAAAAGAAGAAGAAGAAGAGAAGAAGAAGAAGAAGAAGAAGAAAGCAACGGAAGCAGCGGCAACAACAACAACATAAAAAATAACAAGAAAATTAAATATCGACAACCTACGAATAAACTGCACTCATTTACTCCTCTAAACCAACCGCCAACCCGGCCCAACCCAACTCATCCCAGCCCAAACCAAACCAAACCACGCCAACCCAAACAATCCTTTTTATTCCAATCTATGGCTCAGGCCAAAAGCTTTGTCCGATATTGATGTAAACTAAGTGCCAATGCCTACATTAAAATGTTGCTATGTTGTAAAATGTTATGTTGAGATCGCCTTCAGCCATAACAACACATTAACATAACAACCTGCACTCTCCTTTCAAGGAAAAAAATCGCCTGAAGTCAGAGTATGGCAGCCTATATGGTGATGTTACTTAAAAACAGCCATACACACAAACTTCTCATCCAGTCGTGCAATTTTAACCTCACAGTGAATCCTTGGTGGCAAGTTTGTTTTTTATTATATATATTCTATTCCCACTACTTTTGTTGTTTTCATCTAGAAATAGATATATTTCTTTGTGTTATTTTTCCTTTTTTCTAGCAAAGATTGCAATTGATGTTTTTTTTTTTTTTTTGTTGTTGGTTTGCACATTGCAGCTCAACGGCTGTCGTGTTCATGTTAATTTTCATCGTTAAATTGAGCATACATAAGCTACAAGCTTGTTGTTGCTTTGATTCCAAAATGCTTTTGTTTTCAAAGTTTGATCTAAATTCTGAATAAAATTTATTTAAACCAGAATGCACATTCTGGCTGACCCCCCCGGGGTGTTGAAGCTGGGGAACGCACAACAACAGCATCCTTATCCAACCAACCGAGCAAAAAACAAACGAAACGAAACGAAACCAGTGAGACATATCAAAAACACTAACCCCCCCCCCCCCCCCCCAACCAAGACATCAAACAAATTTTAAAGTTTACGAAACAGAAAAAAACGCAAGTCAAACCAATTCAAAAGTTTGCTGGCGGTCGATGTGAACGCGTGTTGTTACACTGGACGTTGACGGTGCTGTTACACAATCGGCAGGCAAGGGTGTCAGGGTCCCAACGAAAGACAAGCACCCTGCCCTCTGCCCACATTCGGCCCCACACTGCGACTTTCCCTTCGTCTTCACCATGTCTGGACATAGGTCCTCTTTCAACACTTGTTTCGGACATTTATCCTGACGCTTGAAGTATAGACGTTGTTGTTGTTGACCGTAACAGCAGACCATCATAAACACGAGCAAAACAATGTCCGTTAATGACCTCTCCCACCAGCTTCTGACCCCTACCTTTCCCATGTCTGTCTATCAAAGCGGAGAGGGTTACAGGTGGAAATCTCTTTTGTTTTTCCTTTGATCCCTCACTTCAGAGAAAGCAAAAGATACACTGCTGGACAGAAGAGTTACTAGGAGTCGTACGTAGGTGTAGACTAAGACACGGGTCTGACAATCCCCAGTTAAAAGCTGAACCGTGTTGCTGGCTTTAGGGGGGAAAAGTGGATGGGGCAGGATCGATAATCTATCAATGATTCCCCGCCGTCCCTCCCTCGTTGGTTGGCAGAAAGTGATCAATGCTTTCCAGTTGTGTAACAGTCGGTTTGCCCTCCTGAGTTGGCCAACCAGTGTTGAACAGCGAGGTCTGGGCTGTGTGATTTCCGTTTATTGTTTTTTTGATGTTGTTGTTTTTTTGTTTGTTGTTTTTTTGTTTTTGTTGTTGTTGCTGTTGTGTAGTTGTTGTTTTGTTCTTTGTTTTATTGTTATTTCTGATCTTTGTTTTATTGTTTATTTTTAAAAAAATGAATTTCAGTCTTTCTTTGATTTTTTGTTTTTGTATTTCTGTCTGTTGTTAGGGGTTTTTGTTTTTTTGGGGTTTTTTGGGGTTATTTCTTTCTTTCTTTTGGATTTTGGATTTTTTTTATACATTTTCTATTGTTTTTACTTTAGTTTGTTGGTTTGATTGTTCTCTCCTTTTTGTGGTTGTAGTTAGTCTTTTTTTCTATTTTTCTTTTCGTCATTATCCTTTTTTTCTCTTTTAAATTTATTTTTTATGTGCTTCCCTTTTTTGTGTCTCTTTCTTTCTTTCTTTCTTTCTTTCTTTCTTTCTTCTTCTTTCTTTCTTTCTTTCTTCTTCTTTCTTCTTTTCCTTCTTCACTCTGTTATTGTTGCCGTTATCGTCGTCGTTACTATTGTTGCTGTCTTGTCTTCTTTTTCTTCTCCTTCTTCCTTTCCTCTCCCTCCAGTTTCCTTCCTCTCGTCATCCTCTCCTCTTCTTTCCTCCTCGTGCCTCTCCTCCTCCTTCTTCTTCCCCTTGTTCTTCTCCTGCTCGTTTCCCCCCTTTTCCTTGTACTCTTATTTCTCGTCTTCCCCCATCTATTCTTCTCTTCCCTAATCTCCTCTTTTTTTCTTTCCTGCCCTTTTTTCTTTTTCTCCTTCCTGCTGCGCTTCCTCACCCCCCCCTCTCTCTTTTACAAAAATTGATTTTATTCCTCATTTGAATAATTGAGATAAACAGGCCGAGGAGGGCAAGTCCACCGACCTTTCGATCGATAAAAAGTAGCTTATTTTTAAACTTTAAAAAAGAAAAAGAAAAAGAAAAAAGCTCATATTTTTTATCAAACCGTCCCTACATTTTGACCTAAATTCCAATTATAAAAGAACATTATCGCACACACACACACACACACACACACACACACACACACACACACACACACACACACACACACACACACACACACGCATGCACGAACGCACACACACACACACACACACACACATACACACACACTGTCTGTAAACAGTTGTGGTCAAACCATGCATGCATTGACAGGTACACTTTGATTTCTGAATTACCTCATGACTGAACGTATTGTTTATAAATGACATAAAAATCGTCATCACCCATAGGCCGTATTGCAGCAAGCATCCCAGATTCCAGTCACAATTTTAGCTTACTCCACCATCAAGACTGTATAAGAGCTGTCACTTTTTTAAATTTTTTTATTTAAGAATTAGCCAAAGCGTACAGTTATTCAAATATGCAATCACGATGTTTTGATAACATGGATGACTGATATGTAATGCTAAATATCTTGATAGAACAGAGGTGTCGTGTTGTTATAGTGTGTTATCAAGTATTGGAGAGCCACACAAACAAAAACTGTCAAGCCCGTCTAGTAGTATTGGAACTCTCTTATCATTTATCAAATTAACCGACTAAATAAGTAAGGTAAAACGTAAAGGTGTCCCATTACCTATGTGGTGGTAGGGGAGCGAGGCATCACAGACCTCAGCTTCTTTAGGGGCAAGAATATTAAGGGCGGGCCCATCTCCTATCCCTCGCTGCTTTACCTTCCCTGTCCTTAAAGAAGGCATGTGCCCACTGACAGCTGGGTGAACTAGGGGATTGTACTGAAACCAAGGCGGGCAAACGGTCACCTATCCAACTGGTAACCACGCTTGATGCTGCTTAACCTTATCTTGGGGAAAGCGAGCGCTCTGACCATTGAGCTATCTCGCCCCCTGAATAAGAATGATGTACAAAATGGGGATAGGCTTTATTGAGGGTACACGACATTTCCTTTTCTATATTTTCTCTCTCTCTCCTTTGTGTGTGTGTGTGGGGGTGGGGGGGGGGGGCGGGGAGGGGGTTAGAGATTTCTGGACGACAAGAAAATGAGGCGTCCATCTATTTGGGAGCTATAGGATACGAATGAAGGCTCCAAATCTGAAATAGTTCCCCAGGATCGCCCAGACCATATCTGTTATGACCAAACTGAAAGTCCTCTGGAACACCAAGAATATCGCCATCAGCTTCAAGAACCGACTGATTTTATTCCCTGGTCATGTCCATATTTTTGCATGCATGAGAAATGTGGATAATGAAAGCAGACATTAAAAGA
>CM060318.1:80608857-80613857 GCA_030674155.1 Stramonita haemastoma
AACTCAACTCTCTAACCTCCCCCCCCCCCGCCTCCCCCATTGTCTACAGATGAAGGACTGATGTCGGACTTTCGGTCCAGCACCCCGATCCTGGGCTGGATTCCAGACGTTGTATCATTGAGTGCACCGCCATTGTTATTCATGACTTTAGTCTGCAACAATCCAGGCGTGCTGTAGGCCTATATGACTACACTTTGATCGACTTGGCGGTGTTCTTGGTAGTCTGCAGTCTTTCATGGGTCGGAAGAAGTCAAGGCTAGGATGTTGTATTTTTGGTAGCGTCTCTTGCTAAAATTCTTATGTAAATCCATTGAAGTCTCGGTGTTAGACTGGATTTTGTTTTTGTTTGTTTGTTTGATTGTTTGTATCTTAGTATCTTGGAAATATCTTGCCTGCATTTGATTGGTTTTATCATTTATTTTGATGGACGTCATAGCAGAGTGGTTAAGAGCCTTCGACTTCAATTTCACGAGTCCATGGAGTCGTGGGTTCGAATCGCGGCGGCGTATGGTGAATTAAGGGCGGGCATTTTTACGATCTCCCAGGTCAACTTCAAGTTCACACCTGCCAGTGCCTTACTTACTATACACATGCAGAAGATCAAATATGCCCGTTAAAGATACCGCAATTCATGTCACCGTTCCGTGGGTCACGCAAACACGAATATATCCAGCATACATCCCGAAGTCGGAATGTGGACACCTCCATGGTGGTCAAAGCAGACGGATACATAAACTCTCACCAGTGGTGAGCTTCGAAGCTCCAGCCGAGGAACAGAAATAAACTTTTTTTTTTAAAACTCTAGGTCACGGTCTGTCTTTGATAAAGAGGAACCCAGTGGGTTTCTTTTTTATGGTGCCAAATCCTACAAGCAATGTAATTTGATTTGAAGACTACTTTGTAGTCTTTGTGGTCATTAGGAAATACAGAGTGGCTACTTGTGGCTAACGCGAAAACTGCCTTATATTTGAAAGTGAAAAGTACCAATATATTTGTGAACGTTATCCAGAATATTCAGTCACATTTTTTTTTGGTAGCAGAACTGAACATGCAATATTCAGAGAAATGACAAATGTTATTGAAAAGTGTCTTGCTGTAAGGTACCACAGCAGGTGGAGTGTCAATCACCGCTGGGACCTCTGATGAGGGCTCATCCAGGAGCCGAAACTCGAGTCAGGTCAGGCCAAAGGCATGGTTCTTACACAGAAATGCCTACAATGCTGCCACTGAAAGACATTATTCTCTAGAATTTATTTTCATTTCAATTTTTTTTTTTTTTTTTTTTTTTTAATTTGAATCTTTGATAAGTCATTTTCAAAATGATTGAGAAGTTGGTACCTGCACTTGTCTTTCCTCACTACTTTTTCCTCAATAATACTTTGTGGTCAAGTGGGAATTGCATCTCTAGTAGATCCAAGTGTAGGCCATTTATATTTTTTTCCCAACTTCTCTTGCCTGTGCATGCACTTAAAGTGTATTGCAATGTTTGGGTTATTATCCAGCTAAGACTGACCACTTGGCTGGATACAAACTTTATGACCTCCCTTGCATCCTTTAATAGGATCCCCAAACTTAAGGCACAAAGATTCACTAGGTGCTTATTTTGTCTTATACATTTTTTTTTTTTTTTTTCAACATATATTCTAAGCATATTTTCTTTCTCTTTTTATCATTGTCTTTTGAGGGCAGCTTCAAAAGGCCACAGGAATATCTAATATTCCTTTGAATGCAATTGACACTTTTAAATTTTGAAAAGTGTCTTGCTGTAAGGTACCACAGCAGGTGGAGTGTCAATCACCGCTGGGACCTCTGATGAGGGCTCATCCAGGAGCTGAAACTCGAGTCAGGTCAGGCCAAAGGCATGGTTCTTACACAGAAATGCCTACAATGCTGCCACTGAAAGACATTATTCTCTAGAATTTATTTTCATTTCAATTTTTTTTTTTTTTTTTTTAATTTGAATCTTTGATAAGTCATTTTCAAAATGATTGAGAAGTTGGTACCTGCACTTGTCTTTCCTCACTACTTTTTCCTCAATAATACTTTGTGGTCAAGTGGGAATTGCATCTCTAGTAGATCCAAGTGTAGGCCATTTATATTTTTTTCCCAACTTCTCTTGCCTGTGCATGCACTTAAAGTGTATTGCAATGTTTGGGTTATTATCCAGCTAAGACTGACCACTTGGCTGGATACAAACTTTATGACCTCCCTTGCATCCTTTAATAGGATCCCTAAACTTAAGGCACAAAGATTCACTAGGTGCTTATTTTGTCTTATACATTTTTTTTTTTTTTTTTTCAACATATATTCTAAGCATATTTTCATTCTCTTTTTATCATTGTCTTTTGAGGGCAGCTTCAAAAGGCCACAGGAATATCTAATATTCCTTTGAATGCAATTGACACTTTTAAATTTTGAAAAGTGTCTTGCTGTAAGGTACCACAGCAGGTGGAGTGTCAATCACCGCTGGGACCTCTGATGAGGGCTCATCCAGGAGCTGAAACTCGAGTCAGGTCAGGCCAAAGGCATGGTTCTTACACAGAAATGCCTACAATGCTGCCACTGAAAGACATTATTCTCTAGAATTTATTTTCATTTCAATTTTTTTTTTTTTTTTTTTAATTTGAATCTTTGATAAGTCATTTTCAAAATGATTGAGAAGTTGGTACCTGCACTTGTCTTTCCTCACTACTTTTTCCTCAATAATACTTTGTGGTCAAGTGGGAATTGCATCTCTAGTAGATCCAAGTGTAGGCCATTTATATTTTTTTCCCAACTTCTCTTGCCTGTGCATGCACTTAAAGTGTATTGCAATGTTTGGGTTATTATCCAGCTAAGACTGACCACTTGGCTGGATACAAACTTTATGACCTCCCTTGCATCCTTTAATAGGATCCCTAAACTTAAGGCACAAAGATTCACTAGGTGCTTATTTTGTCTTATACATTTTTTTTTTTTTTTTCAACATATATTCTAAGCATATTTTCATTCTCTTTTTATCATTGTCTTTTGAGGGCAGCTTCAAAAGGCCACAGGAATATCTAATATTCCTTTGAATGCAATTGACACTTTTAAATTTTGAAAAGTGTCTTGCTGTAAGGTACCACAGCAGGTGGAGTGTCAATCACCGCTGGGACCTCTGATGAGGGCTCATCCAGGAGCCGAAACTCGAGTCAGGTCAGGCCAAAGGCATGGTTCTTACACAGAAATGCCTACAATGCTGCCACTGAAAGACATTATTCTCTAGAATTTATTTTCATTTCAATTTTTTTTTTTTTTTTTTTTTTTTTAATTTGAATCTTTGATAAGTCATTTTCAAAATGATTGAGAAGTTGGTACCTGCACTTGTCTTTCCTCACTACTTTTTCCTCAAATGACAAATGTTAGTGTAATCTTTGCGAAACAAAAAATTGGAGCTGTCTTAAAAATAAATTATTATAAATAGTTTTTGGAGTCGAGATTTTATTGTTTATCAATTTATTCAACAATTAGTTAATATATATTGTACCATGCGATAAATCTGTTGTTCCTCCTGCTGCTGCTGCTGCTGCTGACGCGTCTGCTACGACTGTTATCATCATCATCATCATTAATGCTTCATTACACCCCCCCCCACAAAACCCCTAAACAACCCCCCTTCCCCGCCCCCCAGGTCAACAACAAACGACAGTAGTTAGGGCTGCTCTTGCTTTGGCTGCAGCCACTGCTACCACTGCCGTTGCTAACTTTAACGATTTATTTCTGTAGCGCGCACCTCAAAAATAGCTGAGGCTTATTGACCATGGATTTTTACGAAAATGATAGACCAACAAAAGAACAAAATCTCTTCTACTCATGCAATAGTGGGAAAAACCACACATACACACACACGCGCGCGCACAAGCACGCACGCACGCACACATGCACGACGCATGCACGCGCACAAACTGCCTCTACCCATCCCCCCAACCACAACAAAGGATTGCTGGTAAAAAAAAAGAAAAGAAAAGAAAACAACTATGGAAAATAATACAACCATTGATTGGACAAACTACCAAATGAACAAAACCAATCAAACCAACCGACCAACTAACCAGCCAGCATCTGAGCAAAAACAAACACATGGGGAGAGAATGGGGGAATGGAAGTAAAATATAAGCGACATTTTGGAGTCGTGTTTAGACATCATCCTCAAAGTCAAAACGCGGCTACCTTAATGGTAAGCCCTAACAGTCGCATGCGCAAAATCTCAGCATTGGTAAACCTCAGAATTCTATGGCAGAAGCAAAAAAAAAAAAAAAAAAGAGAGAGAGAAAAGAATTCTTGCTGATTCAGCAAATGAGCAAAGATGGGGGAAAAGAGCCAATTTACAAACCATTTTTTTATTCTCGGGGGAAAAAAATCAACGTCATGACAGAAGTGAGAGAGATCGCAGTGAAAGAGGGCTTAATGTTTCTGCTTGATTATACAGTATATCACACAGTAGTCTCCCTTTTTTATTTGTAACATATTCGTACATTTTTTTTTGGCAGTTTGGACATATTCGGTTTTGTTTCTGTAAAATGATCTAGGAGAATACTTATGTAAGGAGATACTAGCCGAACGCAAACACGTCAGTATTTGTGTAAACTTTTATCGTAAAAAGTTGAAAAAGCCATGATTAAAAAAAACAACAACTATAGTCATTTTGGTGTTTCTCGACCACTTACAACTCTACTTACAAAATAAAGCGAGAAAAGTTTCAAACAGATCATTCCTTAACAGTTTAAGATACTCACAGCACAAATAAAGGTGAGCCGAGTTTTGAAATGGTTAGTTTATTCGTTTTATGGATTCGATACTAATGGCCCGTAGGCCTTCTAAGCTATGTTAAAAACTTTTGTTTTTTGAAGAGAACCAGTGAATCACAAAAGCAGATTTGTAAAACAATAAGTAGTGAAATGCATGTAGGTTGTCATATTCATTCATCAATATAGATTGATCCCACGTTACAAGTCTGTCTTCTAAGAGCTTTCGAAACT
>CM060318.1:80621357-80626357 GCA_030674155.1 Stramonita haemastoma
CCCCAACCCCAGTTCCCCCAGCTTTAAATGGGTATCTGCCCTCTTCAGAGTCAGGGAAGGTAAAGCAGCGAGGGAGAGGAGATGAGCGCCTCCCTCAATATGCTGGCCCCTGGAGAAGCTGAGGTCTCTGATATATATCTCTTCCCAACAACCGTATAGGTTATGGAAATACCTTTACCACCTTTGTTTTCAAGCGCTTGTTTGGCAGCAGGAAATGAAAAATTCCTAATTCTGCTTGGGCTAACATTATGAGAAAGGTAGCTCCACTCCCTTTTTACCTTCCCTTCCCCCCCCCCATCCCTGTCCTGAGCTTGTCTGTTTCGGTCAGGTATAGCATGGGCACTCATTTATATCATTTGTGATGATCTGGACAATTATTCCGATGGAGTAAGGGTGAAACTGAGCCATGACAAAAGCGGGAAGGAAATGCCATCTGTATGAAAAGGAAACTGAAGAGAGAGCTAGACAGCTGAACGTCCTCAGAGAAGCACCCTCCTATAACGCAAGTATCTCACCCCCTAGCTATTTACATTTGTATAGAGGGGAGCCAGACTGAATCCAGATCGACGCTTCCAGATGCTTTCCTACTGCTATTTATGACTCTACTATACCAAAGCCTCACAACACATTGCCATAAGCAGACGACCATGACACTTTCGCATGTTCATCAACCTAAAATCTAATTCACAGCCAACACAAAGCAAGTCTAAGTGGTGCCAAGTGAGCTAAGCATGCTGTCTTTCCCTGTCCTTGAAGTCTTTGTTTTGAAGGGCAATAATACCTGGCTACTTTACAGCTGGGTAAACCGGGAAACTGTACTGTGCTAAGCTAAAGCAAGGCCGAAGAAACCCTTATTTACTCATAGAGCGGGTTGATCGTGTTTACCTGACAGAAAGAGAGAATGTTCCAGCTTCTTCACTATC
Organism: Stramonita haemastoma; assembly: GCA_030674155.1. Lineage (NCBI taxonomy): Eukaryota > Metazoa > Mollusca > Gastropoda > Neogastropoda > Muricidae > Stramonita > Stramonita haemastoma. Next base: position 80,622,281 of record CM060318.1, read on the forward strand.
ACGCCACTATGCTTGTTTCCCACCTTTAAATGTATAATGTATACAGTGACATGATATACGTGAATGATAAACACTCAGATAAAACATAGTATAGTATAGTATAGTATGATATAATTGTGTGTGTGTTTGTGTGTGTGGTGTGGCAAAAAGGACGAGAGGCAAGTCATTAAAAAAAAAATCACAAATGGCACAGTCATCATCACAATTTAACACAGAAACGACGCACAAGATCTCTAAATCTGACGTCACGCGAACGCAGGGGAGAAAATCCAAAGCACAATGGCCGCCACGATGACGATACCACAGAGAGCAAACAAGAGCAGTTTGGTCACATGAGAGCGGTCAGGATTCGTCGTCGAGCGCTCGTCATCGTCTTTAGGCAGAAAGCACTGCTTGGAACTCATGTCTATGGAACTCGTCTTGGAAGACGGAGTACTGCAGCCTTTGCCAGCTTCTACATCGTGGGCGAGGAGGTGTGTGGGTGTTGTGGCCCAGTGGTTGGGCAGGGAGCCTTTCCCCAGCGTCCATTTGGGGTCAGCTCTGTCGTCCCTCTGCAGCCGTTTGTCGGGGTCAGAGGTCTCCGTGCCCCCCTCACTGACCATGGAGTCCAGCAGGGGATTTTCGGGATGGGAGTTAAGGTCAGGCCTGGGAATCCCACGTAAGGCAGGCCGTCCGAACAGTAGCTGGAACACGGAGGGGGAAAATGTGAATGATTTAGGGTAGGTGGCTGAGTAGTTTGCTTGCTTTACCTGGTGCGCATTTTTTTATGTTGTTGTTGTTGTTGTTGTTTGTTGTTGTTGTGTATGTGTGTGTGTTGTGTGTGCGCGCGCGCGCGCGTAGTGTGTGTGGTGTGTGTGTGTGCGTGTGCGTGTGCGTGCGTATTCCACGACTAAGAAGGGTCTGCTGATAACATCACAATCAAACCAACACTAATAACGAAGATAGCAGGGCGGTTAAGACATTCATTTGCCTAACAAGTAAACCGTGAGGTTCCGGTTTCGATTCCCACCCTTGCCAATGTTTTCCTAGTTTGACGAAGAAATCGAACTGACTGTCATTGTCCTTTGATGAGACAATATACCGAATCCCCGTGTGCAAATGCACGCAAAACATCCACGCACAAATTAAAAACCTGTTTCACTTTTTGAAAGGGTAGGCCATTTCATACCAGTAGGCAAAAAAAAGGTAAAGGTAAAAGTGTTCCATAACCTAGGCGGTCGTAGGGGAGCGAGCCGTCAGAGACCTCAGCTTCTCTAGGGGCCAGCATATTGAGGGCGGCGCCTATCTCCTCTTTCTCGCTGCTTTACTTTCCCTAACCGTAAAGAGGGCAGGTACCCATTTACAGCTGGGTGAACTGGGGGACTGTACTGAAGCCAAGGTGCGCAAACGGTCACCCATCCAACTGGTAACCACGCTCGACGCTGCTTAACTTGACTTCGGGAAAGCGAGTGCTCTGACTCGCTGCCCCCCAATCCCCCCCCGCCCCCCCCCCCCCCCCCGTAGGCACGGATGACCCCAAAAACAAAACAGCATGCACACAGGTGTCGTGTTTAGACACCATCGCCTGAAGTCGGAACGCAGCTACCATAATTGAAGGGGGGAGGGAGAGGGGGAGGGAACGGTTGCATACGCAAAAATTATCACCATTGGCAAACCTCAGACCTGTAGCGGAAAACAGAAAACAACCCAGAAAAAACCCAAACAAAACACTAGGTCTGTATTGTCTGTGTGGTCAGAGACACAAGATATCTACTTATTTGTTCTTTCATATCCAGGATAACGGAGATGATGAGGAAACGTCTGACACTCTTTTAAGTTTATGTTAACACATTGTTAGCAACCTTTGGTTAAGACTGGTCCTAACAAGAGAGAGAGAGAGAGAGAGAGAGAGAGAGAGAGAGAGAGAGAGAGAGAGAGAGAGAGAGAGAGAGAGAGAGAGAGAGAGAGAACATACATACATACAGACATACAGACAGACAGACAGACAGACAGACAGACAGACAGACAGAGACAGAGAGAGAGAGAGGAGGTCATTTTGATGTTGTTGTCCCATTATCATCTGACTCTTGCAGAATTTCATTAACCGTTTTTTTCTTTCTTCTTCCTTTCTTGTTTTTTTTCCCTTTAAAATATGAATTAGAGTACAAGCTTAGCACTGTATTTAAATATCTGGCATCTTTTAGGTTGCTGAATACAATCTCAACAAATTGTTTGAATGCCATTAGCTGCGTCTGCATATACATTAGATACAGAAGAGTTTGTTGCTTGTGCAGGTTGTTACTTTGTTTCCGGTAACATATTCATGTAGAGTTCCTTTTGTATTGATTTTTTTTTTAATACTTTCATTCCTTCCTACTTTATTTCTTTCCTTCACAATACTTTCTTTCTTTTTTTCCTTCACACCTTCTTTCTTTCTTTCTCTCTTCTTGTTTACTTTTTTCTTTCTTTCTTTCTTTTTCTTTCTTTCTTTTTCTTTCTTCTTCTCTTTCTTTCTTTCCCTCCTTTTTCTACTTTTTCTTTTGTCCCATCGTCCTTCCATCTCATCTTCATCTCTTCGTCTCTCTTCTTCTTCTTCTTCTTTTCTTCTTCTTTCTTTTCTTCTTCTCTTCTTTCTTCTTCTTCTTCTTCTTTCTTTCTCTCTTCTTCTTCTTCTTCTCTTTTTCTTCTTCTTCTTCTTCTTTTCTTCTTCTTCTTCTCTCTCTCTCTCTCTCTCTCTCTCTCCTCTCTCTCCTCTCCTCCTCTCTCTCTCTCTCTCTCTCTCTCTCTCTCTCTCTCTCTCTCTCTCTCTCTCTCTCTCTCTCTCCTCCTCTCTCTCCTCTCTCCTCTCTCTCTTTGTTTGGACCAGTCTCCCACACCATTCCTTTCGTTTTCTTTTTTTTTATTGTATTAATGCCACCCCCGCCTCCTCCTGTAGCCAGTATCGTTTCTTAGGATAAGACATACTCCTACTACATCGTACTTTCTAAAAGAATTCATGTAAAATTCAAAACATCCTTATTTGAACGAACAAGAAACAAATCAACGAAATAAGATATTGAAACACCAAAAAAGACAGCACTACACTGTACAGTAAACTCATTCCACTAGGTACCACCCCCCCCCCCCCCAACTCCCTTTTTGTTGAAGACAGGGATGGAGTGGACAGCTGGTAGGAAGGATCATAACACTTCTGGAAAAAAAGAGGGTTTTATGTTTACAGAGCCAGAACTCAATAACCCCTCACTTGATTAAAATGACATCTTTGTTGACTTGGGGTGTTAAAAGATAGCTGACGGGGGTGCTAAAGAAATTTTAAAAAAAAAAGAAGCAAGGGCTCACCTGAAAGACTTGGATTTGCTCCAGGAGCTGAAAGTGTACAGCTGGGTCACCATGTTGGTGTAGGTATTGTGGGAACTCAGGCCAGAGGAAGTCATCCCGCGCTGGTCTCCCTTAACTTGAAGAAACCGCGCCTTCTCACATCCGTTGATAGCAGAGGACCATCAAACAATGCAGTCTCTCCAACTGCTTACCACAACTGCACAGCGCAGATTCCAGTATTCGAGTTTGTTCTTAAAAAGAAAAATGAGTTTCTTCCCTTTCGTATAGTTTGTTGAAGTTTTTTGTCTCCCTTTTTTGTTGAAATTTATGATTTTCTTTCGTGACTCCTGTGCTTCCTCTCTATGGGCTTTAATTTGCTTTTTTGTTCAATTATTTTTCTCCAGTTTTGTCTCTTTTGTTTATGTTTTCATATTTTTATTTTTGTTCAAACTTTGTGTTTTTCTGGCCTTGATTCTGTCATACAGGTACCAACCATTGTACAACAGTGAAGATTTCTGTTTTAGCCTTGATAAATAAATTACCACACTAAAAAAGCTTTTATTATCTGAAGATAAATTTAGATTTTGGCAGCACGGCAATGATTGCTGAAACAAGTTTCTTTGTCACTCGCATTCAATTTTTTTGGCCAATTATTGTCAGTAACTACTTTCAAGTAACACTCTTTTCCTGAAGACACCAATGCACAAAAGCACCAATTCACATTAACAGCAATCAGTCACAGTTGTAAATAGCTGTAAACGAGTCCAAGTTTCAAATCAT
>CM060318.1:80658857-80683857 GCA_030674155.1 Stramonita haemastoma
CACACACACTACATTACACACACACACACACACACACACACACACACACACACACACACACACACACACACACACACGTTACATTCACTTTCTAACGCAAGTTCTCAGTTCGTGACGACTCATCACTGGCGTCACCGGGAATTTCCCATATCCTAGTTCCGTAATCTAGCTAAAAATAGATCCCAAAACAGAAGCTACAAATAGAATGGGATTTCCCATCCGTCGCCTGGCGAATGTTGAGCACTACATTATCATTTCTGTCATTTCAGTTCTGACTCGTGTGGATTTAGCCTACAGCTTGTGACAAAGTATATATATGTTAGTGTACAAAAGCAAAGAAAAGTATCTTTTTCGAACTATTTATACAGGTGGAAGAAAAGTTTATTAGACAGTCCCTGCACTGCCTACGTGAGTTACTGCAAGGTAAGTCAGTTTCTTCTCTGTGTTTAATTAGTTTCGCTTTGCTGGAGTTCGCTAAATTACGTAGAAACTGATAAGAATGTATTTGTTTTTGTTTTGTGTATTATAGGAATGTAGTCAATTTTCAATTTTCATCAAAACTTTATGTTGCTTTTGATTAGATATGCCTGTTTGTTTTTTCTTCTTCTGTGTTCTGAGTTTATTAGAGACGCAGGGCAAGGCAAGGCAAATTCTTGAATAAGCACTCGTGTGCTTTTTTACATCCAGTCCCCGCCCTTATCAGGGATAAGGGCGAGAAGAGAGAGGAGAGAGAGAGAGAGAGAGAGAGAGAGGAGGAGAGAGAGAGAGAGAGAGAGAGAGAGAGAGAGAGAGAGAGAGAGAGAGAGAGAGAGAGAGAGGCCTTCAATAAGCTGAGGTCGAGTGTTTCGTTTACAAAAGAATGTACATTTTGTTGTGTGTGAAATGTGCAGACACTGAGCAGGGTATTCAATATCTGATACAAAGCGAAACAATCCAGTTTGGAAAACGAAACTTCAGTGTTGTAAATTTTTCGAACTGATGTAGACTTAGCTTACTCTGTCTGCTCAATGGCACTACTGGACAATTAATATGACCCCCATTAAAAAAAAAGTCCCTAAATCGGATCGGGGACGGGAGAGCTCAGCGGTGAAACCATTCGCTTTCCCCACGCTAAGGTTAAACAGCATCGAGCGTGGTTACTTCTTGGGTGGGTGACCGTTTGTGCACCTTGGTTTCAGTACAGTCTCCCAGCTCACCCAGCTGTGAATGGGTACCTACCCTCTTTCGGGTCAGGGAAGGTAAAGCAACGAGGGAGAGGAGATGGGCGCCGCCCTCAATATGCTGGCCCCTGATGCCTCGCTCCCCTATGACCACATAGGTTATGGGACACCTTTACCGTTTACGTTTAGGCCTACCTATAAATCGGATAACTCCGCAGGGACTATAATTCAATCTCATCGCAATAAAAAGAAAACCCTGTCTTTCAATATGCAGGTTGCTGGGATAATCAAAGATACAAGGAATGAGCCGCTCACACTTTCACAGCAATGCTAAGGACGAAACGGTTGTCGTAGTTATTCCTGACATCGAAGAGATCAACCCCACCAAACATCTCGCTCAGACGACCCTCGTCTCTCCCGTAACCGCTCCTGCAGAGGAGATACCAGACATGCACCCTTCTGGAGATCTTTCTGGAGGACCTTGTCCACCATCTCAAACCACCAGATCGCCCATGATGGACGACAGCAAGTCACTCTCACCAGCAGAGGCCGGATTGTTCGGAGAAGTGGAGTTTCGAGTTGGTAAAGACAGACAACTTATGATCGGGTCCAGGAAGGAGCTGGCGACTATCTCCCCTGTTCTCCGAGCTCTCTTCGTCAGTCAAGGGCGGGAGGAGAGACAGACAGTAGTGGAAATCCCTGACGTTCCTACTCAGTCGTTTGGTGTGATTTTGAGGTAAAGTATGCATGTATGATGCGTGATAGAAGTAGGTTAGGCGTGTCTATTATTTTTGATGTTGTGGGATTTCTTTTTGGTAATAAAGTGGGATCGGGTCTGTATCTCATATTCAAATGCGTGCAGGCCTGCCAAGTTTTTTTTATTTTTTATTTTTTTTTTATATTAAACCTGCTTGTGTATACACACATTCAAAATACTACCCCCCCCTGCAAAAAAAAAAAGAAAAAGGAGAAAAAAGACATGATGACAGTTATTTTTTGTGGGTGGGGGTGGGGTGGGGGGTGGGTGGGTGCTGTTTTGTTGTTGTTTCTGTTGTGACGTAAGTTTAATCACGACACCCCCCCCCCTCCCCAGCAAAACAAAACAAAACAAAAACAAAAACAAAACAACCCCCTCAACAAGATGAAAGAAAAACCCCACCAAAAAGCACCACCGAAACAAGACGCAGGCGAAAAAACCCAACAAAGACACCCCCTTCTCCTCCCCTAAAAAATAGTAGGCCTCCCCGTCAGTCGGTGTCGACTATGGAATTCGCGCCAAAAGAAAGGTCATTTGTTCAGCGACAACGCCGGCTGTGGCTGGTCAGTCCAATGCGGGAGTGGCAGTCTCTGTTGCATCTAAAAACCCAACCGAAAAACCACACTCCCCTTCCCCTTCCTCACCTATATAGTAAGAAGATCCTGTAATCTGAACATAATGTTTGTTATTTGGGGGAAACATGAAAATGACCAGTACGTGGGAGACCTTCTTCCAGTCTCACCAGCATTAGCTTATTGTTCCAGACGGTCGGACAGCGCCAAGTGCGACTAAGCGCAGCCATTTTCTTGTTGATGTGTCATTTGCAAGTATGGCATAGTCTGAATGCAGTAACGCCACCACGAGTGGGTGGATAGGTGGGTAGGATCATTAGAGATAGCGTACCTGTAAATTAGGCTTATTTCCTCACCAATTAAAGACACGTGTTCCGGGAGCGATAAATGGACGTTATACAACACACAATAATTTAGTGACAACTATGAAGAAACTTATTTCATTTTCTGGGATTTGAACGGGAAAAGACAGTCGTCATACTAATGGTAGCATTACTTTAGAATCTTTGTTATTCTTTTGAAAGCAGTTTATAAAACATTGACACGGTGCCCAGATTAAAAACCAAATCCTCTTTGTTCAGCTGCTTGAAAGGCAAAGAGGAAGTCTGTGTAGGTTTGATGTTAAGTAAGCGGCTATATATAACTTGTAGGAGGAAGTAGGAAGCGACACCAAAGCATGTGTTGGAACAGTCAGTGCGTTAAATTATCGAACTCCCACAAAGAAAATTTGTAACACATGCTGGAAATAGGGAAACAGAAAATGCACTATGAATTGTCATGTTCAGTCCTTATTGGTTGTGGGTATTATCTAAAACACACACGCACACACACACACACACACACACACACACACACACACACACACACACACACACACACACACACACACACACACACACACACACACACACACACACACACACACACACACACAATGTTACACTATCAAACCTGAAGAGACAAGAGACAAAACCATCAAATACATGCTTCAATATTTGTCGAGGTGGCTTGATGAAAACAAAAGCAAATGCATTGCTTATTCAATGTACCATCTGGAAAAGAAAGACTTTCACACACACACACACACACACACACACACACACACACACACACACACACACACACACACACACACACACACACAATACGCGCGCGCGCACACACACACCACACACACACACACACACACACCACAACACACACACACACACACACACACACACACACACACACACACACACAACACACACACACACACACACATCAAATAAACAGACAAACAAACTACATTGGAGAAGAGACAGAACTATAAACACAGGCGTCAAATTTTAAAACGAATATCGATCTTTTTGTTGTTGTTGTTGGTTAATTATAGAAAATAAAACAAACTCATTCATTGTCATCCATAACAGTAATAATTATGTTTTCAAGGATATCTATAATCCTAGAAGTTTTCTGTGGGTGGGATTAAGACAGCTTCAAATTATTTGAAAGGATGGGAGAAATTTGTGTTGCTGTAGCCTATTACGTTTATTAGCAGTCGCTAAGACGTTGCATTAGAGAATGTGTCAACTAACGCATGTTTTTAAAGTAAGTCAGTGATATAATTTAGTCATTTCTTAATTGTCGTCATGGGGACATAACATTCCGTCCACCAGTTGTCATCATACTAATGATATCTTTTGGGAAGAGTATAAAATTTCAGCTTGCTGTTGCTTTAAACAAAAACAAAACAAAACAAAAACAAAAATAAAAACAAAACAAAAAAAGACCAAAAAAAAAGACAGAAAATCCGTCCTGGTTTTTGCGTAGTGTGAGACCTAGGTAAAGAAGAGAGCAACAGAGGAGGTGGTGGGAGTGGGGTTTTTGGTAGGTGGGAGTGGAAAAGGGATGTGGGCTTGTAATTTGTTGACGATGTATGCCTTGTTATGCTGTCAGAAGAAAAGACATACAAACGAAAATATAAGCTTACATTCTTGACTCTGTCACTGTTCTGTCTGATCAGTTTGTCTGTCTCTCTGTCTTTCTGTGTCTCTTTGCCCCTCACTTTGTCTCGCTGTCTGTCCATTTAATTGTTAGTCTCTCCGTCTTTTTTTTTTTCCTCACAGTTTCTTTGTCTATTTCTTGCTTTGTCTTTCTGCTCGTGTATTGTGTTGTGTTGTGTTGTGTTGCGTTGTGTTGTGTTGTGTTGTGTTGTGTTGTGTTGTGTTGTGTTGTGTGGTGTGGTGTGTGTGTGTGTATGCGGTGTGTGTGCGTACGTGCATGCTTGTGTGTGTGCGTGCGTGCGTGTGTAAGCACGTGAGCGTGTTTGTGCATTCGTGCGTGCGTGTTTGTATGTGTGTACGGCTGTGTTTATGGGCGTTTGCGTACTCGTATGTACAAAAACGCAACCGTATACAGTGTGTATGTATGTATGTATGTATGTATGTATGTATGTATGTATGTATGTATGTATGTATGTATGTATGTATGTATGTATGTATGTCTGTCTGTCTGTCTGTCTGTCTGTCTGTCTGTCTGTCTGTCTGTCTGTCTGTCTGTCTGTATGTCTGCCTGTCTGTCTGCCTGTCTGCCTGTCTGTATGTCTGTCTGTCTGTCTGTCTGTCTGTCTGTCTGTCTGTCTGTATGTATGTATTATGTATGTATGTATGTATGTATGTATGTATGTATGTATGTATGTATGTATGTATGTATGTATGTATGTATGTATGTATGCATGCATGTATGTATGTATGTGTAAGCTTTCACGCACACACCAGCTCATACTCTCCCAAGTCTCACCCATGGTTCCCAAACCTTCAGATGTGCAGCACGGACACGGCGCTGTCTCACCTGTCAGAGGACACGGTGTGGAGCGTGCTGCAGGCTGCCCACCACCTCCACATCACCTCCCTCACCACCCGCTGCTTCCACTTCCTCCTCCACAGCCACCCGCACCGCCACAAGGGGCGCCACCTCTGCCGCGTTCTGGAGAAGAGCCACCAGCTGGGCTATCGGGAACCCCACGCCCAGTGCCTGACCAGGATCAAACCACACGCCCCCAAAATCCTGCAGAGTGGGGCAGCTCTCTCCGAGCTGTGTCACCACTGCATGACCGAACTCATCACCGCTGAAGACCTCCCTGTGACTGAGATTGTCATCCATGACGGGGTGGTCTTGTGGGCTCGTGCCGCGTACGGGAAGGATTCCTCTAAGCTGGAACCCTCCTGGGAAGAGTTGCGAGCTCTAGCTGGGCAGCTGGCGTACCACGTGCGGTACCTGGCCATGCCTCGTCCACGCTGCAGGGTCTCCGCGCTGGGGAGCCGGGCTGTCTGCTGAGCCTGAAGGAGAAAGCTCGTCTGTTAGAGGGAAACGTGTCGGGTTTCCACACTACGTGGCAACACAGCGTTTGAAAAAAGGGTTGAACCTGGATCAGTTACGCAGGCTGGTTTTGTGGTGGAAGGGAAGAAAAGCGGTGCTGTTTTCCGTGTTTGGCATTTTGGTGGTGTTGGTGTTGGTGTTTTTGGGTGTGTACCTTTGTTCCAGTGAAATATTTGCGACAAGTTCGGAGCCAGAATCGCCGGAATCGCCGGTGTACATTCTCATGATTCAGGAAGAGCAACAACCTCAAGAGTTAGCATAGTTTCAAGGAAAAAGATGTATTGTTTTCTGTGTAAATGGATGTAACGTGAGTCTTTCAAATAGTTGACCAAATGGTCTTTCAGAGAGAGATTGATTGATTGATTGATTGATTTATTTTATATCGAGGATAATGGGTATCAAGCCATCTTGGGGTGCCGCTTTTTTCCATGCTCAGATCCTGTGTGTATGCAGTTTTGTGTAAAATGTCATCTGTTCCCACTGGCACACGATGGCCTACTCTTACGAAAAGCGGAACAGGATTTAACGTGTGTGCAAAGATGTCCTGCGTGCTTTCGCACACGGGGCCTCGGTTTAAAGTCTCATCCGAAGGACACAGGAGAGAGAGAGAGAGAGAGAGAGAGAGAGAGAGAGAGAGAGGAGAGAGAGAGAGAGAGAGAGAGGTGTCTAAATTTGGGCATTAAATTTATCTCGCTGGGCCTGACTTGGCAGGCTCTCAGTGGCAGCGAAGCGCATTTTTGCTTATACGACAGACAAGTTGCTGTCTGAGCGTTCAAAGATAAAAATTGATCTTCAAGAACCTGAGATTGGAGTATATATTCTATTCAGAAAGAAAAGATATGAAGTAAACACAAAAACCACAACAGTAAACACATTTTGAGAGATGAACCATAGCAATTGTAAGTTAATGTTTCAGTTTTTATCAAACATCTACGCAATACGCCGTATTTGCGGTCGTATTGTCTCACATTTGATGAGTGGACGGGTATGTTTGTTGAATAAAACCCAGATTTTCATCTTAGTTCTATGAAAGCAGATTATTGATTTTAATTGCACGGAACTATCCGTCAAAGTCCATATAAGTTTATATTTTATTTAGAAGTAGATATTTTCTTTCCATACTCTCTAAAATGCCATAACGACTGGTAGTTTGCAATAGTTACTGGTCAGTACAGGCTCTTAGCTACATGAAAAGCATATTTTTGGACTTAAATTGCACAGAACGAACCGTCAAAATCCATATCAGTTCTATTCAGCAGTGAATATTTTCTTTCCATACCCACTAAAATGCCATCACATCTGATAGTTTACAATGGTTATGGTCTTTCCGAAATAAAAAAAAAAGAGAGAAGAGAAGTACACTGAATTAAACAATACCAACATACAAAACAGGCGAAGGAGAAGGAGAGAGGGCAGGAGGGGAGGGGGAGGGGGAATGGGAAGAGGATGAGACGGAGGCGACAGACGTCAGCATCATACCACGTTTGTTGCAGACTTCATTACAGTTCAGGGAAGGAAGTCTATTCGTGGTACTCCTGCTTTGAAACCATTTTCTTCTTCTCTCTTATTGGCGAAGAATACAATGAGGAAGTTTCCTCTGCTTGTATATGAGGGAAAAAAAAACTGAACAAAATATCAGTGGCCTTTATGAGGGCAGTTTCTATGAAAGCATATTTCTATTGGCTTGTGTATAGATTGTCCACCTTCGGTATCCTTATCAGTTGTTTTTTTTTTCATACGATGTGAACGGTTGTGGCCTATTCTAGCAGTTATTTTAGCAAAGAGTGTACTATGTACTCAGCAGAGTATCTATGTACTCAGCAGAGTATCTATGTACTTAACTCAGCAGAATTTGTCGGCTTGTGTTGGACACTACATGACTTTAAATTATTGTGCCTTTTTATATCTCCAGCAGTATTGCTTTTGCCCAAAGAACCAAGGAAAGAGTCTTCCAAGCTGTTTTAATACTCATCGGAGCTTTTGTAGAAAATCCTTATTTTCATCATTTTTCATATTCTTCGTATTTTGTTTCTTTTGGGGCTTGTTTGTCTGTTTGTTTTTAGCAGTATTGGAACATATAGTATGTGGCTACTTCATGTAATATCATTATTTCTCTTTTTTCTGATCAGTGTGAGCTTAAGTTAGCTGTCTCAGTTGTGTGCCAGAGAGGTAAAAAAGATAAAGGTGTCCCATAACCATGTGGTCTTAGGGGAGCGAGGTGTCAGAGACCTCAGTTTCTCTAGAGGCCAGTATATTGAGGGCGGCGCCCATCTCCTCTCTGTCGCTGCTTTACCTTCCCTGACCATAAAGAGGCACGTACCCATTTACAGCTGGGTGAACTGGGGGACTATACTGACGCGCAAACGGTCACCCATCCACTTGGTAACCATGCTCGATGCTGCCTTACCCGTTAGCTTGAAGAAAGCAAGAGCTCTGACGACTGAGCTATCCCGTCCCGATACCAGAGATCAAACGATTATTGCTTTTGTTTTTGTGTTTATTTGCTTTTTGTATTTTGGAGAGTGACATTTTTATGGTCGTTCTGCCATCTTCTCTCTCTCTCTTCTCATCTCTCTCCTCTCTCTCTCTAATCCATCTTCATTTTTTTTTAGGGCTTTACATCCACGTGAGAAGATATTTCACTTTCTTTTTGTCAACTAAAAAGAAATAACTGCTACTGTAACTATGCCGACAAGGATAGATACATTTGTTGCAGCTAAGCGAGTGTGTGTTTTCTTATCAAGACTCACTCAAAAATGTTCTGGTAGTTTTTCTTTTTTTTACAATGAAATTATGAAAAAGTTCTGTTCAAATAAATACATCTGTAAGAAAAAAAAGTGGTGAGCCCTTTGTTTTGTTCTGGTTATCTGTTTTTAACTGGCTACCACCGACACTGAATTCTGTGTAAATGTGTTTAGTGCCTCTCTCTCTCTCTCTCTCCTCTCTCTCTCTCTCTCTCTCTCTCTCTCTCCTCTCTCTCTCTCTCTCTCTCTCTCTCTCTCTCTCTCTCTCTCTCTCTCTCTCTGTATGTATGTATGTATGTGATGTGTTGTGTGTGTGTGTGTGTGTGTGTGTGTGTGTGTGTGTGTGTGTGTGTGTGTGTGTGTGTGTGTGTGCGTGTGTGCGCGCGTGATTAAGGTAAAAGGTAAAGGTGTCCCATAACCTATGTGGTCGCAGGGGAGCGAGGCATCAGAGACCTCAGCTTCTCTAGGGGCCAGCATGTTGAGGGCGGCGCCCATCTCCTCTCCCTCGCTGCTTTACCTTCCCTGACTCTAAAGAGGGCAGGTACCCATTTACAGCTGGGTGAACTGGGAGAACTGTACTGAAGCCAAGGCGCGCAAACGATCACTCATCCAGCTGGTAACCACGCTCGACGCTGCTTAACATTGGCTGGGGAAAACCGAGTGCTCTGACCACTGAGCTACCCCGTGTGTGATTATAAAAATGAAAATGAACAGTCTTGCGGTATGATCATTAATACTCAACACAGCATCTATTTTTGTTTTAGCAAAGTCTTTATTCAATACCATAGTCCACTTTGAAATAAGCCAAAATACATCGTTGAACATTGTATCAGAAACCAAAAAACAACCCCTCCCCCCAAAAAAAAAGAAAAAAAAAGAAAAAAAAAAACACTATTTGGGAAAACTGGGCAAAAGTGCACAGTAAAAAAGTAATACGCAGCATTAGAATAATTGTTCATAACACATATTTATCACAGTAGTTATCACCAGAGTGTAATTATCACAGAAATGATTGGATATGCTTACGTGTTACATATGTTATTCAAAGCGTATAAGTATCCTATAAATCGTAACGCATAATGATCACAAAAATCACTCTTAATGCATGATAATCACATAAAGCACAGTTATCACAGACATTATTCGAAATGTGTAATTGTTACAAATGTCTCATTCACTATCACTTTCAAAATAGGAATAAGAAGCTACTACTGGGTTTATTACGAAAATGTAGTAAATCATTATTCTGTTAAACTGATGAATTATTAACAACTTTTACACAAATGTCACACATGTTCTCAAACGCGCGCACGCACGCACGCACGCACGCACGCACACGCACACACACACACACATACACACCGCAAAGGCCAACAGCTTCTAACTACTTTTTTGTTTTTCCACGTCAATAACCACTTTATTTTATGCCTCGATTCTCCCCTCATCGCACAGTTTACCAATGTTTAAGCAGTCTCAAACGGCAAGATATTTCGCCCAAATCTTTTACCAAGAAAACGGGCTATGAACAAACCATAATCTCAGACTAAAATCATAATCTGCAGATGCTGAACTCAACAATTTGCCATTTCGACGTGAGTCTTCGTCCAAATGAATCCTCTCTGATGAGTATAAACTTTACTACCCTACTGCTCAACAGCAGTCTCTTATTCGATCATGGTTGTTGAGACGCTGCGCTGAAGAAAACATCAGCATCTTCATTTGTGACGGTTGTGTGTCTATGCTTGGGTCTCGGCTTCACTGTTTCTTTTTTGTTTCTTTTTTGTTATTTGGACCATTCAGTGACGTTGTTCACACATCTCTTACTCTCTCTGCCTCGCCTTCTACATCCCTGGGTTTTGTGTCGCAGAATATTCGTGAAAAATCTGGCAAGTCTTGTGACTTTTGACCATTCTGCTAATTCCGTTTTCCTTTCTGGGTTCTTGTGAACTGGTCTTCATACTGCCGGCATGTCTGATGCTGTTGAGCACTCCCTCATTCCTGACATGGTCCGAAGAGGAGATTAAAAATGGTTTTTACTATCACATTTTATTTGATCCCAAAACTATGCATAGCATGTATCGCATTTCAGTTGTTTCGAAACTGATCCTTAGCATTGCCTTACATTGCTCCAAAATATTCTTAGCATTGCATCTCAATTGCTCGAAAACATCCTCAGTTTGTACTTCAGTTGCTCTAAAACTTATCCATATCATCGCATTTCGGTTGCCCCCAAATTATCTTAAGTATTGCATTTCAGTTGCCCGAAAAGTTATCCATACAATCGAAATTTACTCAAAAAAGTTCTCCTTAGATCGTAATTTGATTGCTCCTAAAGTTATCCTTACAACTGCAATTTAATTGCTTCAAAATCATCCGCAACCCAGCATTCCATTTGATCCAAAAATTGTCCTCAGCATCACAAAGCAATGGCTCAAAATCTTATTGGCAAGTTTGCAGTCTTAGATCATCGTAACAGATGAGAGTTAGTATGCTTTCAGTTTTGGTAGCAAACGGAGGTTTCTGTCTTTTCAGGCTGGTGTCAGCTGTGCCATGACTAATGATGTCTGTTCAGCTCTTGAAATCTCTGTTGCTTTTCGACCTCTCCTCACAAATAACAGACAGCAAAGCATCTTTAAGATCGATGTATCATTCAGGAGCACTAAGCCAATCTCAGCAAAGCATCTTTAAGGTCGATATATCATTAAAGAGCGCTAAGCCAATCTCAGCAAAGCATCTTTAATCGATATATCATTAAAGAGCGCTAAGCCAATCTCAGCAAAGCATCTTAAGGTCGATATATCATTAAAGAGCGCTAAGCCAATCTCAGCAAAGCATCTTTATCGATATATCATTAAAGAGCGCTAAGCCAATCTCAGCAAAGCATCTTTAAGGTCGATATATCATTAAAGAGCGCTAAGCCAATCTCAGCAAAGCATCTTTAAGGTCGATATATCATTAAAGAGCGCTAAGCCAATCTCAGCAAAGCATCTTTAAGGTCGATATATCATTAAAGAGCGCTAAGCCAATCTCAGCAAAGCATCTTTAAGGTCGATATATCATTAAGGAGCACTAAACCAATCCCACATCGCTGACCTGAACATTCCACAAGAGAATTCCTCTCAAGCCCAATCCACCCACACACAATCTACGCCACCGTTACTCTTGCTCGGCAGTGGCTTTGGTCTTCTTTCTCTTGCTCTTTTTGCCGCGCGTTTTCTTCTGGCGGGAGGAGGGTCTGGATTCTCCAGACTCGGCGACCTTCTCCTCCTCGGCGATAGTCTCGGTGGCGGGGCCCTTCCACTTCTTCAGGGTGGGCCCCGTGGCCCTCAGGGTGTCCATGGTGGCGGAGGTGGCGGCGTTGGTCTTGGCTCTGGACAGCTCCACGCCCTGCACCTTGATGGGCAGGGAGATGATGGGCGGGTCAAGGACCTCGCCTCGCGAGTTCCTCCGGAAGGACAGCGGGGGAGGGGGGCCGTCCGTCATGGAGGCGGCCTCGGGCTGTCTGGGTTCCTTGGGGACGTCGTTGTAGTGGACCCGCTTGGTGTTGGTGGGGGTGTGCACCCTGGGCGCCAGCTCGGCGGAGGATTGGGAGTCGGTGGTGGAGAGGGAGGTGGTGGAGGAGAAGGCGGGGCGGCGGCGGCGGTCGTCGTGCCTCCTGCCTGCAGCCCCCGTCAGTCGCCGGTCATGCCGCTTCAGCATCTCCACCGAGAGAGGGAGGGGCCCTGGAAAGAGAATGAGTATTATTAGTGTGTGCATCGGGGGTTTAGGAGAACAGTCAGTCAATTAAGTGAACAAATAAGCACGCAAAATAAAGAAAAAAAAGAAGAGGAAAGGTTTAAGTGGTATCAACAATAGCAGCAGCAGTGGAGGTGACAGTGGTAGCAGAAACACCAGCAGAAGCCGATGCAGCAGCAGCAGCAGCAGCAGCAGAAGTAGTAGCAGTTGCAGGAGCAGCAAGAGCACAATAGCAGCAGTAGCAGCAACAAACACCAGCAGCAACAAACATGATAAACCACAACATTCTCACTCACCCCACAACCAACAACACATCCCGGACAGCACACACACCACACAACACACACACACACACACACACACACACACACACACACACAACACACACACACACACACACACACACACAACAACACAACGCAACACACCCCACCCCACCCCACCCCACCCCACCCCACCCTACCACACCACACAACACAACACAGCACAAACACAACACAAACACAACCCCCCCCCACCCGCCCCCCCCCCCCACTCCTACTCACCCTGAGTTTCATCCAAAATACTATCTCTCGACACATCCTTGGAATCTAAGCCACTGTCTGAAGACCGCACACTACTGCTTCTCTGCAAGGGGCCCCCTCCTCCCCCTCCTCCTCCTCCACGAGTCTTCCCGGGGAGGGGCGGGAGGTGAGCGATCCTGTCCTCCAGTCCATCTGAAGTGGCGGAGGACGTCCTGTGGAAGACCAGGGAGGGCACGTGGCTCCCTCCGTTGCCCAGGGCTGACCCACTGGCCGACACGAGAGAGATGTCTAGGTCCAGGTGAGTAGGGTCCGGCTTGGTCCGGTGATCCTGACACTCCACGCAGCAGCAGGCCCCTGGGTCGTCGGTGTCGCTTTGTGAGGTGATGAACTTGAACCTGAAACGGGTGAGGCGTTTGTTATGATTATTACATTAAAAAAATGTTTTTGGGGGGGGGGGGTGTTTCTGTTTTGATAGTCCCTAATCAGGACAAGGGTCGGATGAAAAAAAATGTGGATGCTTATCTGTCACCCTTGAAAAATAAAGAATATTCCTTCCTTCCTTCCTTCCTTCCTTCCTTCCTTCCTTCCTTCCTTCCTTCCTTCCTTCCTCCTTCCTTCCCTCCTTCCTTCCTTCCTTCCTTCCTTCCTTCCTTCCTTCCTTCCTTCCTTCATTCATTCATTCATTCATTCTCTGTTTCTCCGTCTCTCTTACCTGCAGATGCAGCTGAGGAAAGTCAGGCCGATGGACACCCCGGTCAGAGTGACACACCACCCGGGTTCCAGGTTCATGCCGGAGAACTGGGAGTCATCCTTGTACTGCCCTCCCAGCGCCGCCAACGTGCCGATCAGCAGAGCCACTGCAAACGTATTTATTTATTTATTTTTTATTTTTTTATTTATTCTTTTATATCGAGGATAATGGAATAAGCACTCATGTGCTTTTTTAAATTTACATCCAGTCCCCTTGTGTATGCAGTTTTGTCAATCTTGTCGTCTGTTCCCACCGGCACACGATGGCCTACTCTTACGAAAAGCGGAACAGGATTT
Source organism: Stramonita haemastoma (assembly GCA_030674155.1). NCBI lineage: Eukaryota > Metazoa > Mollusca > Gastropoda > Neogastropoda > Muricidae > Stramonita > Stramonita haemastoma. The sequence continues at coordinate 80,672,757 of CM060318.1, forward strand.
AACGTGTGCGCAAGATGTTCTGCGGTAAAGGGAAAGGTGTCCCATAACCTATGTGGTCGTTAGGGAGCGAGGCACCACAGACATCAGCTTCTCTAGGGGCCAGCATAATTATTGAGGGCCGGCGCCCATCTCCTTACCTCACTGCTTTTACCTACCCTGACCCTAAAGAGGGACAGGTACCCATTTACAGGTAGAGTTTTTGTATGGTGAGATAATGTGCAATCACTATAATTGTTGTCATTCTTGTCATCAACGACATGGCGTTTATAAGTTAATGAATGTTGTGAAGATTATCGTTATTGTATGCTAGTAATAAAAATCTTCTCATTGTTATCACCATTGCCGTTGTCGTGTTTGGTGTCATCGACGTCATCGTCATCATTTGTCATTGCCCGTCGTCATGATGATGATGATGATGCAGCAGCGATGACAACAGTGTTATCATCATCCATCATCATCATCATCATCATCATCATCATCATCATCATCATCATCATCATCATCATCATCAGTCACCGTCATCGTCATCGTCATCAGTCGTCGTCGTCAGTCAGTCATCAGTCATCATCATCATCATCATCATCATCATCATATCATCATACATCATCACATCATCATCATCATCATCATCATCATCATCACTAGCAGCAACAGCAACAGCAGCAGCAGCAGTAGTAGTAGTAGTAGTAGTAGTAGTAGTAGTAGTAGTAGAGAGTAGTAGTAGTAGTAGTAGCAGCAGCAGCAGCAGCAGCAGTAGCAGCAGACAGCAGCACCGGCAGCAGGAGCAGAAACAAAACCAGCAGTAGAGTGTATGTGCGTGCGTACCTGCGTGCGTGCCTGCATATGTGTATGTGTGTATGCACGCACGTGCACGCACATGTACATGTGCGTTCCCCTCCTCCTGTCTCCCTCCACCCCAGCCAATGGACAGAGCCTTACCGGTGAGGAGGGTGGAGAAGCAGAAGAAGTAGCGGTAGCAGGTCAGCTTGAGGCCTTTGTCGCCCTCGTTTTCCTCCACAAAGCAGGCCATGATGTTGATGATGCACAGCACCAGGGCAAGGCACGCCAGCGTCCTGGAGGCCTCGTAATACCCTGCACAATCGGCGCAGCATTTTTGTGGACTCAATTTTTAAAAAAATTGTTCTCACCGGGGGGGTGGGGGTGGGGAGGGGTGTGTGGGGGTGAGGGGGGTGGATGTTAATGGTGAATGAGAATAAAAAGTATCCCCACATTCTGGATGTGTCTATGTTAGGAATTTATTTTTTTCCCCACATTCTGGAATTTCTACGCTAGGAATTTTCTCTTTCCCCACATTCTGGAATTCCTACGCTTGAAATTTCCTCTTTTCTATCCCTTTCCTTGTTTTTGCTTTTGTTTCTTTTCTTCATGTTATCTTCTTTTTTTTTTGCCCTCTTGATCCATTTTCCTGCTTTTATTTTTTTCCTGAAAGACTCAAAAGATAACAATTCTCTCTCTTATGCAGAAGTGGGAGGTGCTGGGCCTGACTTGTCAGGCGCTTAAAGGCAGCCTAAAATAAATATTTTCCTCACATGACGAACTTCAATAGTTGCTGTCTGAGCGATCGATGACAAAAATGAAGAGTGTTATTCAATTGAATTATTTATTTTGAGAACTATGATGAATAAGCACTCATGGTTTTCTATGTTCAGTCCCTGTGTGCATACAGTTTTGTACATTTTGTCATCCGTTCCCACCGGACCGGCATTATTATATGGTCAACTCTTCCGAAATGCGGAACAGATTTTAATGTGTGCGCTAAATGAGACCGCCTGCATGGAAAGAGGATTGTGATAATATAGATTAGTTACCAACTTTGTTGTTGTTGTTTTCGCTGTTGTTTCTCTTGCTGTTGTTTTTTGTTGTTTTTTGCAGCCTTAAAACATACGCAGCGCACCTGTGCTAATGCTCCCACGCCCCTTAATCCGATTTCACCACACCACACACAGCCGCTCCTGGACTTGTTTTCTCGCACCCATAGAGTCGGCTGTTCTCAGGGGACTTTTCGTGTTCAGACGCCGTGAGGCCACTGACAAGAAGAGGGTTGCACTACCGTTGCTGGGTTACTTTGATGATGCTTCAGTCTGATCACTGACACAAAAGATGTTCCTATTTCCCATATTTTGAAAATGACAATAGCGATTAGTCGATAGGTCACGAGTGGGATGTCTACCCTGATCTGATGATCGCTATTACAGACTATTTTTTTCCTCTGTATATTTGCGACTATTCACACACACACACACACACACACACACACACACACACACACACACACACACACACACACACACACACACACACACACAGAGGCACGCACACACATACAGGCACACACACGTACACACACGTACACACACACACAGGCACACACACACACTCACACACATACACACAACACCACACACACACACACACACACACACACACACACACACACACACACAGAGGCACGCACACAAACGTACACACACACACACACACACACACACACACACACACACACACACACACACACACACACACACACACACACACACACACTCTCTCTCTCTCTCTCTCTCTCCAGCATACACATAATCATGCTCTCCTAGTGTACACACATAATATTGTAATTATAACCCCCCTCAAAACAATTTTCTTTATTTTTTACAGTAAAACATTCCCGAAGTTGGAATAGTTACCTTAGCGGTTGGTTCAAACGGTTACACACGCAAAAATCTCACCCTTGGTAAACTTGGAGCTCTAGCCCAAAACAATAACAACAAAAAAAAGGTAAAGAAAAAGCACTTATCAGGTAATTATATCTCAACCCACACTCCAGCCTCACACACCTTTTGTCAAAACTACACTTTTCAACACCCTCCAATCTTGAGTTATTTACACAAATTTAATTGCAAACAAACAGTTATTCTGACCCCCCTCATCCCCCTTCCCACGTTTCATCCCCATTCTCTATATATACTGAAAGTCGTTAGTTTCATAGCAATCTTTCAGTGTGTTTAAGGCAGCTGTTTCATTTCCAGGAGACACCGAACACCATCATTATTTTCTTTTAAGAGGACTTTTTCCTCAGTGCCATCAGTGCCGACTCCACTTCCCCGAAAAGTCCTTCGGATGGGACTGTAAACCGAGGTCCTGTGTGCGAACGCACGCAGAACATCTAGCGCATACGTTAAAACCCGTTCCGCTTTCCGGAAGAATAGACAATTAGGCAATTATGTGCCGGTGGGACCGGATGACAAAATTGACAAAACACACAACATAAAACACACGGGGACTGGGTGTAAAAAAAGCATATGAGTGCTTTTTCCATTATTCTCGAAATGAAAGAATGAATAGATAGATAAACAAATAAACAAATAAATAAATAAGATCAATTATTTTGTTTTATCTACTTTTTCTTTATTTAATTTTTTTCCTGGTCTGATATCACTTTATGTGGAAAGACGTAAAATTGAAGACGACTACTACTACTACTACTACTACTACTACTACTACTACTACTACTACTACTACTATACTACTACTACTACTACCAAACACCTTCCTCTCCCCCCCCCCCTCTGACGCTACACTCCCCATACCTTTCTGTGAGCCAGGAGACAGACGGTGGCAGATCTGAGAGCCCGTGGTGTTGGTCTCACACATCCTCCACAGCCCGTAGTCGTATTTATGCCCCGATAGCCACCCCGTGCCCGCAAAGGCACCGATGAATGCGGCAGAGGCCGCAATAATCAGCACCACACTGGTGATCTGGAAGCATTTGGCGCTCATTTTTCTCCTTGAGGTTTTTTAATTATACAACTGACTTGGAGAACTTGGAGTTTGAAGAAAGTTGGAGATAAGGCGGGTGGACTTTGTCACCTTTTATTGATATTTTTTCCAGAAGGTGAAGCAGCGAAGGAGAGGAGATTGGCGCCGCCCTCAATATGCTGGCCCCTAGAGAAGCTGAGGTGTTTGATGCCTGGCTCCCCTATGACCACATGGGACACCTTTACCTTTTACCTACTTTTTGTTTTATTTTGTTTTTATCTCGTCTCTGTTTCTCAGGGATTTTGTCCGTCTTTTTTTGTTGCTTTGAGTTGTTAGTTTCTTTTTTCAGCGATCTTTTACATTTTTTTTTATAGTTAGATTAAAAAAAAAGAGCTTTGTTGTTGAATTGTTCTTTTTCGCTCTTTCATTTTAAAATCTTATTCAATTTATTTTGACGAATTGTTGCTTTGACTTTTTTCCTCTTTCTTTTGTTTCCTAATTTTTTTTGCGGTGATGTTTTGTTTGTTTTATATTTTGTTTTAGCGGACAGTTTTCTTCTTCTCTGGCCTTTTGGGGGTGAAAAAATTCCTGTAACTTTCCTTTTTATTTCATTTCATATTTCATCCTGGTTTCCTATTCTCTGTTGGCTGTTCTTTCGTTTTTCTTTGTTTTCACCTGTTTCTCTTTTTATATGCTCTTTCTGGAGCTTACTTATTTGAACAATATGTCATTTACAGACATAATGATGCTCTCTACATGCACATTGTTAAATAAGGAAACTGTAATGACCTTTCAGTACTGGAATTAATGACAAACAGCTAGAAGAAACGCATCGTCAAACCCTTCAGTTTCACATTTTCCAGTCTCAAGTGCCATCTTTCAGGGTAAGTGGGTGCACTTCCCTCACTGCTTATTGTTAACATAAATTAAAACAGTATAATGGTATTAAGATCATTCTTAAACAAAAAACACATAAAAAATCCAGAGGTTCACAAAGATCACATCAAACTTTCTCCAACAAAGTAAAGAAAATAAATGTGGTGTTCCCTCTCAGACAGGAATTCCAGTGCACTGTGAAATGGACGACAAATCACTCTTAATCCCGTCGTCCCACAGACTGTACCAATATTACAATCATATTAGTCAGTGGGAAATCGAACGCTGCAGAAAATCTGGTGTTACATTGACTGGAGGCATTATTTGGCCTTGCGCCGCGGAGGGATTTGCTCCCTGAAGTAAATCAAACCCCGTGGTAAGAGAGCTGGTTACACAGAGCAAAGAGCTTAATTCTTCTTTTTGGTTCTCTGTGCAGAAGTGTAGAAGTGTGTGTATGTATAAGTGTAGGCGCATGCATGTCCGTGTGTGTGTGTGTGTGTGTGTGTGTGTGTGTGTGTGTGTGTGTGTGTGTGTGTGTGTGTGTGTGTGTGTGTGTGTGTGTGTTAATTAAAAAAAAAAACTTTATATCGAGGATATGGAATAAGCACTCATATGCTTTTTTTCACAACCAGTCCCCGTGTGTATGCAGTTTTGTGAATCTTGTCAACTGTTCCCACCGGCACACAATAGCCTACTCTTATGAAAAGCGGAATAGGATTTCACGTGGGCGCAAGATGTTTCTGTGTGTGTGTGTGTGTGTGTGTGTGTGTGTGTGTGTGTGTGTGTGTGTGTGTGTGTGTGTGTGTGTGTGTGTGTGTGTGTGTGTGTGTGTTTTTATAATTCTTATTTTATTATTTATCCTTTTATTTCGAGGGTGATGGAATAAACACTATGTGCTTTTTTACATCCAGTTCCCGTGTGTATGCAGTTTTGTAAAATTTGTTATCCGTTCCCACCGGCACACAATGACCTACTCTTCCATAAGCGGAACAGGTTTTAACGTGTTCGCACGATGTTCTGGGTTCATTCGCACACATGACCTCGGTTTGACGTCTCATCTGGAGGACGTGTGTGTGTGTGTGTGTGTGTGTGTGTGTGTGTGTGTGTGTGTGTGTGTGTGGTGTGTGTGTGTGTGTGTGTGTGTGTTGTGTGTGTCTGTCTGTCTGTCTGTCTGTCTGTCTGTCTGTGTCTGTGCGTGTATGTATATGTGTGTGCGCGCGTACACGTACACGCGCGTGCATGCGTGCTTATGTACATGGGTGGGTACGCACGTTTGACAATCCCGAAATGATTTGACCCTCACTTCTATCCCCATTGTTCAATAAATTAATAAGCTACTGTGAGCTTAACTAGGGAGCTATCATGCGCTTTTAAGGCGGCTGAAAACGACAACACTCTCCCTTGAAACACATTTCTTTACACCCAGTGCCAGTCCCACTAAGCTCATGGCGACCCACCTGGAAACCTAGACTAAATCTTAAGGGGTGGTAGGGGTAAGGGGGGAAGGGGGGGGTGGAGCTGATGAGGAGGGGGGGGGGGCTGGGTGTGGGAAGGGGACGGAGAGAAAGGCACTTCACTCTGTGTAAAGGTAAAAAAAAAAGAAAAAAAAAAGAAAGAAAATCAAGCAGCATGTATAACCTACCCTGGTCAACCAACATGGGGTGTGGTCATTCCAGACGAAACTTGTGGAGCGTGGAGAAAATCGAAAAAGAAAAAGGGCCCAGAACCAGACGACAGATTTAATCAGCCATGTATGAATTATGAGCAGGTGTGGCAGACTGGGCCCCCGACCTGTCTAGAACGCGAGAGATCGGTGGTTCAAAACGTGTGCGGTGTAGTGTAGTGTAGTGTAGTGTAGTGTAGTGTAGTGTAGTGTAGTGTAGTGTAGTGTAGTACCACACATACCGTACCGTACGTACGTACATTTACCATCCATACGTACCGTGCCTGCCGTACTATAACATACCATACCGTACCGTGCCTGCCGACAGTACATACATACCATACCATACCATACCATACCATACCATCCTTCGGATGAGACTATAAATCGAGGCCCCGTGGGCGAACGCACCATAACATCTTGCGCACACGTTAAATCCTGTTCCATATTTCGAAAGAATAGGCAATTGTGTGCCGGTGAGAACATATGACACACTGCATACACACGGGGACTCGATGTAAGAAAAAGCACATGAGTGCTTATTCCATTATTCTCGATACAAAAGAACAAAATAATTAATACCATACCATACCGTACGTACCATACATACATACCATACCATACCATACCATACCATACCATACCATACCATACCATACCATACCATACCATACACCCATACCATACCATACATACCGTACCGTACCGTACCGTTAAGTGCTTAACACAACACAATAAACACTATACAATACAAATCAATGTAATGTAATGCAACATTAGACATATCTATTTATTTATTTATTTATTTATTTATCTTTTATATCGAGGATAACAGAATAAGCAATCATGTGCTTTTTTTCATCGGTCCCGTGTGTTGCAGTTTTGTAATATTGTCATTGTTCCACGGCACACGATGGCCTACTCTACGAAGCGGAACAGGATTTAACGTGTGCGCAGATGTTCTGCGTGCGTTGCAACGGGCCCGGTTAAAGTCTCATCCGAGAACATAGTCATAATGACCATACCATACCATACCATACCATACCATACCATACCATACCATACCATACCATCCATACCGAACCGTACCGTACCGCTAAGTGCTTTACACAACACAATAAACAGTATACAATACAAATCAACGTAATGTAATGCAACATTAGAAACATAGTCATAATGAACTTTAAACTTCGCAAACAGCACTCTGCTTCTGATGCTGCCGGCTGTTGTATATTTTGCCACCGATGAAAGGGAAGAGGAGAGAAGAGAAGAGAAAGGGAGAAAAGAGAAGGGGAGAGACGAGGAGAGAAGAGAGGAGAGAAGAAAGGAAAAGAAAAGAGAAGAGAAGAGAGGAAGAGAAAGAGAAGCGAAGAGAGAAGAATCTGAGAGAAGAGAAGAGAAGAGAAGAGATCTGAGAGAAGAGAAGAGAAGAGAAGAGAAGAGAAGAGAGGAGAAGAGAAGAAGAGAGAGAGAGAAGAGAAGAGAAGAGATCGAGAGAAGAGAGAGAAGAGAAGAAGAGAAGAGAAGAGAAGAAGAGAAGAGAAGAGAGAGAAGAGAAGAGAAGAGAAGAGAAGAGAAGAGAAAGAGAGAGCGAAGAGAAAAGAAAAGAAGTGAAGAGATCTGAAGATTTGATTTGATTTTGATTTATTCTTTTATATCGAGGATAAGGGAATAAGCACTCTTGTGCTTTTTTTCATCCAGTCCTCGTGTGTATGCAGTTTGTAAATGTCATCTGTTCCCACCGGCACACGATGGCCTACTCTTACGAAAAGCGGAACAGGATTTAACGTGTGCGCAAGATGTTCTGCGTGCGTTCGCACACGGGGCCTCGGTTTACAGTCTCATCCGAAGGACTTTTGGGGAGAGTGGAGTCAGCACTGATGTTAACTCCAGATGAGAGAGAAGAGAAGAGAAAAGAAGAGAAGAGGGAAGAGAAGAGAAGAGAAGAGAAGAGAAAAGAAAGAGAAGAGTGAAGAGAAGAGAAAAGAAGAGAAATGAAGAGAAAAGGGAAGAGGAAGAGAAGAGAAGATGAGATGAGAGATTAGATGAAAGAAGATAAGATACGATAAGATAAAATAAGACAAAACAAAAGACAAGACAAGAGTAGATTAGGTATAATAAGATAAAATATAGGCCTAATAAAATTAAAGAAAACAAAGCAAAATCAGAAAAAAATAAAGTACTATAAAATGTGCAGCTACTTCTTTCACTGCCCCTGAACCGATGCCAACAATCTATTTTTGAATGGGTCAATCAATTATGCCATTAAAAAAAATAATTAAGACAATGACTGACTGAATGATTGACTGAATGAAACAATAGATGTATAAATGCCTGGATGAATGTACGAATGGCACTATTATTCACAGAGCAATGTCTACGTGTACAGGTATGTTTGCTGTATTGGGGTAGAAGAGTAAGTAGAGAATAGGAAGGAGAAATCAACAGCAACAGCCCTGCCCCTTGCAACATACCCCCCCCCCCCCCCTTCCCATCAGAAAACACACGTAAACACAGGTACGCACGCACACATGCACGCACGCACACAGGCACGCACGCACGCACACAGGTACGCACGTACACACGCACGCATACATGCTCGCACCCAACACACACACACACACACACACACACACACACACCACACACCCTATACCAAGGGAAGTTAGTTGGGTAAAATAATATTTGTGTAGAAGGCCTATTGGTTATCTCTCTTGAAATACCGACAGTTTCGGCAGACCAATGTGCACTGATCGTCCTCGCATTTTGAACGATAAACAACACCAGTTATTTCCCACAATCAACGGATATTGGTGATTTGATTTAGGCCTATTTGAGTCTCTTGGTGATGCGTCTGCTGCTGGGGTTCCGAACGCTCGTTGCTAGGCAATGGCTTCGTATTTTTTAAAGTCATAAGCGGCAATACGTACAAAGCGCATGCTCGTACGAAGTTGAAAGGGAATGTGGGATCGAAAGTGGCGTCCATTTGTTTTGGTTTGTAGCCGATGGCTAGGGCTGCTGAACATTTTTCATCACAGCCCTTCCTTGGCTTTGTTTACATTCTTCATGTAGTCCTGCGGACATAGCTTGTGACTATACCCACCCGTTGAAGACACCCTATAAACAGAAAACGTTGGGTTTTCTCTTGATTTTGGTTGTTGATTGTGCTTGAGAGAAAGCATGTCTTCAAAAATATGTTAAAAACGAAACTTGATTTTCTCCCTAGTCTGGGACATCTGTTCAAATTGTCTTTCGATTGAAAGACAAATTGTTCTAGAAAATGAAACAGGAAGAAATTTACGATCCACTGGAAAGAGGCCAACAAGGAACGTAATTATGACAAGCAGATACGTGCGGAAATCGGTGCCTTTGGACATGTAAGTATTTTGGCGAGTATGCCTAGTTGTATTCATTGATCGCCATGTGTTTATAAATATACTACTAGATGGATCGATATGTTTGACAAACCTGATAACCTAATATTTAGGGCCCCAACGAAAAATATTGATTTGTTGCATTTCCATAGACAGCCTGCAGCCCAATACTATAGAAAATCAAAAACCAAAACTTGAAGGCTGATTGTGTGTGTGTGTGTGTGTGTGTGTGTGTGTGTGTGTGTGTGTGTGTGTGAGAGAGAGAGAGAGAGAGAGAGAGAGAGAGAGAGAGAGAGAGAGAGAGAGAGAGAGATTTATATCTATTTTATTCTTTTAAATCAAGGATAATGGGATAAGCACTCTAGTGCTTTTTTACATCCGGTCCCTGTGTGTATGCAGTTTTGTAAATGTCATCTGTTCCCACCGGCACACAATGGTCTATTCTTACGAAAAGTGGAACAGGATTTAACATGTGTGCCAGATGTTCTGCGTGCGTTCACACACGGGACCTCAGCTTATAGTCTCATCCAAAGGACTTTTGGGGAGAGTGGAGTCAGCACTTTTGTTAACTTTAGGAGAAAAATCTCATCAAACAGGTTCGATACCCGGGTTGTCAAATTGCCAGAGAGAGAGAGAGAGAGAGACAGACAGACAGACAGACAGACAGACAGACAGACAGATGAAACATGTGCATGCATACTATTATATTGTGTACATGTACATTATAAGTCTGTGCATGTATATGTGTGTGTGTTTGTCAAAGCCAAAGTCAAGTCGTACGTGTGTGTGTGTGTGTGTGTGTGTGTGTGTGTGTGTGTGTGTGTGTTGTGTGTGTGTGTGTGTGTGTGTGTGTGTGTGTGTGTGTGTGTGTGTGTGTGTGTGTGTGTGTTGTGTGTGTGTGTGTGTGTTTGTGTGTGTGTGTGTGTGTGTGTGTGTGTGTGTGTGCACGCGTGTAGGTGGGTTAGGTGGGTGGGTGAATAAATTGAACCTTGGAATTAAAAAAAAAAGAGTTACAGGCTTACTCTTTTTTGCTCTTAAAAATATTGGAAGATGGAAAAGTCATAAGGCTTAGCACTAGTTGTACCAAAGTAGAGTTTGTTACTTATTCAGTGGATTGAAGCTAATTTCCAGATCATGGTGATAAATACTGAAATATCTGAAGTGTCTATGCATGCATACAGTCTGTCTATCTATCTATCTTGTATCTATCTATCTATCTATCTATCTATCTATCTATCTATCTATCTATCTATCTATCTATCTATCTATCTATCTATCTATCTGGACATGTCTATCTATCTATCTACCTACCTATCTTTCTGATGTATCTAGATCTATCTGAGATCTATCTGTACTGCATTTTAAATTATTTTACATTGCAAGGCATTGCATTGCAATATATTGTATTACAGTA
>CM060318.1:80686357-80688857 GCA_030674155.1 Stramonita haemastoma
TTCTATGTATTTTGTTTTCAAATGCTGACACTGACTTCTTAGTTCTCTTGGAGCTGTTGTGGCTGTATACATCGTATTTCCCCCCCCCCCCCCCCCCCTCAGCTCTCTTGAAATTGCTTCGTTCTGTGCGAATCGATCCCATCGAGGCATTGTGTGTGTTTGTGCCACGCTTTATTGTTGTGGGGAGTTTCTTTAGAAATGCGCGGTCTTCCTTTCTATAGCTCCAGCGTCGCTGATTATTTTGTTGAAGAATAATGTCGGTCTTTCTCCGACACACAAGCATGAATAGCAGCTATAGAAATTCCAGAGCTTACGTTCGTGGCAGCCGGGGTGGCAGTGTAAAACGAAAAGTCAACGGAGCTGAGCAGTTATAGCCGCTGTGAAAAAAAGGCCGGGCAGATAGATCCACCCCTCTTCTTGCCGAAGCCGACTACCGTTAGGCCTGTATTATTTCTTTGACTCTCTCGGGTGAAAGCAAGCTGTCGTTTGTTAAGCGAGTGCTAATGGATTGACGGGGATCCGGGTGGTGACAACTTGACGTTATGTGGGCTGAAGACGAGGAGATAAGTGTTGGCTAAATCTAGTAAATGACAGCCAAAGGATTGAACCTCAGTTTCTGCGTCCTGTGTTTTCTTTTAACACTCCAGCGTTTGTCGCAGTATTAGCTTCGAAAATCCAGGAATCTGTGGCTCTCAAGGTGGCTTTGGACTTGTGTCATGGGTAGTAGAAAACAGTAAAATGAGACAGCCTCGACTCAAGTCTGTGCTAGCTACTTGAATAACTGAAATGAGAGCTGTGGATTTGAATGCCGATGACTTGTGTACCAACTGTCACCCAAGGGGAATCTAGGAGCTTAAGAAGTACAGAGGTGTAGGTTTCTTTTCTTACAAAACATATGTGTAATGCATCTGACAGAAAGGTTGTAGGCTACCAGAGATGGTTTAGTAATCTATAATTAGGAGAAACATTATGTGTTTGTCATCATCAATCGAAGAAGAGAAATTGTGAATCTCTCTGACAGATCCGTGTTTAATGGGTTAATGCAGTTTATCGGGAAATGTGAAATATCTCGCGTGCTGGTCAAAATCATTCGTTGTGCAGCAGAAAGTTTACCATTATTTACTAAAAACTTCTCAAGTCAAACTGAGTCACAAAACCTACTGTGTTAACCCGCAGAGCTCTTTGCTTCGAGACGTCCACATACAAAAATTTCGACATGCACAGGTACTATTTTCAGGAAATGTGTGTCTTATCATTCGAGTCTTGATGCCGCAAAAAACAACGTCTGCCAGCTCTTCAGCATTCGGAGGAACAGGCATGAACGACCCCCATGTGAAGATCTTGGGACTGTGCAACAACTGAACCAGAAAGCCCAAACTGGGACCAGCTAACGGCAGCAGCAAGGATATTTATTCTTAAAGTCTGGCAGTGCTATTGCCAACACAACCATGATCCATCTGAAGGTGGTAGGGTCTCGGGCCAGTCCTCGGGCGAATCTCCTGACTCGTCTGGGGCTGTTGGACAGTCGTGAGGGTAGTGATGGGGGTGGGAGGATAGGGACACCCTCCTCCACCATCTACCCGGCCCCTCTTCCAGGCCTGGCCCGCGGTACAGCCAGCATCATACACTTCCCATCCTCGCGCAAAAAGAAGGGGAGCAGGTGAGATATGTAGCAGGTGCACATGCATGTATGCAGGTGTGCATACATGTACGCACACATACGTATGCACACACACACACACACACATACACACACACACACACACACACACACACACACACACACACACCACACACACACACACACACACACACACACACACACACACACACACACACACACACACACACACACACACACACACACACACACACACACAATCTCTGTATACACTTCCAGACCTGGGTGTGCATAACCCACATACAGTATGTGTGGTTCTGTGCTGAGCGGAGGCAATACTTTCTTTTTTTATCCTGGTAAACCGACCCTAATTGTAAAGTTTTGTTCAAGTAAGATTTGGGAATAAACCCGATCTGACGTCAGGAAACTGCACTGTACTTGTTTTATGGAATCGGCTTTAAGCTCCCAAATCTTTGGTAAATCTGTATGAGTTTGTTACCACATCGTTACTACTTTAGATATGCATTTCGACTTTGATGAAAAAAACTGTTTACTGCCTGGGAAGAACAGCTGTAACTTCCGATAGAGAACACATAGAGACAAACACAGATACACACACGCACATACAAGCATGCACAAATACACGGAGTTAAGCGCATTTTTTTAGAGAGAGAGAGAGAGAGAGAGAGAGAGAGAGAGAGAGAGAGAGAGAGAGAGAGAGAGAGAGAGAGAGAGAGAAGCAGTTTTGACTAAAGCATGGATAACGGTGGCTTTTTTTTTTTTTTTTTTTTTTTACCAATTAGATCAGAAGGAAAAACATATTCAGCAGTTGGACATACATTTTTGACCAAAACATAAATGATAAAACGTTTCTGTTTT
>CM060318.1:80693857-80696357 GCA_030674155.1 Stramonita haemastoma
TCTGTATATGGTTTTATCTTGTACTATGTTTTGTGGTTTTTTGGTTGGTTTGGCTGGTTAGTGTTCTTGGTTTTTTTTTGCTTTCGTTATTTCTTTTGGTTTGTTTTGCTTCGTTATGTTCGTCGCAGGGACAAACTGTTGTAACGTTCACCTCTTAGGTCCTCTGGCATTTTGTTCAGGTCCTCTGGCATTTTGTTCATTTCTGCCATTTCCGAATCTTAACTTATGATATCTGTAATTAATTTTCTTGTCAGTGTTAACGTCTGTTCGCCAGATGACCACTTTTTCATCCAAAAAGCAGCAGAGCCTTTTTGTGTCCTTACCGCCAGGTGTGGAGGATATCAGGATACCCCCCCCCCCCTCTTCCACTTCCAATTCTTATCGGTTACCATACCCACTTCAGCCGGCACCCACGGTTGTGGGTCACTAAGGTGTAAGCTCACCCTAATAATCAGTCCAACTTTGGCTAACCCGGTACCTGTCGGGTGTTTGTTGACTCACCCTCTCCTCTCCTCTCTCTACTTCTACTTCTTCTTCTTCTCCTCCTCCTTCTCCCCTTACCTTGATTGAGTTAGAGCTCCCCTCTAGTGTTTCCAAGCCAAGTTCAGATAGCCTACTTCGGCATCGATAGGCTGGCTGCTACCTTGGTTTGGTTCTGAAGGTTATCAGTTGTACTAGGAAGACTGGACGGTAGACCTAAACCTTGTGTGGGGGAACGTTGTTCGGTGGGTGCTAGTGGTGTTGTGAACACTGTAGTAGGTCAGTTGAAATCATGTTCAAATGCAGGAACAGCCGAAAAATGGATATTGACACTTTGGGAATGCATCAGCTGAAAGTGGGAAATGGTAGAACATCGAGGTGTTTTATTTGCTCGATGAAATTCAAGTGAAAACCTGGAGAAAAAAAGAGTGATGCTGGATTCATTGCTAGAATTCCTTTTGGAAATCACTTGGGTCTTTTTGGCGTTTGTGTGCTGTATGGGCAAACGTATTTTGTTTTGTGTATTCAGTTTCTGAGCATTTTCTGCTTCGTTTTAGATGTGAGGATGTTGGATAGGCCCTTGTTTTGTGAGGGGGGTAATGTATGAAGATTCTTGTTTAGAAAGATGCGCGTGGCGTATAGGTTTTCGAACGACAGAGTATGTCAAGGATGTGGAAGGATTTTGCCTGCTGGTAGTAAGGAGCTTCGGCTGTGGAAGGACCTTGACTATGTGTGAAACTCCAAATCTGTGTGCAAGCATGGCTGCTTTCGGGTTCAAATCAAAAGAGCACGTACCATGAAACTCACCTCGGGCACATTACCTGGTGTTTTCAACCTCTTGCTATCAAGGAAAAGAAACCAGTGCAGCATTTCGTTGCGAAAACAGAATGTCTGTTTCTGCGGTCACTCAGAATGTTGGATCCAGTTTTATTTGCACCAGGCGTTGATAGTTCATAATCTGATTTGTGTGTATGGCTGCTGATAACGGCAGTTTGCAATGTCATTATCTGGTCGTGATTTATTAAAAAAAAAAGAAAAAGGGATGATTTTGTGAACACGGACCATAGTCGATTCCTGAAAAGAGGCACGACTTCCTGAAAAAAAAAACAAGGAAAAGAAAAACAACAACAACAAATCCTATATCAAATCAGAACAAAAATCAAAGCGATGACTCCCACGGGGAGTGACCTCTACTCCATGGCCCACCCACAGCCGCTGCTGCCCCGACGACGGACGTACACCTTCACCAGTCCCTCCCTCTCGCCCTACCACCACCCCCCAGTCACCATCTCCACTGTCTCAGACCTGCAACTTCGTCGCTCGGCCACAGTTCCCCCGGGTTCGGCCACGTGGCCGGGACGTCCTCCTTGTTGCCTTCTGCTGGTGACTGTAGCTCTTGGAGCTGGAGGTCCCTGACTTCCTTGCCCGTGCTAGGCAGCATCTACAGCGCCAACGCCAGTAGTACTGCTACCACAAAACGGCGAAGACGAGCGCGGGATATTACCCCGAGTCTTCTGAGTTGTGTGGGGGCGAAAATACATACAAGGTTAGCGTTTGTCATTTGGTGTTTATTTCCCACCCGATCTGCGAAGCCTGAATGCGGCTAGCTACCTTGAAGGTGGGTAATAACGGTCGCTTTCGCAAAATCTCACCATTGGTAAACCTCGAAGCTCTAGCCCAAGAACGAAAAAAAAAGAGAAAACAAACCCATTTCCTATCTTGCGTCCAGGTAGCCCTAGTTACTGGTTTTATATTTTAAAAAATCCCTGAAGTCAGAGTATGGTTAGAGATGGCAGCGTACTGGAAAAGAATCGTAGGCCCAAGTGTATGCTTGCTGTCTCACCGTAATTCCCAGGTTAGTTCAGTCATCAGATTGCACATTCTAGGTGACCCTCAGGGTGCTAGGCTAGGGAACATGCAACAACAATGACAACAAACAACACCGACAAGTGGTATTATTTTTACCGGCTGTATGCTTTGTGTCTAACGGAGGATTTGTGCCGGGGAGAGGATACTGGAT
>CM060318.1:80701357-80708857 GCA_030674155.1 Stramonita haemastoma
CACTAAGATGAGCCAGCAAAAAGAAAAAAAAATCACCAACCAACAAACAAAAACCCAACCAAAAACATGTTAAAAATAAAGAGAGTAAATCATTAAATACATAGGGTCATGTATGCAAGGCTTTGCATGAACATAGGCACATGCAAACAGGCATAATTATACACAAACACTAGCAGGGAGGGGTGTGTGGGGGGGAAGCCTGGGTAGCCTATCTATCTATCTATCTGTCTGTCTGTCTGTCTGTCTGTCTGTCTGTCTGTCTGTCTGTCTGTCTGTCTGTCTATCTATCTATCTATCTATCTATCTATTCTTTTTTTTATTGAGGATAATGGAATAAGCACTCATGTGCTTTTTTTACATCCAGTCCCTGTGTGTATGCAGTTTTGTAAAATTGTATTGTCTGTTCCCACTGGCACACAATGGCCTACTCTTACGAAAAGTGGAAATGATTTAACGTGTACACAAGATGTTTTGCGTGTGTTCGCACACGGGGCCTCAGTTTATAGTCTCATCTGAAGGACTTTTGGGGGAGTGGAGTCAGCACTGATGTTAACTCCAGAGGAAAAATCCCCTCGAATGGGAATCAAACCTGGATTGTCAAATTGCCAGCGCAGTGTTCTGACCTCTAGGCTATCCTGTCTCCCTAGTGGTTTGAGCATTGCACTGGTGGTTTGACAGCCCAGGATCAAGTCCAGGTTTGAGCCACTGCTGAGACTCCCATTCAGAGGGATTTTTCCCCTGGAGTTAACATCAGCACTGACTCCATTCCTCCAAAAGGACTTTTTTTTTTTTTTTTTTTTTTTCCTTTTTTTGCTGCCTCGTCTTCTGTGACGTTCCCGTACTGCTGTTCCCACGCCGCTCATTTCAATCTCCCCGCCACAGCCATACCCAGATTCGTTGTGTCTCACCCCCGGGGTCGGGAGTCCACAGGGAGCTCATCAATATTAGGCCGCTGCGGGGCCACCAGCCAGAGGGGCCCTGCACTTCTGCTGGGTCACTTTGGTGGTGTTCAGTGGTGCCTGTTCTGAGCTAACATACGCAGAACACCACCTACTAAGCCCCCTACTAACGACAGTATTAGCTCAGTCGCGGAGCCAGACTGAGTGAGTCACCCACCCAAGGTGGCGACCACCACAACGTCCCTCCAACGACCGCCTCCCCACGAACCCCCAACCCCAAAGGCTTTGACACAAATTCACCACAGGCACAGAAGCGTATGGGGAAACCGAATCTGAGGTCACCATGAGACCAGAGCAACGGAGGCCACCGAATCAGAGGCAATTTTTATTATTGCATGATGATCAATGATGATGAGGATGATGTAATAATGATGCTGCTGTGGAGGTGCATCCGCTTTGAGACTACTTGACAGGGTTGTTCTCTACGCTTACTGTCATAATATATCCCGGCGTCAACCAGGCCCGAGAGATACAGACACCTGCAGTGTTGGTCAGGTAATTTGAGCAACACTCTCAAATTCGCATCCGTAAAGTGGATGAAGCTCGACTGTGTGGTCCCAGTCTCCCCACTGAGCCCACAGCACACTCACTCTGGGTAGGAGCCGGCCGGAGCCCGAAAAAATCCCTATGACTTATGGGATTCGAACCCGCGACCTTCCAGTCCGGAATCCACGGCGCTAACCACTGCGCCATGGCGGCTGGTCCTCCAAAAGGACTTTGTATGAGACTATAAACTAAGGTCCCATGTGCAAACACATGTAGAATATCTTGAACACCTGTTAAAACCCATTCTGCCCTTTGAAAAAGTAGGCCGTTCAAACTGGTAAGAATAGATAACAGTTGTTTTTTTTTCTAATACATATCTATCTATCTATCTATCTATCTATCTATCTATCTATCTATCTATCTATCTATCTATCTATCTATCTATCTATCTATCTATCTATCTATCTATCTATCTATATATGTAAATATGTGTGTGTGTGTAATACATTCATACATATATATATATAAATGAATATATAAATAAATGAATAAATGAATAAATAAATAAAAGAGTATGTATGTATATATCACATTCACTTGTTTACACCCTGGTTTTTTTTTTTTCATTTATATACCATTCACAGCCAGGTTTGTCCCCATGTTTACCAATTTATGTGCATTTCCTTTGAACTGAGGGACAACACCACAGCAAAAATCACACCATTCAGCTCTTTAGCCACAAAACTTCCTAGCCACAAAAAGCACCTTTCAGGTTGGCTGTAACTTGGCCAGTGGTGTAATCCTAAGGGTCTGACATGCTGCATGGCAAAACGAACACTCTCTGAGCCTCAAAGACTCGCTTTTATTCTTTAAGATCTGTGGGGAATATGGAACTCTTTGAGGGAAAGGCAAGGGCTTTTTGATGACTGGAAAGTCTGGTCTTGAATTCACACAGCTTTATAGATCTGTATAAAAAGTTTGCAATCTGGCCATATAATATGATAATATATCCTTTCAGTGTGTGTGTGTGTGTGTGTTGTGTGTGTGTGTGTGTGTGTGTGTGTGTGTGTGTGTGTGTGTGTGTGCGCGCGTGTGTATGTGTGTGTGTGTAAAAATTTTGCATTCTGGCCATATGATATAATAATATATCCTTTCAGTGTGTGTGTGTGTGTGTGTGTGTGTGTGTGTGTGTGTGTGTGTGTGTGTGTGTGTGTGTGTGTGTGTGTGTGTGCGCGCGTGTGTATGGTGTGTGTGTGTAAAAATTTTGCATTCTGGCCATATGATATAATAATATATCCTTTCAGTGTGTGTGTGTGTGTGTGTGTGTGTGTGTGTGTGTGTGTGTGTGTGTGTGTGTGTGTGTGTGTTTGCCTGCATGCTCGCACGGGTGTATGTGTGCATTTATGTTGTCAATAACTGGGTAAAGTTGCTCAGAATCCATTACAGGTGTATGTATGATTCCATTTTCTACCCATTGTTTGTGTTCACATCTCTGGCTTTTGAAAGAGGCTTTGCTTTTATGAGATATTATAAAACACTGTTGTTTTCTTGAAGACTGAACATGTTATCTTCCTTTATGGTAGGAAATCTATAAAACAAACAAACAAACAAGCAAAAAAGCCAAGGTGTTGTAAGGTTGGAGGTCACGAATTTTTGTGCTTTTGTTGTGGGCACTGGCAAAATATGAATTTGATAGTTCCCCCAAGTCAGACTGTGGCTATGATAATGGTGGGCAAAATGGTGGCACATGCCCTATCTCTCCATTGGTCAGCTGTGGAGCTGTGACAAAGGAAGGCTCATGACAAAAGAGAAAAAAAGAATAGGTTAGGTATGGTGAAAAATAAGTTTTCACTGCTGTGATCATGCCTTATGGCTAAGGGTATATGTTATGAATGTATGAATGTATGATGTATGAATGTATGAATGTATGTATGTATGTATGTATGTATGTATGTATGCATGTATGTATGTATGTATGTATGTATGTATGTATGTATGTATGTATGTATGTATGTATGTATGTATGTATGTATGTATGTATGTATGTTTATGTATGTATGTTATGTTATGTTATGTATGTATGTTATGTATGTATGTTATGTTATGTCTGTCTGTCTGTCTGTCTGTCTGTATGCATATCTATCTATCTATCTATCTATCTATCTATCTATATATCTATCTATCTATCTATCTATCTATCTATCTATCTATCTATCTATCTATCTATCTATCTATCTATCTATCTATCTATCTATCTATATGTGTGTGTGTGTGCGCGCGTGCGTGCGCTTACAATTCCTAGATCCATTCATTCATTAAGGGTTTTTCACTGTTTTGGCTGTTAATGTCTGCCTGGACTTGAAGGCGCTGAAAGTTCTCTTTAAACAGGGAAAGTCTGCAGGGTACACAGGCTGGTGTTGTTAAGATTGCACAGAAACAGTGTACTACACAGAGTGTGCCTAAGCTGTATATGCTACAACTGCTTGTGCCAGTAATGAATGTTGTCACAAAGAAGCAGTGTTGTCTCAGGGGCTTAGTGCTTGTGTTTCTCTTTTTCATAAAGAAAATCTGTATGCTTGATAGTTACGCATTGTATTCTCTGTCTGTCTGGATCTGTGTGTGTGTGTGTGTGTGTGTGTGTGTGTGTGTGTGTGTGTGTGTGTGTGTGTGTGTGTGTGTGTGTGTGTGTGTGTAGTGTGTGTGTATGTGTGTGTTGTGTGTGTGTGTGTGTGTGTGTTGTGTGTGTGTGTGTGTGTGCCCCCCTTTTTTTGGTCTCTCTGTGTGTCTGTAACCTCCTCCCCTTCTTCTCTCTCTCTCTCTCTCTCTCTCTCTCTCTCTCTCTCTCTCTCTCTCTCTCTCTCTCTCTCTCTCTCTCTCTCTCTCTCTCTCTCTCTCTCTCTCTCTCACTCACACATACACAAATGAGTGGGTACACACACATGCACTCATGCATGTATGCATGCATGCAAGTGAAAACACACATGCATATGCACACACATGCACGCATGCATGCATAAATGCATGCATGGATGCATGCACAAACATACACATGTACACACACATTTATGATTATGATAATTTCCTCACCTTTTTACTTGTGCATATGCAGTCATACACAGTTTACAGGCTCTCTTATCTATTTAATAAGGCATAATTATTACTGGTGTGTGAAAAAGTTCAACGGTTCCTTCTAGTTTCTTATTTGCTCTATATAATATAGAATGATGATCACAAGGTTAGTTTTCATTACCTTTGCTCTTTAAAGTTGAAATGAAGATACATGGTCACTTATCATTCTTTAATATTCTGTAAAATTAAAACAAATTTATTTCTAGGATAATAGAATAAGCACTTATGTACCTTTTTGACATTCAGTACCTGTGTGTATGCAGTTTTGTAAATTTTGTCATCTGTTCCCACCAGCACACAATGGCCTACTCTTCCAAAAAGCAGAACAGGATTTAACATGTGCGCAAGATGTTCTGTGTGTACTCGCACACAAGGTGTTGGTTTACAGTCTCATCCAAAGGATTTTTGGGGAGAGTAGAGTCAGCACTGATGTTAACTTCAGGGGAAAAATCCCTTTGCTTCATTTCTTTTGCTGTGCAAGTCAGATGGTGACCTTATGTGTTGTTTTGTGTGCTGGTGTGCAGTTACAATGTGGAGTCCGTTGCGGGGAGCAGTGGGCGGTCCTCCCCGGCCAACATGGAGATCCAGAGTGCCCTGGCCGTGTCCAACGGAGGCTGGACCACGGGCAACACCACAGAGAGGAGCAGTGTGGAGTCCTCCTGCTACTCCTTGGATGTAAGGCTGCCGCAGCAGATACTGGGAGCAGGATGTGTGCGACTCTGTGGCTGTGTGTGTGTGTGTGTGTGTGTGTGTGTGTGTGTGTGTGTGTGTGTGTGTGTGTGTGTGTGTGTATGTGTGTGTAGTGTGTGTGTGTGTGTATGTGTGTGTGTGTGTGTAGTGTGTGTGTGTTTATCTATTTTTATTTATTTATTTGTTGTTTTAAATCAAGGATAATGGAATAAAGCACTCGTGTGCTTTTTGACATTCAGTCCCCGTGTGTAAATCTTGTCATCTGTTCATCTGTGTATGTGTGTTTGTTTATTTATTTATTCTTTTATATCAAGGATAATAGAAGAAGTGCTCATTCCCTTTTTTTACATCCAGTCCCTGTGTGTATGCAGTTTTGTACATCCTGCCATCTGTTCCCATTGGCACACAATGGCCTAATCTTAGGAAAAGTGGAACAGGATTTATCATGTGCACGAGATGTTCTGCGTGCATTTGCATATGGGACATTGGTTTATAGTGTGTGTGTGTGTGTGTGTGTGTGTGTGTGTGTGTGTGTGTGTGTGTGTGTGTGTTAGATCTGAGGGGATGTTGTTATAATAGTGAGTGTGTCTAGCTAGCTGTAGGCCTTGCTAGTTTCTTTTGGCTTTTTGTTGAGTTTTTGTTGTTGTTGTTTGTTTATTAGTTGTGGAATGTAGCGTGTGTGTGTGGACAAAGGGAGAATGGTTTGGTTTCGGAAAAAAGAGGTGATGGGTAGTACTATGGTATTTTGCTTTATACGCCCCCCCCAAAAAAAAAAAAAAAAACCCCAAAAACCCCAACCCCAAACTGAAGCATGATATCTGCCATTTTATTTGTGAAAGTTTGCTTTAATACTTGCTTTCTCCCCCCTTGCTTTATCTCCCCCCCCCCCCCCCATTTTTCTTTTTTTTTTAATTTACTCTTTTTTCGTAGATTTCTACTTATTTTATTCTTGCATCTACTTATTTGACTAACTTATTAACAAAAAATGCTGGGGGCAAGGGGATGTTATGTAACCATTTCTATGGTTGCTTTGGTCATTTCTTGTTTTCTGCCTTTGTCTTTCCTTTGCATGACAGTTCAATGAAGAAGTTTTTCTCCACTGAGATGTCATCTTTTAAAACTTTGAGTTGATATTTGTCTCAGGGACAAAATGATTAGAGTCTTATGTCTGTTCTCATGAGCTATCAACAGTTTTGTCTTATGGTCTTTTAAGTCGGGTAAAACTTGAGTTAAAAAAAAAAAAAAAAAAATCTGAACTGATGTTTTATTTATTCTTTTTCTTTTATATTGAGGATAATGGAATAAACACTCATGTGCTTTTTTACATCCAGTCCCCATGTGTATGCAGTTTTGTAAATCTTGTCATCTGTTCTCACCAGCAAACCAGCTTACGAAAAGCGGAACAGGATTTAACATGTGTGTAAGATGTTCTGCATGTTTTTGCAGATGGGATCTCTGTTTAAAGTCTCATCCGAAGGACTTCTGGGGAGAGTGGAGTCAGCACTGATGTTAACTCCAGGGGAAAAATCCCCTCCAACGGGAATTGAACCTGGGTTGTCAAATTGCGAGCGCAATGTTCTGACCACTAGGCTATCCCATCCCCCGTGGTGTGTGTGTGTGTGTGTGTGTGTGTGTGTGTGTGTGTGTGTGTGTGTGTGTGTGTGTATGCATGTTTGAAATTTTGTAATGTCATTTTGCAAAAGTAAAAGCTGTCAGGGTTATGATTATATATATGGTCTTTCTGTATGCCCCCATCACTATAAAAGATTATCAACTCCAACCACAGGTTGAGGAAAACAATAGATATGTTCTGCTGACCTGTAACAGCAGATAACTTCTAAAAGATTAAATCAGTATTAAAAAAAATCAGATCCTCCTCAAAATAAAGAGCCAAAAAGCAAAAATAAATAAATAAACTAATGAAAAGCATCCCCTCCCTCCAAATAGAATACCCCCCAAGAAAAAACACCCCCATCGCACAAATACTTACATGATTTTGAGTGGAGCTAATGCTTGTAATAAAAGTGAAATCCTTTTTTTTTTCTTTATAGTTATGGGCTATTGAAACAGCTTTATCAGCAGGGAGGTATATAGGCTTTACCACTCGGTTTACTAGAGCACAAGAGATAGATAATTGTGACTGGTAACCCCCCCCCCCTCCAACTACCTCCTAAACCAATAAAAATTTATGCTGGTCATGTTTGCTGAATGACCTTCAACCCTCTCTGTAACACAG
>CM060318.1:80713857-80718857 GCA_030674155.1 Stramonita haemastoma
CACCTTCATGGTGAAAGGTAGAATTTATGCAATGTCTTTTTAGAGGTCACGTCCTAACTGGCAAGCTGTACCCACCCGGGATGCTGTGCAGAGATGGAACATCACGTATGTCCACTCGGTTACACTTACATTTGGGTTAGTTACAATGACTGCAGTGGTGATTTTCAGCTATGAAGACAGCATGGAACACAAAAAGCACATCACGCCTCGCCGTCGACATGTGGGATACCCACCCATCACCCCAAGTGCCTGCGTGAAGGACACAGTTCTGAGTGGAGCCTTCGACAAAATGTGGACTGAGGTCAGTTGGGTCAATTTATTTATTTATCTATTTATTTATTTATCTATTTATTCTTTTATTTTATGGTCAATGCTTCAATGAGTAAAGGATCATTGGGTCACTTATGATCAGTCCTTTCCTTTTTTTTTTGTTTTTTGTTTGGGTTATTTGGGTATAAATTGTGACATTTCCTGGTGCCGGTGAAGGTTTTTTTTTTTTGTTGTAATGTTTTTTTTTAATGTTTTTTTTAATGATTTTTAACTGTTTAAAAGATCACTTTATGAATTATTCTCTGGTCAGGATCCAATATGTTTCTTTTTTTAAGACACCCACCCACGCACGCACGTATGCACAAGTGCATGCGCACACACGCACGCACGCACGCACGCACGCACATAGACATGCAGGCATGTATGCACACTCACACCCAAACATACACACATCCATGCATACACACACACTACAACCACAACCACACCTACACCTACATACTATGCACAACACAATGCAACGCAACATGATGCAGCGCAATGCTGTGTGCAGCACAACACAACACAACACAACACAACACAAAACACACACACTCACACACACATACACACACACACCACACCACACCACACCACACCACACCACACCACACCACACCACACCACACCCACACCACACAACACCCACACCCACACACTCACTCACACACACACAATACAACACACACTACTCCCAATAACCTGTTCCTCTCTCTCTCCCTCTCTCTCTCTCTGTGTAAATGATGCAGACCACACTACTCCCAATAACCTGTCTTTCTCTCTCTCTCTCTCTCTCTATGTATGTGATGCAGACCATATCGTGGTTGCGGCCCCTGCTGAAGCGTTACCTGGTGGAGGTGGAGGGGAAGAAGAGCTGCAGCGCCATAGAGCACCTGATGATGGCCCCCCAGCGCCCCCTGCGTGCCTCCTCCTTCGTCCTCACGCCCAGGGTAGGTCTGCCTCTTGTGGGGAACTAAAGCCTCCTCCTTCGTCCTCACATCCAGGGTAGGTCTGCCTCTTGTGGGGAACTAAAGCCTCCTCCTTCGTCCTCATGCCCAGGGTAGGTCTGCCTCTTGTGGGGAACTAAAGTCTTTCATTTCAGTAAGCTTCCTGCTTTTGTCCTTACACCCAGTGTAAGTCTGGCACTAGTTTATCAATTTATTTATTTATCTATTTATGTATTTACTTATTCAGTTATTTATTTATATCAAACATAATGGAATAAGCACTCATGTGCTTGTAATTTTTTTTTTAACATCTTTTATTCATTTATTCTTTTATATTAAGTATGATGGAATAAGCACTCATGTGCTTTTTTACTTCCAGTCCCTGTGCGTATGCAGTTTTGTAAATCTTGTCATCTGTTCCACTGATATGCAATGGAATGGAATTCTTTTACAAAAAGCGGAGCAAGATTTAATGTGTGCACAAGATGTTCTGCAAGTGTTTGCATATTGGGACCTCGGTTTATAGTCTCATCTGAAGGACTTTTGGGGAGAGTGTAGTCAGCACTGATGTTAATTCCAGGGGAAAAATCCTCTCAAACGGGAATCGAACTGGGTCTTCAAATTGTGAGCACAATGTTCTTTTTTTACAATTTCAAGCTTTTCAATTTTCTGCTGCCTAGGATAAGAAAAATTGATTTGATGTCATATATGAAAACTGTTGCTGATACTTTCTTTTGGCATATTGATATTGTCTAAAGTCAATAATGTGGTAATTTTTTTGCTTATTTGATTATTTCTTTGCAGGAAGCCCCAGATGCAATGCTGCCTTTGCTGCAAGTCTCCAAGATGGCTCTTCGAGACAGACACAATCAGAAGTAAGTACTTCATAACATCCCAACTTGAACAGTGAAATGAACACATTCACATGAATGATTGACACAATCAGAGGTACGGGATTCATAACATCCCAGCAGTAACAGTGAAATAAACACACTCATATGAATGATTGACACAGTCAGAGGTAAGGGATTCAAAACATCCCAACATTAACAGTAAAATGAACACACTGACATGAATGATTGAATGCTGATGAATGAGTGAGTAAAAAGTGAAAGAAATTTTATAGGGCACAGAGAAATCTTTACATTTTTAGGTGTTATGAAATCAGTGTATCACTGATTAATTTTCTTTTATCAGGTATGCATTCAATAATTAAAAAAAAGATTTGGTCTTTCTGCACATGCAGACATGAAAGAACGAATGAATTTGTAATTTATGACATAGAAAACTCTACTGCCACAGGCATGATTGCAGTTCTTGGAGAAAGCGAAAAAAAAATCGAAAAACTAAAGTAAAACCCTTTGAAAAGGTCACACACACACACACACACACACACACACACACACACACACACACACACACACACACACACACACACACAACACACACATACACACACACACACACACACACACACACACACACACACACACACACACACACACACACACACACATCTATATTGCAAAATACAAGCCCACATGACAGTGACTAATATTTTGCAATCATAACATGCACAACATTTTTCTAATCTAAGACAGTGAAATCCATTAAGATATAGAGATATTCATTGTCACACAAAAATTTTGTAGGCTTTAAAAAAAGAAAAAAAAATTGTAGAAAAAGAAAAGAGTTTTTCTGTGAACAGCAACTTGTCGTCTGCTGACATGAGCGACGCAGCCGTTCTAGGGGAGAGCACCCATGGGGCGGCGTTCATGCCAGTGCACCAGGTGGCCACGAGTCGTCCCTCCACCATGCACCATCCCCAGCGCAGACTGAGCCACACCCAGCATCTGGACCCCCTCAGAGAACCCGCCAGAGTCTCCACCACGGTGAGTTGTCTGGAGGTGGTGTGTGTTTTGTTGTTGTATTGTGTGATGTTGTGATGTGTGCTTATTATGTGGTGTTGGTATGCTTTAACATGTTGGGATGTGGTTTTGGTGTGGATGTTCTGTAATGTTTTGTGTGTGTGATGTGTTCAGTTGTTTTGCTTTGCTTATGTATGTATGTATGTATGTATGTATGTATGTATGTATGTATGTATGTATGTATGTATGTATGTATGTATGTATGTATGTATGTGTATATATATATATATATATATATATATATATATATATATATATATATATATATAAATATAAATTTTGTAATTTTTTTTTATCTTATTAGGATATATTGTATAATATTCTAGCATTGCTTTACATTGTACAGTCTTGTATTCTATGGTATGGAATTGTGTTGCATTACATTGTAGTGTAATGTAGTGTATTGTAGTGTTGTGTAGTGTAGCATAGTGTACTATATTAATGTAATACTATACTGTGCTGTGCTGCTCTGTAGTGTAGTGTAGTGTAGTGTAGTGTAGTGTAGTGTACTGTAGTGTACTGTAGTGTACTGTAGTGTAGTGTAATGTAATGTAATGAAGTGTAGTGTAATGTAATGTAGTGTAGTGTACTGCACTGCACAGTGCCTCGATCAAAATTCCATTTTCTCTGCTAGAAATTTGCATGGCTGTCCTCCACGGTGATTTATTTTTTGTGTTGTTGTTAACTGGTTATTCGTGATTCATAGGACGAGGGTCGCCCCACCCACACCAGCCCCCAGAATGCACTGCGGGTGAAGCAGATTGTTCCGGGGGATCCCATCGCTTGTCCTCCCCCCCTGCCCCCATGCCTGGCAGACTCCCTCCTCTGGAGTCATCCTCTGGAGCTGTGAGTGTGTGCGTGTGTGTGCGCGTGTGTGTGTGTGTGTGTGTGTGTGTGTGTGTGTGTGTGTGTGTGTGTGTGTGTGTGTGGTGTGTGCGTGCGTGACTCTGTGTGTGTGTGTGTGTGTGTGTGTGTGTGTGTGTGTGTGTGTGTGTGTGTGTGTGTGTGTGTCGTGTGTTGTGTGTGTCTGTGTGTGTGACTCTGTGTGTGTGTGTGTCTGTGTGACTCTGTGTGTGTGTGTGTGTGTGTGTGTGTGTGTGTGTGTGTGACTCTGTGTGTGTGTGACTCTGTGTATGTGTGTGTAGGGGGGGAAGGGTGGGAGGTGGGGGGGGGTGATGGAAGAGGGATGGGGGAAGGTGGGGGAAGGAGTTGGCATGTGTTCTTATTCTTAAGTTCGTAATTCTTTTTTTTTGAGGATAGTGGAATCAGCACTCATGTGCTTAAAATTTTTTAAAATATTTTTTACATCTAGTCCCCATGTGTGTGTGGGTGTGGGTGTGTGTGGGGTGGGTGATGTAGTGTGTGTGAGAGTGAGTGAGTGAGTGAGTGAGTGAGTGAGTGAGTGTGTGTGTGTGTGTGTGTGTGTGTGTGTGTGTGTGTGTGTGTGTGTGTGTGTGTGTGTGCATGTGTGTATGCGTGCGTGTGTGTGTGTACATGCATGCGTGTGTGTGTATGTGTGTGTGTGTGTACATGTGTGCATGCATGTGTGTGATATAGTGTGTGTGTATTTGTGTTTTCATCTATTTTGTTATAAATATATGTGCGTTTGTATTATACATGTAACTACTCACACAGAAGTCAGAAGGTCATGAACAAGACAATCAGAACAGCATTCTCACACACACACTCTACACTTAACTGTACATCAGTATAAAGAATAATTTTCTTGGAGAATCCAGAAACAATGATGTCACAACCAATGATTCCAGCCATCCCATCGGAAGCTTGGGCACCGAGCCAGCAGTGCCGTGGACAA
>CM060318.1:80721357-80736357 GCA_030674155.1 Stramonita haemastoma
GAAAGAGAGAGAGAGAGAGAGAGAGAGAGAGAGAGAGAGGAGAGAGAGAGAGAGAGAGAATCAGAATCAGAATCAGAAAATGTTTTTGTTGTTATGCCAGAATGAGACTTATTTGACACAAAACACAAACAACAAACATTTCCTAAAAGATGTAGATTCAGAAATTTATTGTCTATGTCTATGAAATTTATACAATTCATCTATGTTTCGGCTCTCCCGGAGAAAGGGACATGTGTGTGTTTGTGTGTATTTACTTATGTAATCTTTTTTTTCCTTTTTAAGAATCATAAAGACAGTTTGTTTTCTCTTTATCAATTCATAGACTAATTTTAGACAGAAAGTGTGTGAATCACAAATAGTGCACAACATCCAGTGAAGCAGAAGAAACCTTCAATTAGAACAGCTTAAAACTGGACGAAAGTGAGAATTCTTAGAACCTTTACAAGCTGAGCCTGTTTTTTGGTTGGTGCCCTGAAGTAAACAGGGAATAGCTCCCTGTGGGTAGCTGGCCGTAAGAATGGAAGTATTTTGAAGTTGGTTTTATTTGGTGTCACGCTGATGAGTAGCTGGGGAGAAACAGCACCAAGGACATCATGAAAATTGAGACAACAAACCTGATGTGGTGGTCTGTTCAGCTGTTCATCGCCTGTGTCAGATGCCTGAGATGTGCTGCTTTGTCTCATGTTTCATGGGTGTTCTGACCTTCTTCAGTCATTTGGTTAATGTGGGTAGCTGGCTGAATACCCTGTGACATGGGGAAAGGTGTGCAATGTTGTTTTTGTTTCCAATTATTGCCAGAATGATGTCCTCTGAAAATGTTCTGTAAAAGGCCAGTTCTTATGTGGGGCAATAGGGAATCAAACTTGTAGCTTGTAGAATATGAGGCTGGCGTGCTGGCAGCAGAATGAAGCGAGCATGAAATTGGTGTGGCTTCTTCTGTCACCATGTAAAACGTGAAGACTGCGAGGAAGGACTAAAGGGATGCAATCCATGTTTCAGCTCCCTCAGTACATGTCATACTGTTGGTAGTTTCCCCTTTAACCCTGACTGTTTAGGGCAACTTCCATAGAGTTAAGGTCTTATAGGTTAGTGAATGAGTGATGAGTATCTCTAACTCCTGAATAAATGGTAAGTATTTCTGACTTAGAAAGTATAGTCTAAACATGCATGCTCCATGGTTCCATTGGCAACTTTAGAATAGTATGTTCATACAACATGTATTCAGAGATAGGAATTGTGAGGTGGCAGCTGTGCATAACTGACTACCACATTCATAGTTGTATTTTACATAACGTGGACACACCACTGTTTTAACCTTCCAGGATTTCATAGGTGTAAACAGCATCACTGCTGAAAAACACTTTTGAAGTATATGTTTTCTTTCTTTATGTAAAGTCCATTTACATACTAATGTAAACTTATATGCATGCATTACAGATAGGGAAGATAAGAAACTTCCTGATCATTGTGACTTGTTTTGCGTAAATCAGACGTGAAACAGTAAATGAAAACAAAAGGTAGAGAAAAGGTTAAACGGAGACTGCCTTAGTTATACACATCAAGAATGAAGAAAGCAGTGACAGGAATGGAAAAATGATTATTATTTCAGTATTGATAACTTCTTGCTTATACTTATCTATTTGTTCTATCTTCAAGCTATAGTATTTTATAATTTTATCTTTTTCTGTACTTTATCTTTCACAAATAATACTGGAATTCATTAATTTGACAATGGAGCAGAAGAAACTCATTCTGTAGTATTTTCTTTAGCTGGTTAATACTTCGTAAAACCAACCAAGCAAACAAACGAAAACACCATGTAAGCTGACAATTATTAAGTTTTATTTCAGATTTGTGTAGTTTGTTATCATTGCTGCAGAAGCGGAGAGTGATATCACCCCAATCACCCTGTTTCCAGGTTTCTCTCCCAGTCCCCGCTCTATGCCTGACTTTTGATAGAGGCATCTTGTGTTAAGTATGGGTGACACATGTGTGCGTTGGATTTTATCCCCACGGTTTTCACATCCCACACTGACCAGTGATCTAACCCAGTGTGTGGATGGAAAGATTGATATGTGGTTTGACAATGCAGATTGAGCTCACTGGAGTGTGTATGCACTGAAACTAATGGATGGTCACTGTTGTTGATTGTTTTATTGTGGTGTGAAAGCAAGCGTTGACTACATGAGTGCACTTGTGTGTGTGTGTGTGTGTGAGGGCGTGTGTGTGTGTATGTGTGTGTGCGAGGGGCGTGTGTGTATATGTGAAGGGCGTGTGTGTGTTGTGGTGTGTGTGTGTGTGTGTGTGTGTGGTTGCGGGTGGTCGTGCGTGCTGGGCGTGCGTGTGTGCGTGCATCCGTGTGTCCATGCGTGCTTGTGTGTTCCATCTAAATACACACACGCATGTGCATGTATGATTTTTTTGTGTCTGTTTTTATGCACTCTTGATAAACCTGTGATTTCATAAGCATGGTGCAAGTAGATATTTACATGCTGCAATTTTTTTTTTAGTTAGAAAAGAAAAGGATTGTGGAGAAGGAAGAAGGGGGTATGCTTTTTGTTTTGCAGGCTTGAGTACATGTTGGGCAATGGATAAAACTCAGACACCTTGGTTTTATCCAGTTTTATCTTCTGCCACCCCACCCTACTCCTTAACCACTGAATTTTCATTGAATACTTTAACCGACTGGAGTCACTGTAAGAATTTTCATTGAATACTTTAACCGACTGGAGTCACTGTAAGAATTTTCATTGAATACTTTAACCGACTGGAGTCACTGTAAGAATTTTCATTGAATACTTTAACCGACTGGAGTCACTGTAAGAATTTTCATTGAATACTTTAACCGACTGGGTCACTGTAGAATTTTCATTGAATACTTTAACCGACTGGAGTCACTGTAAGAATTTTCATTGAATACTTTAACGAGGAGTCACGTAAGAATTTTCATTTAATTTTAACCGACTGGATCACTGTAAGATTTTCATTTAATACTTTAACTGACTGAGTCACTGTAAAGAATTTTCATTTAATACTTTAACTGACTGGAGTCACTGTAAGAATTTGCATTTGTGTCTTCATATCCTTTTCCTCCACAACTGCTAGGATATTGGATCAGCCCATATGTTTACAATTATTGTCATGAAATAAAACAGAAATATATGTATTTCATTTAAAAAAAACAAACCTCAGAAGTTATTGACATGCCTGTGGACATATTTCCCCATACTCATCAGACAGTTTGCATTAAACTAAACAGTTTTTGTCCCTCATGCCCACAATTCTCACTGGTTTGTCCCTGCTTTTCTCTGTTCACCCTCTACTAGGTTCATTTGTCCATCCACCCCCTGGTTTAATGCTATCCGTGTCTACACATTTCTGTCTTCACTTTTGTGTCTGTATGCTGTCCTCTCCTCTAATGCAATTGTTCTAGTTATTTTGGATGGCACATTTGTTTTTTTTATTTCAGAATAATCATAATGATAATAACAATAATGATAATAATAATAATGTATGGGATTTATATAGCGCTGAATCTTGTAAAGCACACAAATCATACAGTCATACATATATCATACAAATTAGCTGCATGGCATGGTTAAATAAAAACAACTTGAATTTTTAAACAACTTGAATTTTTAAAAAAATTGATTCATTGGGTTTTTTTTTTATAGTTATAATGGGTCAGTGATATAGGAGTAACCCCCCGTCTAGAAAGTGGTGGTCTGTTTGCTAGTCTTGCAGATGAGACAACAATCTGAAGTACTTCATGTCCTGATGTACCATGATTCAACATACATTCAGCGCACATAAAAGAACCCACGGCAACGAAAGCGTTGTTTCTGACAAAATTCATAGAACAAAGCCACTCTCATAGGAAAACAAGGACATTGCAGACAGATAAAAAAAATGGGTGGTGCTGCTGTCATAGCAGTGCACACTCTCTCCCCAGGGGGAGCGGCCAGAAGTTCCTGGAGAGAAATCTGAAGTGACTGATAGTAGTACACAGTGCAACACAGTAATAAGGTCAAGGTGTCCCATAACCCAGGGGAGCGAGGCATCAGAGACCTCAGCTTCTCTAGGGGCCAGCATATTGAGGGCGGTGCCCATCTTCTCTCCCTTGCTGCTTTACCTTCCTTGACCCTAAAGAGGGCAGGTACCCATTTACAGCTTGGTAAATTGAGTTGACTGTACTGAAGCCAAGGCGCACAAATGGTCACCCATCCAACTGATAACTATGCTCAACACTGCTTAACACGACTGTGGGAAAGGAAGCGCTCTGATCACTTAGCTACCCCCCCCCCCCCTCTCCTGATGTTGATGTTATGTTACTTTCATTGGAAAAAAACACTGAATGCATGATTCATCTTATCCAATGAATGACTAAAGTAGCTGGAAAGACATAATGTCACAAGTTTTGAGTTATCGATACAGGTTGTGAATTCATACAACAGATGGGTATTCTAGTCTTTTTTTCTTGGTATGTGTGTGTGTGTGTGTGTGTGTGTGTGTGTGTGTGCATGCATACTTGCACAAGTTTGTTTGGGAGCCAAAGGAAGGAGCTTTTTGAATTGTTTGTGTGCAAAAACATCAGATTAAAAAAATCAGCGATGAAACAAATGTTAAAAATCATGATCATATGTTTTTTAAAGTAGGGTAATAATTTCTTCTTTTCACCCTGCATGACTGAAATAGGCTGATTAAAAAGAAAATTGGCCTACAAATATGGGCATTTCCCCTTGTTATCAAAATGAAGACTTTTGTGCTTTTTTTGCCCCTAGTCGTGTGTAAATGTCAAATGTAAATGTAAATATATGCATGAAGTAGATTTTTTTTTACTGATGTGTGGTACTGTGTGTGGAATATTTGATGCCTCCTTGATAAACTGAAAACTTTGAAAAAGTGTGTGTAAAGTGAATTTGTAGCAGTCTTACATGATTATGTGTGCACAGTGAATATATAAGTAGCAGTCTTACATGATTGTGGGTGCACAGTGAATATAGAAGTAGCAGCCTTACATGATTGTGTGTGCACAGTGAATATAGAAGTAGCAGTCTGACATGTTTGTGTGTGTAGAGTGACTGTAGAAGTAGCAGTCTTACATGATTGTGTGTGCACAGTGACTATAGAAGTAGCAGTCTTACATGTTTGTGTGTGTATAGTGAATATAGAAGTAGCAGTCTTACATGATTGTGTGTGTGTGTGTGTGTGTGTGTGTGGTGTGTGTGTGTACAGGGAATATATAAGTAGCAGTGTTACATGATTGTGTGTGTACAGTGACTATAGAAGTAGCAGTTACATGATTGTGTGTGTACAGTGACTATAGAAGTAGCAGTGTTACATGATTGTGTGTGTACAGTGACTATAGAAGTAGCAGTGTTACATGGTTGTGTGTGTACAGTGACTATAGAAGTAGCAGTCTTACACAGTTGTGTGTGTACAGTGACTATAGAAGTGGCAGTCTTACATGATTGTGTGTGTGTGTGTGTGTACAGTGACTATAGAAGTAGCAGTCTTACATGATTGTGTGTGTGTGTGTTTGTACAGTGACTATAGAAGTAGCAGTCTTACATGATTGTGTTTTGCTGTAGCCAGAGGAGGTCAGATTGCCTTTGATGCATTGTTTTTGTGTTTATACTTTTTTTTGAACATTTTTGTGTAACTTAACCTGCATCATTGCCTTGAAGGTTTGGTCCTCACTGTCTACCTTCTGTTTTCAGTGCCCAGCGCCCCCACCTTCAGTTTCTTCAAACCCAGACGTACTCTGCGCAACTGACCTTCAACCTTGTCTACCTCCATACTGTGTGTGAATGCTGCTGTGCGTCGTTGGTTGTGTGAGTGTTATGTATTCTGTGTGGCCGGGGTGAGACAGAACACATCATGCTGTAGGCAGCAGCTGAGACACATCTGTCATCACAAGTGTGAACTCTGCTGTGTTGTTTTTTTTATACTCTCTCAGTCCAACATACACTGGACAGAAAGAAACTTGAGGGAAAACTGGAAGGTTTTCAGAGAAGAAGCCCCTTTCTGGTAAATGTTTTGGCCTGCAACTTATGACAAGTGTAAATTCTCACCATCCATCTACACATGGAAGAAAGGAACTCCCCAAAGTGCTGGACATCCAGATGTCTTCAGAAAAAGAAGCTTTTGTTCTGGCAGATGTTTTAGTCTGTGTTTCTGAAAAATGTACTCCCTCTCCTTCCAGTTGTATTGGGAAGAAAGAAGTGTAGGGAGATGTGGACATCAGAAGATCTGGACATCAGAATAAGAAGATCTGGACATCAGAAGATGTGGACATCAGAATAAGAGGATCTGGACATCAGAAGATGTGGACATCAGGAGATGTGGACATCAGGAGATGTGGACATCAGAATAAGAGGATCTGGACATCAGAAGATGTGGACATCAGGAGATGTGGACATCTGAAGATCTGGACATCTGAAGATGTGGACATCAGAATAAGAGGATCTGGACATCAGGAGATGTGGACATCCGGAGATCTGGACATCAGAATAAGAGGATCTGGACATCAGAAGATGTGGACATCAGAAGATCTGGACATCAGAATAAGAGGATCTGGACATCAGAAGGACTTCAGAGCAGAAGCCAGCCCTCTTTCCCAGCAAGTGTGGGTTTTTAAAAAAAAAATTATTTTTATTTTTTACAAATTTGAACCATCTTTGTCCAGGTGTACTCTCTGGTGTAGTGACATATGGACTATTACAATCTGCGGCATGTACCTTTGGGAGTTTGCAACATATACTCTCTGATTTTGCGTGAACCGTCGTGACCTGATGTGTGAATGTCTAGCAAAAACAGTTACAGGCACTTTCTGAATTTCATGTGAACCATACCGATCATTTGCCTGTATACATGATAGATAGTTTTGCTTATGAGAGGAAAGGGACAGAGCCTGAAATGTGGTCATAACAGATAGACCATGTTGGACCTTTGCTATGGTGGAAATGTTGCCCAAATTCAGCGTGACACTGTGAGAGGGATGGCACAGCTGCCTGATGCAGACATGAGGTGCATCATCACTGTGATGCGAACTTGTGTTGTGGAATCCAAACTCCGAGCCCTGTGAACATTCAGCACCT
Source organism: Stramonita haemastoma (assembly GCA_030674155.1). Classification (NCBI taxonomy): domain Eukaryota; kingdom Metazoa; phylum Mollusca; class Gastropoda; order Neogastropoda; family Muricidae; genus Stramonita; species Stramonita haemastoma. Next base: position 80,728,458 of record CM060318.1, read on the forward strand.
GGACTTCTCTGTGTGCGATTTCAGCAAACACTCTGTGTTTCCACATCTTTAACCAAGACACAGTTTTTCAACTGGGAGTGTGTGGGACGATGAGGATTTCATATTCTGGAATGACTATCTGTGTTGATACGGTCATACAGCATCATTGGAAATATACTTACTGCTCATATTTTTGGTGTGGTGGTTGATGTTTAATGTGTGGTGACTGTTTACTCTGGGTGTATGTGTGTGTGTGTGTGTGTGTGTGTGTGTGTGTGTGTGTGTGTGTGTGTGTGTGTGTGCGTGCGTACACGTGTGTGTGTGTGTGTGTGTGTGTGTGTGTGTGTGGTTGTGGTCAGTGAGTGTGTGTGTGTGAACATGTGTTTGTGTGATGAGTGTGTGTGTGAACATCTGTTTGTGTGTGTGTGTGTGTGTGTGTGTGTGTGTGTGTGTGTGTGTGTTTTTATGTGTGTACATGCTTGCTCATGTATGCATAACACATGGGTGAACTCATATGCACTGTAAGACAAATGACATATTTTATGGAAAGCAATGTCTCAGATTCACCTCAATGAAAAAAAAAATCTGTAGCTATCATTTGTATTTCAAGGTACTACACATTCTCTTGCTATTGCACCCCCCCCCCCTGCTCATGCGCTCATTAGCGTGATCTCAAGAAATACAACTTAATTCATCTGTCTGTGATTTAGCTGACTTGTTTGTTATGCAGCTGTGCTTTTTGTGATAGGATTAAAGGAAAAACACTTTGATACATAGCAGAATTAAAAGGACAATACAAGCCATGCACCAGTGGTGTGTGTGTGTGTGTGTGTGTGTATGTGTGGTGTGTGTGTGTGTGTGTGTGTGTGTGTGTAAGCCGTGCACCAGTGGTGTGTGTGTGTGTGTGTGTGTGTGTGTGTGTGTGTGTGTGTGTGTGTGTGTGTTGTGAGGAGAGAGAGGGAGAGAGAGAGAGAGAGAGAAACATCGATGTGTGTGTGTGTGTGTGTGTGTGTGTGTGTGTGTGTGTGTGTGTGTGTGTGTGTGTGTACATGTACATGTGCTATTTTATTCTTTCAAGTGTTCTTGTATTTGATTACAGTGACTTCTCTATGACAGTATATAATTGATGAATACTGCACAGCTTGCATACATAACATGTATTTGAGTGTGTTTTCATTTTGGTTTTTCTTTTTTGCCAAAAGGATTAGAAAAAGCACAAGCTTTTAATTTTTGAAGGAACAGTTCATCTCACCTACATATCAACATAGATACTAAATACAAAAAGTAAAAGAAAAAATCTTTTAAAAGTAACATTGTTTTGTAGTTATCTAAAAGTGTATATCTATGATAAGTAATGGTGAAATCAATTTCTTTTTGAACTAATTTACATCAAATTGAAAGCAGTGTGAAAAAAAAGATTGAAAAGTCACAAATAATGACAAGACTATGCTTAAAATTAAATTTCTGCTATCTGAATAAATGGTCATTTCTGTCACAATTGTATGGCGCTAAATTCATTTGGTTAATCAATAATACAACCAAATAGTATATTTCTTGCTGCTCAAAATATTTTAAAGAGTAATGAGAATATTTTCTTGAAATTTTGTTAAAGGGCAATGGGAGGTTAATGCCTTTATCAAGTCAAGTCAAAACACTTTAATCATCCCTGAAGGGCAATTACAATACTGACATGCATGTTGATACAAATCATAATCATAATATATTAAAGAAAAAAGGACTTTAATTTGAATTTTAATCAGAATGTAATCTGGAACTGCTTGCAAACTTTAAATCATATAGAGTACATGTTCACATACTTTATAAGAGAAAAAAGACACATAGGAAGACTGTGTGTGTATTTTTGTCAGTGTTTTGGCCAGTGATTGTCAGGTAGACTCATTTAGAGTATGAAAGGGTAGATATGTTAATAACTGTTGTGTGCCTGTTTTATTTTTTAAATTATTGATTATTTATCTGGCCTGTGAAAGGGTAATTTTTTTTTACAGTCTTTTGTTTCCCCTTTTTAAAAAAAATTATTTTCTGTTGTTTGCCTTCTTATGTTTTAATTTTCTATTGTTAATCTTGTGTTTTAAATTTCTGTTATTTATCTTTTTATGTTTCAATTTTCTGTTGTTTCTCTTTGTTTTAATTTTCTGTTGTTTATTGTTATATACTTTAATTTTCTGATGTGTATCTTTATATATTTTAATTTCCTGTTGTTTGTCTTTATAAATATATTTTATTTTCCTGTTGTTTATCTTTTTATGTTTAAATTTTCTGGGTTTTGGGTTTCTATTATTATTTTTTTTAACCTTTTCGTATTTTGAGTTTCAAGTGTTAGTTGATTCTCTATGCTATTTAAGGGGGACTATTCCTAGATGTGATGTTTATCTGTTTATATTTCAATTTTTAAAAATTATTTTTCTTTGTCTTATGTTTGTTCCACTACTCTGTCTATTGTCATAACAGCCCTGTGTGTGATGTTGGCTTCATCATTGCTCAGAACATTCTAATATTTTTAATGTGAAGTGAAGCTTAATGATATCGTTAAATAAATATCTCAGGGAATGGATTGATGAGATTACGAGTTTTTGTTAGAAACTAACTTTGCACTTTCAACTTTTGTTATGATCACTAATGTTGTCATAATTATTACTGTTGCTATTGCAGCTGTTATTGTCTCTGTTGTGTATTGTATTCATGATGTGTAGTCTTCAGTGTCTTCTTTTTTTTCAGTATTCTCACACTTCTTCTTCTCTTCTTCTTCTTCTTCTTCTTCTTCTTCTTCTTCTTCTTCTTCTTCTTCTCGTCTTCCTCTTCTTCCTCTCCTCCTCTTTCCTTTTGTTGTTACTTTTAAAACATTTTTTTTTTTTAGGACAGATGTGTAATGTGTGCAGCGATGTTGATTACATGTACATGAAGATCACATCATTATCATAGAATGAGTATCTGTTTGGTTTTTTGGTTTTCTCCAGAAATTATATATATTTTATTTTAATCGTGTTGGATCAGTTTACCCATTTCCGTGTAAAATTACAGCCTGGTGTGATGTGTGCTGTGCTGTGTTGTCCTATTAGTGTGAGCCTGTATTTGTGTGGTGTGTGTGTGTGTGTGTGTGTGTGTGTGTGTGTGTGTGTGTGTGTGTGTGTGTGTGTATTTGAGCATGTATTTGTGTGTATGTGTGTGTGTGTGTGCACGTGTGCATGCATGTGTTTATGCATTTGTGTGTGTGTGTGTGTGTGTGTGTGTGTGTGTGTGTGTGTGTGATCATGCACATTTATATGCTTGTGCATATGTGTGTTTGGGGAGGGTTGGGGCAAGTATGTATTTGTGAATATGCCAAAGTGATGATCATGATGATTTTTGTTGTTTTTAATCCCCAACCAATCCACACCAAACACCCTAGATATACTCTCTGATACATATGTTTCTCATTTTTGTATAAAATGCCACGCACCTATGCGGTGTGATTTGATTTGGTTTATGGGATTTACGAAATTTTTATATATATATATAAACTTGTTGTTTTAAAAACAAAATATATGCCATTCCTTTGTGATGATAGATGATAACAAGGATCTGAAATAAAATTTTATTATAGACTTAGTTTTCCTTCCTTTTGTTTTTATTTTTTTAACTCTTTGATGTTTGGTCTTTGACTCTAGTACATTGTTTTGTGATACTTTTCACCGTATGTGTGTGTGTTTTCACTTTGTGTGTGTGTGTGTTGTGTGTGTGTGTGTGTGTGTGTGTGTGTGTGTGTGTGTGTGTGTGTGTGTGTGTGTGTATGTATGTATGTTGCATCAGTCTGTCTATCTGTCCGCCAGTTCCGTCCATCTGTCCATCCATTCTTCTATTTGTCTGTCTGTCTGTCTGTCTTTCTTTCTTTACTCTGTCCGTCCATCTGTGCGTCCCTCTCCCCCCCCCCCCCCCTGCCCCCCGCTCTCTCTTTCTCTCTCTCTCTCTCTCTCACACACACATACACGCACGCACGCACGCATCCCCCCCCCCCGCCCACACACACTCTGTCTCTGTCTCTCTCTCTTTGTCTCTCTCTGTCTGTCTCTCTCTGTCTCTCTCTCTGTGTGTCTCTGTCTGTCTGTCTGTCTCTGTCTGTCTCTCTGTCTCTGTCTCTCTGTCTCTCTCTGTCTCTCTCTGTCTCTCTCTGTCTCTCTCTGTCTCTCTCTCTCTCTCTCTCTCTCTCTCTCTCTCTCTCTCTCTCTCTCTCTCTCTCTCTGTGTACCATGTGATTGCTGAGATAGCAATGGATGTAAAGGGGCGCAATCCTTTATCATTGAGGTTTTTTTTCCAAAAAAAGTATACCAGGCTGTTAGCTCTCCCCGGGACGAGCACAGCACCACCCATTATTTTTTTTTTTCTTTTCCTGCCTGCGTGTGTATTCGTTTCCCTCTCAGCGTGGCTCTTTTCTACAGAATTCTGCCAGGGACAGCTCTCTTGTCGCTGTGGGTTCTTTAAAGTGCGCTAAAAGCGGGTTACGCACGGGACCTCGGTTTGTCATCTTATTTGAAAGACTAGCACCCAGACTACCACTCGTAGTATAGTGACTTGGATGGGGGAAAAGGTTCAGGCACTAACGGGGATCGAACCACCCACACATTTAGAGCATTGTGCTCCTGATTTTGATTACTTTCGTGACTGTCACCAGTGCCAGTCGGGCTTTCCGCTTTCCCCCCGACTTTTCCTCGGTTTTTTTTTGGGGGGGTTATTTTTGTTTAAATTTTCTTTTTGGGTGAGCAAAATCCCATGCCTGAGTATATGTATACGCGTATGCACCGCGCGCGTGCACGCACACATACATTTACACACATACGCGCACGCGCGTGTGCGCGCATGCACACATTCACACACACTAGGCCCTAACACACACACAAGATTCAAGATTCAAGATTTAATTCGCCTTTGACCCCTCTTGGGGCATGGAGGATTTCAAACAAAATCAACTGTAACATATATAATTTGCATTAATAGAATACGTTCATACGCAGAATTTTTCACAGAAATAAAAATATAGTCAACCTTTTCATTAATATCATGCAACTTTACTCTTAAGTATGAATTTGCTAAGCTTTAATAACATATTTTTTATCAGAAGAGAACAAATTACAAAATGTGAACATGGATCTTGGATACAAAGTTCATGATCTCAAATAGTTTAAAAACAAAAAAAGGTAACGGTGTCCCATAACCACACACACACACACACACACACACAGAATACTTTGGCAGAAATATGACGGGGTAGTATTTCTGTCAAGGGATATTGGAATTATCAACCAAAATAAGAAGAAAACCCCCCGGATGATTTGCATTACACACCTTAAGAGACGAACCGATTATCGTTCATTCCAACTCAGCCATACATTACCAACAATACATTTTCCTATTTCAGATCACGACGACGGGATAGCTCATTGGTCAGAGTACTCGCATTCCCCAAGCTAAGGTTAAGCAGCATCGAGCGTGGTTACCAACTGAATGGGTGACCATTTACGCGCCTTGGCTTCAGTACAGTCCCCCAGTCCACCCAGCTGTCAATGGGTACCTGCCCTCTTTAGGGTCAGGGAAGGTAAAGCAGCGAGGGAGAGGAAATGGGCGCCGCCCTCAGCACGCTGGCCCCTAGAGAAGCCGAGGTCTCTGACGCCTCGCTCCCCTACGACCACATAGGTTATGGGACACCGTTACCTTTTTCTGTTTTTAAACTATTTGAGATCATGAACTTTGTCCTGACATTGAGTTGGCTTGTATAAGGTGAAACTATGAACTACCTACATAATGAACCCAACAGTTCTTAGAACCCCTCCCCCCCCCCCCCCAACAACAACAACAACAAAAACTTGATAACTGACCAACAACGTCAAATCCTGAGCCACACTGCCTTCAGAAAGCAGAGGCGAATACTCTCACTCAGTCCCTCATTTCAGTTTATCGGTCAAATAAGGCTGAATATGAAAACTGTGAAGTCGCATTCTTATCTGTCACGAGGGTGGTCAAAAAGACCTCAAACAATACTTGTCAGCGTACTCCTATACACTGGAAACCAATAACATCGATATACTACATGTTCATAGCTTCACTTATGAACAGATTTACGAATCATGGGCTTTTGTGTCTGAGGTGTTAGATTGGCATGGGAAAGATATGATGTCCACAGAGACAGATTACTGAGAGAATGTCATCTGCATTGTCTGTGGCTTCCTCCACGCACTAGGTTGGGTGGTAGATAGGTAGGTAGGAAGGTAGGTGGACGACAGTGGTGGTCTCAGGCAGTAGGTAGTCTGACTGCATTTTCATCTTGCTCTCTGACGAAGGGGTTTGGCCACGCTTTTTATGTGGGAGCAGGTAAAAGCATTATGTAACTTTCAGTTATCTGGTTGATTAAAAAAAGTAAAGGGTTTTGTTTCTTTCAAGCTTTCTGTTCTATTTCTTTTTCTTTTTTTTGTTTCTTTTTTTTTCTGTTGTGTTTTTTTCGCGATTTCTTTACTTACTTTTTGTGTTTCATTGCTTTTATGGTTTCGTAGTTTCGAAGAAACGTGTATTTTTGAGGAAGTATACGCATACATAACTTTCAGTTTATTTCAATTTTCTGTTTCTTTCGTGCTTTCTTGTTTGTATTAATTGTTTTTCTTTCTTTTCACGTTCCTTTTGTCGTTTCATGTTTTTTGCTATTTTGTTTCATTGCTTCTAATTGATCTTTTCTTCATTTGTTTCTCTTGTAAATGGTTGGGTTTTCTTTAAAAAAAAAAAGTACAAAGGCTTGATTAGTCCTTTCAGTTCCAGTATCTGACATTGGTAAGATCGTGAAGTTTGTATCCAGGGATTTGATATTTTATACCCGTTTTATAAGATTATATATATATATGTACGGATCATGAGCAAAACCTTGAAAAAATCATCAAATAATAAAAGTAAACGTTTGAAAGTTTGACATTGAAATTTCAGTCCCGTTTGAACGGAAAAAAGAAAACTGACTGACTGTTTATTCTCATTTATGAATACAATCTGCTTAAACCAAAGAGAAAACTGATTTTTTTGGCAGTGGGAGGTAGAGGGTGGGTGGTGAGAGTGGGGGTAAAACATGGGAACACGCTGTAAGAATTTAAATCTTTCGTCACTTTAAAACTTTCTCTCCAAAACATGCTCTAATTTTCAGATAATAAAGAAAATATAAAAGAGACTAAATATCGCATGTGTGCATGCATGCATGCGAGAGCGCGCGCGCGCGTATGTGTGCATGCGTGCATGCATGTATGTGTGTGTGTGTGTGTGAGGAGAGAGAGAGAGAGAGAAGAGAGAGAGAGAGAGAGAGAGAGAGAGAGAAAAGAGACAGAGAGACAGAGAGACAGAGAGACAGAGAGACAGAGAGAGAGAGACATAGAGACAGAGACATAGAGACAGAGACAGAGAGTTTAATGGTTGTGAACAAACGAAACGAACTAAGATACATTGTCTTAAACTTGATGGTGTCATGAAGTGTTCTTGAAAATATTCAGCCTCGTGCATGCTTGAGAATACAAGACTCTTTTACATGCAGGCTGTATGTGGATCAGAGGACTACAGGCAACGAACCTGCCTAGAAAGTAAAAAGTACGGGTTCGATCCCCGTTTGTCCCTGAAACTTTTCCTCCCATCCACTAGACCGTGAGCAGTGGTCTGGGTGCTAGTCTTTCGGATGAGGCGATAAACCTAGGTCCCGTGTGCAACACGCATTTAGCGCACGTAAACATAAAAACACACGGACACAAGAGAGTTGTCCCTGGGCAAAGTTCTGTAGGAGAAAAAACCCACTCTGATAGAGAAACAAATTACATGCAGACATGAAAAAAAAAGTGGGTGGCGCTGCTCTTGTGGCGACGCGCTCTCCCGAGGGAGAGCAGTCCGAATTTCACGCAGAGAAGTCTGC